>CM052442.1:121221502-121301115 GCA_028533085.1 Varecia variegata | reverse complement strand
GGGGCTGCCGAGCACCGGAACTGGGTCTAGTCCAAAGAGATGTGCCGTAAGTGCAATCTGGAAGATGCAATATGAATATCAGACTAAAATAACTCAGTTACAATTTTCACACAAAGTTTACACGTTGAAATGATCACGTTTTGGATACATCGTATTAAATAAAATATGTTATCAAAATTAATTTTTCCCTTTTTAATGTGGCTACTAGAAATTTTTTAATTATATATTAATACATATGTGGCTCACATTATATGTCTATTGGTCAGAGCTGGTCTAGACCACTGCGTCGAGAAATTGGGCAGTGAAGGAGAAAGAAGAGGTGAAATGGTGGTGTCTTGAAAGAAATGAAGGGTTGAATGGAAACTTTCACTGGTATTGTGTCTGGAAGAGCTGGATCTTTGGATAAGGAGGAATGATGCCATGGACAGGGAACGGGCAGGGCACGTGGAGAACAAGAGATTCCACAGCACGGGGTGAAGATGGGGGATGGAAGGGCAGGAACAGAATTCTGGGGGCTGATTTGCGGAAAGGTTGATAGAGAGGGAGTAATGAGTCTTAGTGAGTCTTGCCAAAAGCCAGAGAAACGTGGGAGCTACTTAGCACCCAGCCCCATCACCCCATCTCAGGGTGCCGTGAGCATCTGCTGCACCCCTGTTCTCCTCCAGGAAGAGTAGGAGCCCCAGGGACAGCATGAGACACAGGACATGCTATGGGGTGGGGCATGAATGTTGGAGGATTAGGAGGCTGGGACATGGCCGGAATTTATCATAAAAGCCCAAGGCACTCTAGTAAGGGTCTTTCTGAACAGTTGTCATAGAAACCCTTTTAAATAATTATATCAACCATGATTTTGGAAGGGAACTTGTCAGTGGGAGTTCTTAGGGTGAGGATCTGATTAAAAAGGGGGTTGGGGTGATAAGAAGAAATCAACCTTGAAGCCATGTTTGCCAACAGGTGCACTGTTACCACTTGGCTGATTTGTTCATTTGGGTGGCTTTGCTTAGGGGGCAGAGAAGGCCCTACCCAAGCTACTCATTGGCCTCACCAATGCCCAAAACCACAAAAGGTCAGGTGATAGGTTTCCAAGGCAGGGCTGTAGTATATCCTCAGCTTCAAAAGGTGTTACCCTATGGGCTAGAAGAGGGAGTGGGCACAGACTAGCCTGGGATCTCCTGGCAAGATGAGCATTGAAGAGGCCAGGACTCCGGGCCACACCATCCACTGACCCTTCTTCACCCAGTCCTGGGGGGCAGAGCCTCTTCCCCCACCCCACTCAGTCAGCTGCAGAGGGAGATGGCTTTGTGTCCCTGCAGAGAATCCCACGGGGCAGCAGTGTGCCATCCCCACTGTCATTTCTTTATTATCCTTGGGTGACTTTTAGTAAAAACTCACCCTCTCCTTGTAGCCCAGGAGGCTTCTGGGGGCCAAAGTGTCATAGGACCAATACGACTGAGCACTGAGACCTTGGGCAAGTTAACCTCAGAAATGACGCTGGTGGCCCCGGACGGTAAACCCGGAAAGAGCCTTCGTGGGAGCATGTTGATCACCAAAGGCAAAGCGGACAGCCACACCTCTGGGTCACAGAAGCAGCATCACCAGCACCAGTCTGAAACGTCACAGGTACAAATCAGGGCTCTCCAGCAGGAGGGTTGGGATCCTTCCTCCTCCTCAGCATCCTGCAGCCAGGTCAGTGCCCTTCATTCCTACAGGTGTCCTTGCCACTGTCCCTGCACCACTGCTGACAGGAGTGTTTACTCAGCAGGTGCTCAGCAAGCACCTTTCCTGTTACAGGCACTGGGTTGGGTGCTTTCAAAATGAAGATAAAGAAAGCAAAATTCCTGCACTCAAGCTGCACTAAGGGTCTGATGAAGCAGATAACCACACTTGCAAATATTTGCAATAAAATGAAATTAGTGACAAAAGAGGTGTGTAAAAGGAATTAGATTGAACCATAGAAAATTGCCAAAATTCAACCATTTTAGAACTCCATAGCAGCAATTTCCTACATAGCTCAACCTAATACTAAAGGAATGTTAAGGATGGAATCACTGATATAAGTTGTGGGAGGGCTGCCCGGGGAGTCTGGGACAGTTGGAAGTCACAGTTTGAGCAGCATGCGAAGGGATTTGGAAATCCCAGCAGACTAGCAGGTGCTGAAACCAGAGACAGTGGGGTAAAGTGAGTAATGACTTGTAGGTGGAAAAGTGGAGTCAAGTCAGTGCAGGCTTTTAAGATGTTTGAAGGAGAAGGGAAAAAAAAAAGTAGTGGTGAGAGGGGAAATCCCAGCATCAAGAGTCCATTCTTAGAAAGTAGGTAGAGGCACAAGCAGGTCTGTAAAGAATGGAGCTCCTGGAGGAGTATAAGGTGATGAGCCACCCAACAGTGAATGAGATTCTGGGAGGGGACAGGTAGGGCAGGATCAAGCACAATCAAAGGAGAAGGGAGCCAGCTGCCTTTGGTCAAGGTAAAAACAGGTACAGCTAAGGGTGGGAGAAGCAGGGTGGAGAATGGAGGTTGAAGAAGACCTTGTTCCCTGGCTCTAAGATATGTGCAGGAGGCATGGTCTTTTGTGGTAAGCAATAAGGAGGTGGGGGTTCCAGAGCATGCTTGAGAAGAGTGGCAAAGCACTGATGTCTCCACTGTGATGAATAGAACCAGAAATTGGCGATGGACAAAGAAAAAATAGTTGAGAATGGTGATGGCCCAACTAAGACCGGAAAACTGAAAACTAAGATTTCTTGAAGTGGCCCCTGGCAGCTCTCATTCAGAGATGAAGACAGAAGTTGTTGTCACTGAAGGGGAGGGGATGTGCCCAGAACTAGGGGCAAGGGAGTTGAGGGTGGCATCAGTTTGGGAAGACCACCCTAGGTAGAGAAGGAATTAAACAGAGAATATAGAATGGGAGAAACAGGGAGAGTGCTGTAGGGGCAGTGGCAGAGATAGATGGAGCAGAGGTGAAGGTCTTTGAAGGAGAGGAGGCCCGTGCGTTGCATGGAGCAGATGGGTAGAATGGAGCCATAGGTCTTCACAGGAAAGGAGACCTGTGAATTGGATGGGGCAGGTGGGTGGAATATTTAGACCCTTGTGGGAGAGGAAGCCCACATGTTAGATGGGGCAAGTGGATGGTGCAGAGGGGAAGGTCTTCACAGGAGAAGAGAACTGCAGGTTAGATGGAGCATCTACCAGGGCTGAATTCATGCCACATGGTGTCTCTGATCTTCACTTCAGTCTTACATTATTCTAACAGCTTGAAAACAGAAACCATTGACTTATTTTCTTTTGGAGTACCATCCTTTTAACCCTTTTTTCCAGGACCTAATACGCCACTCTTTACATAGATGTTTATGGATGAACTAAAACTCATATACTTGTTACCAAATAGGGTATTATGGGAAGTCATTTCCTTTGGTTTTGTTCTGTCCATTTGGACAGTGAAGTAAGGTTTTTTAGAATTCTTCAAATGCAGCAGAATATCCCAATTCTGACTCCAAACTCCTTTTAATAAATAGGAATCTACTTAAAGATCCCAGTAGGAATCAGAGCTCACAGACCCCCATGTACAGCTACCTGCCCCAGTGGGACAGGACTCAAGTGGTCTGGACAACACAGTCCCCCTGTCACAGTGTTACCCGGACAGATGTTTGGTCTTCTTGAAGCTCTCATAATGTATGAATTCTCCAAAGGCTGAAAATTTAGTTATGTTGCAAATGGGAAGAAACGTGATAGTTAGGAAGATATAGCCTATAATATAAGGTCATTTACTTATAAATCACCTTTTTCCAAGAAAGCACCAGTTAGAAATCCTGATCTTTTGAATAATATTTAATTCAACACTTTTGTTTCTCAATCCATGGCCTCCGTAACTACTCACTACTATGACCATGTCCTAGACATTGTTCATCATTGCTCATGAATTCCACAATCTCTCTATCACACATCCTACTTTCTGACAAGCATCTTCTAACTTTCCAGATGACTTACGCGAGTAAGTGATCGGCCCCGTCAAAACTTACGATCCACATCCTCACTGTCGCCCACCCCCTCAGTCCCTTCTCGCACCTCCCCCTTCTTCCTACTGTCCAGGCAGAGCTTCTGCCCTGGAAAACCCAATTCCCCACCTACTCCATACGGAGCCGCTGGACATAGCTGGGGAAGATACTCATCTCTCCTGAATGGTCTTAATTTAAATGTAAGACCACAAATCTTAAGCGGACCCTTTGGTCGGCCCCAGTAAGTTTGCCCTCCGTCTAGGCAAGACGACGGTTTAATTGCGCTCATCACTCTCCTGACATCTAAGACACTTTTCTCTTCCTCATTCTCTCTCTTCTGATTTCATGGAGAAAGCAGCAGTGTCAGGAGACAGCCACCTCATCCTCCCACCACCAGATCTCCCAGCCAGCGCTGAGTGCTGCCCCTGCCCCCACCCAGGGCTGAGCCCACCCCACATGGGCCCTGGGCCCCACCCTTTTCTTACTCAAGGGCTAAATTCCTGCAATTGTCCTTCCCATGGGCATGCTGTAGTATGTTAAAAACACTTTCCCGTGATTCACCGCCCCTTCCAGCTATTAGCTCCTTTCTCAGCTCTCTTTCACTGCTGTTCCTCCAAAGAATTGCTGTGGTGACTGCCTCCTCGTCCTTACCCGCTCCCCGTCCTCTCTTCCACCAATTGCATGGGGCCTTTGTCCTCACCTCTAAGCTGGCTGCTCTTCTCAAGGTCATCAGCCACCATCATCTTGCCAAACCCAGCGTTCAGTTTTCTGTCCTCATCTCACACAACCTTTTGGCAGCTTATCACGCTCTCCTCCTGGAAACGCTTTCTTCATGTGGCTTTCAGACGCCACACCCTTCTGCTTTCCCTTCCTCCTCATTACCAACTCCTTCCTCTACTTTTCCAGTTTCTCCGTCTCCTCCAAATTCCTGGTGGTTGGAGTACCCCAGGACGAAGTCTTATACTACTGTCTTCTTTTTATTTTCTACATTTTCTTCCTAGGTGATCTCACCCAGTTGCATTGCCTAATTACTTCAAAACTTAATGACCCTCACATTTCTAACTCCAGCCCTAGCTCTTCCCAAGCACAGATTCATATATCCAAATTCATTCTCAATATCTTTTTTGAATGGCTTGGAGGCTTCCCAAAATTTATATATCCAAAAAGTGATTTTTGCTTCCCCCCATAAAAAAAAGCATTCTTCCCTCAGTCTTTCCTTTGTTAGTCAATGACTACTGCATTTTCCAAGTTGCTCAGGTCAAAATTCAAGGAGTCACTTTTGATGCCTCTTTCTGTAGTAGGTTCGTTCCCAAGTCCTACTGGTTCTACTTCCGAAATATATCCGGCATCCGCCACTGTGGCCCACCACCACCCTCGTCCCTGCGGCCATCCTCTCTTACCTTGACCACAGAGATATCCTTCTACCTAGTCTTCCTGCTCCGACTCTTGTCACCTCCTATAGCAGGTACAGTGGTCTTTTAAAAATAAAGTTACATCATTTGCCCGAAACACACCAACAGCTTCCCATAATTTTTGGAATAAAATACAAATTCCTTACCATGCCCTACATGGCCCTGCATTTTCTGGCCCTGACTGTGTCTTAGACTTTCAGCCTGACCGTCCTGCCCATCCACTGCTCGCTCAGTTCCAGCCACACTGGGCCCCTGTGTGCTATCCAGATATCCGAGGCGCACTCGTGCTAAGGGGGGAGCTTGCTGTCCTCTCTGAGAAGCTCTTCTCCCAAGGTCTCCTCTAGTTCTTTCACGTCACCCAGGTAACGTGATCATCCTCTACAGAGCCACTCCGCAGCCCAGTCACTGTTCTTCATTCCCTTACCTAGTTATTTCCTCCCTGGCGGTCATCACTATCAAAATTATGCCACTGATTTGTATGGGAAAGCGCGCCTGAGGGGCTGCGCTGCTATCAGCCTTGTTTGTTGCTGTATCCCTAGTACCTGAAGGGTGCCTGGTGCACGCAGGTGCTCAGTGAATGTTTGCTGAATGAATGAAAAGCCGTGTGCAGTTCAGTACAGACACAAAGTACCTTCCTTCTTCCATTTTACAGTGCAGTCCCCACTTACCTGATGAGGAAAGGAGGCCCTGGAGAGATTGTATGATTATCCCAGGTCACGTGGCCGGTAGGTGTAGGTGCTGTTGAGACACAGCTGGATTCTGAGACCTGATCCTTCTCCCCCTTAGCAGATTTCCTCCAGCCCCCTCCCCGTGGGGCCCGCCCAGCGCCGGCTCAGCGTCAGTGCCAGTATCGGCGGCGAGACCGGGCTCATGAGCTGCGTGCTGCCTGATGAGCTTCTCGTGCAGATCCTGGCAGAGCGGATACAGGTGCGTCCACGCCCTTCACGTTGTCACAGGGCAGCCCTCACACACTGTCCCCATTCTGTGAGAGGTTCTGGGCCATCGCCCACCCACAGCAGCTCAGAACCCAGGGTCCTGAAGAGGAGAGACCCTGGGTTCTTCACCCCCGACAGTCATTTACTCGTCTTTTTTGTCCGCTCTTGTCAGTCCCTGATCCTGGCCTAGACTATAGCCCGAAGCCGCTCACCTCCTTAAAGGACCAGAAGACTACACAAAAATCAAAAAAAAAAAACAGAGTGGCATGTTAAAAATTATAATGTGGAGACATTAAAGTTAGAATTTGGAGCTACGTTAATTGCTATAAAAATATGTTTTCAGACCAGGCACAGTGGCTCACACCTGTAATCCCAGCACTTTGGGAGGCCAAAGGCAGGAGTTCTAGATCAGCCTGGGCAACATGGCAAGATCCTGTCTCTAAAACAAATTTAAAAATTAGTCAAGTGTGGTGGCACATGCCTGTAATCCTGGCTACTCAAGAGACCGAGGCAAGAGGATCATCTGAGCCCGGCATTCAAGGCTGCAGCTGCACTCCAGCCTGAGCGATGGGCGAGGCCTGTCTCTGAAAAAAAAAAAAAAAAGTTTTCAATATGTTATTAAGTTTAAAAAAGTAGATTAGGAGATAGTAGGTAAAACACAATAACATTTCTATATATATTTATAAATGTATATTGCATACATAATAAAAACTCTTAAAGTACATGTTAAATATGGTTATCTTTGGGTAGCAGGTTTACAGATTTTTAGTCTTCTTTATGCATTTCTGAATTATTTTCCAATGACATACTGATTTTAAAGTCAGAAAAATAATAACGCTGTTTCCTCAATCATCAGGAATTGAGAGGGTATCACGTAAGCCTGTTTGCTGCTCGTGGGTTACAGACTGAGCTAAATTGCTCACCAGGTCCTGGAGTTGTGTGTTTGCTTTGGTTTTTCAAACCAGGCCACAATATTAATTGCACTTTTAAATATAACAAAATTACCGCTTCTCGGCCTTTTGGCTAAGATCAAGTGTAGTATCTGTTCTTATCGGTTTAAATATAACAAAATTAGGTTATGTTTTGAGGTTTCCCGAGGTAGAGGGATATTATCACAGCACCGTGAATTTAGCAAGCAGAAGGACAGTGTAATGGTGTTTTCATCGGGGCCAGCAGGTCTGCAGAACCCAACTGAACAAACAGCTTCCTCCGTAGAGAGCGAATGCTCTCGTGGCCATGGTAACTGTCTTTGCTCTCTCTGCTTTCAGCTGAGCGACTGCTACCGAGGAGTGGTGTTCGATGGCCTCGACACACTCTTTGCTCGGAGCACGGCTGCCGCCCTCCTCTGCCTGCTGAAGGCCTTTGGCAGCCGGGAGCACATATATTTCATCAACATGGCCCAAGATTATGCCGCCATGAAGGCCCAGGAGAAAGCCAAAAAGGAGCAAGAAGGCAAGGCCCCATTCCTTCCTGGGCTGTCCCTCCCAAGCCACACCAGGGCTTTTCTTTAAACAGGGCATTAGGCTTTTCATGGGGCTTAAAAGAAACTTTGACGTTTGCTGTTTCATTGGCACCTCACCTCTGCCCTGTGCAGTGGCCAGGAGTTCGGATTTCTACTTGACTGGGAGGGAACTGGGCCACAGGCGGCCTGTTGAGAGGTTGTATGATGAAGGCTGCACCCAGCTCTGCTGACAGTGGGTGCATTCTTCCTTCCTTCATATCACATTGCACCCCTTCCTCCTCTCTGTAATCACAACTGTCACAGGTCCCATTCTGACTCAGGTGACTGGTTTGCTTGTTGGTTTTGTTTAAGCCCACTGTGCGTTTCCTGTAAAACTAGAGGTGCTGACACATTTTCCAAAACAGCTTCTACATCTGAGTCTGCTGTGCTGCAGGCACTATAACAGACATTTTGTACTCCTTGGGTCACTCAATCCTCATTATAACTCTGTGAAGATTATTGTCCCCATTTTACAGATGAGGAAAATGCAGTTCAGAGATAGCAACAGTCTTGTGTAAGATCATGTTGCAAATTAGTAGTAGAACTAGCTCTGGGTAACTCCTGAAACCTGTGCTGCTTCTGTCATTAAAACAATGGAGAAAAATTTCAATAATTGAAAGATGTGATTGCAAAATAGGTACACACACACATGCACACACGAGTAATGTCAGCCGAAGGTCCCAATGTAGTCAGAAGCAGCCCCAGCAAATCTCAGCCCCCGGGGAGAGGGGTTGAGGGACAGCTGCCAGTTACACTGTCTCTGGGAGGCACAGCCCTGCTTAGCTCCGGCCACACTCCTGCCGTCCTCACTTGGGCTTGCCTCTCTTCTAGCACAATCTATACAGATCACAATGTTTTACCAATTAAGGAAATAGTTATAGACACTGAGCTCTCTCGGTTCTTGAACAGAACTCAAAGTCTGCTTCCTTTACTGTCATCCAGAGAAAACCCAGGAATGATGACCAGGCCTCCTAGGCAGTGTTTGAACCTCCAGCTTCCTAGTTTTCTAGAAAGCTCATTTCTCCATAATGATCAACTTGAAAGAAATTATCACTTTTCATTTTCACACCTATCTTTGGATTGAAGTTTCTCATGGTCAAATTGTGGGCTCCTCTCTCCTAAATCATCTATATCTGGAAAAGTCCTAAAACGGCATGAGGAATTATTATTCTTTTCCGTTATTATCTCTTTTTTTTTTATTTCAGCATATTATGGGGGTACAAATGTTTAGGTTACATATATTGCCCCTTCCCCCCTCCCCCCCACAAGTCAGAGCTTCAAGCATGTCCATCCCCTAGATGGTGCGCATTGTACTCATTATGTATGTATACACCCATCTCCTCCTCCAAAAAAGTCCCAAAACAATAAATGTTGGCGTGGATGAGAGATAAGAACACTCATACACTGTTGGTGGGACTGCAAACTAGTGCAACCTCTGTGGAAAGCAATATGGAGATACCTTAAAGAGATACAAGTAGATCTACCATTTGATCCAGCAATCCCATTACTGGGCATCTACCCAAAAGAACAAAAGACATTCTATAAAAAAGACATCTGCACTCGAATGTTATTGTCTCTTAATGAGTGCCAGAGAAAGACCTCACATGCAGGTGTCTGAGTCCGCAGCTCAAACCTGCGGGGATGTATGGTGAGATGCTGTACCAGGAAGGTGTGATGAGGAAGCCTCGTGCCTTTGTCCTGAGTGTGAGCCCCACGCCTGGCCCTGGAATCCTAGGGTGTGGGGGAGGATTCCCCTTGGTTTGCAAATGGCTCTGTCACCATGAGCACTGTAGTGGCATTTGCTTATCATGGCTAAAGTCAGTGGGTGGTATATTAGTTTCCTATCACTGCTGTGACAAATTACCACTGTCTCAGTCCATTCGGGCTGCTATAACAAAATACCATAAACTGGGTGGCTTATAAACAACAGAAATTTACTTCTCACAGTTCTGGAGGCTAGGAAGTCCAAGATCAAGGTGCTGACCGATTCCGTGTCTGCTGAGGGCCATCTTCTGGCCATAGAAAGTGTCCCCTCACTGAGTCCTCTCCTGGAGGACGGGGCAAACAAGCTTCCTCGGGCCTCTTTTATAAGGACACTAATCCCATTTATGAGGGCTCTGCCCTAATGACCTAATCACCTCCTGAAGGCCCCGCCTCTTCATACTACCACACTGAGGATTCAGTTTCAACATATGAATGGGGGAGGCGGGACACAAACATTCAGACCATCGCAACCACCAACTTAGTGACTTAAAACAACATAGATGTATTGTCTTACAGTTCTGGGGTCAGAAGTCCCAAAATCAAGGTGTTAGCAGGGCTGTGTTCCTTGGGGGCTGTAGGGGAGGGTCCTTTTTCTTGCCTTTTCCAGCATGCAGAGGCCACCTGCTCGCCTTGGCACCTGGCCTCTGCTTCCACTGTCACATCACCTTCGCCGACTCTGACTGTCCTGCTTCACTCCTAAGGACGCGTGTGATTAGATTGGGCCCACCCAGGTAATCCAAATAATCTCCCCCATCAAGATCCTTCATTCAGTCACATCTGCAAAATCTCTTTGCTGTAGAAGGCACCATAGTCACAGGTCCCACGGATTAGGACAAGGGCACCTTCAGGGGCCACTCTGCAGAAGACCTCAGATGGAGCCCAAGCATGAGGCTGTGTAAACGAAGGAGATCCCCCAGGATTAGGCAAGCCAGCCGCCCCCAGCCGCGTCTCACAGCAGACCCTCCTCAGCCCGTTTAGCCAAGAGCTAAGCAGCCAAAGGACTTTTCCTCACCTGCCCGTCTCTGCTCCCCCACAGAACTCAAATGCAAGGAAGCTCTGCAGAAAGAGAAGGAGCGTCTCCAAAATATGGATGAGGAAGAATATGACGCCTTGACAGAGGAGGAGAAAATCATATTTGACCGAGAGGTTCAGCAGGCGCTGCGGGAAAGGAAAAAGAGGTTGGGGCCAAGGGCTGGCCAGAGCAGAAGCCATTTCCCAGGGAGGAACCCAGTAGGGAAACCAGGATTGGCGTGGTGGGGCCGGGTCATCTTCCAGGAGGGCAGCAGTAGCCGCAGAAGGCCCTGGAAGATGACCCGCTGAGAGCAGGAAGACACATCTTGCCCATCCAGGGCACTGGGTGCTGCACCTTTCAGGGTTTCTACCACTGCTTCCTTCTCTGTGGGGGGCATTTGGGACCAGGGGAAGCTTCTGTGAAGTCATGGCTGGCCCTGGGAGAGGGGCTTCTGGCTCCTGTGCTGTCCTGGGGCCCCTGCAGGCTCCCCTGACAAGGGCACCCAAGGTGTGGCTCGTGTGCCTCTCTGCTTAGGTGTCCACAGCCGATGACCTAGAGTCCACTCTTTTGACATGGATATGGTGGTTGCCCCTTAGAACTCAGCCATTTCTCTTCCTTCCTGGGTCCCCATCTTGGCCTTTTGTGGTGCTGCCCATCCTCTGAGGTCTGGCTGCCTCTCCCGTGGCATCCTTGGCCCAGGCATGCTCACAAGCCAACAGTCTCGGCCACTTTCTGTGCCCCTTGCTGGGAACCACACAGAAATGCCTAGATCCCACCACACCACATAGAGCCCAGGAGACTAGGGCTGCCATCTCAGGCGATCTCAGGGGTACAGGTGGGCAGTGGGACAAATGTCCTTTCTGCCCTCAGACCTTCAAACATTGTGGGGGCAAAGGCACAGTGGTTCTGTTGCCCACCCCGTCCCTAGGATTTCAGACACTGGAGGGGCAGAGCCAAGGAACTCACCTACAATTTAACCCCCTTCTCACCTCTCCCTCTGCCCCCAGACTCCTCTCACTGGCCCCAAAAGAGCTTTACTGTTCTCCCTGCCCCTACGGTGTGCCCTCATCCTTTCTCCCACACGGTCCATTGTAGAAACATTCAGCCCCTGGAGTTAGGAAGAGCGTGGCTTTGGGATTCCAGAAGAAACTCTTCTTTCTCACCAAGGCTGTTGCTTTTCAGGCATTCATCTCATGGTGGACTTGGAAAATGCAAATTCGATCCTCAGCAGCAGTGACTTGTCTATGTGTCTCTCTCTCTCTCTCTCTCTCTCACTCTCTCATATGCACATACACTCTCTCTCTCCATGGAGTATGATAAGTTGGCCTCAGTGGGCAGAGAGCCACAGCAGCCGGGAGCAATCAGGGACCCTGGAGATGAGGGTAGATGGGTTAACTATTTTCAGAAGTGCTATTCCCTCATTTATTTGTGCGTGGTGCCTGCCCCTCTGGCCCTCTCTGCTATCAGCAGCAGGGACAGGCACGGGTGAATGACAGCAGAAAGGGAAAGAGGGAGGAGGAGAGGAGCGTAGACTCATACTCAGAGCCATGGCTGCAGAGCCAGCCACAGTGGGACCACTGTTACAAACACCGCTTCTCATCGTCTGAACATCAGAGGTGGCAGTCTAGGAGGCTGGATCTCATCTGCACTAATACCAAAACAATCTTTGAAAGTTTTTTTTTTTTTTTAAGTGCTAACATCAAGTCTATTTTCAGCCCTTTCTCACTCTCATATGAAAGGAGATTGGGATAGAAACACAGATCAACTGAGAGTTCCTCCTGGTTGAGTTTCCATTTAACCAGAGTTTTGCTGAATGATCACTTGAAGATAGATGGGAGCCATTTTTCTCTCTTTCTTTCCTTCTTTCCATCCTACTTACCCAGCTTGCTTTTGTTCTTTCTTTTTATACCCAAGAAAGCTCTGCCCAATGTCCCTCCACCTGGCAATGCCAGGCAGAGGAAGGGCTCAGACACAAGGTCCCTGACATCTCTCCTCTCTGCCTGCTTTTCTGAAGGGAGCGGGAGAGGCTGGCCAGGGAGATGCATGAAAAGAAGCTACAGCAGGAGCTTGAACGACAAAAGGAGGAAGATGAGCTGAGACGGAAGAATAAAAAGCCAAAGCAGGGACCTGTAAAGGAGGAACCCCCCGTGAAGAAATCTCAAGCAGCAGGCAAGCAGGTAGCAACCCTCCCTTGCCCCTCACCGGGAGACAGGCGGAGGCAGCCGTCATAACCAGCCAGTCAGCCCGTCATGTCCCCCTTCCGGAAAATCACCTGTTGGCATTTTGTTGTGGGGCAGAAGGGAGGAGGAAAGGGACCAGCGTTTGTTGAACGTGGATTGTATGCCCAGTGCTGTGCTCGCGCTACACATAATCATGCCATTTTGGCATCCCCTACCGTGCGGGGTTCAGAGACAGTGTCGCAGTTCCAGTTACATGTGACCACAGCCCTTGCTGCTCCCACTGCACCTGTGGGCCCTGGGATGGTGCTGAACAGGCTCATGCCAGAGCTTTGCCTCCAGGAAGGCACTAAGTCGGTGAGCCCCTGTGTCCAATCAAGAGCATACCCTTGACTACCGTCAAGAAAGATGTACCAGCATAAGCTTATGTTTGCAGACAAGTGCCAATGGTTTATCAGCCTGTCATGCTTAGCAGTCACCTCCCTGCCCACTGTGACACGGGAAGGGCAGAATGGCTGGAGGAGCCCCCATAGTGGTGATTGTGGCCGAGGGGTGTGACTAATTGGCGTGGACAGTCGCTGTTTCAGCACCATGAGTCCTGAGGGTGAAGCCAAAACCAGACTCCCAGAGAAGGTGCAGAGGGGTCCAAGTAGGTGAGTGAGAGACAGTGACAGTGGCTGGGCCAACGTTAGGGCAGAGGAATCAGCGTACAGGGTCTCAGTCGGGAGAGCTCAGGGAGGATGAGCTTACAGAGCTGGGCACAGGTTCGGGACGCTCGATGCTGCTTACCTGAAGGAAGTATATGACATTTCAGGCTGAGAACAAAAGGGAGTCCCCAGGAGAGGGATACAAGGACTGACCCTGTCTCTCCACCTCTCCTGGGTGATTTTGTTCATGAGGCCAGGAGAGAGAATTTGAGTAACTGTTTCAGCCATTCTTTTTTACAATTAAAGAAGTCAAATTCTTATTTAGAACAAGTTCAGAATAATCTGTGCAGAAGTTATCTTCCCAAACTTGCTTTCAAAAGACAACCCTTCATTCATCTTTGAAAGAAAGACTATTTGGAGCACAGTTGACCTCAAATTACGCCCACTGACTTCATCATCGGAGTCTCCAGCCTGAATCTGTAGGAACTTCTAAGTGGAGTTTGTGGATTTCCCCTATTTTACCCTCAGCTCAAGTTGCTGTGACTTGAGCGCCACCGCCAAGTCCCCGTCCCCACTACCAGACACAGGGCAAGTACCTTTGTGTGTGCTTTGTTGACCTTGGGCAGGGTGATGGGGCAGTATCACATGGTCCATTGGGGGACGAGCTTGTGTATCATTTGAGCTTAGCACAAAACACAATCCATCATGTTCCCTGTGGAGGGGATTTCTTGAGACGCTTCTTGTTCTAATGCCATTGGCTAGGCTGAAAGCTCTCTGGCTCAAGAACTGCTGAGACTAGGTATGTTCTTAGGAAGTGAAAGAAAATTCCAAGGGAGTGCCAAGGTGAAAGGGAAGGACTAAAGGCTTTCCTGCTTCCTCATCAAAAGGGTTACTCCACACCTCCTTCTCTCTCTCTGCGCTGGCTGCGATCTTTCTCCTCCAAGCCAGTCACTTTTAAGGTGTTCTCAAGAATCACTCACTGACCTTCAACCCTTGTGCCCACTGACTAGCACCCTGCTCCTCTCCTCCCCTTCACACTCGTCCCCACTCGCCGGCTCTGCCTTCCTCACCTCCCCTTCTCCAACCTCACCTCTGTCTCCACCACGCCCTCAAATCCCTTCCCAGGCCTGACATGCATGTTGTTTTGTTACTGCATTAGAAAGTCATCAATTCTTCAAAATTCTCACTTCTCAATTGTCTTTTCATTCCCTCAGATAGTAAGCATATCTTTTTAAAGTCCTTATCTGATAGCGCCAATACATGGCTCCCTGGCAGTCTGGTCTGTTGTCTGTCTTCTGCTCTTGGTGTATGGTCACATATGGTCTTGTCTCCTTAGGTGCCAGGTTACTTTTTATCAAGGGCCAGATATTGAACAGGAAAAACTAAAGCAATAATTTGAGGCTCTAGATAATGTTCTCTCTCTCCTCAGAGAATCCCTGTTTGATTCTGGCAGACAGATAAGGTAGGAGGACTAGAAATCTTAATTCAGTCAGGGTTGGGATGATTTAAGACTGAGCTTCATTCCCTGGGAGGGTTAGGCTATTTCAGGTTGACCGTCACTCACTCCTAACATGGAGCTTTTCAGAGTCCTAACCCAAAGGCTAGGAAATTTACCAGGATGTCTTTTCCTGGGCAGGCCTGATGCCTGATTTTTGAACCCCAGCCCCATGCGTCTGTCAAAAGCTTTGCTCAGCTTCTCAGCCACACTTTCCGCTACAAGTGCCTTTGGGGGAAAGTAGCCCCAAATGCCCACCTCCCTGTATTTCACTCCTCTTCCAGATCCTAGCCTGCAATTCACTGCTGCCTCTGTGGCTGTCCGGTGCTTTCAGACACAAGATTGTTACATCTTTTATCCAGATTTCCTACTTGTGGGTGTTGAATTATATCAAGTGATATTTCTGCATCCATTGACATGATTGTGTTTATTTTCCTTCTGCAATCAGATCGTGTGGTATGTTACATATTATTAATATATTATTGAACCAGTTTGTTTTAGGATTACAAGTTTATTTAGCCTTTCTTTTGCTTTCCGAGTCAATTTGGTCATTCACGGTTTTCTTAAAAAGTATCCATTTTATCGTATTTTCAGATTTATTGGCATAAGGAAATTCATGGCATTATCTTACCATTTTTTAACTTCTTCTGTATCTATTGTTATGTCCCTCTAATTAGTTTCTGTTCCTATCTTTTTATAATTTCCTTCTTTCTCTTTCTTTATGTTTTTCTTCTGTTCTTTTTCTAACTTCTTAAAGTGGATGCTAATCTTATTCATTGTCAATTGTTTTTCTTTTCCAATGTATTAAAAGTTATAAAAGCATTTGTAGATATATACATTTGCAAACATTAGACATATTCCCTGATTGCTGATATTCAATATTTTCATTGTTATTCAATTCTAAACACTTTCTACTACCCTTTTTGGCTGCTTCTTTAACCCATGAATTATTTCAAAGTATATTTTCTAATTTCCAAATGAATGACCTCAGTTTGGCTGTCTTTTTTTGAATTCTGATTTTAGAATACTATCTTCACAGGGTATGTTCCATGTCATATTGGTCCTTCGTATCTGTCAAGCGTTGCTGTGTGGCCTCGGATGTGATTAGTTTCTGTAAATGTTCCACATGTGTTTGAATAATATGTGTATTTTTTTTTTTGGCATCTATTCACTCAAGGTCATTAATCATGTTGTTAAAATCTTTTATATTCTTAGTAATTTATAGTCAGCCTGCAGCTGCTCTATGCTGGGCTCCCACCATCCACCAGGTACAAGTCCTTCCCTCGCTGGGTCCTACCTTCCGTGCAAACCTGGGTATCCTGGCACTGGCTCTCCAGACGGAGAGCGAAACAGTAGGAGCCGAGTCCCTTCCCGCCCCACAAGAGCTGAAGTAAGGTATTAGAGCTCCTCCGTGAGACAGTGGTGACAGCCTCTTGTACTGCTCCCTCTCCAGGCTGTGTTGGAGACGGTGAAGTGGAGTAACAGGAGGTGCAGTGAGATAGAAGAACAGCCAGCGCCTGGTCACTAATGCCTCCAAGCCTGAAGCAGGCCTGGACTTAGGAAGGTCACTGAGCCGAGCTGCAGACAGTGATCAGATCGATGCACCGAACTGGACTCTGTGCCATCAAAGAGTGACCCAAAAAACTAGGATTTCATCCAGGGGAGGAGAAAACCAGAGCCCACAAAGCAAGTTTAAAAGGGCAGTAAGAAAAAGAACAAAGTTGGTGTCTCTGTGCCCAGTTCATTAAATAAATACATATTTTTAAAAAGCCTGAGATGCAGACTGGTTCTAAACTCCTATTTGTTCCCAGCAATACCAGTCATATACAAACCTGTGTGGTTCTCACAACTTCACACTAATAGAACCCTTACTCCAAAGCAGGCACTGTTGGAAGGTTTTCACATGTATTCATACATTTAATCTTCAACAGTCCTCTGGGGTAATTATTAGTAATATTACTCTCCCCATTATACAAATGAGGCAGAGAGAGGCCAAGTCCTCGCCCAGGGTCAATAGCTAGCAAGTGGTACAACCAGGATTAGACCCCTCCGCTCTGTGGCCTATCCCAGGGCACCTGAAAGCAGGAGCAGAAGGCTCATATTTGCTGGTCTTTTCCCCTTGATCCTTCAGAAAACAGCAGCTCAACCAAGACTACACATCAAAATCTCTCCAGCACCTTTTTCAAAATGCACAATGCCAGGACCCAGCCAGCACTATAACAGGGAAGGGCCATGGAGTGGATATTTAGATCAAAGCCCCCAAGGTGATTCTCACTCACAAACTTAGTGTGCACAAGAGGTGCCTAAATCCTAGGAGGCCTTCTCGTGAAACAGACTGTTCCCTTCTGTTCCTTATGCAGTTTGCTTCCCCTTAAATAAACTGCTTTAAGCATATTTTCTGTGTTTTGCCTCCTAGGGTCTCCTTTTCAGCAAAGTAGATGTCAAGACGGAGCCAATGGAAAGGAAAGTATCTGTCAGGGAACAGGCGATGTCTGAGAAGGAAGAAGTCAACAAGAAAAAAAAGAACATGACCGACATCAGCGTGTCTAGCATTCCTCTGGCCCAGGAACAAGAGGACAGTGAAGGGGACTTGGCAAAGGACATGGACAAGCAACTGGCCCAGAAGTTTAAGGTCTACGAGTTGAGCCTGAAGGACATCCAGAGCGTGCTCATGTACTGGGACCGGAAGCAAGGAGTTCAGCTGCCCCACGGAGGGATGGAGGAGACGTCCCACGAGCCTGAGGACCAGCGGCAGGTCCCCTCGGGTGGGCGCAGGGGCCGCAAGGACCGGGAGAGGGAGCGTGCGGAGAAGGAGCGGGCGGAGAAGGAGCGCCTGGAGAGGGAGAAGGCGGAAAGGGAGCGCCTGGAGAAGCTGCGGGCTCTGGAGGAGCGGAGTGACGGTGAGGGGGAAGGGGAGGAGGACCACGAAGGGAAGAAGGACCTGGGCGGCGTGCCCTTCCTCAACATCCAAACGCCCGACGTGGAAGGCTTGAGCTGGAAGCAGGCCCTGGAGACTGAGAGGCTTCCCAGGGTGGATCAGGTACAGACTCCCCTCCTGGGCGGAGCAGGGACAAACCAGGCAGCAGGTGCTGTGCTGATTGTCATCAGTGTTGCTCTCCACCCAAAACCTATATCCCCTCAATTCCATTCGTCTCTGATACCCTCTTAGAAGTAAGACAATAATGGCTAAAGGGACCTTTTCCTACTTGGTGAAAGAAAATCCATAGAAAGTTCCACAGATCTAAATTATCCCATCTAACCTCGTAGAAAGCCACCTGTACAGTTGATTTTTATTATAATATTGACACTCCGCTCATTTCGTGATTTCGCCCCAGGCCAGCCCTCGCTAAGGAACTGTGGTTTCTTTTTCGGACATATGTTTTTTGAAAAAGAACTATAGCAAAACCATCTTCTTGCCTTGTTTTATACTCACTTCCTTCCAAGTCATAGGTTAAACTGTTGCTTGAAGAACTCTCTGGCTCTGGTCATTCAATAATTGGTACAAATTCTTGACGCCTCTCCTCCCAGAGTTAATTCCAGCCACATATTAGTCGGGAAACGCCTTTAGCTCCCTGACCCACAGGACAAGAAACAGGATTACATGGCAGGAGGCAGTTACTTGCTAAACCCAACGGACTCTGTGGTCCACAGCGCAGGCACTCGGGTGGGCTTTGCCATTTACTGTTGTGATAACAGCTGTTAATCTCAGGATAATGTGTTTATTCTGAGCCCCTTTATATACATGCTGCGAAGGAAGTTTGCTACTAAATTTTCAACCCATTTTCTCCAGAAATTGCTCATGCTTTCGTATATCAGAGCAGCATGGGAGAATGCTGCAGAATAAATTTTCTCTTTCTCAAATTTCTTTTTGACTTCTCTCTCCATCCCATTCTCTACTCCATTCCCAGAACCTCGGCTTTATTTTTCTTCTTTGCTTATTTGACCTGCTCCCATCCTTTCTTTCACCTTTGGAAGGAAAGAACATTTAAAGCAAAAAGAAAAATTAACATGGACTCTGAAGATAGATGGAACACCTCTATACTGTGGGTATCGGAACCTTAAGAGGTGGTCTTTTTAAATCAAACAGATGTATTGGATGCTTACTGTGTGCTAGGCTGTGTGCTATATGCACTTGATTCTTGTCCTAACAGCGTTTACAGTCCAGTTGCAAAGACAGACTATAAACAATCATGATAAAGTGTGACAAAGGCTTTAGTAAGAGAGGCAGGGGGGGTTGCACAGGAAATTAACAATGGCCCTTTCCTTTAGATCCTGGACGTCTTGGGTATGGGTTCCTCTGGGCCACCCATCCCACCTCCCACCTTATTCTCAATCATCACCTACCCTCCGAAGCGGCTGCCTGTGGCCACGACAGACGTCCTGAAGCATTTTGTGTTTGTGCTCCCATCATCTGAGGATCTCTCCGTACTGGATGAAAAAGCAGAAATGGAAATAGACTCAGACTATTTGACCATCACAAACACTGTGAAGGTAAAGCGTGAACAGCTTGTTCTTGACCTTAGCAGAATTTCAGAGGGTGGGAAGAGAAGGTCACCTTCCACATGGCCACAGATTGAGTCTGGTGTGAGGTGTTGTGCTCACTGGGGTGTGTTTTCCCTTGACTTGGTGGAGATCCTGCCTGAAGCCCTGCATGTGCTTCCCTAAGCTGCACCTTCCCTGGGTCTGACTTAGCCTACTTCTCCAGAGGAAACTTACATGATCAATTCTCACCTTCCAAACTTTCCAGTTCCTGTGGTAGGGTTTAGGGAAACGTCAAATTACCCTGAAGCTACAAGAAAAAATAAGGAAAACTAGCTCTTTTAAAAAGACATTAAAATGTATTTTGAAACTAAGGCAATTCAAACATTATATAAGAATACAAGAATCAGCAGACACAAGTCAAGGGAACACATACCACAAGAGAAAGAATAGATTACTAAAGGAATTAGGATGGAAAGATTGGATATGTTGGGGAAAGTCATTATTTATCTCCTTGCCACCTGACACAATACAGTAAAATGCATTCCAGCTGGATTAAAAATATAAATAATCAAAATAAAATCATGTAGACATAGGAGCAAATATATACAATTAATAGAATAAATCATAAAGGAGAATAAATTTGACCAATAGTATGCAGAAAGTATATATATTAAAAATTATAGAGGGGCTTTTTATTCCCAGAGGAGACTGGTGGCCCACAATCTGAGTCTTTTAACACAGACTATGCACATCAGCAAAGAGAGCTAATAAAATCACCTATAGACCTTGCCTACAGCGTAATTAGGTGACAGAGACTACCCCAAACTTCATTTTACGTGTAAACAGGGAGTCAACATCTGAGGTCAGCAGCATCTGTTGGGCGTACCTCACCAGAGCAGAGTCCCTGGAGAAATTTCAAATAAAAAAGATGAAAAGAAAAAAATGACACCGTCATCAGAGGTGACTGTTGCACCAACCCATTATTCTGAAAATTGGCCATGAAAAAGAAAGAATTAAGCATTCTTTAACCTATCGTTTGAGGAGGAACTTTAATTCTTCCCCAGCTGACAAATGAAAGCTCTTCATTCTAGAAGAATGGCAGCTTAAAGTTATAGAATGAATAGTAAAGTTAGAAAATCACTATTTTGTTACCCCGAGTGAAACAATTGATTAAGGATCACCAGTGGATGCCCAAACACACTAGGTAAAAGGTTTTTGGGGAAGAAGCCCCCCACCCCAGCCAGGACACCATCACATAGGTGATGGATGAACTGCAGGGGAAGAGAGAACTTCACCTTGGGCGGGTTTGGTCCCACCACCCTGACCACGTGAACGTGCTTTGCCTTTGCCACCATGGCTCAACCTGACGTTCCTTGTTCCCTGTGGTGATGGAGTGTGAAGCCCATGGCATCATCTGTGCATCTAATCAAGCTTTTAAGCCTAATTTTTGGTTTGTAGGAAATACAGGGAACAAAGGAATGTTAAATGACACTGTGAGGATGGTCAGAAAAATTCAGACTATGGGATATTCTGTAGGAACTCAGATCTAGTCTCTGTAAAAAGTCACTGTGATTGGAAAGGGGTGAGAGGGTCTATATTGAAAGATACTAAAGAAATATAACAACAAAACACAATATAGGAACCTTGATCAGCCACTGATCTGGGGGGAAATGGCTATGGAAGACGTGCCTGGGATAAATAGGAAAATTTTAATACAGACTGTGTGCTAGAATGATATTATGGAATTATTGTTCATTTTCTTAGGTGATAATAGTATTGTGGGAGTACAGGAAATGTCCCTGCCTTGAGGAGATGCAGGTATATAGAGGCAAAGAGTCGTCAGGTCTCTACCTACCTTCAAATGGCTCTAAAGAAAAAGTGATACATAGATATGGCTGAACGGTAACAACTGTTAGCACTAGTCCTTACCGTACTGGGCCTTCAGCTTTGAAAGTTTTTTCCAAAATAAAAAGTTGGAAATGAAAAATCAAATAAAAGGCACAAAAGGAAAAAAAAAATTTTAATCAGAAAACACGAAAATGAGGCCGGGCGCGGTGGCTCACGCCTGTAATCCTAGCACTCTGGGAGGCCGAGGTGGGCAGATCGTTTGAGCTCAGGAGTTCGACACCAGCCTGAGCAAGAGCGAGACCCCGTCTCTACTAAAAATAGAAAGAAATTATCTGGCCAACTAAAAATATATAGAAAAAAAATTAGCCGGTCATGGTGGCGCATGCCTGTAGTCCCAGCTACTCAGGAGGCTGAGGCAGTAGGATTGCTTGAGCCCAGGAGTTTGAGGTTGCTGTGAGCTAGGAGGACACCACGGCACTCACTCTAGCCCGGGCAACAGAGTGAGACTCTATCTCAAAAAAAAAAAAAAAAAAAAAAAGAAAAGAAAAGAAAACACGAAAATGGGAACTTCTTAGTAAACATGGCAGAACAAACACGTGTGTTTATCTCCACTCCTTCCCAAAACATTAAGTCTTTTTAATGCATAAATCCTAACAACAAAGAGAAAGGGAGAGAGATGATGATGAACAGAATATGCCAACAAAATTTTGGAAAAGTAGAGAACAAGTGGGCAGGGGTAACTGGCCTAGCAATGCCAAAAATCGAGACGCCCCTGCTGGCGGAGGTAGGTACTGCCAGGAGCACTGGCAGTTTCGAGCTTTTTCTGGGGTTTTGGCCTTCTTGTCACTACAGCGGGAGGCTGGGCCCTGCTCTGCCCTAGGCACCTCTGTCTTCTGTTTGTGTGCATGTAAGATGAATATTTAAGACCTTGTGCTCATTTTTAATGAAGGCTCCAGAGGAGCAGACCACCTCACTTAAAGGGAACAAACAGAAAGTAAAAGAAAAAAATGAACAACCCCGCGAGAATCAAAAGGACAAGCGTCGCGTGGCCATCAACCGGAAGGGCCTTTCTGGCGGAACTGATGGAACCATTGCGCCGCTGTCGGACATAGACCAGAACAGCTTGGAAGGGCAGCACTCCCAGGAGAAGTTCACTAGGTGGGCCTCTGAGCAACCCGGAGGGGGGAATGCTGGAGCCCCAAATTGAGGGTGCGGCCGTCGCAGCACCACATGGGATCAGGGCTGTCCTGCCGGGAACTGTGGACCACCACGCCTAACCCCAGCAGGACAGGCCTCCTCCCAGGCAGCCCTCCTGTCTTCTCTAGGCTGGAAGGAAGCACTCGCACTCTAAAAGCCTGGTGGTCATTTGCAGGCTGAGTCACTTCCGGTGGATCGTGCCAGCCAACGGTGAGGTGACGCTGCGATTGTTCTTCTCCTCTGATGATCTCGGGAACTTTGACCAAACGTTCAACTTTGAGATCCTGGGAACTCGCCGCCAGTACCAGCTTTATTGCCGAGGTGTCTGCACTTACCCATACATTTGCCAAGACCCAAAGTAAGCATGTTTTATTTTTAAAGAAATTGTTGACAGGTACATTTTAGTTTTTCCCCAAGTACTTTGAGGGGAGGCTCTTAATAATAACGTGGAACCGAGACAGCATCCCTGACCCTCTTGTTGTATCTGGCGTCAGTGTCTTGGACATTGCCTAAGAGCCGTAGGGATGACGGTTCACGGGGCATTCGCAGACTGAGATGAAGAGAGTGATCATAGGTGTGGAAGGAAGGGAAAATGTCTTCCTCTGGCTAGTTTACTCACTTAACTATTAAGCACATTTAAATTGCTTTAATTTATAGTATATCTTATAACATGAATGTATGTGTGACTCTCCATGGGAAGACTTTTTCCTGAGCTATTGAATTCCAGAGTGCAGCTTGTGCACCACACAGAGGCACCTGGCTGAGCAAGCCAGCAGGGTAGGTGCCCCTGGAGAAAGGGGCCTTTTATAGCTTATAAAATGCACCAACAGGAGCTTTTCTGTAATTCTTACCAGAGGGCTACATTGGACCAAGGAACTCAGAAGCTAATTAATATCTGCCAAAGCTAGTTTGTTATAGGGATTCTCAGGAATTTTTTTAGCCACGCGCACTAAGACAGAACACCCAAGTCAGCTCCGTCACCAGTTCACCAGTCCTTATTAAGGAAGACACCATTAGGAATCTCTTTTCTCAAATTAAAACCATACTATCTTTTCTAGGGGTTGGGGGGCAGGGAGCCAGGATAAAGTCTCAACAGAGGTCCTCAAATTAAGAGTCATTCCGTCTCCAGATACCTTGACTCTTTGCCAAACAGGGAGTATTGGGTTCATGTACATACCACATGGCAGCATTGAACTTCTATTTAGGCAGCCTCTCCTCATCTCTTCCTCCCCCGTGTTCAGAGTGGTATTTCCTAAGCGGAAGGTGAACATGAAGCCAGATGAGGTCATCTTTAAGAAGTATATTACAAGCATGGAGAGGTATTACTTCGGGCCACTACTTTGTGGAAAATCAAGAGATAAGTAAGTGTTCCTTTATTTGAAAGTAGATTTCATACTCCTGGGTTGGGCTCATGAACAGTACAAGTAGGGTTCCTATGTACATAGAGGTAGCCTCAGCCCCAAACTACAAATTAGAAGAACTAGATTGTTATGTCCCAAGTTTCTGCTATGCACCCAGATGAAGAGGGATGCCATTTTCCCAAATGAGAAAGCCTGGGAGAGGACCGGCTTTCGGAAGGGTAGTATCAAGAGTTCACTCTGGGAAGTGTTAAGTTTGAGATGTTTGGAGATATCTCTATTAGCCACATAAAGCAGGGAATAGGCTATATGTTTTTGTTTCTCAAAGGAGAGATGTGTCTTCAAGACAACAAAAGCCATGGGCATGGACGAGATCGCCTAAGGGTACTGTGTACAGTAGGAAGGACCAAAGATGGAACCCTGGAGAATTCCACCATGCACAAGAAGAGGAGCCAGGAAAGGCGATGAGAAAGAGGGCCAGAGCTATTGGGGGAAACCAGGAAAGGGTGGGTCATGGAGCCATGAGAAGAGGGCATGGTTGCTACATTGAATGCTGCAGAGGGCAGAAAGATGGGGGCACAGACATTCACAGGGTTCAATAACATGGAGGTTGCTAGGGGTCTTAGCAAAAATCCTTTGCCTAGGCAAAGTGAGTTGAGAACTCAGTGGGAGACGAGAGAAAGGAGACAGGGTAAGAAGATAACTCTTTAGAAAAGCTTGGCTGTGAAGAGAGATGGGAAGGAGACATGGAGTCCAGGTAAGGCTGTTTGTATGTGGTTGATCTTAGGATGTTCGTGTGTCAAGGGCAAGTAGAAGGAAGAGGTTGGAGTTTCAGGAGGAAGTAAGGGCCATCCCTGGCGTAGCTCCCTGAGACAGTGCAACTGGATGCAGGCATGCTGGCCTTTGACAGGAGGAGGTGCCATCATCGCATACCAAGGGGGGGAAAGGCAAGATGGCACCAGGTGAAAGTGGGCTTACAGATTTGGTTGGAATGGTGAAGAGGTTCCTATGCAACTGTGTCTGTTCCCTCCATGATAAATGATGAATGAGCTTCCCCCAAGAGTGAGGGAAGTGGAGGAAGTTAAAAATGTTGGAGAAACAGAGAAGGTATGCAAAATAGTTTGGGGGGAAAGTAGGAAAGGGTTCATATTAGTGAGACAATTAAGATTATCAGGCAGAATTGGGGTCCCAGGTAAGACTGATGGGCATAAATTTTTAATGATACTAGTTTTTTCAGTGGTACACAAATTTCTTATTGTACAGGCCGGAAGTGAAACCAAAACTGGCACCATAGTCTCTACCATGTCTTCATTCCATCCGGCATTTACTGTGATATGAATAGAGAGTTTATTTCTGTGCTTTCTTGGTGCAGCTTATGGCCCATCTCTGTCCTCCATCCCCTTATTACCTCTACTTTACTTCCTGAGATGCTGGACTAGAGCAGGAATGTGAAGAGGGTTTGCTGATGAGAGTGAGCATCTTCAAGGCCTAGTAGAAGGGCCTAGGAGGAGTGAGGGTCAGGTTGAGGGACATGATGTACAAAGCAGTGTAGGGCAGGAGTCAGGGCAGGAGCGGCTGTTCAGAGAGGCACGAGTGTGGGCAGCGTTGGAACTAACCGGGAGGCAGGGCCAGACAACACTGATCTACGAAGAAGCTGACTCCAGTGATCCAAAAGAAGGCCCAGTGCATTTATTCTTTTAAATCTTGATTAGCCTCAGTGGCATCAGCTGCAAAATGGGAAGATAACATCCACCTTGCAGATGTGTGAGTACTGAGCTGGGTAATGCACGTGAAACCGCTAGCACAGTGTTGGATGGTGATATGGGTTACATGACTGCCCCTTTGGCAGGCATGCACACAGAGAGTTCTCTGTCTCTCTGACTCTGATTTGGTCTCTGTCATTCTCTCTCCTTCTGTCCTCCATCATAGCCTGTCCAAAAAGCTTTTCAGACTGGTTCTGCTTTCCTGGCCTCTGGTGATGCGCATCTTTACTCCTTGTGCCTTCTCTGCGGGTCCTTTTCTGTTCAGTTGCCATTAACGGGCATCTTCTAATGCCCACAGTGCTCTACCCTGTGGATCTCTCCCTAAGGTACTAGGGAACAGAAACAGCCTTGTAACAGCGAACAAGGCCAAATGAATCTATTTCAGAACAGTGACATCCTATGAGGGTGTGGAAGGTGGTGAATGAGGTCATCTCTAAGACAGTTGTGAAATTATCAAATTATAATCTCTCCTGGGGATATAAGCCCATGGAAGTCTAGACCTGCTTATTTCTCAGTTAGAATTCTTTGCAATAACACTACCTACCATTCTTTGGACATTTACTATCTGCAGCTGTCCTAAGAGCTTCAGGTGCATGATCTCAGTGCTCAGCAATCCTAGGAGGTACTATCATCCCATCTTAGAGATAAGGAGACCAAGGCATAGGGGAGTCAGATCGCAGTGTAGCATTTATTCTCAGAGGCAAGTCTGCACAAACACAAACCTCATGTTCTTAGCCACCATGCCACCGCCTCAGTGCAGCCACACTGTCCTGTGAATCACATTGCACATCACAGCCTCCTTTTCCACCGGCATTCTCATTCAGTCCTCACAACCACAGCCCCATTCTTGTTCATCCCCAGGTACAAGTCATCCTTGTTCCCAGGCAACATGGAGACGCTGACGATCTTGAACAATTCCCCAATGATGGCAGAGGTGTTCTTCTGTTTTCAGAATGATGTCAAAGCAAACACCTACTTCCTGGAGCCCACCAACATGATCCTGAAACCCAATGAGAAGCAGGTACAGTCACATGGAAACAAGTCACCAGGGCAATGCTTTCTTGGGAAATTTGAAGCCTTGGCATCCTCAGTATAAAATATACTTTCTTTTGGTTCTTCCATCAGTTGCTAAACATATGGGCCTACCCTACTGCAGTTGGTGTCTTTGAAGACAGCATTGTCTGCTGCATCAAAGAGAACCCAGAGCCAGCAGTCTTCAAATTAAGCTGCCAAGGAGTCCGCCCAGAACTAGAGCTGGAACCCAGGCAATTACATTTTGACCGGCTCTTGCTACACAGGTCAGCATTCTAGATGATGCCAGGGCTGGAATGGAATTTGAAGAACATTTAGTTCTAGGGTGATCAGCTTATCCTGATTAACTCTGGACTTTCTTGATTTAGTACTGAAAGTTTTACATCCTGAGAAACTCCTTGGTCCTACGCAAACCAGGATGGTTAGTAGTCCTAATTATTAATAGTTAATGGATTGTTAACTTGGGTCCAATGGATGGACTTCAACAGGGTCGAGGATCCCCTGAAATCAACTGCCATAGTGTGTGCATATTTGCATTTTTCTCAGAAGAAGGACTAGATTTCTTCAGCTTCTCAAAGTAGTCCATTACCCTAAAACATTAAGAATCTTTGCTCTAGAAGTTAGAGTCCAAACAGAAAACATTAGACCAAAACTAGACCTTACATGTTCATTGGAATTGTATTTTTCTAACTAGAGAATGTGTATCTCTGGGGCTGCTGGGAGAGAATATTGTTATGATGTATATCCTGCATTCCTGATCATTACCAGAAAGGCCCATTTCCTGATAAATACTGGTTAGTGAGCTACGTAATAACTGAGGTAACCAGAAGTGCTTTTTCTGACCTCCACGAAGAGATCCCTATTAGAGGTAACAATGACTGTCAAGCAGGTGGTCTGAGTTATAGCCCAAGTCTTGCCACTAAATCTGATTCTGGGGCAGATACTGAAATGTTTAAAAGGTAAAGAAGCACAATATCTCCAGGTTAATTTCAAATGGATCTGAAAAAAATAATATGGATGTGGGGGGGTGAGAAAGAGAGAGAGAGAGAGAGAGAGAAGAATGTGAAAGCAAAGTCAAGAGGGCAAAATGTAAACAATTGGTGAATCTGGATAAAGGGTATATAGGAATCCTTACAGCTTTTCTGTAAGTTTAAAATTATGACATTTAATTTGGGCCAACTTGTATATGAAAAAATTAAGAAGCATAAAAATTAGCCCGGCCTTGTAAGCTGAGATACCTAAATAAAAGAAGCAGAAAAGAAGAGTTAAGAAATTTTCAAGCCTATAATCCTAGCACTTTAGAAGGCCAAGGTGGGAGGATCGCTTGAGGCCAGGAGTTTGAGACCATCCTGAGCAAGAGTGAGACCCCTGTCTCTACAAAAAATAGAAAAATGTAGCCGGGTGTGGTGGAACATACCAGTAGTCCCAGCTACTCGGGAGGCTGAGGCAGGAGGATCGCCTGAGCCCAGGAGTTTGAGGTTGCAGTGAGTTGTGATGACCTCACTGCACTCTAGCCCTCGAGACAGGGCAAGAGCCTGTCTCAAAAAAAAAAATTTGGTTTTTAAACATCCATACACAAAAGAGAAATTGTGATTTTAAAAACTCATTTGAAACTACAAAATTTGAAAAGAAATTTCAAATTTTCTTCTGTCTTCACAGAAAGGAATCCAAGACAGTTCTTCTCCGCAATATCACGCTCCTGCCCGTGGCCTGGCGGATCTCCAGCCTGGAGCACGTGGGCGATGACTTCACCGTGTCCACGATGCAGGGCATCATCCCCTCCAA
The DNA here is from genome assembly GCA_028533085.1 of Varecia variegata. Classification (NCBI taxonomy): domain Eukaryota; kingdom Metazoa; phylum Chordata; class Mammalia; order Primates; family Lemuridae; genus Varecia; species Varecia variegata. The sequence goes on along the minus strand of CM052442.1, from coordinate 121,272,718 downwards.
GGCTGAGTATAGCCTGCAAGTGCAATTCCAGCCCACCAAGCCTGTCAACATCAGGAAGGCTATTCGGTTGGAGGTGAGGCTTCACACGTCTATAGACTTGGTTAGCACATTGGGTTCACACACACACACACACAGCCAGGTCTCCCTGTTACATGCTCCCATCTGATCCCCATTTGATATTCCAACCCATAGTATTGCTGTGCACACAACTACAAGTTCCATACAGGCAGTAGTGCTGGAGGCTGATTTCCCAGGGCCATGAACAGAGCACCCAATCAATGTGGAACGGATAAAGGAAATAAATGGCGTTCCTATACCTAGGTAAGCATTAGACACCGATCAGATTCCTATCTCCAGAAATGTCATCCTTCACCCTGTTACCCCCAACAGACACCTGGGAATCACCCTGGACTTCCCCTCTTTTCCTGACTTTTCCTGACTTCCCCTCTTTTCCCCTCCCTTCCAGCCCAGTCCTCCAACAAGCTTTGCTAATTCTTTCTCTCAGTGAATCTCCTTCGCACCTACTTCTTTGTCTGCACAGCCGCCACCACCCTTGTCCAGGTCACCTGCAGCATCTCTCACCTGGACTTCTGTGGAGGCTTCCTAACTGGTGTCCCTCTCAGCATTCCCAAAAGTGGCCAGAGGGATCTGCACAGTGTCAGTCGGATCAAGTCACTCCCCTTCCTAAATTAGCACTCTGCTGGCCTCGCACTGCGGCTGGCACAAAGGGTCGTCACCCGCTGTCCCCGCCCTCACTCACTGGCTCTCTTCTCCCTCAGGCCCTGACTCTTCTGCAACCCACTGGGTGGGAATCTGTTCCTAGGCTCTGTGGGGAGCTGGCTCCTGCTTTAGGGTCCCCTAAATATCACCTTCCACTGGGCTTCCCTGATCACCCCATTGAGAGCATCCCTCTTATGTGCACTCATTCTGCCCATGTTCCATCCTTCAGAGCACCACCTCTTTCTGATATTATCCTCTTTCTTTCTTTACTTTCTTAAATGAGCTCCATCAAAGCAGGATCCTACTTACTCACCATCTGCGTTCGTTTCCTGAAGTATCTGTAGCAGACTTCCACCACTGGGCAACTTGTTCAAACAACAGACATTCCTCTCTCACCGTCCTGGAGGAAGAATCTTTCCTTGCCTCTTGCAGCTGTCTGGTGTCTGGTGTCCTGTGACTTGTGGATGCGTCACTGCAATCTGCCTCCACCGTCACAATGCCTTCTCTTGCCTGTGCCTCTTCCTCTCCTGTCTCTCATAAGGACACTTGTCATTGGATTTAAAGCCCACTCAGATAATCTAGCATGATCTCATCTCAAGATCTTTGACTTAATTACATCATCTGCAAATACCCTTTTCCCAAATCGGGTCACATTCACAGGTTCCAGGAGTTAAGAAATGGACATACTTTTGGGGGGACCACCATTCAACCCCCTATAGCATCACCTCCCCAGTGTCTAGCACAGGCCTGGGTGTGGTGGGCACTCAGTGGAATCTGATGAATGAATGGATGCACGTCATGGACTTTTGATACTTGAATCTATTCTGCAACAGTCAAAGGGTCATCCAAGCTTCTCTTTGAATAACTCCAGGGACAGAACACTTACTACTACTCCAAGCAGCCTTATCTCTCTTTAAATGGGTCTGTTAATTCTTCCTTTCGTTGAGCTCAGATTTCTCCTCATAACTTACATGCATTAATCCTGTTTCTGCCTTTTGGAGCCAGTCAATAGATCTAATCTTTCTTATCCCCTACCCATGGCAACCCTTCAGATAACTAAAAACAGATATTTGTAGATTCATTTCATCCACAAATATATACGCAGCCCACTAGTCTCTGCACAGGCACAGGTCTCTGTGCAAGGGACTGAGGCCCATGGCTGGTGCAGGGGCTTGGAGTCCACTCGCTGTGCCAGCTTCTTCCTGGAGTGACTAGATCACAGGACGTCTGGGGCTCAGGAGCCAGGCAGCAAGGGGACATGTGGAGAGATCATTGGGACAGCTGTTTGCCAGCTGGTACAGAAAGATTTCTGTATTTTAACAACTGTTGCAACCATCCCTGTGTGTCCTAGCCAAACAGCAGCCTGACTAGGGCTCTGCACAAAGCAGAGTGGGTCTCCCTCAAGCCCCCACATCATATTCCTTCGACGTCCACAGGGGGAAATGCCTTACTTTCTAGTCCCTTTGGAAAGCATTCCACTGAACTGGTTTTATTTTATTTGTATACCTCTTTAATTGTCCCTCCTGTTTTCCTCAATTATAAAATTTGATCTCTCCCCCAACCCCCAGTGGGGAAGCAAAGGAAATAGAATGCTCTGGGTACTTGGCATCCGTCAGGGGAAAGGCGCTGTATAAATCCACTGAGCCCTTCTTGCCGTCTCTGTCACAGGCTGAGCAGCCAGAGAGGGAAGGTAAAACTCAAGTTGGTCCAGTGTGCTCTTTGAGACACTGTCAAAGGCAGTTGAAAGACATGATGGAAATTCTGAATTAAAATTTGACTTTGGTGACAGCCATAGATTTCCCCTTTTGCACCCAAAGCACAAGTAATGGGGAGTTGGTGATGCAGGTTTTCAACTGGGGGCCTCAGCAGACAGGCAGGTGGGCTCCATGCAGACCCAGGAGAGCTGAGCCCCTGCCTGCCAGCACTTTCCCTTGGCAAGCAGACCCTCCAGCACCCCCTGGTTGGTCCCAAGAGGCAACAGTTGGCTTGGGCTGACAGCTGCACCAGTTCAGAGGTGCTCAGGACAGCAAGAAAGGGACCACCCATGGGCACGGCACGGGGGTCAGTGCACAACTGGAGCCAGGGGCTTTAACAGTAATCATCGATGTTCACATAAATAAAACATTTGACTTTTCCAAACAGTAAACACTTATTTTGTATGAAAAATCTAGCACTTTTTCCACAGGTTGAATCACAAAGAGCAGAACAATCGGATTTATAAAATGAGTAGAGCAAGGATGACTTCGAGTATACACTTTTCCATTTCAACTGTCAGAACAATGCTCTTCAGATTTATTTGATTTAAAAGTTCAAAATCAAAAACCGCTTTTTTGCAATGTCTACCCACAGCCCAAACTTCAGTAGTGTAGCAACAATCATGCAAATAACGTAAACCCAGTAGAAGCACACAACGAAAAAGTCTCTTACCCCCATTCCGGTATCGTCTACACCAAGAGTGTTATGAGAAGCACTAATCCTACCAAACGCTTGGTGAAAATAAAAGACCTACGGCTCAATACATTTCAAAAACACCCCCTACCATGTCCCCTTCGTTAAACCAACTGCATGTTACATATCTCAGGCTCCAAGCACCTCATGGATCTTGCTTTTTTACTGAAGAATTTCTCTTACCCTGACAGGTCTTGGATGCAGAAAATCTTGTTGGCATTGTTCAGGTTGAAAATATCCCGGTCTTTGCAGAGTCGTACGACATCGCGTTGGACATCACCTTCCCCAAAGGTCTGTTGAGCCCTTCAAGGAAAGGGTGTTTAGAAGTTGTGTCTTTTCGTGTAGTGTATTTCTGTGGAGAGAAAGGCTAGTGTGTTGTTAGTATTGTGGTGGTTGGGAGGGGGAGGAGACAATTTCAGGACAACAGTGATGTGAGCCCCAGAACAATGCTAGCAACATTACTACACACCATACTTTCTCCAGCTGAAGATAGCAAGGGGGGGCCATAAATATAAAATTTGCAGAGCTCTTTCCTGGACAGTCATCTGATAGTAAACACCCGCCTTCCTGTCTGTGTTAGTTTTCTGTCACTGCCATAACAAATTGCCACAAACTTTCTAGCTTAAAACAACACAAATTTATTCTCTTGCAGTTCTGTAGGTCTCATGGGGCTAAAATCAAGGTGTCAGCAGGGCTGTGTTCCTTTCTGGAAGCTCTGGGGGAGAATCCATTACCCTTCCCAGCTTCTAGAGGCTGCCTAAGCCTTCCTGGGTCACAATCCCCTTCCTCTGTCTTCAGAGCCGGCCAGGCCCGGCCAAGTCCTCCTCATGCTGCCGTCTCTGGGTCTCCGCCTTCTGCCTCCCTTTTCCACTCCTAAGGACGCTTGTGATTAGATTGGGCCCACCCAGATAATCCCAGTTAATCTCTGTATTTTAAGGTCAGTTGGGTAATTCCATATGCTACTTTAATTCCCCTCTGCCATGCAAGGTAGCATATGCACGTGTTCCGGGGAATAGAATGGCTGGAGTGGGGGTGCGCAGCTATTGTTCTGTCCAGCGCGCTTGCCCTGACACTCGAGGAGTCGCAGCTCTCTCTCTAGCTCGAGGCTCTCTGCCGCCCCTCCGTCCCCCGATGGTCCCCTTCTCAGCGAGATTCATAGGATGCGAGAGCTACATCTTCGCTCAGATACCATTAGTCAAACACAGAAATCCTTTGTGGCAGCATTGTTTATGATAATGAAAAGTTGGAAATAACCTAAAGGTCTACCAATAAGGGAATAATAGTATTATGGAACCAATATTATAAATTATAGAACTGCCATATCATAGAATATTATGCAGCCACTAGTTTCACATTGGAGTTTTTAATGATTTGGGGAGATGTTTATGATGTAATGCCATGTAAAACAATACAAATGTATGTGTAATAGCCCAATGTGTAAATTATACACTTTAAACAAATATTTTTTAAAATACTCGAGTGTTTAGCTGATGGTAGACATGAAAGGACAACAATCCTAGGATGGAATCCAGAGGGGGCCACCTCGTTGAACTGGGCCCAAGAGCAGTGTCTGTCGTTTGTTTGCCAAAACTCAATGACATGAGGCTTTTCTAGCCACAGTGTCTGCAGAAAGCAAATCCTCTGCGCTTGTCACCTTGGGTTTTCCACATGAGCTTCAGTGGGACCCTCCCTGCTTCTCCATCCCTTGCCCACTCCCTGCTCCCCACCCGGCCTGGCCACTGCAGGAGCTGAAGGAGGCCTGGATTTCGGGGTCACAAAGGTCATGGAGGAGGTGAAACAGCCCCTGCAGCTGAAGAACCGTGGCAGATACGAGATCATGTTCAGGTAACCCAAATCCCACCCACTCAGGCGGAGAACCGGGAAATGTCTGGGAGATTTTTTAAAGGAAATCATAAGAACCATCTCTGCTTTTGGCCTCCCTTGGCTTCAGATGAATGGAATTCCAGCTGCTAAGAGCTCCCAACGCTGAGACCGTTCAGGGCCCTCTGGATGCACCTGGAGCCACAGGGGTCTGGGGTGGAGGAAGAGACTGGGGGGAAGTGGGGGGATCATGGGGTTGAGAGGAAGCCCAGGGCATGGGAGGAGAGACTGGAGAGGGGGCACCTGGCCTCAAGCTGTCTGTCTTGCCACCTGCCAGCTCTTACCTGCTTTACAAGGTGCTCCTCTGCACAAGATTTCATGTGAAAAAAGGGTTTTCCTTTTTTTTTTTTTTTTTTTTTTTAATTTTAAGAGCCACTGTATTATAGAATCCAAGTAGTGTCTTGGCAGAATACAGCTCCAGCTGGGGCTCATCCCTTGAGATTAAAAATGAAGCATGGAATCAGGGAGGCCCCTCAGAGGGGAAAGTGTGGGGAGGTCCCTCAGGCAAGGCCACCCGGCCCCCTGTGGCCCCACCAGCCCTCAGGCCTAGTCCATTTCTATGAAAGGTGATCCTCCCCCAGAAGAATTCACAGTTGACAACAGGACTTCCCCCCTGCAGACTTGGAAGAAATTCAGTGTATTCATGATAACATGATAATGCACATCTGTAATGCCAGCTATTGGGAGGCTGAGGTGGGAGGATTGCTTGAGGCCAGGAGTTCAAGTTGAGCCTGAACAACATAGCAAGACCTCATCTCTTAAAGGAAAAAAAAAAAGAAAGAAAGAAAAGAATGCTAAAATTAAAGAGGTCCCACCTCAATACTACCATGGAAACTATAAATTGAAATAAATGAATATAAACAAAGGCCAAAAAAAAGCAGAAAAAAGACCACTGTTGCTTTGGAATTAGCACTAAGTGGAATCTTGCCTGTTTGTGAATTTCATTTTAGATTATGACAGGGGCATTAACTCTGCTCTTTTAAGTTGCGTGGAATGGAGTCACCTCAGGCTGAAACAGGTGATCAGGGGTTCATGGAAAGAACATGCAGGGAAGTGAGGAAGCACAGGCATGCAAGCAGTTGAGCCACCAGGTCTCCTGGAGCGTGTGGGTGACATTCAGACCCCCACAGAAATTCCAGGTGTCCCACCTCTGCTTAAGGTCCTTGTGCCTACTCTGGGCCCTCTGCCAGTCTTGTGAGGCAGCTTCTCTCTGTGTTCTTGCTTCACCTCTGTCGGGCCATGACTCCCCTTCCTAGTGTGTCTGTAGCATGGCTTCTGCCCCACCCTCCACTTTCTCTCCTTAGACCCCTGGTTTCTGTGTCACTTTTCCCTCTGTGTGCTGCTTTCAGTCTCAGACAGAGAGGGTCAGAGAGAGAGTGTTCAGTTGGTCCTTTTTCAGTATCAGGTGTCTCTGTTGGACACAGATCTGCTTTGAGGGCCCCTCTTGACCATGGGATAGAGGACGGCTGTCTTCACCTCAAGCATGAATCCCTCGTCCAGTCACTCCTGCTAAGGAGGGGAGGTCACGGAGTAAAAAGCACAGTGGACACTTCCGGGAGATGTGGCAGGCACTCAGCAGCCCTCCTCTCTCGTGTCTTGGGTTCCCTGGATAATGACTTAAACTGACTCTTTATTCTTGTCTTTCAGCTTTTCTGTGGACTCCATAGGGATTTTGACAACCAATGTAAATTCCATGATCTCAGTACAACCCAAAAAGGGTTCACTGACCACAGCAGAAAAACCTACAAATGTCCAAGTACACTTTCGTGCAAGAAAGGAAGTGAAGATCGAGCACCAGCCCATTCTGCGCTGTCAGGTAAGACAGCTCAAAGGGAAAGGGTGACCTGATGGCAGGATTGTGGGCCTCCTGTTGAAAAGGATACTTAATCTAATCCATGCTCCAAGGGGGCAAGGGAGGGCTGGCCTGGGTGGCATAAGATAGGATACACCGGGGCTTGGTCCCAACTAGCAAGCATTGGTGGGTCAGGTGGGAGGTGTGCAAAGTCATCGGAAATAGAGACAGAGAGGAAATGTGTCCCGAAGTCTTTGGGGAGCATCAGAGACAAGGAAGCTGAGTTCAGTCATCAATGCTAGAGATGAATAGGGAACTGAAAACAGGAGGAAAGGTTGATCCATGGTGACCCTTGGCTGGCACATAGGGAGCTCTGTGTTAGTGTTTGCTGGTATTGTTGTTGATGCAGTAATACAAAGACAGTGAAATCAAGAACTTGGCTTCATGTCAGTGATGAAAATAGGGAATGGAGTAGACAATCACAGGAATTCTGTAGCTATACCAGTGGCTGACATCTTCCTAATTCTTTTTCCCTTTCTAGATTATTGAGCCCAGTTTGGGAGGAGGAGGTGAGATCATTGCCAGCATCCCAATTAAGATTTCTGTGAATGCGATGTACTCCAAGTACAACATCAGCCCTTCCTCCATCATCAACTTTGGGGCTTTGATCTGTGGCACTCGTAAAAGCATCTGCTTCACCATAGAAAACCAAGGTGTTACTGACTTCAAGTATGCCCTTTTTAGGATGACAGGGGAGAACACTAGTTATCAAAAGAAAGGGTAAGATGAGTATGTACTTAACTCATTCTATTCCCCGGTTAATTCATGCTTTATATTTTACAAAGAGCTTTCTTTCCTATGTCTTATTTAAATTCACCCAATCCTCTTTTGGGGGTGAGGTCACTAAGACTTTAGAAACGGCTGGTCCAAGATTATGCAGGAAATCACCAGTAGAGCTTGGTTCTGAAGCCACATCTTCTGACTCCAGATTTTATACTTTTTCTGTCAAATACATGATAAATTTTAGTTGAACACACGCAAAAGTCTTCTGCCTAGGATTTCGTCTGCTGTCCTAGTGCTTCTGGTGTGCTGAAGGACTTACAAGATCGTTGTCCTATCCGTCATTCTGTAGGATGTCAAGGGACTGTTACAACAACAAGAAATTGTCTCTGTGCTTCATGATGGGGGATGGCAAAGGCCACCTGGGGCACGTGGAGGAGATAAAGTGGGGCGATGCCTCAGTCTACCAGGGAATGTTATTGCCTTCTTCCCATGAAGACACTTTGACAACAGCTACCTTCATAGTTAGTTGTTCTGACAGCAAAACTCTACATCCTTCCAAAGGTGGCACTCAATTCCCCAAAAACAATTTGCCTTTTGAGTGCTTTTGGCTCCCACTGGGCTGTCCTATTCTTTTTGGGAGAATTAGGAATGGTTTCACCAATTCCCAAGACACTTCTAACTTAATTTGGACTTTCTAATTAATTGTTTTAAGCCAGACATACAACTTTACATTGTTTGTAATCTTTTCTATTTTCGTGGCTGTCCTATTTTGTATTGGCAAAGTTTGAACATATTAAGAAATATGGAGTTAAATTGTCTAAAGTCTCTTTTTTCCAAATTTAATTTCAACCTAATTTCTTGTATTTATTTTATAATAATTTAGTAATGTTTGCAATGATTGTAACTTAATTGTGTTTTGCTTTAAATTGTTTTTCGTTTTAATTTACTTTTATCTTAGCATGCACAACTTCATGTAAAACATGCAAAAGGGGGTTGAACTTCAGGTGTTCTGATCATTAAGCAAGTGAATGGTTGAACATTTTAAAAGTTTAAGAGTCATCTCAAATACATTGGAATATTTTAGGTGAATTGATCTGTGACTAATTACTGGGTAAACTAGCTTCAAGGGAAGTGAACAGTTACCAAAACTGATATTTGAACTATTGCTTATACTGAGCCTTAAAGACATCATGACCCTAAATGTGAAGAAAGAGGACAGAGTTTAATCTATTTGCCATTTCATTTTTTTTAAATGAGATTAGGTAGAAGATTTGACGTCCATAAATAATTTGCCATACACTGCTTTCCAGTGAACTCAAGTAGGCATTTAAAAATTATTTGCTTGTAGTAATTTTCAATGTCTTTATAAATCACAGCTATTACAGTAAGTATAATTACTGTATAGTTTCTTTCCAATTATTAAACGAGTTTGGTCAGTGACTAGCAAGCGAACTGTGCCACTCTGATGCCCTCTTGGGCAAAGAAAGGCCCTTGCCCCCATTCCTGGAAGGGACCTTGCAAGCAGAAAGACAGGTGGTGTCTAATGTCACCACCCAACCTGAGGGTGTACTCTTGCTTCTTTAATCAGAGCCAGCCACATCAGACATGCGAGATCCCGGGAAAGTGACACCTTCTACAGGGGTGGCCTTTCCAAAGGAGCCAAATTCTCTGACACGTTCCAGAAAGACATAAACATCACAAGCCAGGTGAGTGCCCTTTTCCTTGTCACAGAAACCCAGGGAGGCCACCTTTCTACTAGCCCTCACCACCAAATACCTTCCTGGGATAACTGGATTTGAATCTACTGTGGCAAGAATGTTAAGAAATTATTTTGAAATGTCATGTTCATTGTAAGCTGAGGTGCCATGACTTTTTCATTTGGATATCCTCTTTTGCTTTAAAACTGTCACTGGCTCCCCATTACCTTAAAATTGTATCAACTCTTCATATATATTTTAATCAAAAAAACCTTTTGTTTATAAGAAACAGCCTATCCAAACAGGCCTAAATAAAAGGAGATTTGAAGACTTCTGCTTCTGGTAAGATCAAACAGACATACTTTTCTCTATTCTTCCCGACTAAGCATAGCTAAAAACCCTGGACATTGTGTATAAAATAAACTTCTGTTTGTTATAAACCATAATGAAAGATCTGATATCCCTGTTATTGGAGTTCCAGAAAGAGTTAAGAAAGAGGGTTGGGCTGAAAAAGGTACTCAAAGAAATAATGACTAAAAACTTTCCAAATTTGTCAAAAGATATAAACCTACAGACTCAAGAATCTGAGCAAACCCCAAATAGGACAAACCTAAAGAAATCTATATATTATAGTTAAGTTTCTGAAAGACAAAGAAACAAATCTTGAATGCATTGAGAGATATTTTTTACAAAAACCATGAAGACCCAGATGGAAGTAGCATAATATTTTTGCAAGCTCAGAAAACCAACAATTGTGAACCCAGAATCTTATATCCAGCAAAAATATCTCTCTGGAAGAAATAGAAAATCAACATTCTCAAACATAGGAAAACTAAAAGAATTTGTCACCAGTGGACTTACCCTAAAGAGTGGCTAAAGGAAGTTCTCTAAACAGAAAATAAATAATAAAAGAAGGAATCATGGAACATCAAGAATAAAGAAAAAACACAGTAAGCAATAAAATAGGTAAATTCAGTAGACTTTCCTTTTCTTCTTAGGTTTTCTAAATTATGTTTGTCTAGTGAAGCAAAATTATAATGCTGTCTGATATGGTTTTAGATGGATGTAGAGGAAATATTTTAGACAATTACAAAAAGCAGAGGGTTAATGAGCAATTGTTAAGCAAGATGGTAAAGACTATAATTGAGGTATGTGTAAAGAAATAGGCTCTAGCTACTGTTCCTGGTAGCTGTGAAGAGTTCACATTGAAGCCTTCACAGAGAAGGAGGTGCTTTGTGTGCTTCAAACAACAGAAAATCCAACATTAGTGATTTAAACAAATTGGGTATGTTTAAATAGGGTAGGCAGTTGCTGGTGTTGATTTAATAGTTTATTGATTTTGTGATTCTCTTGGCCTTTCCTTCATGGTTACAACATGGCTGCTGGAGCTCCAGCCACCACATCTGCATTGAAGGCAAAAATAAAAGAAGTAGGTACTCTGCAGTCTATGAACACCAATAATTATTGATTGAATCAAATTGGGTTTTTTCTTTTTTTTTTTTTTTTTTTTTTTTTTGAGACAGCGTCTCACTCTGTAGCCCCAGGTAGAGTGCAGTGGTGTCATTGTAGCTCACTGCAACCTCAAACTCCTAAGCTCAGGGAATCCTCTGGCCTCAGCCTCCCCAGTCACTGGGACTACAGCTGCATACCACTGCACCTGGCTAATTTTTCTATTTTTAGTAGAGATGGGGTCTCACTCTTGCTCAGGCTGGTCTTGAACTCCTGACCTCAAGAGATCCTCCAGCCTCGGCCTCTCAGAATGCTAGGATTACAGGCATGAGCCACTGTGCCCAGCCTTGAATCAGGTTTTCTACACATTGGTTTTTAAGTCTTTTCAAGTGGTTTCCTCTTCCCAACAGAAGCCTTCCGTTTAATATACATAATTTCCTACATGTTGCTATAACTCTCATCTCTTCCATAAATATTTATAAATTTTTTTTTTGCCTTCTTCATCTACTTCTCAGCCTTCAGTGACATAGCCTTTCTCCAATACCCTGCCTTTCGGTTGCAATGACCTTGTCCTCTCCATCACCTTGGCAACTCACTCTCATGGTCACACCCTGGATCTTGCATCACAGGAAACTTAGGGGCTTCTGAACTCTTGATTTCTTGATCCTTTTCTCTGCCCACCCCTTCCCTTTCTCCCAGTTTGCTAGCTCACGTCCATTTCAGATGCTCTTTGCCCTCACTGTGACCTTGCTCCTTTGCCACAGCAGCCTATCATTTTCTTACCATCCACCAACTTTCTCCTTCTCTCTGTCTGGATGGTTTATCTGGGAGTCTCTAGTGCCCAGGACAGCTCCTGGCATATAGTAGGTATTCAGTAAATAGTGACTGAGTTAGGTAAATAGCGGTGTCCATGTATGACTGTGCAGTCACACTACACAACACTCGGGGCTCCAGCCACAGAGACGCCTGTGTGAAGACTGCCCCCTAGAGGGAGCAGTGCACCACCTACCCAGCCACTTGCAGCAGCCGTGGTAAGAACTCAGGGCAGTTCCTAATATCTTGAAGAATCCAGAGTCCGTGTCTGAGCACCGTCAGAATAAATTGCTTCCTAACACTGTAGAACATGCCTAAAGGGATTTGGTGGGGGGCAGGGGACAGGCCAGTGAGGAGAGTGCGTCTCTGAGGGGAAGAGGAACAGAATTCAACTGAAAGTCTATCAAGAACAAAGTCCGTACCCACCCCCCACCACTGTGGTAGGTTTCAGGGATGGTATAGAGGGAGATGCTAGTAGGACTGCACTCTGGCAGTGCTCTGAAACCGGGCGAGAGGAGGAAAGCTTCTAACAACCAGAGGAGCACACGCTAACCCACACGCTAATGCCATGCCTCGGTATCAGTCCCGGGGAGGATTCTGAACACCTTGCCAATACCGTGCACTTGTATCGCTCCGGGGGTGGGGAGGGGACTCTAACCACCTTGCTGATTTCTGCTGAGGTTTCTAGATCTAGCAGGAGGCCCTGCACAAATCCCAGCTGCCAGAGGTTTTGCACACACCCAACTGCCAGAGTGTGAATCCAGTGAGACAATACTGGCATGAGTCATGCAAAGCCAACTTATTATCGCTCATAGATAGGCCGCAAGAACATACAGAAGCCGAGGATTCATGGTGAGACGGTCCCTTTAGGCTCAAGAAAGCTGCCCAGGGCAGATGGGGTCTTTTCTGTGCATGCCCCACTTCGCACCGCAGCTGGGACACCCCAAAAGCATTCTGGCCTGGGTTTTATACCGCAGAGAAACTTGGCTCTCTGAGCTAATTGCAGGGCATCCTGTTCTAGGAGGGATGAGGACGAAGCCAGGGCTATTCTGGAGAGTTCCTCTTTGTCTTAGGGCACTGCATTCTCAGCACAGTTATCCTGAAGACTACAAGTGGGAGGGGGAAGAGCCAGTCAGCTAAGGACACCAACAACTTTGCCAGATGCTGTGCTACTTGCTTCACACCTATTCTTTAAGCATTTAGCCCCATTTTATAGATAAATAAACTGAGACTCAGAGAAGTAAATTGTCCAAGATAAACCGTTAATGTATAACAGGACTGGGGCTGCAAATGCAAGAGTATCTGACCCGAATGCCCATAATCATGACCACTACTCCATTCTGCACCCCTCTGCTCGCGATCCCCACCTGGATGGAGAAGTATTGTGTGATGTGGAGACTACCTGTCCCGTCAAACCCTCAGATCACACGTGACTGGTCAGAAGGAAGGTGCCTGGAAGGAGCCACTCCAGGAGGAGGAGTGCAGGAGCCAGAGAGTGCCCATGGGGAAAGGCCCCCTTCCCCTTCTCCACCGCATCTCACAGCCCTGGCGGAAGGTCTCAGACTCCGTCACCCATGCTGCCTCCATCCCTCTTCCTTCCCACCCTTGTCCTGCAGGCCCGCTTCTCCCACGGCATGTTCACCGTATACCCCGGGTTTGGCTCCGTCTCCTCTGGCGGACAGCAGGTCATCACCGTTGACTGTGTGGCTGACCCCGTGGGAAGGTGTGAGGAGCTCATAGCCATTTGCTGCCTCCATCCCTCTTCCTTCCTGCCCTTGTCCTGCAGGCCCGCTTCTCCCACGGCATGTTCACCGTATACCCCGGGTTTGGCTCCGTCTCCTCTGGCGGACAGCAGGTCATCACCGTTGACTGTGTGGCTGACCCCGTGGGAAGGTGTGAGGAGCTCATAGCCATTGATATCTCTGACCGAGACCCAAGAGACCAGCCTTCTGGCATTCCCTACACTCTGTTGGCTGAGGCCTGTCTCCCAGGTACTGGCCACTCACCAGACTTTAATTTGTAACACCCCTTCCCCTTCAGGCAAGTTTCTCCAAAGACGTCTAGCAGATCTGGCTGGGCTGCTTCCTTGGGACCCTAGAACTTCCTCTAGTGTCTTCAGCCATGTTTTTCCAGGGCATGCACACCTAGGAGAGGACGTGCAGCTTCAAACTCCTGGCCTTCTCGAGTCTGGGCCTGGATTCTCAGATGAATAGCATTATCTGAGAATCATGGTGACATTGCTGTGGCACAGAACACAAAGTGGGCCAGATGCCTCCTTCCCTCCAAAGCCCACCCTAGATCTCAGATCTTACCATTGGGAGCAAAAGGCCGATTGGGATATGGCAACCAGCAAGAATAGTACAAAAGAGGAAGACACGATAGAATTTGTCCCATCACTCACACTCCCTTGTGTGAATTCCCTCACCTCTCTGTGATTCTCCCTTGTGAAAATCCAAAGCTCCAAATTAGGAATTACAGAGCCAGGACTCTGGCCATGGGACAGCGTCTCATGGTCTTCCCTTCACTCCCCAGCCTTTGTGACTGACGACAATGCCTCGATATTTGAGGAGCACCAGATGTGTACCAGCCCCAACCTACACCACATCCTGCAGACCATAGAGAGTGGGGGGCTGTTCGTGGAGGATGAGAATAAGTTCATCTTCTGCAATGTCCTGGTGGGCCATCAGGCCAAGGCTCGATTCAAGATCAGCAATGTGGGCAAGATCGCCTGTGATGTCAACATTGTAGTTAAGCCTATCTCCACCAAGGTAAGGAGCTCCAAGTGGCCCCAGCCCGGCATGGCTGGCGGAAAGCCAGGGCAAGAGCTCCAGGAAGCCACTGCTCTGGGGCCTCGAGACATGAGTGGGAACAGTCTAATTCTTGGGCCCTGCTAGAAGTTATGTGCGGTAACTGGGCAGTGTCCCCTAGGCCAAGGGCCATACATTTGTCCCAGTGGGTGTCTCCTCTGGGTGCCCCTGTGATACACTGGTCGGCACCAGTGAGCAACTCACTTACCCGTTAAATGCTCCCTGTGTGCCTAGACAAAGCCTGGGGGAGAGCCGGAGACGGGCAGCAGCTTAGACCTGCAGCTACATGTTCTCCTGCTAAGGGAGACAAGGGCAAGGTGGAATGGGGAACATTTGTTGAGCCCTCCTGTGTGACAGGCACTGTGCTAAGTGATTGATTGATTGAATACATTTATTGTCTCATGTCATTTCACCCTCATGACAACTCCTCAGACTTTGTGTTATCATCCCCATTTTACAGTTAGGGAAACCGAGGCTCCGAAAGGCTAAATTCTTCCCCTAGGTCCCAGAGCCAAACTTCATCCATGTACAAGGTAAATAGTAAGTACCCCTCTCAGGGTCTGCCAGACTCGAAACTGCCTTCTCCCTCTGAATCAGATCATATTGGGACCCTTTTTCCTCACAGTGGAACAGAACATTCAGAATATCAAGAGGAGGCTTAATCAATGGGTTTCTGTCACACTAATTTTCCAGTCGAATGTGCAGCAAATACTATGCAGTCTTATATCGGCTGCTTCAGTTCTCTGCCCAAAGGTGCAATCTGCACTCAGGAAGTCCTTGTGACCCGGAGTTGGTGGTGTTCACAGCTGAGGGTGGTGGGGAGGTCACCAAAGGGGTTGGTGTCAGCCTAGGGCTACACAGAGAGTGTGCATTCCCAGGGGACTATGTAATCCCTTTTATGACTTGCCTCAGGCCCTGGTGACATCCAGTCACTATTCTCTGACCTTATTTGGGACACCAAGGAGCAGCTTTCTCCCTATTCTGTACTAAAAACATAGACAGCGAGCAAGCCCGATGTCTGAAGACAGACTTCAGGACAGGAGATTGCAGACACGGTGTCCTCCCCAGTCTGCAGACCTGAAAGGATCCATCGGAGAGCAAAGAAACCTCAGTGCCCTCAGCTTAAGAACCAGAGGGAGTCCCACCTGCTTCCCATAAGATGAAACACCCTTTCGAGGCCTTGCCAGGGGTCCCTGTAGTCCCAAAGCCCCACCGCAAGATGGGAACAAATAAAATGCAGGGTGTGATGCTGTTCTGGCCAAGGCTCTTGGAGTTACAAGGAGCAGAAACCTGCTCAGGTTAGCCCGACCAAAGTCAGGTTTACGGCAATGACCTCGGACACAGCACATAGCCAGGACTTTTTAGGACTGAAACTGTTACCTGAAATCCGACCTTCAGGAGACCAGCAGATGCTCTGTCTGTGTTCAGGGGCCATGTGTCTTGTCTCCGAGGGTGTTTGCGTTGCTCCATTGTCTAGTCCGTCTTCCCGCCCTTGCATGCGGCTCAGCCACCTTCCAGCTCAGCTCCAGTGTCACATCTAGCGCTCACTGGGCATCTTCATTCAGTTGCAGGGGTTGTGGTGGGTGGCAGGGAGAATATCTGACCGACTGCCTTCGTTCAGCTATGTGAGTCAAAAGTCACAGGTCTAGAAAAAATCCAGTCAGATACTGCACAGGGGCGTCGGGCCCCAGGGTCTCCAGGCTGCACCTTCCCAGACAGTGACTCTGCGGGCAACAGAGCACATCCGCCACAGAGCTTGGAGGAGGGCAAGCCCTGGCAGGCGGCAGCGCTGAGCAGCAGCCGGGTGTAAATGCAAAGGAGCTCACGCACTCTGGCCTCTGCTCTCCCTCGCCAGCCCTTTGCCCGCATTGTTGACATTTTTGAAGTGGAACCCAACAAGATGTGCATCGCCAGTCGCTCACACGCCTTTGCCACAGTGTCCTTCATGCCGCAGACCATGCAGACCTACCAGTGTATCTTTGAGGCTACCTTGGACGGCCTGCCCAGGTACCTGCTCCCGGTCCCCTGCCCCGGGCCACACTCTCTGTGGAATGTCATTCCTGCCATGCCAGGCTGACAGGCCTCAATCTTCCCGTTCCCTGCAGCAACCTGGCCAAAAACAGAGGACTTGTGTTTGATATCACCGGGGACGGGAACCTCCCTCGGGTGACCATCGTGCGGCCCGTTCTCCACAACCAGCACGGAAACCCCTTGCTCCTCTTTAAGAGGCTTCTGCTGGGCCACTCAGAGAAGCTGCCCCTCATCCTCAAGAACAACGGCACCATCTCTGCCCAGGTACCGCCTGAGCGCGGAGTCCAGGCCGGAAAGGGGGAAGAACCCTCCAGAAGTTAGACTTCTGACGCTGGATTCTCTGCCATCCTAATGGGGACTTCTTTGAGGATCCCCGTACATTAACCTGTGTGTCAGGGACATGCAGAGGGGCATGTGGCGTGGTCTCTGTCCTCAGGGAATGTAGGAATCGGGTTAGACAACACACTAATAACCACTGTGCAAGGCATGTGCGGTGAGTGGGCAGGATTATGTGTATTCTTAGTATCTTCTTTAATTTTTTTCTATAATTGCTGCATTTTTTAATTTTTTATTTGTAAAAATGTATAGGGGGCATGCGAAATTTTGTTAAAGGTATATAATGCATAGTAATTAAGTCAGGATATTTAGGGTGTCCATCTCCCAAGTATAATACATTTTTGTTTAGTCACCCTACTCTGCTATCAAACATGGAATTTATTCCTTGTGTCTTAGTGTATGTTTGTACCCTTTAACCCACTTCTCTGCATCCTCCCTCCCGCCCCCACTCCCCCTTCCCAGTCTCTGTTCTCTGTCTTCCCACTCTCTACCTCGCTGGGATCAGATTTTTTAGCTCCCACATATAAGTGAGAACATGTGATCTTTGTCTTTTTGTGCCTAGTTTATGTCACTTAAGATGATGACCTCCAGTTGCATCCATGTTGTTGCAAGAGACCTGATTTCTTTCTTTTTAATGGCCTAATAATATTCCATTGTGTATCACAATGCATTTGTAATGAGGAAAATACAATTAAAAAAACTACGTTGGGGTGATAGATATAACATCTAAAGGGACTTTCGATTCAATGATTAAATTATGGTTTTAATTTTACAGAGAAAAAGTGGTAAATTGTGGAAGTGTTATACAAAGGACTGTAGGACTCTTGAAAATGATCTGGTTTCATCTAGGGCATAAAGGACAAATTCACTGCAAATGACGTTTGAGCAGGGCACTGGGTTTCAGCAAGTGGGCATGAAGTTCATGCATCCCAGGAACAGAGAGAAAACTGCAAAGGCCCAGAAGCAAAATGAATGTGTGGTCCTGGCAGGAACCAGTAAGCTCCGAGCTTCATGAGAGCAAGAGGTGCAGGGAGAAGAGCAGTGGGAGATAAAGACAAAAGCACAGAGTCATGGGGTGACTGTGGAGGACTTTGGATTCTATATATATATTATATTATTACTATTGTTCTTGCTGTTGTTGCTCTTATTGTTGACACATTAAGGCTTATTTAGATTTATCCATATATTTATCATTTTTGTTGCTCTTCATTCCTGCATATCCAGTTTCCCATCTGAAAATCCTTTTCCTACCAACTGAAGAACACTCTGTAGTGTTTCCTCAATGTGGGTCTGTTGGTGGTGAATTCCCTCCACGTTTATTTGAAAATCTCTATTTATCCTTCATTTTTAATGTAATTTTTACTGGCTGTAGAATTCTGGTTTGGCAGTTGTTGTCTTTCAGCAAATGAGAGATATTATTCCAATGTGTTCTGGGTTCCATTGTTACTACTGAGATGTCAGCTTTAAGTCCACGATGTTCTTTTAAGGCATTCTTTTCCTTGATGACTGTCTTTAACATTTTTACTTTGTATTTGTTCTCTGCAGTTTTACTATGATATGTCTAGATATGGATTTCTCTAAATTTATCCTTCTTAGAATTCACCAGACTTCTTGATTCTGTGGATTGATGTCAAATCAATTTTGGAAAATTCCTAGACATATCTTCGAATATTGCGTCTATTCCATTCTCTTTCATCTCTCCTTCTGGGATGCCAGTTAAATGTGCGGAAGACCGTCTCACTATATCTTCTGTGTCTCTCAACATCACCGTATTTTCCATTCATTTTTCTCTGGGCTTCATTCTGCATAATTTCTTCTGATCTGCCTTCAATTTATTAACTCTCCCTCTAGCCATATTGAATCTGATGTTAAACCTTTCCATTGAGTCCTTAGGTTGTTATTTTTTTCAGTTCTAAAATTACTATTAGGTTCTTTTTTAGATTTGAATAATTTATTTTTATCATTTGTAGATTCATGGTGAAATTGTCAGACATGGCTTTTATTTCTTGAACATGGTAATCATAGCCATTTTTGCAGTCTATACCTGATAATTCCAAAATCCAGAGTCCCTGTGGATGTGTTTCTGATATCTGCTATTTCTGCTCATTCCTGCACATGTTATCCTGTCTCCTCATGGGCCTGGATATCTTTTGATCATGTGTTGAGTATTATATTTGAAAAGTTATTTAGAAATTATTTTGTCTTCAGAGACAATTTTCATTTGCTTCTGCCTAACATTTTGGGACACTAGAAATTCAGGATCACCTTAAGCCAGATTTACGGTTTGATATGTTCTGGCTTACCAAGATGGTTCAGAGCAGGAATGGTATGCTTAGGAAGGCTGGTTTATATCCAGCTTCCCTTTCATCTTTTGGTGCATACTTTGGAGTCTCAGCCCAGAGCAAAGAAAGCACTCTTGCCTTCACAGCCTTGGACTTCTGCCCTCTTAGCACCAAAAGACCATCAAAAGCACAGACAAGCCTACCATCTACCTCTTACCGATTGGCAAGTGCTCCAGGACAAAAACAGCCTAAAAAGTCACACTGGCCTTTCTGGATTTCTAGGCTCTCACAGATCTTGGTCTAGTTATTCTTCATCATCTTTTTAGCTCTGTGATGCTTTAAATTGTTTTTGTATATTTAGTCTAGTATTTTTTGTTGTCTTGAATTCAGTTTACGTAGTTTACCGTTACTCTGCATTGTTTCCATTAGTGTGGCTTTATAAAATGTTGTAGCATCTAGTTCAGTAAATTCCTACCCACTCACTCCCTGTTTTTGTCATTTCTCTGAACCGTTTTGCCTCTTAGTCTCTCAGATCAACTTTAGAATATTTTATAATGTTCCTGAAAAAAATCCCATTGAGAAGCCTATGAACTATTTGGGGAGAATTTCTACTTCTAGAGTATTCAGACTCTCTACCAAGAGCAACATTTAGGATTTCCACCCATATATTTAGATCTCCTATTATGTCAATATTTCTTACATATAATTCCTCCACATAGTTTCTTATTAAAATTATTTCTAAATATATTTTTTCCCATGTGATGTCACTATTTTTTTCCTTCTTCATGCCTCCTTCTTTATATTATTTAACTTTGTTCATGATGGTGCCAGAATTCCTGTTTTCTAACAAGGTTAGCTTATCTTTCAGACCTAAAATCGGATGTGTCACTTTAGTCTTATTTTCCTTCCAGTGAGCTGGGAACCACCCCTTTCTCTAAGTAGGTCAAATGCCTACCTTGTTTTTTCTCTTATCTTAGGAGGATGCTCAACATGACACTATCAGGCAACTAATGGATAGTACCTAGGAGATACTGGTTTTTTAGGAATTCACATTCATGTAAGCCCTCGTAGAATTACGAATATTCATGTCCATTTTATTAATTTAGCATATGTCTTACAACTTTGTCTGTTAATAAAAGAGGCATTGTAAACCCCATTTTGACACTACCTGGCTGCATGATCAGGAAAAATTACCTACACTCCTTGAACCTCCGGTTCCTCACTTAAATAACAAGGGCTGATCAGACCGAATTTTCTTTTGTCCCCTTCAGGTCTAATATTTATTATTTATCTCCCTTAATAAGAAACTCAAAAGAGCAAATACTAGGCACAATGACTTTTGGGGACCCTGCCCCAAACGCAGCGCAGTGTCTCAGCCCAGACTCAAAGCCCACGAGCAGCCTTGTAAGCCCAGTACTCAGTCCCGCTTTCCTTCTGCCAGCTGCACGTGGACCTGCACGACCAGCTAGGAGTCTTCTCGCTGAAAGGGAGGCCCACTACCTCCTACATCTACATCACAGAGGACAACAAACCAAATGAAAAAGGTAAGTGGGGGGAGGGTGCTTCTAGAGGGCAATGGTTCTTGGTGGCTGGTTGGTCAGGGGACCATTCAGGGCCCAGTCTCGTCACCACTAGCCTCTAGCTGGGGTTCATGCTCGTGCTAGGGCTGCTTTCCCTTCTACCAGGGTCTTTATGGGTACAAATTTCTTTAAACTGGTTGTAAATCATATCTTCTCTTTTCTCTTTGCAGCAAAGAAAGCTCACACAGCCTCCCTGGTTATTTCTCCTGGAAATACAGCTGAAATTGATGTCCTTTTCCACCCCAAGAAGGTTGGGAGGGTGCGAGGCACCATCCGTCTGTCAGTGATCAACAACCAGTACGAGGAGACCATCATCCACATGGTGGGAGAGGGCTATGAGGATGACATCACCTTGGACAACATCCACGGGCTGGTGACTCCCACCAGCGAGGAGGCCACAAGTGTCTCTGAGCTTGCAGAGATGGCAGAGGACAACACTGTGGTCGACTTGGTGGCAGGTGGGAGAAACAGCAGTGAGCTGTTGACAAGTATTGGCTCTCAGGTCACTTTAAATGAGAGTGAAATTTAAATAACAGGTTGGCTATCTTCCTGGGAATTTCAGAATGAATCTCCTCTTCATGCCTGTGTGCTCTGTCCTGCCTGCCTCAGTCACTGCATCCATCCTGCCATTAATTCTCGTGCTCACTCAACGAATGTGTGTGAGCACCCGTGTGCGTGTGCCAGGTACCATGCTCAGCCCCAGAGTTGCAAAGATTAATAAGAAAGTCTCTGCTCTTAGGGAGCAGTTTTCCCTGTCTGTATCCTTTAGCTGGCTTGGGTTGGCTTTGCTTGTCTTGTTTGATTAGAGAGGGTGTGGGTTTTGCCCACCTCTAGAACTTCATTCTCCACGGCGTCACTACTCAGTGATCCGTCTGAAGTTACAGCACCAGCATCACCTGGGAGCTTGTTAGAAATGGGAACCTACTGGATCCAAATCCACATTTTAACAAGATCTCCAGGTGATTTGCGTATGTATCAAAGCTTAAAGTGCTGTTCTACAGTCTATCAAGCACTCATTTACTTGATCATATTCTTTGGGGTAGGAAAGTATACTTCATTGTTATCATCAAAAAGCAGTTGTTAAGCAGCCTAATTATGTGGCTGATTGCTGTACAGCAAGTCATAAACACAGTCCCACAGTTTTTCTAGGAGCTTAATTACAGTGCTGGAGTGCACCAGTAGGTGGTCTATACAGCATGTGTTGCAATCAACACTCCTCAAATATCTGGGGTTTCACCCTTGTTTGCGGCTACGGGGTGAACTCTCTCATGTCAGGGCTCAAGCAGGAGCCATCAGTGAACCTAAGTTCAGAAATCAGATTTCATACCTATAATGGGGTTGGCAGATTTAGCAAATCAGAATACAAGAGTCTTCAGTAAATTTGAACTTCAGATAAACAATGAATAAGGGTGAAGCACAGTGTCTGTCAAGTACTGCGGGAGGAGGCCCTTCAGGGAGGCTGGGGAGGACTTACCAGCCTTTTGCTTCTAACCCCCAGCTTCCCTGGTGGACCACATCCAGTTTGGGGACTGCCACATCGGAAACAGCTATAATGTGAGCTTCACAATCACTAATCACAGCCACGTGAACATGATACGGTTTGAATGGCCCGTTTTAGCTACAGTGACTTTCTCCCCACAGGTAAGTGAAAACCATTCACTGTTTTCTGGACTCCCTTAGGCCTAAGCCACCCCCCATCTGATTGTCAGCCCTTTGCCATGGACGCAGGCAATGGGATGCAGGCACCTCAGGCTGGGAGGCAGCCAGGGACCATCCTCACTCATACCTGGTGCTGGGCACACTGTTCATGTCCCCCCTGGTTAGGAGGGGAAGACAGAGAATGAAGTCTGCCGAGAATATTGCTAGGCTGATGTTGAGGAATGCCATGGAGGCCTGTGTAGATGAACACGGGTCCCAGTCTTCCTGTCCCGCAGTGTAGACCTGCGTCTGTAGGTGTGTGTTCTTTCAAGCATTACTCCTTCCAAAGTGCTTCACCAAAAGCTAAAATTGGGGTGGTGGGTTCTGTGGACAACTGAGTTTTAGAAAATGGTGCAAGTTACATCTTTCCCTTAAAGATTCCCAGTGTCCTTTAGTAGATTAAAACCTAGTTGACCGGGTGCAGTGGCTCACGCCTGTAATCCTAGCACTCTGGGAGGCCAAGGCAGGAGGATGTCTCGAGGTCAGGAGTTCGAGACAAGCCTGAGCAAGAGCGAGACCTCATCTCTACTAAAAATAGAAAGAAATTATATGGACAACTAAAAATATATATAGAAAAAATTAGCTGGGCATGGTGGCGCATGCCTGTAGTCCCAGCTACTCGGGAGGCTGAGGCAGGAGGATCGCTTGAGCCCAGGAGTTTGAGGTTGCTGTGAGCTAGGCTGATGCCACAGCACTGTAGCCCAGGCAACAGAGTGAGTCTCTGTCTCAAAACAAAAAAAAACCTAGTTAACTTGGTTGACATGGAATTTTTTAACCTCTTTTTAGTATCTCACAGAGCCCATTTTAGGAATTGCTGACCAAAGCTTGCCATTGAACAAGGCCTACGACAACTTTGTAGCAGATCACTGCCTCTGACCGGCGGTTGCTTTTTGTAGACAGCTCGCATCTGAGTTCCGAAGACACTGGGACACCCACAAGTCTTCACTGCCCCCTGCTCTCTGTACACACAGCCACTGAGGCTGCTCAAGCTTGGCACTCCAGGGGGATGGTGCAAGGAGGTTGGGGACTCTGCTTTGTCACTTTGAAATCTTTGAGTGCTATTAGGAGTAAGTTTTGCTTCCTGGAGAGATGTAAAGTTCATTTGAATCCTCCTGACAGATTCCAACCCCAACATGGCCCAAATCCTACCCTAAATAGTAGCTAATGTAAACTGAGTGAGTGCTTGCTATATGCTAGACACAGTTCTAAGACTTGGTTAATTCGTTTAGTCCTTCCAACAACTCTATAAGGTAAATACTAGTATTATCTGCATTTTACCTGCCAGGAAACAAACACGGTATAATCTAATAGGGTAATCTAATTTTGAGCATTGTTTTTGAAGACAGAGATAAGCTTCATATAGTCTATTTACATACACGAACACATATATGCACACACACATGCATGCCTTGGGAAGTACTAAGCTCTCTTCTCCCCTCATTTTCCAGAGGAAGGAGAGTGTTTTATCTGTCAGAAACTTGATAGGACTATCATATATATGGTAGATAAGTAGGCATATGTGTGTGTGTGTTTTTACTAAATCATAAATGATTTTATTCTACAGACCAAATTGGATGTCCCATACATCTGGTTATACTTCAGCAATTCTCAAGCTTTTTGGTCTCAGGACTCCTTTATACTCTTAAACATTGTTGAGAACCCCAAAGAGCTTTTGTTTGTATGTATTAGGTATATCAATATTTACCATATTAGAATTTAAAACTGAGAATATCTAAAAGCATGTACATACTCATTTTAAAATATAATAGTAAACCCATTATGTGTTAATATAAATACCACATTTTCATGAAAATGGCTATATTTTCAAAAAATTGAGCGAGAAGAGTTGCGTTATTTTACATTTTTATAAATTTCTTTGATATGTGGCTTAATAGAAGACAGCTGGATTCTCATATCTGCTTTTGCATTCAATATGATGCAAAATCATATGGCATGTAACCCCTAGAAAGCTCCATTGTATGTTCCTGAGAAAATGAGACTGAAACAGTCAAATAATATCTTTGTATTATGATGAAAATAGTTTTGACCTCATGGACCCCTGAAAAGGTCTTGGGGATCCCAAGTGTCCCCAGAACACCTTCTGAGTTCTGCTAGTATACTGTATTCATCTGCCATAATTTGTATAGATAGTATTTGATGAAGAAGTGTAAGGTGGTGGAGTGTGGCATTTGGAGTCAGACTGCCTGGGTGTGAATCCAGCTCTTCCGATATTAATGGCCTCGAGCAAGTCACGAGTTTCGTGTCCCTAAAGCAGGAGTAAGAGCTCTACCTCTCAGAGGATTGTTGTGGGGATTAGTGGAATCGTGTAAAGGTTTAGAATGGTGCCTGGAGCAAGTTAACAGTTTGGTAAATATTAATTGCTCCTATTGTTATGATTACATTTCTATCTAAGAACCTCTTATACATGTTTAAGTCAATCTACATATACAGGCTTGACGGATACATTGTTTGCCAAGACTTTTGGCTCTGTCCCTTCTCTAGAGTGTCACAAGCAGGTATCAAGAGTGCTCAAGATTGAATTCTCACAAATACTAATACCAGGCTCTTCCCCAGGTGGGCCACCTCCACCCCGGGTGTGCCAAGGATGTAGTGGTGACCGTGAAGTCAGACGTGCCCATCAGCCTGAAGAAGATGCGGGTCAAGTGCAGGCTCTCCAGGATCACGTTTCAGCTCCCCACAGACCAGGTCCCCGACTGGGATGACCGAATGCGCACAGTCAAGTGGGTGGACGTGCCCAGAAACACTTCTGGGACTTTCACTACAAAACGCAAAGTAAGTGGGGACATCAAGTGCAAAGCTGACCAGGCTTGGATGCCTCCTGCTCTCAAGTTTGGTGTCTCATCCTTTCCTTCTTTCATGGAAAAAACAAAAGGTTCCCATTCTACTTGACCTTGATTTCAAAAGTGACAAACCAAAATTCCACGCATGCTGCCTGCCATTCATACTACACGTCCCACACATCATAACTGGTGACCCTTTGGCTTAAGTCTTGATGACCAGTTGAGGGAGTCCTCCCACCTTCTTCTTCTTCAAAAAATGTCCCGGCTAGTCTTTAATTGTTTCCTTTTCCTCTCAGGTGTCCAGAATTAGATTAGCTGTAATCTTGGTTTATGACAGGATCTCATCTTTAGCCCGTGCATACCCCTCTTTTATTCATTCCTTAGCTTCCTTTTAATAATATAATAAGCAGAGATTAACCCATACCCAACATGGGGCATAGAACGTTGACTACCTGTGTGGTTCTCAGCCACTCCATCCCTCTGCCTCCCTCCTAGAGGTAATCACTATCTTGACTCTTGTCTCGTTTGTTCCCTTGGTTTTTTGTTTCTTTTTTAACCTATGCATTCTAAATGGTATATTGTTTAGTTGTAGTTTTTAACTTTATTTTTTAAAAAGGTTATTGCATGTGATCGTCCATATTGTTGCATGTGGCTCTAGTATATCCATTTCATTGCCATATGAAATTCCAATATTATTTATCCCTCCTTCTTCTTCTGAAAATTGTTTGTGGTTTTGCTATTATGGACAGTATTTCTATGAGTGTTACTGTTCACATGGTGTTCAGTTGCAAGAGTTTATATTCCTAAAAGTGGAATTGCTGAGTCATCAGATATGTGACCATTCAACTTTCTAAGATAATGCCCAAGTGTTTTCCAGAGTGTCTGTGCCAATTTAAACTCCCGCAGCAAAGAGATCTGATGGATCCACACCCTCATGTGGCATTGTCAGACTTATTGATTCATTTGAATGAGTGGGATATGGTCTCACTATAGGCCTAATTTGCATGTTCCTGATTGCTAATAAGGTTGAGTTTTTCTTCATATTATTATTGGCCATGCAAGTTATCACTGACATGCATGCCTTTGCATGCCTTTTGCCCATTTTTCAATTATAATATTTGTCCTTTGTTATTTTATTTTTGATAAACCCTTCTGTTCATATTATTTGTCTACAATTATCCTTACCAAATGCATAGCTTATCTTTTCACTTTCTTTAATTGTTTGATTAAATAAAAATGTTCTTAATTTTAATATAGCCAAATTTATTAATCTTTTATTTTATATTTATTACTTTTTGTGTTTTATTTTTAAAACACTTCCCTCCCAGAAAGATATTTACCTCTATTTTTTCTTAAGTTTAAGAGCTTTGCTTTTGATATTTAAGCCCTTGGCCCACCTGGATTTTATGTATTATACGAGGCAAGGATCCAATTTCATATTTTTCATCTAGATATCTAATCTTTCAAATCTCTTTTTGGTTTATCCTCTGTTCCTAGTGATCTGCCAGGACTCTGTTGTCATATACTTTACCTGAATTTTATATATACCTAGGATGTCTCTGGTCTCTCTATTCCATTCCGTTGTCAATGCACCTGTCCCTGTGCTCTGCATTGCTGAGGACACAGCTGCCTTTGTTCCAGGTGATAGAGACGGATCCTGAGCCCGCCCACTCAATGCTAGAAGAATGCTACCGAGAACTGCAGCTTCAAATCAGTGCCGTCGTGGACTTTGCTTCCTACCAGTGCCAAAAGGGCGATGTGCACTTTAAGGAAACCCTGGTTTACCAGACCCGAGTGTTTGAGTGAGTCATCAAAAGCCGCATGACACTAGTCAAAGAAGCTCTTTCATTCCATCATTCACTTGCTCATTCATCAAACGTTCATTTAGTGTCTATGACAGTGTATACCAGGTATCATATCTGTGTAGCATGCACCAGAGTGTCATCTTAGGTCCAATGAAACCTTCAGACCCACCAAGCTATTGAAGCTCACACTTGAGATCAAGATACAGGCCAGGAAACACAGTCTACCAGGAGGGTGGCATCAGGCAATCCACTTTCGTGGGAATGGTCCTTGCAGCAGCCTACACAGCCACCTGGGATCTGTTCTTATTGCCCTCCACCCAGGTGACAGCCCAGACAATATCCACACTAGCAGGTACTGGGTCCATGGCTTAGAAGCCCACGCCCAACAGAAGCCAACGTTTCTCATAACCACTCCAGATACAGCTTCCAGGTTCCCTGCAGAGAATATGCCCAGTTATAAAAGTCACTAT
This sequence comes from Varecia variegata, assembly GCA_028533085.1. Taxonomy (NCBI): domain Eukaryota; kingdom Metazoa; phylum Chordata; class Mammalia; order Primates; family Lemuridae; genus Varecia; species Varecia variegata. Next base: position 121,245,325 of record CM052442.1, on the reverse strand, counting down.
AGTCAGAGAACCCCAAAGCTATGGCTTCCCTCCTGGTGAATCATGGTTCCTTCCAGTTCACATATGTTTTACTAATCAAGGGTCGTTTTCACTATAAACAATGTCACCTAATAATATAGCTAAGTTTTCTCCTTTAACAGGTTTCCAGGGGAACAGAGCTAAAAAGTTAATTCAGAGTCCGATTTGTCTTTGAGAAGGAGAAAAGGTTATGTTAAACCTTCACCCACACTCAGACTCAGGGATCCAATGATGCCATGGGCCCTGCCTTCCAGGAGTTCATTGTCTGGGGGTGGCCACGGGGGAATGGATAAAAATAGGAGAATTACCATTTACAGCGTAGTGTCGTGTGCATGCAGCAAAAGAGAACTTAAAGCAGATCCAAATATGGGGAGAGACAGTGTCAAGGAAGGCTTCCCAGACAAGGTGATGGATTTTGGGGGACACATAGGAGGTTAGCCAGGTAAGGACACATAGGAGGTAGCCAGGTAAGGTAGCCAGGTAAGGTGAGAATGAAGGGCCTTCTTGACAGAGAGAGCAACATACACAGACAAAAATGTCAATCACTGCGTTTGTACTTTATAAAAATTAGTATTTAACTTGTTGAACTCATTTTGCATTTTTAGAACTTTAAATGTCCTCTTAAATTGCTATAGAACCAGAAGATCTGTGAGGAAGTGGGATCTCCTGCTTTTCACTTAAAGTAAGGGTCAGCACACTATGGTCCACAGCCTGTTTTTGTAAATAAAGCTTTTCTGGCACATAACCACGCCCCTTCATTTACGTATTGCCTCTGGCTGCTCTCGCACTCCAAGAACAGAGTCACCTACGGTACACAGAGCTCCAAAATAACTTACTGTCTGACCCTTTGCAAAAAAGTTTACCCTGACCTAAACCAAGAACTGTTTTTATGAAAAGTACTCTGTGCCACTGAGATTTCTCCACTTTATAAAAATTATCTTTAGGATAAACACCAGTGTTCATAAATTCACACAGTAAGCACAAGCCCCTGTGTTCAGAGCACTTGATGTCAGGCACATGTGCACAGTCTGCTGGACTGGGTCGTGGAAATCTAATCTCTACACCCCACTCTAGACCTACTCCCTCCCAAACTCCTGACTCTTTGACTACTCCCCGAAAATCGAAAAGGCATGTGTATTCATCTCTCTGACACTGTCATTTTCTAGTATCAGGTTTCATCTTCCTGCTGTTACTGTGATCAAGTTCAAAAGGGATTCCAGAAAAAGCTTCTGTCTCCCTGTCCTTGTCTTAGAGCAGGAAAACTTGAGGCAGGAAAAGCCTCTGCTGATTGAGAGTTTGAGTTCAAAGCAACTAAAATCTAAGTCTGTGTCTCAGCCAGAGTAGATGTTGCAGGCAGGGGTCAAATGGCTTCTTTTTTGTTTGTTTGTTTTTGTTTTTGTTTTTTTGAGACAGAGTCTCGCTCTGTTGCCGGGGCTAGAGTGAGTGCCATGGCATCAGCCTAGCTCACAGCAACCTCAAACTCCTGGGCTTAAGCGATCCTCCTGCCTCAGCCTCCCGAGTAGCTGGGACTACAGGCATGCGCCACCATGCCCTAATTTTTTCTATATGTATTTTTAGTTGGCCAGATAATTTCTTTCTATTTTTAGTAGAGACGGGGTTTCGCTCTTGCTCAGGCTGGTCTCGAACTCCTGAGCTCAAACGATCCTCCCGCCTTGGCCTCCCAGAGTGCTAGGATTACAGGCGTGAGCCACCGCGCCCGGTCTCAAATGGCTTCTGATCACAGAGACATTGTTGCTGGTGGCAGGTGATGCAGAAACAGAAGGCCTACAGAATTTCCTGAGGGAGTTGCTATCATGTAAAATACATTTTGTTTCCTCTCTCCTAGGAATTTTTCAGGATCACTGTGATGCATGCTGAGAGCTCATTGCATAGGGTGTTGGTAGTATGCAAAATTCTAAACTTTTGGATATTTTTACTTTTAATCACTATGTATATATTTTATGTGTTTTAGAAGGGAATATAAGTGGTACATCAAATGCATGATTTTAGATGCAATTGCTTAATACTTGCCCTTTAAAAATTATTTAAGAAACAAAATGACTTCACAAAGAAAAGAGTTACCAGATGTGGTGGCTCCTGCTTGTAATCTCCGGTACTTGGGAGGCTGAGGTGGGAGGATCATTTGAGGCCAAGAGTTCAAGATCACCCTAGGTGACATAGCGAGACCCTCGTCTCTAAAAAATTAATAAAAATAAAATGAGAAATGACTTTTTTAAAAAAGAAAACAATTCAGTAACAGTATAGGTAACATGCAGGCAGGACAAAAATCACCTACCTGCAGTGCATTTCTCAAGTCTGTTCCCTGATTGATTTGCAGGTTTGACCTGATTAATTCAGGACATGTGCACCTGGAATTCAGCTGGATCTCAGAAGATAACTCAAGGGCAGTCAGCTTTGCAATGCCAGAAAAACAAGGTAAATGCAGTGACAGGTAAAACCCAGGACCTGACCTGAGTCACCAGTTGGAGCAGAGCCTTATTCATGGAGAGGCCAGTACTGCTGTGATGGCCTCCTAAGTAGCTAAGGAAAAGCAGAGCAGAGGCCTCGTGCAGTCTGCAGAGCTAAATGGCGTAAGAGACTCCAGAGCCGACCTCTACCCTGCAGGAGCCCAGCCCCTGGGCACCCCACTAGGCCAATGCCCCATCTCACCAATCACTAGGAATCCAGCATATAAGATTTTAACCTTCTGGGAGATTACAGACCCCTTGGAGAAACTGATGAAAACTGTGAACCACTTTCCCAGGAAAATACATGCCCATGCCCAAGTTTGCATTTCATACATGTGAAGCACCAGAAAAAGGCCCAACACTTGGTGGGCAAATAAGTTTTATTATTATTTCAGTTTTAGAGATTCACGGACCTTTCAAATGGGCCCCTATCTATGGGCCCCCAGATTGTAAACCCCGACTTCAGAACAATGATTTTTCCAAAAATTGTGTTCACGGCCCATTATTCTAGGGCAGAAGGTCCACGGACACCTTCTTAATCCACCCCCTTGAGCCAAAAGGAAACAAGTTTGAAAGCTATGGAATTAATAGAAATATTTTTCATGTCTTGTGAGATATGTGAGCCAATTCCTTACCTCTAGTGCCCGAGATTAAGTACACCTGCTACAAAAGTGAGCTCACAGACCCCACAGAGGCTCGCTAAGGACCTGTGAGTGGGCTGCCTTCCCCGTGCCTCTCACTGCAAATTCAGACTGTCACCCACTCTGTCTGCTCCCAGGTTTAGCTCAGAGAGATCAGCTTAGTCAGGGCACGCTGCACACAGGCAGCACCCTGGACAGCACCATGGACCACTGCGCCGAGGGCTCCCCACCAACCTTCTCCGTGGAGCCCTCCTCAGGCATCGTACCTGTGGGGAAGACGCAGAAGCTCAAAGTGAAGTTCTCCCCGTTGGATGTTGGAGACTTTGAGAGCAACCTTTTCTGCCAGTAAGGAAACCTGCTCTCCAAAACCCCATCTTTGCAGGCACAAAACTCTGCAACTCCGATCCCCATTCTGTCCAACCACTGCCCCTATTCTGTCCAACCCTAGACCCCCCTACAGATTGTCACTCTTCCCTTTGGAAAGATGGACAGGGATCAGGCTTTGGAGAACAAGGAGAATTTGTTCTTTGTCCTGTTCATCAATCCTTTCCAGATGCTTCCCCCACCTACTTCCCCCTTAGCCACAGACAGGATGCCACTAGCCAACAGATGGTGACAGCCAGATTGGTTCCAATCTTTGGGCAAGCATGAACTTGGGCAATCTTTCTTGTACCTTCTCTGAGACTCAGTTTCCTTATATGTAAAATGCAAATAACAATACCTACCTTGCAGAATTGTTGGGAAGATTAAATGAGTTCATTCACATAAAGAGCTTAGAACAGTGCCTGGCACACAGTTAACATTAGGTGGTGGGGGAGGCGGTAGAGGTGGTGGATCTGGCGCGTAGCAGTGAGAGAAAAGCCAATCCAATAACATCTGACAGTGGAAGTCCCTAATGTGGCACCTACACCCAGGAAAGCTCGAAGGAGAACACATGCCTCACAGAGGAATCCTGTGAACCATGGCCTAGGGTGGCAAAGACCTACGTGAGCTGTCAGAGCCTCCTTGAACCCTGCAGTGACACCACAGAGACCCCTCCCACACCTAGGCCACCTCAGCTTGGCCCTGGGGCTAAGATTCTTCCCATATCCAGTTCACCTTCCCAAGGAGCTCACTCAGGATACTTTTTTTAGGATTTCCAGGTCACTTTTCATATCCCACTAAATGCCTATGGGCCCAGAAGGTAAGACTGAGCTTATGTCACAGCAGGGAGATTTTCTCACCACTGAGGGAGGAAGTAACTTGTGACCATCCTAAGGATGTTAGGTACACAGAAGGAGCCAAATTCAGTCTCCTCGTGCTCAGCCCATCCAGGCACTCAAAGCACTGAGGTAATGTCATTGACCAAGACAGACCCAGCCTCTGCTCCCATGGAGCTCACGTGCTGGTGGATGTAATATTCATTTCCAACCAAGAGAGCAACAACTGATTACAAAATAAAATAGAAATAAAAGTAACCTTATCCTTTCAGGATTCCAAACCTGCCACCTGGAGAGCAAGGTCCGGTCCTGGTAGCAAAAGGGCGAAGCTCCTTGCCCATCTGCCATTTTGACCTGAAGGACTCAGACTACATCAGGGGTCTTCGGCAGAACCCAGAGCTCCGAGGGTCTGGTAGTGGTGCTCTGGATCCAAACACCCGGGTGATCGAGTTCACCACTCTAGGCGTAGGAGGAAAGAATCTCCAGTGAGTTCCTTATGTTTGCATTGGTTCAATCCGTATCAGTCAATCCTCCTAAAGAACTCAGAAGACTTTAGAGAAAGAGCTAAACTGACTCCTAAAAGCAGGCTTGATATCCTGGGGTTTGACCTGAGTTTTAGAGATTTGACTTTAGAGAGCTGTTAGAGTAAGGAAGCTGAATTCTGTCTCCTTAGTTTTGACACTGAGGAAATTTGAAAGACCTCCACCTTGACCGCAGAGGATCCTTAGGACAGATGTGGCCTTAGCACCACTGTTATTCCAAAGTCCAGAACCCTCCCCATGCTTTGGATCCCTGGATGAGATGGAGTTTTCATTTCTATAGTAACAAAGTGCTCAGAACAGTTCTGGTTCCCAGATGGGGGGACTGCATTAGTCCCAGGTTCTAAGAAAGTTCTCTTAATCCTCAATCTCTGCTCTCACTCTCTGCTGTCAATTCTTCCCCCTTGGCCAGGACCTTTACAATCCTGAACCCGACCAATAGCACCTACTCCTTTTCCTGGATCTCTGAAGAAACCGAAAGTCTCCAGAACCCTCCAGCCTTCACGTGCCTTACAGAGAAGGGCTTCATCCACCCTGACAAGAAAGCTGAGGTGTGTGCAAATGAGGACCACCAACCCAAGGCTTAGGTCATTCTCACCATCTCTGCACAGCAAGTGTGCCATAGACAGTAGGCGGAATTAGAACACTCTGCCTAAGGGTGTGTCAATAAACAAGTATTTATTGAGTGGCTATCATATGCATTGGGCAATCCTGATGAACAAGGCAGACCTGAGCTCTCCTGGCTGACCATAGAGAATCAGAGAGCTCTAGTATTTACAGTTTTTAAAAATTGAGGTTATCCAAGCAGCAAAGGTTAACTAGACATCAATGCCTGGGTGTTCTAGGACTTATGCAGTAGCGTGACATAAAGGGTTATCTTTGTCCAAGGGGCTGACGATAGTGAAAGGACACTGGTATGTTTTCACCTGGGCAGGCCAAGGAGCAAAACAGAAAAGTGGAGTCATGGCCCGTGGCTTAGTCCTAAATGTTTACACAGTGGTATATGGCAGGGGTCAGACTTAAAGAAATAGGAACTCACTACCCAAAACAGATCTGTGGGCTCCACGTCCAGTAAGTTCCACAGAGAATCTTGAAGGTACAAATAAATCCATGAAATAAAAATTATGACCTCAAATGCCTTCAGGAAGGTCACACAAATGAATAAAGCAAGCCAAGAGGACAATGACAGGGAATGCAGGGCACCAGGGCCCACCAGCCACAGTGGTCTCTGGCAAATGACCACCGCACAGGCAAGGGGGCCCAGGGTGGCCAACTCTCCCAAACTTTTCGAGAGAAGCCAAAATTCCAAATTTCTATGTGAATCGCCCTATTTGACATATTGGTAGCTAGTTCAATATTTTTTAACACTTCCCAAACCAAACTAAACATATCTGTAGAGCCCACCTGATTTTGACCTCTGTGTGTTATCCGTGCCCAGCCATCTAGTTAAACGTGGCTGGATCCAGGAGCTGTGTCCACCACAGGCAGAGTCCCACTTGGATGTGGCCCCATTACAGCCCAGAAATGTGTCAAAGATGAGCCCAGTTTCTAGAGAGGCAAGTTTCAGAATCCATCATCCGGAGTCATGCTGGTCTTTGGGTGACAGTAGTGTCATTGAGGTGACATATCTCCAGAACACCTCCCCTGTACCACCCTGGCATTGGCATTAACCATACCTGTTAACCTGTCTAGTTCCCTTCTGGCCAAATGCCACTGTTCTTCCACTCAGTCCTAACTGATCGATTGCAGAGACTCACTCAGGTTAGCTAAAAAAAAGAAAAGGAAAAGAAAGGACCAGGGGCACTTTTTGAGGTTGGACCTTCCTTCCAGGGCTCTGCTTGTTTCTACCCATTCTCTCTTCACCATTTATTTATTTATTTTCCAGTTGCTTGTAACTTCCCTGAGCAAATGGGTACCGGCCTGCCATGGCCAACGCACCCTCATGGCTTCCCTCACCATTGGCTCCACTGCCAACTGGCCCAGCCACTCACTTTCTAATTCCAAACTTGCGGGAGAGAAATCTGGTTGGCCCTGCTAATCATGTTGTGTTGGACTGTGTACCAGGCTGTGGACAAGCAAGTGGATTGTCTTTCTTTGGGACAGGTGCCAATTCTTTGGTCCAATCAGCTATGGTACAACCATGCCATCCAAAGACATGGCACAAAATACGACAACTTAAGCAGCAGAGGCTGTGGGTAGGGTAGGCTCCCTTAGTAGGACATGTGGCCAGGGCAGATAAACATTGATGTTGCTGGTACAGCTGCACCTACCTGCTCTTACAGGGACTGTAGAAAAAAGGTAGCAATAACCTGGTAATGTCAGCTGCCATGGCTCTGGTGCTGACAAGTCTCCAAGGGCACATGGAGTAAGCAAACACAAGCACCCATCACCACTCTGTTCCAAATTGTCTTCTTAGATTGTGTTCCAGTTCACACCTTCCCATCTGGACGTCACGGAAGCATTATGGACTTTCCTAGTCCCTGAACACAACATCACAGTCCCTTTCCTGCTGGTAGGCAAAGCCACCGACCCGCTCATCTCTCTGGACAAGTCACACCTCAACTTCAGTTCCCTGCTCATTGGTAAGGCTGCCCTGTCCGTTTATATTTAGACTTGGCAGGATCTGGGCCAGGGCATTAGAAGCAGCCCGGGGTGGGGAACTTCCCTGGTGCCTTCCAGAAGCAGCATGTCAGAGGGCCTCAATCACTTTTCAGAAAGCCACAAAGTATTTACCTCTCAATCTCATTTTGATTAAGTGGAATCCATCTTTTAAACCTGCACACTAATAGTTCAAGGAAACATGGGAGCCTTGTTAAAGATCCTCCTTGGCAGATGCCCTTAGCGCCTGGACTGACTCTTCGTTTCCAGAGCCTCAGGTCTGCCCCATCCTGCCTGCGTGTGCCCCAGATTATGGGCTGTATTTGTCTGCTTCCTGGTCTGTGCCGCAGTGGCCGGATTTCTCTCGCATCTGTTCACGCATTGGTTTGGTTCAACTGTCCTTTATAACCCTATGAATCTCTCCCATGGCTGTGATATCTTTGTGTTTGTGTGTGTGTGTGTGTGTGTGTGTGTGTGTGTGTGTATAGAATACAGCTAAAGCCAGATGATTCTTTTAATAATTCATTAGATTTTTATTTATAAAATAATATTCTTTGTAGTATTTTAAGTCAATCAATGTGGTACCGTATAAGGAAAAATTTAATGTCTCCCGATCCATCCTAACTCAGCCTTCCCTTTCCATCAAAGGAAACCAATGTTGTTAACAGCTGGGTGTGTATTTTACTGATACTCATAAGTAGGTGGGAGGGGAGATTATGGCATTTACTAAGGGTTTGAACAAATAAATGAACAATATAGCATAAGAATAATAAGAGCAAGAGAAAGTTTAATCCAGGCATGCAAGGGTGGCACACTTTAATATAATCATTGTGTCAATAGATTACAGAAGAATAACCATGTAATCATATTAATATATACTGAAAAGGCATTCCCCATAAAAATCCTAATAGAAAAATAGACATTGATGGAAAAACTTAAAGAAGATTAACCGAAATCAAGAGGCAAATATTATCCTGTAATAAACCACTAAAACTGCTTCCATTAAAATGAGGACTTAGGCGAGGATATTCACTATCACCCTCGTTACCTGCTGAGCCACTGCAGCCAGCAGGCGGGAGGCCTCGCTGAGGGCTGCTGCTTCCTCCTCAGGCAGAGAGGCCAGGGAGCGCGTGCAGCTCATCAACAAGGAGGAGCAGGGGTTCAGTTTTGCCTTCCAGGACAACTCCCGATACTCGGAAGGTTTCGGCAACAGCCTGGTTGTATGTCCCATGGAAGGCTGGATCCTGCCATTGTCCAGGTAAGGAGAAACGAAAGCCTCACCCTCCCAACGGGTCCCCGGCCTGCCAGCCAGTAGAACCCGTTTCCCTTGGAGTGCCCCATTTCTAAAATCTCTTTCAACTCTAAGCTTTGCGTATTAACAATTCCATCTCTGTCCCACTTACTCTCCGGTGTTTATTTTCCTGGGGAATTATGGAGCATTGAGAATTCCACACCCATGTTCTCAGTATTTTCTCTTGTGTTTGTATTCTTTCCTTGCTGTCTGCTGTGCGTGTGAATCCACAGAGCATTGCTCAGCTTTGCCTGGCGAATCTTAAAAACTCATCATAATTTGGAGTTATGGTTCCTTTTCCTGGTAGTGAATCCGCTTATCCAGTGAGCTCGTATTTTCTAGTAGGGTTTAATAAAACCTAGTCAGCTAATCTGCTGTCTTGTTCCCCAACCAGGTTCCCAATTGATATTTTCTTCACACCAAAGCACGAAGGAGACGTGAACTTTAATTTGATCTGCAATGTGAAAAAGAAAGTCCAGCCTCTGACATTAAATGTCAAGGCGGAGGGCTACAGTATGAACGCAGAGATCAAGTGCAAGGACAGGACAGGCTCCGTCACTCTCTTGACTCCCAACCAGACCAACATCATCAACTTCTATGAGGTGAAGTTGTGAGAGGGCCTTGTTCTCTCTCTCTCTCTCTCTCTCTCTCTCTCTCTCGGTCTCCACGTTGACTGGGGAAGGTGGTACCAGTGAATATGAGCTGAATCTTTCTGTTTCAAATGCCATAGAGACCAAGAGAACAAAAACATGCCAGGAGCAGCTCCATCCTCAGAATGTACATAGTTATGATGTGGATGCTTTTCTTATTTTATTTTTCATGGGGTAAAGAGATGGTGGGGAGGGGCAAGAATGCCTGTATTAAACATACAGGAAGGATATTTGACTACCAAGAGAGGTCTAAGAATTAAATTGCCATCTTGCTCTTGAGATATTAGGGGACCCCAACACTTGGTAGCTCTTGCTGGAATGTCTGACTACATTAAACTAATTATACTCAATTCACCAACATCACCTGCCATCTTTATTTCCCAAAGGACATTTTTTATCAGCATGTTACATATCCTGACCCCAGAGAAGGGAACTGTGGTTTGCATTCACTACTCTGGTCTCTGTCTTCCAGGTGGAGTTAAATGAATGCGTCCAGTGTGAATTCAACTTTATTAACACTGGAAAGTTCAACTTCAGCTTCCAGGTAGAGCTGTCTGGCTCCAAAACCCTGCTGCAGTATTTGGAATTTTCACCCACTGACAGTACTGTGGATGTGGGGCAGTGTGCCCAAGCTACCCTATCTTTCCAACCACTTAAGAAATGTGTCTTGAAGGACCTAGAACTCATAATCAAGGTGAGACCATTTAACATTGTCCAAACACTGAAAGCACTCACAGCGTGCTACCTTGACAGGTTAATCCTCCTGTGTATTCCTTGTCTTCTCCACCATCCTGAAGCGCCTGGAAGGTGGTTGTGTTGGAGACAGCCCCACAATCTCAAGTACAAAGGCCTCGTCCATGGTTGGGGTGCCTGGTGAGTAAGTGTTGATTGAAAAGCAGTTGACCGTCTATGCATTGGGAGACCATTCAGACATTAAAACAAATAAGGGAGATAGATGGGCATGGAGAGGATATGTACAACATTTCCCAAGATAAGTTATCAAATGAAAGACCAAGGCATGGTAACATCAGCAGGAATGGCAAAGGACATCCAAAAAGCTGCTCTTCAGTAGCAGTGAGAACACTGGCAAAAATTGTCACAATAAACTTTTTCAGAACTCTGGAAATTAATCACAAGCTTGCAACAATCCTAGGAGTATTTATTCAAGAAAAATGGCAGAATATCCATAAGGACAGTGAGCTTTGTGGTGTTTTAACTTGCTCTGTTCCCACCCTCCTTCCCCAGCTCTGCAGCAGTCTTGAAAACCAACAATTCTGTAATTAAAGTGAAAACCAGCAATTGATCAGCCACTGGAGGGGGAAGAACAGGTTTGGAACTCCCCAAAAGCCCCAACTAAGAGAATTGTCATTATTTGCCATGTCTAGAATTTCAGTGGAAACCCCCACTCACCAGGCTTGCTTTTATTTGACCTGACTCAGAGCTTGGTCAATGTAAACAGCCTTTTCCCATGGGGCATTTGTCAAAAAACAATCAGTGGCAATTGTTCAACACTGCAGCAGCCTGAGGTGGCAGTGACCCTTGAGGCAAACAAGCTGACCCAAAAACTTAAAAGGAAAAGCTGGGGAAGGAGATGTCCATAGGAGTCTTTGAAAATCTCCAACATATTCCCTGGAATCTAGACAGCCATGCATGTATAGGATATGTATATCTCAGGGCTGTGCTCAGTAAAGGCTGCTTAGGAGAAGGCCCTAAGTTCTCACTTCTGGCTAAACTTCTGGGAAAGCAAAAAGTGAACAATAAAGCAGAGTTGGCAACTGCCTGCCTGAGTGTTAGAGGCATGCCCCGTTACACACACTGAGTCCCTCGGCAAAAGCTGGAAGACTCATTGGTGCCAGTCATTTAAAGAAATCTCTGTCCAAGCATTAGCTGACCACGAAACTAATTAAGCAGAGACTTCATTAGCTATGCATAAATAAGAATATAGACTTTATGGAAAAAGTCACTAAACTAATAAAACAACTACATAAAGCAAATACACAGGAGGCTGAGGCAAGAGGATAGCTTGAGCCCAGGAGTTTGAGGTTGCTGTGAGCTAGGCTGACGCCGCTGCACTCTAGCACAAGCTACAGAGCAAGACGCCATCCTCCCCTCCCCCCCAAAAGAGGGAAGAGTAACAACAGCAACAAACCCAGCATGGGTGGATCTGGTTTTCAGAGTTGCTATATTATCTTATTTTAAATCTCTAGTTTCCACCAAAAAAATTATGAGACATGAAAAAAATCAAGAAAGTATGACCCATCCATAGGGAAAAAAAGCATCCAATATAAACTGTCCCCAAGGAAGCCCAGATGTTGGACTCACTAGACAAATACTTGAAATCAGCTATTTAAAATATATTCATACAACTAAAGGAATCCATGTCTAACTAAAGGAAAGTATGAGAAAAATGTTTGAAAAAATAGAAAATGTCAATACAGAGATAGAAATTATAAAATATAGATTCTGGAGTTGCAAACTATAATAGCTCAAATGAAAACTTCAAAACAGGGGCTTGGTAGCAGATTTGATATGTCAAAAGAAAAAAAATTAGCAAACTTGAAGATGGGGCAATTGAGATTTTCCAGTCTGAAAAACAGAAATAAAATATAATGAAAAAAAATGAACAAAGCCTCAGAGACCCATAGGATACCATCAAGTATACCAATATACACATAATAGAAGTCCCAGAAGGAAAGAAGAAAGAAAATGATAAAAAAAAATTTCAAGGAGTAGTGCCCCAAAACTTCCCAAATTTGATGAAAAAAAATTAAATATCCAGAAATCTCAATGAATTTCAGATAGGATAAACTCAAGGAAATCCATACCTATACACCTCATAATCAAACTATTGAAAGACAAAGAGAACCTGGAAAGCAGCAGGATTAACAGCTGGTTTCTCATTAGAAACCTTGGAGCCCCAAAGACAGTGGAATGACATCTTCAAAGTGCTGGACAAACAACCATTAACAAAGAATTTTGTATCTCCTTTAAAAATGAAGGAAAGGGCCGGGCACGGTGGCTCACGCCTGTAATCCTAGCACTCTGGGAGGCCGAGGCGGGTGGATCGCTCGAGGTCAGGAGTTCAAGGCCAGCCTGAGCAAGAGCGAGACCCCCGTCTCTACTAAAACTAGAAAGAAATGATTTGGACAGCTGAAAATATATAGAGAAAAAAATTAGCTGGGCATGGTGGCGAATGCCTGTAGTCCCAGCTACTCGGGAGGCTGAGACAGAAAGATTGCTTAAGCCCAGGAGTTTGAGGTTGCTATGAGCTAGGCTGACACCACGGCACTCTAGCCAGGGCAACAGAGCGAAACTCTGTCTCAAAAAAAAAAAAAAGAAGGAAAAACCAGGACATTCTCAAATAAAAACTGAAAGAATTCATCACTAGCAGACTAGCCTACAAGAAATAACAAAGAGAATCCTTAAGGCTGAAATGAAAGGACACTAGAAAGTAACTCAGATCCACATGAAGAAATAAAGAGCACCAGAAAAGGTAACTGCACAGGTTACATAAAGTCAATATAAATGTATTTTTATTTATAACTTTTTTCTATCTGATTTTAAAAACAACTGCATAAAGCAATAACTGTAAATCTATATTGATGGGCATTATATAAAGATTCAATTTGTATGATAATAATAGCACAAAGGGAAGGGGAAGAAACAGAGGTATATAGGACCAAATTTTTGTATACTATTGAAATTAAGTTATTAATTCAAACTAGGTTGCTATAAATTTAGATATTAATTGTAATCCCCAGGGTAACCACTAATAAAACAACTCAAAAGAATATAGTTAAAAAATTACAAGGGAATTAAAATGGTACACTAGAAAATATCTATTATATTTAACACAAAAGAAGGCAGTAATGGAAGAATCGAGGAATAAAAAAAGGCATAATTGACTAGCCTTTTTTAAAAAGACATAGGAAATATAGAAAGCAAATAGCAAAATAGGCATAAATCCTACTTTATCTGTAGTTACATTAAATGTAGATGAATTAAACACTCTAATAAAAAGAAAAGTGCTGTCTGCAAGAGACACACTTTGGATTCAAAGACACAAATAGGCTGAAAGTAAAAGGATGGAAAAAGATAGACCATTTAAATAGTAACCAAAAGGAGGTGGAGTGCCAACACTCACTAATATCAGACAAAATAGACTTTCAGACAAAAATTATTGCTAGAGATAAAGACATTTTGTAATAATAAAAGGGTCACTCCATCAAGAAGACATGACAATTATAAACATATGTGCATGTAACAACAGAGTCTCAAAATACATGAAACAAAACTGACAATTGAAGGGAAAAAGAGACAGTTCAGCAATCATAGTTGGAGATTTTGGTCCCTAGCTTTTAATAATGGATAGAATAAATAGACAGAAAGTCAACAAGGAAATAAGAAGACTTGAATGACACTATAAAAGCACTATGCCTAACAGATATATGTAGAACATTTCACCCAAAAACAGCAGAATACACATTCTTTTCAGGTGCACATGGAACATTGTCCAGGATAGATCATATATTCAGCTATAAAACAAACCTCAACAAATTTAAAAAGATTGAAATCATACAAAGTACATCCTTCAACCATAATGGAATAAAATTGGAAGTCAATAACAAAAGCAGATTTAGGGTGCCCAGCCTAAGGACATTATCTTTATCAAATCCTTAAGAAGGTGATTGACAGGAAGATGGGGGTAAAACAACTGTAACATATCTTAGTGTGTGTTGTGCTGCTGTAACAGGGTACCTGAGACTCAGTAATTTATAATGAACAGAAATTTATTGGTTCACAGTTCTAGAGGCCGGGAAGTCCAATATCAAGGTGCCAGCATCTGGTGAGGGCCTTCTTGCTGCATCATAACATGGTAGATGGTATCACATGGTGAAAGGGGAAGGAGGGAGGGAGGGAGGGACAGAAAGGGAGACAAAGAGCGCGTGCATGCAAAAGGGGCGAACATAATCCCGTGATAATTATAACAAACTCATTTTCACAATAATGGCATTAGTCCATTCATGATGGCTAGCCCTCATGACCTAAACACCTCTCAAAGGTCCCACCTCCCAATACCATCACAATGGCAATTAAATTTCAACATGAGTTTTGGAGGGGACAAACATTCAAGCCATAGTAGAACCCAAGGTGAGTCACTGGACGTTGGGAGTTCAGGAATCTCCTGTTTTCCTGGCCTAGAACTCGGTGGCAAAGTTGCCGCCATCCTCCCTGAGAAATGCGAGGCTTGCAGCCTCAGAAGGGGCCCCTCCCCCCTGAGAACTGTCTCTTTCAGAACTTGCATTTCTTACAACAGAAAGAAACATAACATGTTATGAGATCTTCCTACTCTAATTAGCAAAAGAGTTAAAGGTGATAAATTTAAATCCTTTTCAAAGAATCAGCCATAAAATGCATAAAAGTCTTAAAAAAGAAAATGGTTTTAAATGTACAAAGTTGTTTATGAAAACTTGTACCAATGACTTGATTTATTCTAATGATGTTTAAAATGAATGCTCATTCTTATGTTTATTCTAATAATGTTTATTCTAATGATGTTTTATTTTATTTTATTTTATTTATTTTATTTATTTATTTATTTATTTATTTATTTTATTTTAAATCAGTTATCAGTTTGTGAAATTTCATATTATGAAGAGTTTGCAAAGAACAAATTAAGTTCATGTCCCAGTGGGTCAAGTATTACCTTGTGGTTGAGAGTCCAGATGGTGACCATGCTCTTTCTATCTTTCCACTGTTTCATCCTTGGCATATTGGCCTTGTCCTTATTCTTGTCATCTCCTGGTCATAAGGTGACCACCCTACCTGAAGCTCTATGTCTGCATTCCACAGTGAAAAGAAAGAGGAAGATCCTGAAGGCAAAGAACTTTCCCTCACAAGGCTGTGCCTCTTTATTCAAGACAGAACATGCCCTTGTCCCCTTCTGTTTACATCCAATGATCAGAACTATGTCTGACGGCCACCCCGAGCTGCAAGGCAGGGTGGGAAATCAAGTGTTTTCACCTAAGCACATTGGCGACCAGTCAGAGTCCTGCTAGTAAGGGAACCATGGGGAGATGTTGGGTGGTAACTCGCGGTGTCTGGCATACCTTTGAGTCTTCAAGCTGAATCATTGCTGCAAGAACAAAGCAAGAGCCCCTGTAGGGTCTGATGACAGAGTAGTTTTTCTTCAGTAAACAACCTTCTAACCTACTGAATCAGAATCTCTGCAGATGGAGCCCTGAGACCTATATTTGTTAAAACACACTGCTTTTCTCCTTCACCTGAGCACTTACGTGTCTCCTCCTCCCTCTTCTAATCACACCCACCTGCCATTCCCTTCCCACAGATCGTCCAAGGCCCGACCTATATGTGCAGCCTCGCAGGTTGTGCCGTGAGCCCGGCCGTCCATTTCTCCTTCACCAGCTACAACTTTGGGACCTGCTTCATCTACCAAGCTGGGATGCCCCCGTACAAACAAACCCTGGTCATCACCAACAAGGAAGAAACGTCTATGAGGTAAGCAGGCCTCCAGAGGATTCTGCAGCTTTCTGTGGGTTCTGTAGGTGAAGTCCTGCCAAGACAAAAAAAAAACAAAGATTACTGGAAAGAGTCAAACACAGTGGACATGAATCCTGGGTCCCTGTCCCCACCACTATACCGATGCTTGGATAGCTATAAGCTACTCTGCGAAACATCCACTTCTTAAAGTGCAGAGGGCAATGCCTAATGGCCTAATGAGAGCTTTCATGGCTTCCATTTATTTTCCTCATGTACTCTGTATGGACACTGAGGTTTGGAAAGTTAAAAAGTGAATTTTTCAGGCCTATGACCTTGCAGGAAATAGATCTGTACTGAGCCTAAGCCTTCTGGTTCAAGTCTGGCCTGTCTGCTCCACTCCTGCGTGGGATGTTCCAGTGCAGATTTCTGGACTCCATTCTGTACCTAGGAGACAGAATCTCCAGAGACTGGCCCAAAGACTGTGTCCGCTCAGAGCTTTCCACATCAGTACTATGAGCGCTTTCTGCAGTGATGAAGTTGTTTATCTGCACTGTCCAATACTGGGGCCCACATCCGGGTGCAGCTCTGGAGCACCTGACATATGGCTAATGCGGCTAAGGAACTATTTTATATAATTTTAATTAATTTCAATTTAAATAGACACATGTGTCTAGTGGCTACCATATTAGATAGCACAGATTTAAGTTCCAATTCCAACTCTTCCCTAGCGTTGTGACCTTGCACATGCTTTTTAAGCTCTCTGTGCCTCTGTCTCCTTGCCCAAAATGAGCAATCACAGTAATGCCTTCTACAGAGGAACTATTAGGAAGATTAAATTTGTTCATCTAGAAACAGTACTTACAATACTTCCTGGAACATAGGAAATGCTCAATTATTGTTAGCGGCTGCTGTTGTTGTTATTACTGATTATCCTGAATATTAAATTACATGAGTCTCATGTATACTAATTAAAAAGCTTATCTACCTATACTCTTTCTTACAAGATTTAATGTAATCTCAGTCTTGGTTTGCTTAAGGCATTGAGCTCTTTACATTAGCCTAGCTGGACTCCTTCTCTGCACACCTGTAAGGCAGACGAGCGAAGTTGGAATAGAGAGGTCCAAGTGCTTTCCTGCCCGTGATGCAGGGTGGACATGATAATTTAAGGTCCCTTCTTAGTGGAGCAATTAGTAATAATTCTATAAAGTTCACCTTTATAGAATATTTCCTCCGACCTGTTTAGTGACTGCTTAAGTTGCTTTATCTCATTTAATCCTCACAACAACCCTATGAAATAGCTATCATTACCCCCATTTTACAGATAAGAAAACAGAGACGCAGATGGGCTAAGTAATTTTTCCAAGATCGTGTGGCTAGTGATGGAGCCCGGCTCCAGCTCCCCCTGTCTGTGTGACTTTAGCACAGATACTCCTCTCCACTGTGCTTTACCACCCAATTGCTTCTGGAAGCACTTCCTTCTTATGAGAGTGTACAAAACCATAAGATGCCTCATCAGGAAGTTGAGGACAAGAGAGTAAAGAGCACTGGGCAAAGTGTCAGGAGCCTTTGAATTGGAGGCCCAGTTCTGCCAGGATCTCAGGGTGGGATTTGGGGTATGTCACTTGGCTGTGCCTAGGGGAGAGCATGGGCTGGGTCACTGCCAAGGTCCCTTCCAGCTCTGAAATAACTTCTGTGACGCCAGGACAGCAGGGCGGGAAATCCATTATGCCCAGCCCAGAGAGGCAAGGGGACAGCCTCCAGCCCTCTGGGTCAACCTTCTCAGAGCTTACGCAGCCTGTCTGGATTTTCTCCAGCATAGATTGCCTGTACACCAACACCACCCACCTCGAGGTTAACTTCCGTGTTGAGGTGATAAAGCCAGGAAAGACACTGGAGATTCCAGTCATCTTTTATCCTCGAGAAAGTATCAACTATCGGGAACTCATCCCCTTTGAGATCAATGGGCTCTCACAACAAACAGTCGAAATCAAAGGGAAGGGCACGGAAATGAAGGTAAGAGACAGGGAGGCCCTCGGGCTTGGCGCCCTCCTTCCCACCCTTCTCAGCCTCTCCTGTGCCCACCAGGGCCCCACACCCTTCCTCTCCCTCCACGTCTCTGCCCCAAGCTGCTCTGTCTGAGGGCAGATGATGCACCTAATAACACAAAGGGCTGAATTGTCACATCAGACCCATGGACTCCTAGGTCCTATTCCATACCAAACTTTACCATATGGAATGATACAGGCAATCACAGGCACTGGAGAAACATTCTTTTCCTTGGAGAAATTGAGAATGTCAGACGCAGCACCCCACGTACGTCCTTTCCATTGGGACTTGTTTTTAGGTTTAATAGACGACACTTTCAAGCAATGTACACAGACATGCATTTCAGTTATGGAACATCCTCCCTTCACACCCCACCGATTAACCTCCAGCCAGCCCCAGACCCCAGGATTATATTTGGTTAAGGGCACTCCTTCTACCCAGGCGCTCTGGATAGAAAGGGAATGGTCGTGCCCTGCTCCTCATTCCTTTCTTCCCGGTGTCTGACAAACATGTAAGGTGTTTGTTGGGAGTTTTTCTATTTTAATAGACGGAGACTCTCAAAATGCATGAGGTATTTCAGCAACCCAGGGAAAACAGAGGGGTGTATTCCTGGCAGCTCGCTCCTCAAGGCATAGGAGCAACAGGACATTGCCAGCCGGTGTGTCTGCACCCAAGCCAGAGACGGTCTCTTCTGATCCCATGTATTCGTTCATTTGCTTATTTGTTCACTGAGCACCCATTGTGTGCTGGGCACTTTGGGTAGATCCAGAGGTGACTTAAACATGTCCTCAGACCTCCAGGAGCTCCTGGTTGGTAAGGGAGACACTCTCTTGCCTTTTTAAACAAAATGGAAGCATGTGGGCTGGATTTAAAGCTAGTTGTGGGGAGGGGTGCAGTTTAGTGACTGATCAAATGACAGTGACCAGTGGGTGTTGCTCACTGTGGCTCAGCCCGGCCTTGGCTGATGCAGACCACTGTTTTCAGCAGTGCCTTAGCTGAGGCTTCGGAGTGTCTCTCCCTCTCTCCACCTCTACGGCTGCCATTCTAGCCTAGGTCATCAGCGCCTCGCACTCCTCATGCTTGCTCTCTCGCCCTCTTTCAGTCCGTTCTCCGTGAAGGAGCGAGCCAGTGCACTCTCACACGCACACGTGTGACCAGGTCACCCCATGCTTCACTGACTTTCCATTTCTCCCAGAATAAAGCCCAGTCTCCTCCTTCCCACCCAACAGTAGCCTACAAAGCCTTACAAGACCTGACCACCTCCAAACGCATCTTCTCGGGTCCCGGCTCCCAGCCACAGGCCTTGTAGGGCCACTCCCTCCAGCTCAGGGGCTTGCTGCAGGCCGTCTCCTCCCCTTAGAGTGTCCCCAACCCCAAGGTCAGCCTGACTCAAGCTGACTGGATCCTGCCTTTCCTGAGCTCTCAGTGTGAGCATGCCATCCTCAGGCCTCCCCGAGCCCGCGTCTAGTTTCAGCCCCTGTGCTGTGCTCTCCAGGTGCCCTGAGCTTTCCTTCCTATCTTTTAACCCAGTTTAATTACGTAATTGTGGGTGAGTAGCTTAGTGGGCATTTGATGCACGTAAGTGTTTGTCAAGTAGGCGACTGCCCATCCAGTATGAAGAAGTTAGGTCGCTAAAGGAAAGGGAACCACTCTTGCCTCCCCGGGGAAGATGTTTCATAACACTTATTTTTCTCCTTAACTCATGAACTCTTCCTCCTCCTCTCCTCCTCGTCCCACAGATTTCAGTCCTAGATCCAGCCAACAGGGTTGTGAAGTTGGGAGCCATCCTGCCAGGACAGGTTGTGAAAAAAACGGTCTCCATCATGAACAACAGCCTCGCCCAGCTCACATTCAACCATTCAGTTCTGTTCTCAATTCCAGAGCTCCAGGAACCCAAGGTTGGTGCCCAGGGGGGACCTAGTGGCCTCTTCATGCCTCCTGATGCTAAGGATGGCCACGCTAGCAGCACGAACAGCTCACGTTTCCTGCGCACCTACGACATGCCAGACCACTCTGTGAGCTTTCCACATGCTCTCTCTCTCTTCATTTTCACAAAAACAGTACGGGGCTGGTGCTTTATTGTTTTCGTTTTATGTTCTCATTTCATTTTCCATGTCATTCAATATCACCTGGTCATTTACACCTCCATTATGTACATGGACCAGTTCTCTATTTCTGCTCATTTGAGGTGTTTCTAATTTTTCTGTTACAAACAACACTGTTACATCCGTGTAACTAAGCCTTTGCGCGCATCCATGAGTCCATATGATGTATACTCCTAGTTAGAAGTGGGCATCTTGGGTCAAAAGGGAAAGTGTGTTTCGACACGCATTGCCAGTCTGCCCCCGGAAGGTCACCCCACTTTGTGCTCCCGTCGGCAGTGGGAGAAAAGCCTGCTCGTTGCTGAGGCCACTTCTACAGGCTCCCTGCGCACGGTCCTGGCTGCCACTGCCCAGCTTATGTTCAGCAGTATCTGCGTGGCCCTTTGAAAATGGACCAGTGTGTCTGATTCCGAGAGTGGACCGTATCCATTCCTTCGTGCGGTTCCTTCTTACGTTTACTCAGTAAATACTGCGAGGTGCCGGGAATAAGAAGGTGACTATGACACAGACCTTGGTCTGGTGGAGTTCACAGTCTCGGCAGGGGGGGTCCCAGGACAGCAGAGGAACTGCAGAGGCAGGGTGTGCGCTGGGAGCAGGTCTGCTCAGAGGAGGCCCCAGGGGCTGGGGAAGACCTCAGAGTGGAGGGAGGCCTGTGCTGCATTTTACAGGGTGAAAAGGTGTCTCCCCGCAGACAGGTTGGGAACGGGCGTTCCTGGTGGGCAAAGGTGTATATGCTCAAAGGGGTCAGTGCTTTTGGAAAACTAGATGGGAGTCAGTGTGGAAGGAGCAGTGGGGACCATCTGGAGATGGCCGGGTACAGAGAAATCGGCCTGTGAGAGGCCAGCCAAGGCCAGACACCCAGTGGGCGTCTCATCCCAGCACCCCACACTGCCCGCGTCACCATCCAGACGAGGAGGGAAGACTTGTTGCTGTCCTTCCCTCGTTAATCCACATTACAGCCCTCAGCTCCCCTAAAGGTTTGGCCGTACCAAATCTGCCTCCCTAGGTGGTCGGACTAAAGCTGCCAGAGGGGCCCGTGCTGGCACCAGCACCCTGAGGCTAGCTTCCAACGTCACCGTGTTTTGTGACATCCCTAAGATCACTTCCCTGTTGCAGCTCCTCGCCCATCATCTCACTCCCTGCGGCCACGGCCTGCTTGCTGGTGACTGCTCAGGGCTCTACACCAAAGGAAGCTCAAGGGTGTTAAGGGAGTTGGCTTCCCCACCACTGATGCGGATTGATTGCTGCCAGGACTGAGGGAAAGAGGAAGCCAAATAAATCTGTGCAGTGGTTCTCAAATTTGGAACACATGAGTCACCTGTGGAACTTTCGAACATGCAGGTTCCAGGTTCTTCCCAGGAGATTCTGGTTCAGTCAGCCTGGGGCAGGGCCCAGGAATCAGCATTTTAATGATCACACAGGGAAATCCGATGCAGGGCGTGTTCCTTGACAAACACTGGCACTCTGCGTGTTTCCTGTTTCTAGGTACGGTTTCCTGTGCAGGGAGGAACAAGGAAGGATGAAATTCCCAAAAGGAGTTAAGAAAGGGGCGGGAGAGGGAGTTGACATTTACTGAATGCCTGCTACATGCCCTATATCTTATACAGGTGATCTTAATCTTCACCATAGAGTAAGTCAGAAAGTTTAAATAACTCACCAAAGCTCACACAGCTGGGACGAGAGCAGAAGGAGATCTGGCCCCTCCTCCAGCCCCAGCAGCAAGACCTCAGGGAATTAAGGCCTTACCCCCACTCCCCACCCTCAGCTGCTGAGTCTGGGTGTCGTTCCCTCCAGGTCATCACCTTGGTGCCCTTCCACAACATCACACTGAAGCCCAAAGAAGTCTGTAAAGTGGAAGTCACATTTGCCCCGAAGAAGCGCGTGCCTCTCTTCTCTGAGGAAGTGTACATGGAATGCATGGGGCTCCTGCGCCCCCTCTTCCTTCTCAACGGCTGCTGCCAAGCCCTGGAGATCTCCCTGGACCAGTACCATCTTCCTTTTGGACCAGTCGTGTATCAGACGCAGGCCACACGTCGCATCCTCATGTTGAACACAGGCGACATAGGTGCAAGGTAGAGGAGCGGTGCCTCCTTCCCTGAGGCTGTAGCAGAGGTGTCTGTCCCTGGGTCTGCCGTGGACTGGACACTTGTTTTGAAAGTGCAGCCACTTTTTATTTCTGTCCTCTCCCTTCTATATCCCCCCACCCCCTACTTCCCTCAAGATGTGACAGCAGTGGCCTCACCAGGGTGGTTACTAAAATTAATATGATGGGGAACATTTGCTCAGTGCCTGTTATGTGCCCTTTACGTAGCTCACCTCATTTAATCCCAACAACTCTATGCAACCCGTACTACTGCTACCAATGTATCTTACAGACCAGCAGACTAAGGTACAAAGAGATTAAGTAACTTTTCCAAAATCACGCATGTAGAAAGAACTTTCTATGTGCAGGTGCCATGCTGAGCATTCTTACATAAAATATCCCACTTAATCATCCCAGGACTCACTAAGGTAGGTACTATATCGCACCTATGATACAGATGGAGTTGAGGCCAAAAGAGGGTAGGTGACTTGCCCAAGATCACATAACCAGGAAGTGACAAAGATGGGACTGGAACCCAGGTATTTCTGTGGCAGCTCTTCTTTCCAGGGTCATCCCACTTGGGCATGCTGACACGGCGGTGCAGGCTGCTCACTGCACACCCCCAGGGGGCACCCTTCACAGAGACCACAGTGTAAGTGGCACCCCAAGGCATGCATCCAGCCTCTGTCTCCTGCCTGAACCAAGTGCCCGGCCACAGAGGGATGACCACACAGGGCTATCGGATCCCAGCTGCCACCAGGAACCCAGCCCAACTCTCACCTGAAGGGATGGTTGCTACCCTCCTGGCTCTGAACTGAGGAGCAGTACAGGAAATGGTTAAACCACAGTTTCAGAAGGGTTCCAGTCCTCGCCCGGCCACTTCCTAACTGTGCGACCTTGGGTACACGTGTGTATACGTGTTTGTGCATGTTCCTTCTGCCGCGGGTAATCACTCTCGGGTAATCGGGTGCAGCCACTTCTCGGCCCACCAGCGAGCGATCCTGGCCACACCCACCAGCGCTCCTGCTGTCCGGCAGACCTTTCTCCTCTGGGTCCTCGGGAGGACGCAGGTGAACCTCGCAGCTGAAAGCCCAGGCAAAGGACACCCTTAGAATATTAGTAAACTCTCTTTCTTGTTTTTTGTTTTTTCTTGGAAAAGGTTTAAATGGGATGTCAAAAAATTTGAGCCTCATTTCTCCATCAGCCCAGAGGAAGGCTACATCACCGCCGGCATGGAGGTTTCTTTCGAAGTGACCTACCATCCCACCGAGGTGGGAAAGGAGAGTTTCTATAAAAACATGCTGTGCTTCATCCAGGGCGGCAGTCCTCTGACCCTAACCCTGTCTGGAGTCTGCGTGGGACTACCTATAGCAAAAGAGGTGAGTAGGTGCTGCCCGGGGTGGGCCGGCGGCAGGGGTTAGCCCAACAGGTGAGCTCCGCTGGGCCTCCTTGAAACAAGCGGCTCTTCCAAACAGTCCTCAGCGCCCGAATCAGACCTTCGGACCTGCTCCGTCCCTCCACGAGGCCTGTAAACACTATTCCCACTGCTGGAATATGCTTCATTTCGTTAATTTCTGTTCCCTCTTTAGCTCTCACCTCAAGCATTACATTCCCAAGGAAGCCCGCGTTGTTATCCCTGGCTAGATTAAACTCTAAGATCTGTGAGTAAAGGGTGAACACCTTTCTC
>CM052442.1:121173548-121215025 GCA_028533085.1 Varecia variegata | reverse complement strand
TGAAAAACAACTGCAATGACCATGGTAACTATGAAAGTTAGGTTCCAGCATTTAGCAGTGCAGCCTTCAGCTTTATGGAAAAAGGGAGGAAAAAAAAAAAAAAAGCAAGCAACCAAGAGCACGCAGGACAGGCAAACCCTATCAAATTAACCCCTGGCTTTCAGAACTTCTGACCTAAAGGTAGGACAAAGCATTGGTTTGGGACTTGAATAAGAAACTGGTTTCCTAGCAACCTGATCCAGAATGTAATTTCAGGAGGAAAAACCTCCTTCTGGTAAAAAAAAAAAAAAAATCTCCTTACTGTTTCAACTATTAAAAACCATATCACATTATGACCCTTGGGAAATTCAGTTCATTTCTAAGAAAAAGCCAAATCAAAAAGCAAAAGAAACAGATGAAATATTATATTAGATATGGGTCCAGTGGAAATGAATACACATTGGAGAAATAGACCCAAATCATTTCCATCGATCTAAATTTTTTCATTGTTTTGCATCAACCATCATCGAAATCCCAAACACAAACTTGGAAAGACATTTGAAAATGTCCTTGGCAGTACTACTTGGTATCAAGGTTAAGAGCCATGCATTTTCTCTCAAGATGGATCTATATTTGGGACAGTTTTCATACTGTTGATGCATGTACCTTCATCCATTGAATTGTGTTGGAAAAGGTTTTAACAGCTGTGAAAACCCCACCAGGAAAGGAAAAGGAAAACCTGGATTTTTCTAGACACAATATCTCTGTGACTTACTGAGTTTTGGATTAGCCCATGTGTTAGTTTTCTATGGCTGTATGACAAATTACCACAAACCTAGGAACTTAAAACAACACAAATTTATCATCTCACAGTTTCCATGGGTTAGGAGTTGAGAATGGACTGAACCTTGAGTTCTCAGCTCAGGGTCCTACAAGGCTGAGATCAAAGTGCCAGCCAGCTGCAACTTCATCTGGAGGCTCAACTAGGGAAATGTCTGCTTCCAAGCACCCTCAGTGTGATGGCAACATTCATTTCCTTGAGACCATATAACTAAATTCCCCATTTTCTTGGCAACTGACAACAGGGGACTGCTCTCAGCAACCAGAGACCACTCTCAGGTCCTTACCATGTGGCCCATCATAGTTAGTTCACATGACTGTTTACTCTTAAAAGCCAGGAGGAGAATCTCTCTCCCACTTCAAATTTCTTTTTTTCTTTTAAGGAGTCACCTGGTTAGGTCAGGCCCACCCAAGATAATCTCCCTTTTTGTTAACTGAAGGTCAACTGATTGGAGACCTTAATTACATCTACAAAATCCCTTCTGCTCTATGACACAATATAATCACGTGAGTGATAGCCCATCATATTTACAAGTCTTGCTCACACTCAAGGGGAGGGGATCATACAGGGCAGGTGCCCAAAAGGGTGGGAATCTTGGGGGCCATCCTAGAATTCTGCCTACCATTATGCCTCAGTGTGTCCCTGTTTGTGATCTATGAATTAAGGATAATACTCCATTCTTAAGATTGTCATAAGCTCTATATGTGTACTTTTCACTCAAAAGTACCACCATGCATTCTAAAACTGTTCATATTTAATATGCATTGAGCTCCACTGAAATCTAGCCCTTGTCCTAAGTCCCTGTTCATTCTGAAAGCTTAGAATAAAGAACTCTAATGCCTCTCCCCATTGCTGCATCTTTAACCACATTCTGGCCACAAATTGCTTTGTAAAATTTTACCACAGAGCTGCAATTTCAGTTCCACCATTTAGTGTGATTTCAAGGCCTCCGAGGGGGCTGTTTTCCAGTGGATTCATCTGGTGACCCCCCACTCAGCAGATTTGGGGCTCCTCTGCCTGTAACCCAGCCCTCCTAGAGCAGGGTAAATCCACGCCGACTTCCACACGGTGGGGCGACAGCCACTTTTGGGAACTGAGATTTTAGGTGGCAGAAAGGTAGGTAGCACTGTGTTTAATTGAGAATTTAATGTCTTACAAAAAATATATAACTACCTGTTGAAACCCATGATTTTAGGGGATAAGCAAAGCTAAAAGTAGGAATTTAAGATTTTTTTTAAGTGATAATTGGAGAAAAACATTAAATAAATAATAGGACAAGTGGCCAGGATGTGGCGAAAATGATGATAGTGTTACCCCACTTTGGGAAACATTGTCATATACGAAATTGACTGGTAAGTGACTTAAGTAGTGAATGAACTAGTGAATTCGGTGAGTATTGAGTCAATTATGCTAAGTGAATCTGACTCCAAGAACCCCTTCTGTGTCACAGCGTTACAGAAGCCCACTACGTGCCGGCAGCCGAGTGTGTGTGACTCAACCTACACTCAGACCAGGGGGCGCAGGAGAGTGAGGGGCGGGGGTGGAGCCTGGAGGGGGCGTGGCCACCCCACCTGCGGCCAGCGTGCGGGGGCGTGGCTAGAGAGGGGCGGGTCCTCGCGGCGGAAGGCGGAAGCTGCTGAGGAGTCATGTGTCCCGAGTAACATGGCCGCTGCCCCGTGAGTGGCGCCGGCATCTGGCGGGAGAGGGTCGCTTGAGCTGTTAGGTGGCCAGGGCCAGGTGTGCAGGAGCGGGGTGTGGGCCTGGGTTCCAAGGCGCGGCGGCAGAGCGAGGCAGGCGGGCCTGGGGCGGCGTGGTCCATGCGCCGGCGCCGGGGACAGCGCGGAGCCCTAGACTCCCCTGGCACCGGCGCGGCCCCGGCAGCCGCGGGCTAAGGAGTCGCGAGGCTTCTCGAGCTACCACCATGAACCCCGAGAAGGACTTCTCGCCCCTCACGCCAAACATCGTTCGCGCCCTCAATGACAAGCTGTACGAAAAGCGGAAGGTGGCAGCGCTGGAGATCGAGAAGTAAGAGCCGCCGGGACACCTCCCTGGTCGTGCAGCCCCTGGCTGCTCTGCTCCCCAGGGGGACGCTTCACACCTTCCCAGCCAGTGTTAACTTTCCCAGGTTTCAGGCCCTTAGCGCAGCGTTTAACAGCAGGAGATTTGGAGTCATATCTGGGAATCCCCGCTTTGCCCCCGACTGGCTGTGTGGTTTGGTCCAAGTTTTTTAATGTCCTGGTGCCTTAAAGGGCTGCAGTTAGAATGAAGTGACATAATGTATGTGTAGTGCGTTGCACAGTGCCTGGCACATGGTGGGTCTTCAGTGTGGCGGCACCACCAAAACCAGCAAATGAGAGAGTTGACCTCTGTGATGGGAGAGAAGTCAGAGTGGCAGAATTTGCTAGCGATGTTGACCTGGCTGGTGTCTTACCTGGCTTCTGAGAATCGGAAGGTCCTGTTAGATGACCAAGTGGAGAAATCGGGTCCGAAACCTCATGATCTCAAGGTTCAGAGGGAGGTTTTATCTGTCATAACACCCATCCCTGCAAATGGAAGTAGAGACCAGTTGACCTTTCTTGCTTCTGCTATCTTAATACATTGTATGTGTAACAGTGATCTCATCTTTTGGTTTCTCTCCCAATGTACAAGACAGGGAATGTTTAACTGGGAATGTTATATTACGATTTTCTTTTTAGCTATAGTATTATTTTACTTTTGTGTATTTTTTCCCAGTCAAATCTTAGTGATAAAATCAGGTGGGTGGGTGATTTCAGAAGAGTGAAAGGAAGCAGGCTGTGAAACTGGAAGAACACCAATGGGAGAGTCAGAAAAAGTGGATTGTAGTTCTGCCCTGTCCAGTAGGGTAGCCGCTGGCCATGTGTGACTATCTAAATTTATTTTACTAAAGAGTAAATACAATTTTAAAGTTTAATTTTTCAGTCTCATCACCCATACTTCAAGTGTTCAATAGCCACATGTGGCTGTTGGCTACCATATTGGGCAGCACAGATTATAGAACATTTCTGTCATTGCAGAAATGTTGGCCTGTTCTGATCTATTGCGTGGTATAACATTCATTCTTTGACCTGGGGTACATTCCTTAACTCAGGGTTTCTTAACCTCAGACTATTGACATTTTGAGACAGATGATTCTTGGTTGTAGTGGGCTGTCCTGTGCCTTGCAGGGTTTTTAGCAGTATGTCTGGCCTCTACCCACTAGATGACAGTAGCAGTCCATCAGTTGTAACAACCGAAAATGTCTCTAGACATTGCCAAATGACCCCTGAGGGTACAAAATTGTCCCTGTTGAGAACCACTCGCATAATGGCTTTGGATTTGGATTTAAGTGTCCTTCTAAACTGAAGGGTTTGAACTTTGATAAGAGGACCGTCCCATGCTGTATGTCCACAACCATGTAGCTGCCTCTCTGATCAGGCACCACTTTCTTGAGTGCTCGCTAATCTAGCAAGTCTTAATGAGTATTGCCATACTGACTAGGGGGAACCAGAGAACCATGAACCATGTGGGCATGGTTTCATGTCCATGGGTTTTGTTGGCTTCGAAGTTGCCTTGACACCCAGTTTTGTCCCTCACCCACTCAGCTTCTCAGAAATATCTGGTTTTATTATAGCTTGAGTCATCTGTTGAGTCCTTGAATAGAGGTATTCTTCTCAACATTATTGTGGCTTCCAGCACAACCTGTATAAGTGCTGTCATTCTGCCGACAGTTCTATATGGGTTTTGTCTTTAATGGGGTTCATTTTTTATTGAACATTGCCCTTGATTTGTAGGATTCGGAGAAACTCAGTAGGGCCTTGACTGTGAACTCCTTGAGAGTAGAAACCCTGTGTTATTTCTCCTCAGCACTTAGCACAGTGCCTGGTGACATTTGACGAGTGGTGTCTGAATAGATGAAGGACCATACGTGTTCTGTGGGGGAAGTAACATTGCAGTCTGAGGACCTTGCTGTCCAAAAGTGTGGCCTACACACAGCAGCATCGAAATCACCTGGGAGCTTGTTAGAAAGAGACTTTCGACTTCTCTCCAGACCTACGAAGTCAGAATCTGCCTTCTAACAAGATCCCTGGGTGATTTGTGCGCACATTAAAGTTTGAAAAGCACTGGCCTCAAAGAGCCTCTGGTCCATTTCCAGCCTTTTGCAGTCATGTTTGGAATTAGCAGTGGCCGGCCAGTTTGATATGTCCCTTAGAACGTGTGTTTCACTTGTTGCTCAAAGACAGATACTGATTTATTTATCGATACCTCACCAGCATTTTGCATGTCTGAGCACTTTCTATGTGTCAGGTACATATGGAATATTGTATATTTGAATACATTCTTCATTGGGCTTGGTCAAAGTGACCCTCAACCAAATGCTATTAATTAAGCTCTCATATAGGCTGCAGGTGCCTGGTAAAAGAAGGGTCACAATACTAGCAGTTATCTGTGTGGTGTAGGTGAGTCAGCTCACGTGCCTCAGAAATGAAATTGCTCAGTCCTGTTCTTAGGTAAGTGGTCCCTCTAAGACACCCTATTTCTTGCGAGGCTGCATGGCATAGTGGTTAAGAGCAGGCTCTGAAGCCAGACAGCTGGGATTCAAGCTCCCGTTTAATAGCTGGGTGACCATGGGCAAGCTAATTAGCCTCTCTGCCTCTGTTTCCTCATCTGTAAAATGAGAACAATAATCGCATTCATAGGGGTGTTTGAGCTAATGTTGTAAAGTGCTTAGTGCAGTACTTGGCATGTTATAATTGTTATATAATATGCTATATATATAGAATTGTTTCATAACTGTTCTAATTATTTATAACATATATATTACATAATTGTTATCTATCGGTAGCACTCTTATCACTCAATCTGCCATTTGATAGGCAGAATAATGATCTCCCAAAGACGTCCTACTCCCTGGAGCCTACGAATATGTTACATTACATGGTGAGGGGGAATTACGGTTGCTCATCACCTGACCTTCAAAGGGGAAGATTATCCTGGATTATCCTGCTGGGCCCAGTGTCACCCCAAGAGTCCTTAAATGGGAAGAGGGGAGCAGAAAGAGTCAGTGTCAGGTGATGTGATGAGAGAAAACCTAACCAGTCATTGCTGCCATCGATGGGAGGGAGCCACTGTCCCAGGAATGCGGACAGCCTCTAGAAGCTGGCAAGGAAGTGGGTTCTCCCCTAGAGCCTCCAGAAAGTAACTCAGCCCTGACAGCACTTGATTTCAGCTCAGTGAGACTCAGAATAATAAATTTGTGTTGTTCTAAGTCACTAAGTTTGTGGTAATGTATTACAGTAGCACATAGAAAATGGGTACAACTCTGCTGTCATTGTTTCTAAATCTGCCACCCCTCCTAGACTGTGAGCTCCCTAAAGCCAGGGTCCACACCTTCGTGTTGCCTTCATACTTTAGTCCTTGGTGGCACGTGGCAGGTGTTAGTAGAAGTCTGCAGCACTAACTGCCCATCAGGTTTGCCCCAGGCTCTCCCAGACCAAGTAGCCTACTCCCCACAGCCGCTTTGCCACCTGAGCCCCACAGGCATGGGAGGGTTTGATTAGGGATCCCTTTAAAGAAAAGCTCCTGCAATGGGTTTTATTCATCTGCTAGAACTGCCATAACGAAGTACCATGGACTGCGTGGCTTAAACAACAGAAATTTCTAATCACAGTTCTGGAGAATGGGAAGTCCAAAATCAAAGTGCCAATAGGGTAGGTTTTTGTCCTTTTTATGGAAACAGAAAGAAAAAAAAAGGTAGGTTTCATTCTGAGACCTCTTCTCTTGGCTTCTTCATGTGAGGTGGCTGCCATCTCACATGTGTGCCTGCATGACCTCCTCTTTTGGATGGGAGTTGGCAGCTCTGGTGGCTCTTCTTATAAGGACACTAATCCTATGATATCAGGGGCCCCACCCTTATGACCTGTGTTAGCCTTAATTACTTCCTTACAGGCCCTTTCTCACATTGAAGGTCGGAGCTTCAACACACGAATTTGGTGGGGAGGGGACAGTTCAGTGCATAACAGTGGTCATAGTGAAACCTGGGACTGCACGTGTAATAAAATGTTGTCTGCCCCATTTGGGGCCGGGCTCGGGGAATAGAGAAGCTTCCCTTTGGCCATTGTACACCCCTCATCTCATTTATTTCACACGGCTCCCCTTTGAGCTGGGTGGTGTTACCCCATTTCACAGATGAGGAAACAGAGGCCCCTTGCAGTTATCTTCCCACAGTTTCACAGCTAGAACCTGGCTAGAAAACTCGGGTTCATCAGCGTCTCAGAAGGCTTCCCCACTATGTGAATGTTTCTCTCTACCAAAAATGGGGCATTCATGTGATAAAAGAAATTGTCAAACTTGGACATCTCCATGGTGGTTGTAGCTGCCACCCTCAGTTCTCCAGAGCCCGTCTGCTTAGGTCACAGAGCCAGGACTGCATATGGCGTTCCAGTGAGGGCTTAAAACCGCTAGTAAGAGGGAGTTTTATCACAACGACAGGCGTCTGAGACAGTAAAAATGCAGAGAGATGGGTGCTGGCCTCAACTGAGGGACCCCCGGGTCCCGACTGTCAAGACCTCTAGCATGGTGTTAAGTGACCGGCGTCTGCTGGCTAAATGTTGTGAGCCGGGTGTGCACAAGGCCTGGAGAGCTTTTCCCCCACAGCCCACACAACCACACAATTTCCTAAAGGATAAGGCACTCAGGTTAAGATTTCTAGAATGACTGTTTCGGATTTTGTGGGTTCTCGATTTTAGGGGACATAGTCATTGATCAGTCCTAATGAAAAGGTTGGTAGACCCCAGGCTGTGCTCCAGAAAAGGCTAACGTGGAGGAGGAATGCTGGCGGGCATCTGATAAACGTGCTGGGCGCCCGCTGTGCCAGGCACTGCGAGGGCAGGGTCGGTGCATCTCACTGCTGGCTGGGAGAGACGGCGCCCTTTGTGGTCAAGTCTCTGGTGTTCCTGAACTTGGGGTTCAGAGCCCTGCAGGAAGGCCCAGAGAGGGCTGGTGGGAGCCCATCCTGAATCAGGCCTCCTAGCCCACTGGGGGTGGGGGCGGGGGGTCCCCGGAGCTCTGTGATCAGGTAAAGGTTGAACTGTACAGTGTGACTTGGCTCGTTTTTTAGCCAACCGCCTCTGTGGGGAAGACAGGATAGTCATGCGTCACTTAAGGGGGATATGTTCTGAGAAATGTGTCATCAGGCAATTTCGTCCTTGTGCAAACATCCCAGAGTGCACTTACACAAACCTAGAGGGTACGGCCTGCTGCACACCTAGGCCGTATGGTGTCGCCTGTTGCTCCCGAGCTACACACCTGTACGGCCTGTTACCGTACTGAGTGCTTTAGGCAACTGTAACACAATGGTAAGGATTTGTGTATCTCAACATACCTAAACGTAGAAAAGATTCTTAAAAATACCGTACTACAATCTTATGCGACCACCGCGATACGTGCAGTCTGTTTTTGACTGAAACGACCTATGTGGCACAAGACTGTATTTATTCCCAAGTGACTTGAGGCAGTTTGTGGAATGCAGGTCAGAATGCCACCCAGCCCGGCTGTTTATCAGAGTGGGACCCTCGGCAGATTGCTTAATCCAGGCATCACAGGGGCTGTGTCCTGCCCACAGACCTGTTGGTTTGGCCTGGATCACAGAGTATTTTAGATTGAGAAATTCCACAGTGAAATTCGGGTCTCTGCCTTCCCTTAAAGAGTTGGGAGATGCGGCCCTGAGGGGCCCACATTCCCAAGTAGCCGATCAGCGGGACCTTTGCTGCCTGCGTTGACAAGTTCCCCAGCGCCTGTCTCACCTCTCTGGGCTGCCTCCTTGGTATCTCCTGCCTGGCTGCTGTGAGCACCTGACTTAGTGGCCTCTGGTTTAACCTCTCTGTGCCTCAGTTTCCTTATCTTAAAAAAATGCACCTTGAAACATGCTACATAAAGAAGGTAGTCACAAAAGGCCACATACGGTGTGACGCCATTTATGTGAAACGTCCAGAACAGGCACATCTGTAGAGACAAAAAAGTAGGGTAGTGGTTGCCAGGGGCTCAGGAGGTTGGGGGGGAATGGGGAGTGACTGCTGTTGGGCACAAGGTTTCTTTTGGAGATGGTAAAAATGTTCTAAACTTGATCATGGTGATAGTTGTACAACTTTGTGAATATACTAAAAGCCACTGACTTTTAAAAGAGTGAATGTATGGTATGTGAATTGTTTCTCAATTTTTAAGATAATGTCAGTGGTATTTTGCTGCAGTGTGAGGGAAGTGCTCATTAAATGGTCACAATTATTGTCACCTGAGATGAAAACAGGCCTCCTGCTGTGCCTCTGACGCTTGTTTCTCCTTTGTCGTTTCCTACGGGTTGTATCCAGTGGGTGCCCAGTGTATGTTCCATCAGTTCGTTCTTAGGCCTTTTCAGAAGGTCTTTGGCCCTTGCTCAGCAGCAGATGTGCTGGTTTTCCCAGCCCGTTATTGGAGACTGGTGAGCAAATGGAAACCAAATTACGTAAATACTCAGCAGAGCAGATGGAGATGTTTACCCGGATTCTCTGTGGGACGCTGCTGCCCGGGTGTGTCGTCGGAATGTGGTATGTCGCATGGGGAACTGGAAGGGATAGTTGGACTTGCCAGGGGGAGAGAAGGCAGCAGCCCCAAGTCCATGCTGAAAGTTTCACGTCGCAGGAATAACTGTCAGCTCTGGGTTTATCTTTCTGTCCGTCTTGGAGCCAGCAGCAGAGCAGGTGCTCCGCCAACATTGACTGAATGAACACAATCTCGCATGGTGGATGTAAGATCCCAGCCTCCCTGCATCTGACTTTGCACTAGGACTGTCGCTGAGCATGTGCGGTGCAAAGCACATTATGTGCCTTATCTAGTTTAATACTCTAAAAACAGTATAAAGTCATTGTAATTATTAACCCCACCGTACAGCTGAGGTGTCTCCTCTGAACATGTGAGAACCCAAGTGCAGTGGCTAAAACCTCTGCCACCTGGGACAGAGGTTGGGACATTTGGACATCTCCAAATGAAATGGGATTGAAGTTACATGAAATAATAAATGTAAAGGGCCTGGCACTCAGTGGGCAGCCAACAGGTGGTAACTGTGATATTTGGGGACGGGGATGGTGTAACATCATGGGTAAGAGTTCAGGCCTTGGGATCAGAAAAGGCTAGGTTTGCTTTTTAGACCGGTTATCTGCAAGTTGCGTGACTTTGTGTATGTTTCTTAACTTCTCTCAGCCTCAGTTTCCCTTAGCTGTAAAGTGGGTATAATAGTACCTAACTCAGTGACTTGTTTTAAGGTTTAAATTAGATCGTGCATGTAAAGCATCCAGCACGTGGCCTGCCACATAGTGAGTGCTCAGTAAACGGTTACTTAGCTCCTGCCTTCACAGTAGAAGACCAGCTCTCGAGCTTCATTTCAAAAGATCTCAAATGCACACCTCATCTGTGCTCCCTGTGTGTGGGCAGGAGGCTTTGGGGATATCTGAACACGGAATAGTGTGGGCAAATGTATGGAGAACGCTACGTGCTACTTGGCGTCCTCTGTTCCACACAAGGAGTTGCCATCTGTGATGGGATGTGTTCAGGTTGCAGCTGAAGTGGCTTCAGAAGACGGGAGAGAGGAACTGAGCGACAGTTAAAGGGCGTGGACTTTGTAGATGTCCAGGGTTCAGACCCTCTGTGACCCTGGGAAAGGTACTTGATTTCTCTGAGGCCATTTCACATCTGGAAGATGGGGTAATGATAGCTACGGAAAGAGGTTGTCCTGGGGAATAACTGAGCCCTGAAATGCTCAGCATAGAGCGAGTGCTTAGGAAGTGGTGGATTCACCAGTCCCCACGTGGCCTGTGACTGTCACCGCACTGTGTTATGGAGGCCAAGAGGTCCAGTGTGGGGCTGTGGCCCCAGGTTCTCCCTTGGCCGATAAGGGCCCAAATGCGTCCTACCCTGTCTGTGGCTTCTCCTCCCATCAGGGAGGGGTAGTCAGTGTGGCTCGTCTTCACCACGTGGAGAGGGGTGTCAAGAGCTTGGCATTGGCTCACTTTGGGGTTTATCTCTTCTGGGCAATGGGTGTCTCTACCGTCCTGTGACACCGCTGACCAGTTGAGAGTGGAGGCTCTGAGCAACCTCTAGGGGACATCTCTCCAGCCAGGGATTTTCAGTGCTTTTTGGAGGAAACCAGGCAGAAGCGGGTTCCCTTCTCCAGTGTATAGAGCAGTAATGCCTGTGACCTTTGCATCAGTCAGGGTCTCTAGGGGTTTGTGATCATGAGAGTTTCTGGGCCAAATGTTAACTTCAAAATGAGTTCAGCTTCAGATCCCCCCGGCTCCCGGCCTGTGCATGAAAGGAGAGACAGTGTGGTCTTTTGAAGAGACCCCAGGGATGCCCGGATTTTAAACTTCACTTGCTCTGCTTCCCCTTGTAGCTGCTTTTTTTTTTTCTTTTCTGCACTTGCCCTGTGAAGTAGAGAGACCACACCGCAGGCTGGCTGACGGGGGCGATTCCGGAGTACCTAGTGCGGAGTTAGAGCACACCTCTGCCCTCGGCAGGTGCACTTCCAGTCACATCCTGGCATGTGCATCTTTCCCCAGCCACCAGCTGCAGCTCTGGTGACCTGGGCCCTTCTCAGTGTGCATTTTGGGATCCCCGTAATGGGGCCCTTTGCTCCTACTGACTTGAATTATAAGGCAAGGGGCTTAGGACCATCCAAATGCAATAGTGGTTAACCCAGCAGGTTAGGTTTGGGTTCACAGAGCATCCCCATGGCACCGATACGGCAGCATGGGGCTTTGCCCAGGTTTGCCCTGCTGGCCTCGACAGGTGTTTACTGATTCCTAACCTACTCTGTGCAAAGTGCTGGACTCAGAGGGCGGATGCTGGGGATGCAGAGACGATGGCGCTAGTCTGCAAGGATTTTACCAAGAAGCTGTAGAAATAAGAATGTACCCATGAGAAGGAACTTAACTGGTGACATCCGACAGTGCATTGCGGGGCACAGAATGAGGAGTCACTGAGTCCTTCAGGGTCAGAGGAGAAGTGCTTGCTTCGTGGGGTAGTCAGGAAAAGCAGGGGGCTGGACTTGGGCTGGACTGAGGGCTGGAGGAATGCGGAAGGGAGTGGGAGCTTGTCCAGAGAGGGGGCTGATGGCACGTGCAGAAGGCGTGGAAGGAGCGGGGCCTAGTGAGAAGGCGGATCTGGCTGGAGAGGAAGGTTATGCTGGGGACCGGCAGGAAGGCCACAAAGGACGGCCTGGCCCTGTTTTGATTGCCCCAGCTGCCAGGTAAGAGGATGGGCTTGATTCCTGGAACAGATTCTTCCCGCTTGTGACCTAGGGGTTGACCCTACGGCCAGCCCCAGTGCTCTCCGGTCTGATGTTTTTGGTGAGAACATGTTCTCACAGCTTTCCCTCCAGCCTGGAGATGAAGCATATTCTACCCTTAAGTGCAAGCGTACAGAGAGTAGAAACTTGGGGTTCCCAGAGCTGCGGGACTTGAAGAGTGGGCCATCGTCTCTGTAGTGGCCTGGGTGCCCTGCGTTGAGTCCTAGTAAGATTCGGTGGGAGAAGCCTTCCAGCTGGTGTTGAGCAAGGAGAAAGGTCCTGCTGCGCTTGCACGAGGGGGTGGGAAGCACATGTGTCCCCCTTTCCCATCTTCTCCCTTCAGGGGGCCCCGTGACTCTTGCAGGCTGTCACCTGACATTAGAGCCGCATTCCCTATACCTGTCACTGTTCTTCAGGCTCCGTCTGAGCCATTCACATCCACACCTCCCGCCGCTGCAGACGGCCATTCCTAAAGCTCACTCACTCGCCCGTTCACAGCCTCCCCGCTCCTCGGTGCCGCCAGGACTAAATGCCAGTTCCCGTCCCGAGCATTCAGAGTCCCGAGCCGCATGGCAGGGCGCAGCTTCTCCAGCCTGTCATCCACTGCTCCTCCTGTGGCTTTGGCTTCTGCCGAACCAGATGCCTGCTCTTCCTTCCTCTGAGCCGCTGTCCAGCCTTATCCTGAGCAGCTCCAGAACACTGTTCTAGAAGCCTTCAGAGCCCCTCTCAGTGCCGCCCGTCAGGAAGCCGCACCACATGGCGTCCCACCAGACACAGGCGTTCTCTTTCTTACCTGTCCCTGGTCACCTTCCACTCTTCTTACCGGGTTTATTCTGTTTGCGCCATGGTCCTTGAGTTCTGTCTTGTTTCCTCCCACCCAGGCAGGGCGGGCAATGCACCCCCCACACTGGGAGGGGCCCTTTCTGGTTGCTCAGTGAACGTTTGGGACCTGAAACAAGGAGACAGGAGGGGTGGTCCCAGGGCTGTCTGTGTTGCCGCACACATTGCGTCTTTGGATCCCTTGCTGACACGTCAGAGATGTCCACATGCAGCTCCTGGTGCCACTCAGAGACATGTCCTGGCTTCCCGGCAGGCTGTCTGTGCAGGCGTGGGGAGGCACAGCTGCTTTCACTGGGCTTCGCTGCATCCCAATAGCCTGGACTCTTTAAGAGCAAGGAGACCAGGTTCTGGATCTTCATGGAATTCGGGAAACTTGAGTGGTTTTTGAAGAAGGCATTTAAAATCCAAGCTAGAAACAAGTCACTCATAGTTTTCAGGGTGTATTCACGAATTCTTGAGGCGGTTTGAAGTCTTCAATTTAATCTTTTAGGTTTAAAAAAGTTTATTGCTGCATTGGCCGGGAATCGAACCCGGGCCTCCCGCGTGGCAGGCGAGAATTCTACCACTGAACCACCAATGCTCCAGCTGTCAGCAGCTGTGTGGACACCTCCCTTTAACCCTGTTCCTGGGCCTCTGTGTGTGTGCTAGCTCGCAGAACATAAAGCCAGTCATTGATGCTGCAAGGGCAGAAAGTTTAGACTGCAGAGCAGGAGGGTGAGCGTGTGCAGTTGATTTGCCTTCAGACCTCGGGACAGAAACAAGAGCTTAAGTCTTTGTCATAAAGAAAAGCATGTTGGGACTTTGGGAGACTGTCTCCTCTCTGGTGTCTGAATCCTCCCTTTCCATTCTGCTTGGGCTTGTGTCGAGCTGTTTCACTGTTCTCAGGTTTCACTCCAGCTTCCTGCTGGAGGCTGGGCAAGGCCAAGGGCAGCACAGCACGAGTCCCCTAGGGTGAAGGCATCAAGACCACGGTTCCAGTGCCAGTAGTGAGTGTTTCTGTGGAGAACCCAGCCGCTCCTCCCCTGCTCGCTCAGCAGGAAGTGTGGTGCCAGATTTGTGGGCACCTGAGCTGTGCAGGCCTGGTGTGCTTGAGGAAATGGGGTCCTCCAACAGAATCTCTGGGAGGAAACTGGCCAGGAAAAGGCAATAAAAGCAACATTGCATTGCATTGCATTGCATTGGCCGGGAATCGAACCCGGGCCTCCCGCGTGGCAGGCGAGAATTCTACCACTGAACCACCAATGCTCCAGCTGTTCTGTGTGGCACCTGCAGGGCTTTTCCCAAGGGGCTGTCTCTCTCTATAAATACTCAGAGACAGGCACTCTGGCAGGTCACTGGGCCTCACCTGGCTGGTTTGCCTGGTTTGGGAGACCAGACAGGTTTATGTAGAACCATCCCTGCCAGGCCTTGTTACTCTCCTTTGGGAGTTGGAGCCTATGAACTGACATTCATCTTCCATCCATAGCCCTTGGCCCCATAAAGATCAGGGCAAGAGGCACCTAATAAGCTCTTTGTACAGCCCCTTCCTGAAATACGTATCCCTGCTCCAATGTCCACCAACCAGGAGCCAGGCCTGTTTTGTCACCTCTTGTGCGAACAGTGCCTGGCACACAGTAGGTGCTCCATATGATTTGCTGTGTTACATCTTTATCAAACCATTGCCCACCCCTCTTTGAACAGCCTTTTTGTAGGTGTGGTCACTGTCTCACAGGACAGCACATTTGGTTTTGAACAGCTCTAATTATTAGACGTTCCCGACACTGAGCTGGAACCACACAGACTAATTAATACCTTTTAGACAGGACCATTCTTAAAATTCTTCAGGCCCACTTGAGACCCCGTTTATGCAACAGGCAAGCAATGTACCCACCATGACTGGACGCAAGGCGAGGTGATAGTGAGTCTCTGTAGTTGCTTCTGAAAGTCCATGGTCTCTAGACCCCCATTTCCCACTGTCAGTGGCTGCACCCCACACACGTCTCCAGGCTCCTCAAGACACACTCTCACGTGCTCAGAACAACCATGAAAGGCTCCTGTTACGCGATGTGAATATTTTCCTAGCTGGAGATGCCCCAGTTACCAGAGCCCACCCGTCCTCGAGGTTTCCCACTGCTGTTCTGTCCCCTGGGCTCCCAGGCAAGGTTGGCCAGTTCCCCCTCCCTGCCTTTGCTCACACAGTTCCTTTTGCTTGGAAGGCCCATTTCCTTCTCTCTCCCGCCTCCTGCAGGATCCGGCTCCCATCCCACGCCTAGGAAGCCTTCCCTGACCGCCCAGCCGCAGGTCCCCCAGCAGTGATCTGGGCCACTCATGCTGCCATCGTCCCACGTGGGGCCTCTCACCACAGGGATGCTGTGAGCTCCTGGAGGGCAAAGACTTGGCATCCGTGCCCATGGGGCTCTGAAAACAGACTGGTCTGTACAGAACCAGGCCTTCCTCAGCTCTTCTCTGCTCAGGGCAGGGCCTGCCTCGGAAAGTGTCCCCCCCACCCCGAGAGTGAGCCTTCCCACAAAGGCAGCCTCCCTCTGACCTGCCTCTCTCCCTGTTAGCGTCACTGCCCAGGCAGACACCTTGGAGGCACCATGGACCCACCCACCCCTGTATTACATGGGCTACGGATGTTTTTCTGTTGAATTCTAGAAACAATCCCTCCTGCTCTTTCCTGACACCTCAGCCACATTTCAGGTCCTCCTTACCCAGTAGCTGCAGGGTTCTGCTGGAAGGTTTGTCCTTGGCGTCACTTCTTTCTGTCAAACCCACCCCCACCCCTGCCCCAGCTCTGCGTCTCCAAGTTGCCACCAGAAGTATCTGGCAAAGCACGGGTCTGAGCGTGTTGTCACCCCTTGCTGGAGAACTTGCACTGGTTCATCTTTTCCTTAACTGTCTCTAGCTGTTCCTTCCACACGCTAGACACCTGGTCCTGCCCTCAGCATGCCACGTCTTCTCGGCACTCTTTGCTTGTGACCAGGCTCTTCTCTGTGCTGAGGACACCCTGCTTTCCTTTCCTTACCTAGATCTGACTCAACTGGCATCTCTCTGCCACCTCTCCTGGATGGCCCTGGAGACCTGGCCTGTTGTGTTTTCTTGTTTCTGTGATAACACTTGTGCCACTTTGCTGCAGTTACTTGTTTGTGTGTGGATCTAGCCCACTGGACTGGGGCCTGGTCCAGCTGTGTGTCCCCACCCAGCACCATCCCTGGAAATAATGGCCCAGATGCGGAGAACTTCTCAGATGCATGAATGGAAAGTTGAGCGAGTATTGAATAAAGATGGTTGATCAACTGACAATGCGCTGTATTTTTTGGTCTCCAATGGTACGTTTATTTGCATTCTCTCAGATTCCCGGAAGTGAGATAGCACCACTGTTCCAGACACAACTGTTCCTTTGTAGTACACAAAGGGAAACTGACAGCCAGAGTAGGGAAGCACCCATGGCCCAGCCAGCTGCAGAACTGGGAAGACCTGCCTGAGATGCCTGACTCCTGGTTCCTCTTTCTAAACAGGTCACCTCCCTTCTTCCTCCAGGAGCCAACAGCAGGGGTGGCCTGATCCCCACAGCCCCTCTCTCCTCTCTCTCCAGGCTGGTGCGGGAGTTCGTGGCCCAGAACAATACCGTGCAAATCAAGCATGTGATCCAGACCCTGTCTCAGGAGTTCGCCCTGTCTCAGCACCCCCACAGCCGGAAAGGGGGCCTCATCGGCCTGGCCGCCTGCTCCATCGCACTGGGCAAGGTGGGCCTTTCTCCCCAGGGACAGACACGCCAGCCATGGCCTTGACTCTGAGCCCTCCAGACTCCTTCCCTCCCAAGTCCCAGCGGGGCGTTGCAGACCTGTGTTTTATCGCCACTCCTTCCACACCTAAGACCAGCACGTCTGGCTTTGCGCCCTGTCTCCAGGCGTGGTCCCTCTCCTGGGAGGCAGGCTTGGGAAGGGCTCACACAGGCCTGAGCATCTCCGAGGGAGCCGGGATGTCAGCCGATCCCTTCTGAGCTGTCTTCTCCCCCTCCTGCCCCATCGCAGGACTCAGGGCTCTACCTGAAGGAGCTGATCGAGCCGGTGCTGACCTGCTTCAATGACGCGGACAGCAGGCTGCGCTACTACGCCTGCGAGGCGCTCTACAACATCGTCAAGGTGGCCCGCGGCGCCGTGCTGCCCCACTTCAACGTGCTCTTTGACGGGCTGAGCAAGGTGACTGCTCCTCCCAGCTGGGCTGAGCTCAGTCCACACACCTCACTTGACCTCCTGGGACCTGGGTGCTTGCGTCCCTTTCCCCAGATGCAGGCAGAGCAGATAAACTTGTGGCTGCAAGGGACACTTACTGCCCGGTGAATCTAATGATTTCTTTAAATGGGCTTATATTTACATTTTTTTCATTTCTCTCTTAATTCATTTTTATTGCATTTTATGGAAGTATCAGCCTACCACACAGTGGAGGGAAAAAACTGATCGTTTGAGGAGCACTAACCTCGCTGTTGGAGGTGATGAAAGTGAATCTATCGTACAGGCTGTTTCCCGTGTGTGGAGGGCGATGATTTCTAGCTCACAAGTGCTCTAGAAAAAGCTCTTCTTAGAAGGGCTTTGGAGCCTCTAATTCTCTCTTCCGCACCTCTCTCAGCCTCGTGGCGTTCCCCTCCCAGGTGCAGAGCCACCCTGCAGCGCTGCTGCCCCCGTGGAATGCCATGGTCCTTTCTAGAGTATCGTCTTGAAGCTGTCCCGCCCCCTCTCCAGGAGAGGAGAGAGGACTCAGCATTTTAAGATCGGAGTCCCCTGAGGAAGGGTGATGGGAAGTGACCCCCTGACCCAGTCGCAGCAGGGAGCGGGCACCCAGCAGGTCACGGGAGACGTCCCTGAGCGGAAGGGGTCTGCTGCGTGGGGCTCCTTAGCCGGCTCCGGCTTGCCCGTCCCCCCACCCCGACCTTCCTCAGATCTCCTCGCCGGGCCGGGTGCCGTTAGGTGTTCCAGGCTGCACCAAGGCCTGGGCCCTGGGTTCGCAGGAGATCCGTGTCTTCTGTTCAGCTGTGAACACAGCCCCCGTGTCTCTCCCCTCTGTGCCCGTTGCAGCTGGCCGCTGACCCAGACCCCAACGTGAAAAGCGGATCAGAGCTCCTAGACCGCCTTTTAAAGGTATTTGTACTTTGTTGCCACTTCTGTTTCTAGAATCTGTTTCTCCCATCTGTCTCTACTGTTTTGAAGTTCTGTCATTGGGGATGCTCTTCCAAATTTTTTTTTTTAGTATTTTAATTTACATACAATAAAATTTACTCTTCCGGGTGCAGTTCTTTGACATGTATAGAGCTGTGTCACCACCACAATAGAAACACAGAACCGTGCCATCACCCTAAACATCCCCTTGTGTTGTTGCCACCCGAGGACGGGGGGCTGGGCGATCCCTCCAGACCACAGAGAGGAGGGTTTTGCCATTGGATTAGTTCTCTTCACTTGGAGTCCTGCGTTCCGCCCACCAGTTTTGCTTGTCCTCTAGCCTATGCCAGGATGGATACTCCAGGGGCCTCTCCTGCCTGGCTCGGGCGCTGCCATTTTCCTCTGGGGTCACCTGACCCCTGGAGCCGGCCCTGGTCTCTGGCTCTTGGCAGCTCACACGCCTTTGGTCCACAGGACATCGTGACTGAGAGCAGCAAGTTTGACCTGGTGGGCTTCATCCCGCTATTGCGGGAGAGGATTTACTCCAACAACCAGTACGCCCGGCAGTTCATCATCTCCTGGGTAAGGTCCGGCCCCGACACAGTCTCTCCAGCCTCTGGTTGAATGAGCCTCTACTTTAGTAATTGCTCTCTGGAACACCCTTGGCAGTCCCTTCAGTCACAGGATGCCTCCTTGTATCCCTGGAATAGCCATTGACACGTGACAATCGGAAGACACTTCATTTAGCTTTGCCCCCAAAGCCCATCATGGTGGCCCTGAAGGGGATCCAGTTCATTCCTTGTCCCGGGAAACCCCGATTTCTCTTTGAAGCCAGTAGTGCTCCTTCCAGCAGTCACGCCTTTCCTAGCCTCGAGTCCTTCCCCATCCACTCCCTTCTCCTCCAGCATTTGGATTACCTTAGAGTCAAATTACCACTCC
Organism: Varecia variegata; assembly: GCA_028533085.1. NCBI lineage: Eukaryota > Metazoa > Chordata > Mammalia > Primates > Lemuridae > Varecia > Varecia variegata. The sequence goes on along the minus strand of CM052442.1, from coordinate 121,195,974 downwards.
CCTGCATGTTCAACAAAACGGGATAGCTGCTCACGTCCCCTCGCCATGGGACACCTGCAGGCAGGGAAGTGATGCTTCCACAGGGTCCCCTTCCCACTGCCCAGTCCCAGAGGATCAGGGAGGAAGAGACAAGTTGCTCGGGCTGGTGTGACTCCCCCTCCTGTGTTCCTCCTCTTGCGCAGATCCTGGTTCTGGAGTCCGTGCCAGACATCAACCTGCTGGACTACCTGCCGGAGATCCTGGACGGCCTGTTCCAGATCCTGGGCGACAACGGCAAAGAGATTCGGAAAATGTGAGGGCCACCTGCTGGGCCCCCGCGCTGTGCATGAGTACCCCACAACACAGACAGACGGGCACAGCCGAGGGGCAGGAAATGAGCCCCGCTCTTCTTCCCGGTGGGTGTGCTTCCTGCTCCTGGAGCTGAGAGCTCGGCAGCCAGCAGCCTCTGCGCACACTCATCCGCCACGTGTCCAAGTGTAGTCGCCCCCTGGGTGGCTGCCCCCGAGCAGAAATGGGTGCCAGTTGGGGCTCCTTGGCCCTGACTAACATGTGCTGTTCCCCTCTCCTTTCTCATTGGTAGGTGTGAGGTGGTTCTTGGAGAATTCTTGAAAGAAATCAAGAAGAACCCCTCCAGTGTGAAGTTTGCCGAGATGGCCAACATCCTGGTGATCCACTGCCAGACCACAGGTGAGTGTGGCGATGCCCCATGGCCACCGCCACCTCGGCTTCAGTGAGGGGCAGGAGAGAGTTCTGGGAGGAGTGTTGACCCGTGGGACGCTGGGCCCTGGGAGCAGGGTCTCTGTGAGCAGGAGGTCTAGGTTCTCTGTTGACACGGAGGTCCTTTGACCAGGTGTAGCCTGGAGTGAAGTAAGATCCAGGGGCCTCCTCGCTGGTGAACTTGGCCTTAGCACTGAGAGGTGAAATGCTTGGAGGTTGGAATTACGTATCTATATAAGCACCACCACAGAACATAATTGCATAAAACAACGGACACTTATTACTGGTCATGAGTCTACCGGTCACCTGGGTGGTTCTGCTCACCTGGGCCAGGCTTGGCTGGGCTCAATTGTGCATGTACAGCGAACTGGAGGGTTGGCTGGCTGAGTGGTCCCGGGTGGCCTCGCTCATGTCTGGCAGTCATCCAGCTGTCAGCTGGGGCAGCAGGGGCAGTGGGGCCTGGGTAGGGAGATAAACCCCACTTCCTGATGCGAGGAGATACGGAGTTGCATTGCAGAGGGGCAGGGATGCAGGGAGGGCTCCTTTTACAGTTTAGCGCAAGATCGTCACCGCACACCAGCCTGTGCCTGAATGTTCCTTGGCAGAGCAAAGCAGGCAGGTAACAGAGCAAGCCAGCCCTGGGCTTGGGGATGGTCGGTGGCAGGGAGCGCTCCGGCTGCTTACGCCAGTTCCCCTGGAACCCAATTCCCCTTCCAGACGACCTCATCCAGCTGACGGCCATGTGCTGGATGCGGGAGTTCATCCAGCTGGCCGGCCGGGTGATGCTGCCTTATTCTTCTGGGATCCTGACTGCCGTCCTGCCCTGCCTGGCCTACGATGACCGCAAGAAAAGTATCCTTTGCTCTGAGAGAGAAGAAACCAGAGCAGCCCCTAAGGGACTGTGAAGTTGAGGGACACTGGAGTGGGAGGGCCACCTGGAAGGGGACCTATGAGAAGAAAAGGAGCACCTCACAGGGGCACCAGGAGAGCATGGAGAGCAGGGGCAGGGTTCAGACTCCCTGTCCGCCCAGCACAGGCCCTGGGGAGGACTCAGCCCCCGACCAGGGACACCAGGCTTAGAGAAGACCCCCCTGGGTAGGGCCACTCCTTACATCAGTGACTCAGGCATCAAGGAGGTGGCCAATGTGTGCAACCAGAGCCTGATGAAACTGGTCACCCCTGAGGACGATGAGCCGGACGAGCCGAAGCCAGTGCTCCAGAGGCAGGCAGAACCCCACCCCGACGACGCCCTGGCAAAGCAGGAAGGGGCAGGCAGTGGTGAGTAGACTGTGCCCCGGCCCCTCACCTCCCATGGGAGCCCCAGCCAGAAGTCACAGGACTTGCCTTGGGGCTGCGTTATACGTGTTAACTCACGTAGTGCTGGCAACAGCCCAGCGAGGTGGAACCTGCAGATGGGCGCAGGGGAGCTGAGCAGCATGACGCGTCCGGCGACAGGTGAAAGGTAGAGTTGAGACTTGAACCTATTTAGGTGGCCTCCAGAGGCCACGATCTTATCCCTTACTGCCGCAAAGGCCACTAAGCCTTTGCTTAATCTTTGTCCTGGGTTCAGCTACAGGAAATAGCTGTTTTCAGGGTAGGGTCTGGAGCGTGGAGGGGCACCAGGATTCAGGACGCACTCGGTTGTTGGCCGTGGACATCCAGCCGCCTGCAGGCCCGGCTGCCTTGACTGTGCGCGTGGTTCTCAGGGAGGGAGGGTTAAGAAAGCTCTAGCTTCAGTTTACTCAATACTTGGGAATTTCACTGCCCAGTTCAGTTCCTTTTAAAAATGAAGTTGTTCTAGTCTTTCAAATTCCTTTAACATTTCTTTGTGTCTCTGTAACATAAAGAAAACTACTCATATGCTGATTGGTGTCTGGAGTTTGACTCTCGATGTTACCCGATGTTTTCATATCTCTTGGGTTTCTTTCCTCACCGAGAGGTCACAGATCAGCATTAGGGTGCTGTCCACCTTTACAGAATCAGCCAGAGAGTAAATTGATGCACACTCTATTCAAATCTGTAAGGATAACAGAGTAAGGTCTGGAACCTGCACCCAGGAGCCAAAAGAATTGCTAAAGCATGTTCGTTCTCCCGTTGCCATGCATGGACTTCTCTTGTGAACATCTGAGCAGAATGTCAAGCTTGTGTGTCCCATGGACCTCAGTTGGCTGCTAGAATTGAGCAGCAGTCCATCCTGGACCTGTCTCAGGCGTCAGGTTATAGCTGTGCTGTCACCACTGCAAGCCAGAGCAGCAAAACAGCTGGAGGCAAAGTAGCACTCAGCTGGAGCATTGGTGGTTCAGTGGTAGAATTCTCGCCTGCCACGCGGGAGGCCCGGGTTCGATTCCCGGCCAATGCAGCAGCTAAAAACTTTTTGGCAGCTCCTGGGAGGGGAAAAAGCCTTGAGGAGGTAAGTTAATACAGGCCTTCAAAGAGAGGAGCTTTCTTCCCAGGGGAAACTAGAAGACCAGAAAAAACTAGAAGGAATAGACATATTTATGAACTCTCACTGATATATGAGTATTTTCTTTTGGTGGATTTTTTTGATTCTCATTTTAGAAAGTTTGGAAATTAGAGAAAAATACAAAGAAGGAAGACTATGCCCACCAAGAAACAGTCACTATTAAAATTTGGCATATTTTTTCCAGTTTTTTATCTACACATGTATAGTTAAGGTCATACAACTTACACAACTTCACATCCTGTTTTTATTTTCTTTGATAGCGGGTTTTTTAATTTTGTTTTTCTTTACTTTGCTTTGTTTGTAGCTTGACAAGTACAACATGTAGAAGTTTTGACTATTTTATACTGACTTAAAAGTTTACAGTGCCTCTTAATCCATAGAGTCAGAAAGTAGAATAACGGTTGCCTGGGGGAAAGGAAGGGTTGGGACCAACTGCTGACAAATGCATGGTTTCTTTTGGGGATGATAGAAATGTTCTGGGATTAAATAAAGGTGATGGGTGCACAACTTTGTCAGTGTACTAAAAACCACCCAGCAGTATGCTTTTGTGTTATGTGAAATTGTGTTATATGAATTGTTTCTCAATTTAAAAAAAAAAGTTATTGCCTATTTCCCCCAAAGTGGAACCCAGTGGCCCCTGCCCTGCCTTTCTGCCTATGTGGCAGTAAGTCAAGTTCTCTGGTGAGGAGCTGCTTCACTCTGTGGTTCGTGGCAGCATTCCTTATTCCCAGCTGGAGCATTGGTGGTTCAGTGGTAGAATTCTCGCCTGCCACGCGGGAGGCCCGGGTTCGATTCCCGGCCAATGCAGTTCATTTGCCTTTTTAGATAGCTTTCCTAGGCATTCTTCAAACAGCTGCTTGCTCAGGAGACCGTTACCCTAAACCAGGGTACATTCAGGCAGCTTGGCTCTGGATTTGACTGCCTCTGAGCAGCACTTCAGCAGATGAAAAGCTCGCTTTATGGCAGTTCCTAGAGATAGCAGCAGCTACTTGGGACCTTTACCTCCACTCTCAAGCCTGCTGAGCTTGTATCTAACTAACCACCAGTCTTTTCCCAAGGTGCCCGGACGGTCCCAGCAAGCCAGGAGACAGGTGATTAGCTGGGCAGTGGACACGTCCACCCCAGCCTCTCCTGCTTACTCTACCCGCTCTGCTCCCGCTGTTGCGACCCTGGTCCAGGCTGAAGACAGGACCCTCCTGCCTGGTCTTGGTGTAGTTGTGCTGACTCACCCACAGCACCACGTTCTTCACAGCACACTGCAGGCAAGACAGACAAACACACACACACACACACACACACACACACCCTCCGGAGCTTCTCCCTCCTCCCCTGACCACGGACCTCCGGTCAGGGCAGCCCTCATCACTTGCTCCAGCCCCTGCCTTGGCCTGCCCCTTGGGGGATCCCGCAACACGTGTCCTTTCCCTGGTTCTGAGTTCTTATGCCACTTAACACATCCAGCCTGGTCCCCTCCCTGACGTTCCCTGGTTGTCTCAGGTGTCACAGCACAGATTTTGGGGTCCCAGCCACCTGTGAGTCCTGACTCTGCAAACTTCATGTCTGTTGCCCATGGACAGCTGTTCACCCTTCTAAAGCTTCAGATTCCTTCCTTGTCAAACAGTGAGAGTAATAATGTCTAACCCGGGGTACGGTTGTGAGTCTCCAAAGCGGTTTTTGCACGTAAAGCACTTAGCACATGGCACGTGGCAAGCATTCTCCATAATGCGTGCTTTGGTGTTGTTTTAATATATGTTTATGATATAAACATCGACTTAGGCACTCGGGCAGACTTCTGATAAGAAGTGTAATATAGGACAGCAGGGTTCGTTCCTTCCGGAGCCTCTCTGAGGGGATCCATTTCCTTGCTGTTTCCAGTGTCTAAAGGCGGCCTGCATTCCTTGGCTGTGGGTCCATCACCATTAAAACCTCAATGTGAGAGGCCAAATAGTGTAGTTTGAGTGTAGAATCTGGGGATCTGGACTGGGCGTGGTGGTTCCCGCCTGTAATCCTAGCACTCTGGGAGGCTGAGACGGGAGGATCGCTTGAGGTCAGGGGTTCGAGACCAGCCTCAGCAAGAGTGAGACCCTGTGTCTACTAAAAATGGAAAGAAATTAGCTGGGCCCGGTGGCAAGCGCCTGTAGTCCCAGCAACTCCGGAGGCTGAGGCAGGAGGATCGCTTGAGCCCAAGAGTTTGAGGTTGCTGTGAGCTGGGCTGACGCCATGGCACTCTAGCCCAAGCAACAGAGCGACACTCTGTCTCAAAAAAAAAGAAAAAGTAAAAACAGGAATGGGAAAACTCGTGACATTAAAATTAGGTTTATCAGTTAGTTAATGGTATTGTATGGATGTTACCTTCCTGGGTTTGATAATTGTACTATGGCCATGTACAATGTTAGCGTCCGGGGCAGCTAACACTGGGTGAAGAGTATACAGAGAATTCTTTACTCTTCTGCAACTTTTCTGAATATCTAAAATTAATTTCAAGATGAAACCATTTTTTTAATTTAGGAAAATGTATGTAAAATATGGATCAGGCAGTGTAAATGGTGTCAGTCTCATTGTACAGATGAGAAAACTGAGGGCAAAAAGGGTGACATGGCATGCTGTGGATCGCGGAGTCTGGGTTGTTTCCAGAGAGTACTGCCAGCTCCCTTCTCTCCCTCCATGCCACAGGAGTATAGCCAGCGGACCAGAGCTCAAGTTGGAATAGGGTCCTGCTGGCAGCCTTCCAGATCCAGAACATCTTGGCTCTTTAGGAAACTTAATTAGATACCAAAAAAATTTAGAATTTTATGATTATTCCTTAAGTGAGAAAAATAAATCACTGATGCCTTTTCTATCCTGGGTCATGCAGCAGGAAGTTAAATACAAATGACAGATACTGGATTGGCCACATGGAGGAAGACTGGGGCCGAGGGCAGGGTCACAGTCCTTTCCCCAAAGTCATTTTTTAAGTCCTGTATTGAGATACAATTCATATACCATACAATTCACCCAACTCAAAGTATACAATTCAGTGACTTTTGTATATTCACAGAGTTGTGTAACCATCGCCAAACTCAAGTTCAGAGCATGTTCGGTTCCCTAAAGAGAATCCCTTGGACACCATCCCCCTTTCCCCATCTCCTCCAGCCCTCGGCAGTCTCTAACCTACTTTCTGTCTCTGTAAATTTGCCCATGTTGGATATTGCCTGTAAATGGAATTATATAATATGTGGACTTCTGCGATTGGTTTGTTTCACTTAGCACAGTGTTTTTTGTTTTTTGTTTTTTCTTTTTTTGAGACAGAGTCTCGCTCTTTTGCCCGGGCTAGAGTGCCGTGCCGTCAGCCTAGCTCACAGCAACCTCAGACTCCTGGGCTTAAGCGATCCTCCTGCCTCAGCCTCCCAAGTAGCTGGGACTACAGGCATGTGCCACCATGCCCGGCTAATTTTTTTCTATATATATTTTCTATATATATTTTTAGCTGTCCAAATCATTTCTTTCTATTTTTAGTAGAGACGGGGTCTCGCTCTTGCTCAGGCTGGTCTCGAACTCCTGACCTCGAGCGATCCTCCCGCCTCGGCCTCCCAGAGTGCTAGGATTACAGGCGTGAGCCACCTCGCCCAGCCTAGCACAGTGTTTTTTAAAGTTTATCCGTGTTGTATCGTGTATCAGAACTTCACTCCTGTTTATCGCCACGTACTAGTCCATTGTACTGCTGCAGCACATGTTATTTATCCTTCCGTCAGCTGGTGGACATTTGAGTTATTTCCACTTTTTGGCTGTTGTAGATAATGCTGGTGTGAACATGATGTCCAAGTTTTGTGTGGACATAGGTTTTGATTTCCCTTGGGTATGTACCTACGAATGGAATTGCTGGGTCGTACGACCACTCTGTGTTTAGCCTTTTGAGCAGTGTGTGAGGGTTCCAGTTTCTCCACATCCTCACTTGTTATTATCGGTCTCTTTTATTTTAGCTGTCCTAGTGGGTGTGTAGTAGTATCTCACTGTGGTTTGGATTTGCATTTTCCTGCTAGCTAAGGATGATGAGTATCCCTGGGAAGTCATTGTGAGCGTCCATTGCCCGCAGGCCAGTAACTCCTGAGGTTTCCCAGGAGTGTTCAGCACTGGTGTCCCCTCCTTGCGAGATCACTGTGCCTAGGAACTTACAGGCGTGGGTACTGTCCCAGGGCTTTGGGGCGTGAGTCAGCGTTGGGTCCTCCGGGCTCCAGAGCTGTGTTCGTCTTCAAGAGCCTGAATCAGGGTGTGGGGCACTGGAGGGTCTCACACGTGCTTGCAACAGGGATCTTGTTTATTCTAAAGACTCAACAGCCTTTCCTGACACCATGTTCCTTTTCCTCTGCCAGGAGGTCCAGATGGTTCTTGTGACTCCAGCTTCAGTAGTGGCATCAGTGTCTTCACTCAGGCCAGGTAAGTGGTTTGTTCCAGCCAGACGTGTTTGTGGAAAGTACACAGCCGAGATCTTTCCCGGGTGCAGGAGACTGTATCAAAGACCCAAGGCAGACTCTGCTCGGGGCCACTACCTTGGGAGTTGCTTGTTGAGGGATCTGAAGGGCACTGGGCAAGCCCACCCCACCCACCCTAATGGGCAGGTCGCCTTTGGGGAGGGATTAGAAACTGCGGAAGGGCAGTAAATGCAAGTCGTAAACGTACAGCTTGTGTGGTGACTGCAGTGAGACACTTGAAGATGCCTGGGCCCAGCACCTTCTGCTTATGCAGGACAAGGTGAGGCCACCCAGACTGACAGGAGGACATCCCATAACACACGCCGTCACTAACTGATAGAGGAAGGGCTGGAGCGCGGGCCCTGCAGTGCCCAGGTCATCTGTAATAACGAAGCCTTCCACACGAGGGCAGTGCAGGCCAAGCAGCGAGACAGTCCCCTCCTCGCCGACTCCCTCCAACTCCCTGCAGGGACATGGGATTCCCCTGGGGAGAACTGCCATGGTTCTGTCCTGGTCTGAGTCCCCTGGACTGACCCCATACCAGTTTTTCTCTGGGCAGCATCGGTGCCCGTGGGGCTGGATTGGATGGCGGTTCTGTTACAGCGGGTTTCCTCCGTCTGAACTTGATGGTGACCTGGGCCCTGGGGGACCAGTCACTCATGAAGAGAAGACTTGCACTCAACCCCAAGAGGCTCTTCTCCCCGACCCTAGGACCTTTCCTCCTTTTATATCACTTGTGAATTAATTCTCATCTCTAAGGCCCCTGAGCGTGTTTTCCAAGTGTGCGAGTACGGACTATAAATATGTACCCCAGGACCTCTGCCACGTCGGTCGAGACCAGTAAATGTGATCGTTCGCTCGTTTTCGGTCAGTTGTCGTGCGTTTCCAGAGCACCTGCCTGGTTCAGGTTCCGAGATAAAGAGCCGGCCCCGAACGTAGTGCTTTCGTGGGGAGTCAGAGTAGTAGCCAGGAAGTTACCAGAAAAGGGGGTGGTTGCTATGAGGGGAGAAGTTACTGGAAATGGGGGTGATTGCTCCACAGAGAGTGTTGGGGGAGCAAGCTGTGGTGCCCACGCTGGGCCTTGAGAATGGCGGGTGACGGGGGTGACGCTCAGCCTGTGCTGCCGAGGCCTGGCGCTGCGCTGAATCCTTTGTGCGGGACCATTTCGATTTTGTTTATGTTTGAGTCCCCTGGGGTGAGTAGTATCATCTTCATCTTAGGGATGAGGAGGGAGGGCGAACAGGGGGCTCAAGTGGGCACAGACCAGCCAGGGAGCCTACGTACAAACAAGGTCTTCCTCCCAGGGGAGCCATTGCAGCTAAGATTGTGGCAGTGATTTGCCAGGCAGGGACATTCATGCCATCCTGGGCTCCGTGTGGCAGCCTGAATGCCCTGCAGCTTCTGGTGTAAAGGGGCTCACTGTGGACTTTGGGGCTCACAGGGTTAGGAAAGACCAGGCCAGGGGCCGGGGAGGAGGCTTTCATTCATTCACCATTCACCGCCCGCTTTGCGTAAGGCCTTGGCTGTAGGTAGACGTCTCTTCCTCCACTAAAACGCCAGCTCCTCTAGCCACGAGAGTCTGCTGGCCCGAGAAGACACACACAGAATCACCAGGGAGGGAGTTCTGCGGGAGGCCACCTGGGGTGGGGGGAAGAGGGACTTGGAGATAAGAGAGTAAATGCTGCCTTCAGGCAGAGGGCCAGGGAGTATCTAGGAAATCGTCAGATGATGATAAATGCTTCAGAAGCCCTGGAAGCCCTGGCATGGATCACTTTGTCACATGGCTGCTGAGCACCTGGAACATGGCAGGTCTGAACTGAGACGTGCCGTGTGAAACATGTGCTGGGTTTCCAAGGCTTAGGACACAAAAAAGAATATAAGGTATCTTGTTAGTAATATTTATATTAACTGTTGCATCGATTACATGTTGAAATGCTCATTCAGGATATGTTGGGTTAATTAAAACATCATTAAAATTAATTCCACCAGTTTCATTTTCCTTTTTAATTTAAAACTAGAAAATGTAAAATCATGTCTGTGGCTTGCATTGTATTTATGTTGGACAGCAAGCTTGCGAGAGACCGATTAAGAGATTGGCTGAGAGCCTGAGTTTACCACCCCGGGCTCCCCTGTCTATGCTGGAGTTTCCCTATCTGTCTTAGGCTACCAAAGAATTTGGAAGTTTTGATATCCTCAGACGACACCGGGAACTTCCAGTCACGTGACTCCTGGGAACTCACAGGAGCCGCCCACCCAGAGGCTCAGTTCTGGGCTCTGTCAGTTCTGGATCTCTGTCACATGCCCAGATCTTCCGGCCATCAGAGGATAGCTGTGCCCACTCTCGCCCCTGAAACGGGCACTGCGGGATCATCAAACCATATTAAATAGCAATTCCGCTTCGCAATTACAGAGCTCAGAATTGCGCCCTTTGGGAATTCACATCAAATGAGCTTCAGAGAGGCTGCAGGCGAATGGGGAAAGCACAGCCGTCAGTTCCTGATGCGAATGAATAATTGAGCAGCCCGGAAATGCCACGAAGGACCATGTCGTACAGGCGGGACATGGTAGCCTACCTCGGGAAAGGTAGCCTGCAGCCTGCACCTGCCAGGGCGCCTTTTGGCAAATACAATGTGACGCATCGGAAGGCGCCTCTCCCTGACATCTGAGGTTTTCACCCATACAGTCCCCGTCCCTGAAAGCCACAGCCTCTGCCAGGGAGCAGTGCTTTGGGCAGAGGCTAACTCTCAGGGGCTGTGGTACCCACCCTCCCCCAGGCTGCCTAGCAGGACTTTTCTGTGACTGGAGACCAGCAAGGCTTCTGTCCTTGGAAGCCAGGGGGCTTCCCGTGCCCACCAGAGCAAAAGTGTGTGCTGAACATCATCAGTGTCTCGCAGGCAGAGGCTCTGTTGCCTGTTCCCCAGCTCAAAAGAGCATGCTTCGTGCAGGCAGCTGTCAAGGCTTCTGTGCTAAGTGCTCCAGGACAGGGCGAGATGACAAGCCACCATCCCTGTCCCCATTCTTTGGTTGTTCGGCAAAGGGCCTGTCGGATGTCAAGGGCTGTTATTGGGGCCCTCCCTGTGCTGTCTGGACCTGCTTGTTTCGCTTTGTCGACAAAGGGCCTGAACGTAATGCCCTGAGTCCGGAGGGGCCGGCTCAGTGACACTGGAGAGGTTTTCTCCACCTGCTCAAGCCAGGATCGTGCTGGAGAAAGAAAAGGGGAGTGGGGGGGAGCCCAGAAGACTGGTCGTCCTCCCCCAAGTGTGGTTACCATAGCTCCAGCCAAGCAGCAAGCTCCAAACTCCTCCGGAAAGGGGGAGAGAAGCCCTCCTTCCACCCCCCCCCCCCCCCCCCCGGGCTGGGCCAGGCGGGGCTGGTAGGAGGCAGGTGAGGGTGTGAGTCGTGGGCTCTGGCCCGACCACCAGCCCCCAGGGCAGGGGGGGTGGCTGTGTGTGATTCAGAGTGCTTGGCCTTGGGTGGTGCCGTGTTTTGGTGGGCTTGGCTCTGGTGGGCTTCAACCCGGCTCTCCCCCTTGGTCTTGCCCACAGCACCGAAAGAGCCCCAGTGACCCTGCACCTCGATGGGATTGTGCAGGTCCTGAACTGCCACCTCAGTGACATGGCCATCGGGATGATGACCAGGATTGCCGTTCTGAAGTGGCTCTACCACCTCTACATCAAGACTCCTCGGAAGGTGAGCCCCAGGCCCATCACCCAGGAGGCCCCTCCAGGCCAGGGGCCTCTTCCGGGTCCACCTTGGTTCAAGGCCCTGCTTGTGCTTGGTAGGGCTTGGTCATTGCAGTTCTAGAGAAACTCTGGCCAGCAGAGGAGTGACAGGTGCTGGGAGGAACCCTCGGTGTCTCAGGGAGTGGACGGTCCTTTCAGACCAGTGGGACGCTGCATCGAGTGCAGCCGCGGGAGAGCTCACGGGTGCCCCCGCTTCTCTGCCCTCTAGATGTTCCGGCACACGGACAGCCTCTTCCCCATTCTACTGCAGACGTTATCGGATGAGTCTGACGAGGTAGGTCACCAACACCACCCTTCCTTACGGAACATGGGCTGCCCTGCCTCCCCTTTTGAATGACTTGGGGGTCTTAGAACTGAGATGTGCTTATTTTGTTGTTGTGCTCTTAAATCAACACCAGTTATTCTTCATACCTGGTAAGGTGCATCCGCCCTAGAGGTACAGCTGTGCTCTTAGCTTTGGGAGCAAGGACTCTGCCTGTGCCCTGGTGCAGGGCTTCCGTGAGGACACGAGGCTGCGGGAGTTTGAGTGTCTTCCCTGCAAGCCCTCGGAGGTTGGTGGGAACTTGGCTTCAGGGTCAGGCCAGCCTCACTGCCCCGTCTTGAGCAAGACAGTTCGCATCTCTGCGTCTGTTTTCTTCTCTGTTCGGTGGGGCACTACAGTACCTGGGGGCGTGAGAACACCATGCTCCCTGTGAAATGCTAAGTGCTGTGCGGGGCACAAGATGAGCCCTCAGGCGACATTGCTTGTGTTACTCATTTCAGCTGCATCCGTTCTGACCTCTAGTTTGAAATTAGACCCTTAAGCTTTGCTTTGCTGGGGCCACCAAGAGCCACTGGCGCGAAGGGAGAGGCTGCCCCAGATCCCAGATCCCTGAGAGGACCAGAGTGCAGAGGCTGGCCTGGGGCACGGGAGCACAGGCGCACGGGCACCCTGGGTCCTTCTGTCAGCAGGGGGAGGGTTCCTCCAGCCACGCACCTTTCCCCACGCCATTCTCAGCAGCGTCCATACCATGGAGTCAGGGCAGGGTAGTTCTTTTCCAGGGCTCCCGTGCCTCCCAGCCAAGGGGCAGCATTTGCAGCCAGGCATGCCCGCTTGCAAGGGCGGCACCTGTCCCCCATCCATGCCAGCCCTACAGGCTGTGTGCTGGATGCTGACAGTCTGAGCCGAGACTCCCGCCTCTTCCTCTTCAGGGCTCTGAGGCTGTGGGCTGCAGGCAGAGCATGTCTCTGTGAGGCAATGGGCTCTCGAATCCACAGACCTGCCTACACTTTCCCGTGGCAGCGTGAGTGGACAAGGGCTGGGGGCGGGGGAATGGGAGAGGGACGTTGCTCACAGCTCCCTATGGAGTGAGGCACCTTGATCTCCCCTGGGCCGGGGTCAGGATCGTGTGGGGACCCAGGCAGCTGTCCTGCAGCCTGAATTTGTTTTCCCAAACCTGGGCTGCAGAGAGACACGGACAGGCAGGCATCAGCCTCTAGGTCCCCTGAGGTTTTCTGCATTTCCAGAAAAATCCAAAACAGATGGTCTGTGAGTGTGCCTTTGGCCTCTCCCCCCGCCCCCCGCAACACACACACACACCCTCCCCTCTCCCCCTGCACCACTCCTGCAGCAGGAGGCCCAGGTGGACGTGGCCCAGTTCTGCCTGTGTGTTGGGAGTGACTCACTGCACAGTCACGGCCCTCATTTCAATACAAAAAGGAAGAGCAGAACTTTGCTGATTGGTTCCTTTCCTAGGACTTCACTGGAAGCAGCTGAGTTTTCAGTCCTTTAAATTGAGTTGTTTAATCCCATCCAGCTTTCTTTGCCTGAAATTGGTTTTTGTGTGCGTGTGCATTTACGGGGAGCGGGAGGAGATGCAGTCCATTAAACAGCTCTGTTCAGGCTGCGCCTGTGGAAACTTGATTTGCTGAAGTGCCAAATGTTGTCAGGGCTTTTGGGCACATCTTGTGGGCCTCCGGTGGGTAGGAGATTAAAGCTGCTCTTGGGGACAGTTGGGGTGGGGGGTGCTGTAACAGGAGTGAAGAGCTCCTGCTTCCCCATCTCTCTAGAGGAGGGATTTGGGGACCCTGACAATCAGTGGTGAGTCCTGATTCTGCCACATCCTGCTGCTTCACCAGAATCACATTCCTAAGTGTCCCCTGCTCAATCTCTTTGGTGACCCTGAGGACGTGCTGTGCACTTGGCAATAGAAACATAGCCATGAACAAGACAAAGCCCTTTTCTCCTGGAACGTCTTTTACAGACTATCTAGAAAATGCTCTCTGCTGGGATTGTTCAAATATTTTCAAACACAGCCCTGATCTCCAATTGGAGCTCCTGGGGCTCAAGACCATGAAAGCCTATTCCGTCAAATAGGACCACAGCCATCCTGGCGGGTCCCTTCCCTGGGAAGCCTGCAGTGGTGGAACTTAACCTCAGCACTCCCTGCGATGGCTCGTACATGCAGCTTGGGGGCTCGAGGCACAGATTATCCCAGATGACTCTCAGCTGTAGAAGTCACTACCATGTGAGGAGCTGTGGGAGGCCCTTCATTTGTGGCACCTGTGGAAGCCCCCCCCCCCACAGTTCTCTGGGGGAGGTTCTATTATTTCCATTTTGCAGTTCAGAAAACTAAGGCCTGGGGAGGTTAAGCGGCTTGCACACTGCTAGGAGATGGGGGGGCCCAGGCCCAAAGCCAGATCCGTTTGACTCCAAAGCCCTTAATCGTTACGCACCACGCCCGGGTCTCACCCAGTGCAGGCCCAGCCACCCACCTCAGAACCAGCTGGGAGGTGGGGAGCTTGTGTTTGGTTGCGTCATTGTCCCCATTCCCTCATGATTTCACCAGGATAAGTTTTTCGGGCTTTTTTTCTCTTTTTCCACAAGTTCTTGAGAGGAGTTCTCAGTGTGGCATGGAGAGGTGTGTGTATTTTGGAAACACTTCCCCTTCACCCTCCCAGATCCGTTGTCCACTTTTGTTATTGATTTGTAGAAGCTCTTTGTATATTTGGGACATTCAAGGTGTCATCTGTGTTGCAAATGTCTTTCTTTCCCTGGACGATTGGGCTAAACCCACATACCGCTCCCTCGGGCAGGGAGCCATGGCCTCGGGGGACGGAGTGTACTCAGGTGTTGATGATGCGAGACCTGGCACGGGGCGGGGCAGAACCTCAGAGGACTAACTCTGCCCCCAGGACCACGTGGTGCAGTCCCATGGGCGCGTGGCCTCACTGGGTGTCTGGTCTGCCATCACTCCTCAGTGCCACCCTAGTGACACCCGCGATTGTGTCTGCCTTTCCGTCACCGGGATGAGCAGCTGTCTGCTCATTACCACCTGCTCCGTGCAGACATTATCTGAAAATCCCTTTTGTCAGAAAGAATTTGCAGGTGTCAAATTAATATTCTTGGCACTGGAGTAGAAACCCTCCCATTAGCTAGAGAGCCAATGACTCATTTTTTAAGTGAAAATGTGACCCTGATTTCCATAGTGGAATGCCGGGTGCATGCTCAGAGCATCCTGCCAGGTCCCTGTTCGGGATGGGACAGCTGCCACGCTGCCTGAGTGAGCTCTGCCTGTAGGAAGGCCGTGCCCCCAGCTCTGAGCACCCCCGGGACAGGGGTCCTGTCCATGTTCCTGAGGGGCTGCCCGGGGAGGAGCCTCGGGTGAGTCCCCACTCCTAGGCACAGCTGCCTCCCAACCTGCATTGAAAGTTCTCAGGGTGGTCTCAAGGACATCCCAGACAGTTGGCCACCAAGCCCAGGCATTCCTTGGATCTGTGAAATGAAGTTAATGATGGCTAACACCTGCCTCTTAGACTTGTTTAAAGAGAAAGTACAAAGCACCCACCCAGATCTCGGCCCATTGTAACAAGTTTGTTTATGGGGAAATTGGCCTTTTCACTGTGTTGAATCTCTCTCTCTCTCTCTCTCTCTCTCTCTCTCGTGTCATCTTGATTTCCTGCAGCAAAGCTTTAAGGACTTCTTTGTAGGTCTTACTCACTCATTATGAAGCTTACTTTCAGTATTTTGTATTTTTGTGGTGCTTTTGAGTGGCGTCCCTTTGTGGTAATGTCCTCTCCCCAGGAGGCAGCGGGGCCCGGCGTTAAGAGCACAGGCTGTGGGGTCCAGCCGTGGCTCTGCCACTTCATGGTTGATTGACTTGAAGCAAGTGATCTAGGCTCTCTGAGCCCCGGTTTCCTTATCTGTAAGTGGAGGGTGATAATGGAACCTCACGTCTGGGTTTGCTGTGAGGTTTAAGTGAGATCACGCACAAGTGTGAGATGCTCAGCACAGAGCTGGCCACCTAAACCCACGAGAGTGGTAGCTCTTCCGATGCTGGAAATGGTTTCTGTAAAGGGCCTGGAGACACACTGAGATCAGGGCCATCGGCTCCGTGTCTGCCCAAAAGCCAGAACAGAAGCTGCTCTCTGTCCTTTCTGTCTTCCTGCCTCTCTTTAGAGGCCCGAGGACCACAGGGGTTGAGGGACTCAGGTTCCATCTCAAGGTCATAGAAAGCCCAGTGAGGACACAGTGGGCCGCAGGATGGGTGTCCCCTTCCCATCCCCCCACCCTCAGCCTCCCCGGCACCCCTGGGTTGGAGCAGCCCAGAGCCGGAGCAAGCCCGCATTCAGCACGTGCCTCGCTCATCAGAGCCCATTGTCGGTGCTTTCGCAGCTGGGTGAGTCCAGGGAGAAGAGGAGTAATGGCGGCGTGGGCAGAGGACAGCCTGCATCAGAGCCTCTGCGGCAAAACCTTAGCAATGGCCCGACGCAGGCATGAACTGCATGCTCTGCAGCGGGGCCTGCAGGGACGGCCTCCCCGGGGCCCGGCAGCGTCTCCGAGCTGGAGTGTCCTTAACACTTTAGGGAGGAGAGTCTCAGCCCAAGAGCAGCCCCCTTCTTCCCCTCCCTTAGCTTCGAAGTAACTAGAGGAGAAATCACTGCTGGGAGTTTACGGCTTATGTGACTGATGTGTATGCACAAAAAAGAATGAGAATGGGCTTTCTAGAAAAATGTGGAAGGTAAGATTCTGAGGGCATTATTCATGGCATTGGTGGTTTCCAGCTCAGGAGCCCACTAATTGCATGAAGAACGCAGGCAGCCATTAGCCCCGTGTGACACGGCCTTGACTTAGGAGGGAAGGGACAGTGGGGGTGGGGCTAAGGAGCGATTTAGGGGCATCTGAAAGGACTTTTTAAAAAGTATGCCATGTGTTCCAATGATGCACCCAGTCCAAGGGGCCGGTGCCTTCCCTGCCCTCCACCCAGCCATGCGTCTCGGCAGGTGGGACCCCAGGGGCTGCTGCAGCCTCCGCTGGGTTCTGAGGGAAGAGGAACTGGGCGTCCTGGAGGCCCATCCGGCCCGTCCATCTCTGAAGAACAGACACCCTAGACTGCACCCTAGACCACATCTGAGGGGTATTTGCCTTGGGGGACAGGGGAGAAGATTTCATTTGTTTTCATGGCCCAGGTCCCAGGAGCAATGCATGCACGGAAAAACTGAAGAGGTTCGCAGGTCTCACAGGAGAGGGCTCGCTGGGGCCCGGCCGGGTCGCCAGGAAGAGAAGCAGGTCAAGGCTGGTTTAAGAGCCCGGAGGAGCAGCTGGGGTCGGGCTGTGGCAACACCGCCGCGCCGCCGCCGCTACCTGGCAGATCCGGGGCTCCGGCTGCCCCGAGCTCCCTCCGTCCTTTCCTGCGCCAGCCCTCATCCCACCCAGGCCACATCAGTGCTCCCTCGGCTTGTCCTTCCCAAGGCATCCTTGTCCCCAGGTCTCCTGGGTCGGCCAGCTGGGCCTGGAGACTCATCAGCCTGCTTCAGAGGATTTAGTTCGTGATGACAGGGACTTTGGCTTGGGGTCCCATCCAGGGGAAGCCCCAGACCCGAGAGCTGTGCTGTGAGGAATGGTGGTGGAAGGTCTGGGTTCCAAGGTGACTGGGCTGCTGTCTCCTGTGTCCAGAGGGAGGGCCTTCTATTAGATATTGGCTACCCCTCAGTGTCTGCCCCCAAAATGGGGACCTGCACTTAATTAGAGGCCTGTTTATTTAAGGGCAGCTTAGAGAGCCAGTGAGGGCCCCAGCGGCACCCCTGCTGCGGCTTTCTTCAGGCACTGTGGTGGGTGCCACGTGTCACAACAGAGCAAGACTTGTTGCCCGGGCAAGAGTGCAGTAATGTTGTCATAGCTCACTGCAACCTCAAAGTCCTGGGCTCGAGTGATCCTCCTGCCTCAGCCTCTCAAGTAGCTTGGACCACAGGCAAGTGTCATCGTACTCAGACACTCATGTGTCTGCAGAAGGAGCCTGGGAGGAAGAGAGGGCACAGCCTAAAACCTTTGGGGTCTGTGCCCTGTTCAGAGCACGTGGCATCTACTGTCTTCACGAACGTGCATGGCAGTCCAGGACTGGTTCCAGTTATCCCCAGTTTGACACACGAGGAAATGCAGGTGTGAGGAGGATGACTTGCCCAAGGTCACAGTGCCAGCAGTCAGAATTGGAAGTCAAGTCTGTCCGATTCCAAAGCCTCTAAAACCCCACACAAGGCTTCCCCTCGCTGCAAAGCAGGGCCCCAGCTCAGAAGCAGGGCGCTGCTTCACCCAGTCCCCAGCCCTTCATTGCACTGACAGTGCTGTGTCCTTGGCGGACCTTCCGTTCGGGATGCACCTTCTCCCTCTGAGCCTTTGACTTTGACCTTGTTCCCCTGCCCCTTCCCAGGCCCCCAAGGGCTCCCCTGGACTGCTCACTGACCTGGGGGCCCCCAGCTCCCCTCCCGGCTCAGTCCAGAAGCCCTCTCCCCCCTCCGCCTGTCTGCTCTTTTCCCAGAAGGGCTGAGGCCAGTTGTGGGACTACTGAGGGGTACAGAAGTGGCCCAGGTGGGGAACAGGAGGGGGCAGGAGGGCAGGCCCCTGGTCCCTTGCCGCCCACTCCCTGTGGGGCCAGGCAAGTCGCACGACATCTCCTCACCTCAGTTTTCTCCCCCGAAGGCTGGGGTTGGACTGGATTGTCCGAGGTCCCTTCCAGCTCTGAATTTGTGTGGTCCCGACTCCTCTCCCTGGAATACTAATGCTGCCCGCTCAAAAGTGGACAGTCTTCTGGAAGAATAGGACTTGTTTTTCCTTCTCAAATCCTTGCCTCAGTTTTCATTCCACTCCATTTTTCATTCCACCCATTCTCCAAAACAAGCAAAAACAACCCCTCCACCCTGCCTCAATTCCGCAGATTTCTTTTAAATCAGATCACGCGATAAGGGAAAAATCTCAGCCCAGAGGACTGAGGGGTAACGTATCTGTGGCCAAGAGCTTGATTCCTCTTGCCAAGGACAGACCCACATGGGAAGATGAGCTGGGCGCAGCATGGGCGGCCCGAGGACCCTTTTCCTGTCACAGCCCTCCAGGGGTCCTGCCGAGGGCACAGGGCATTGCCTTCTCTCCACTCTCCCTGCAGCTGACCCTGCGCTCCCTCTGGGGGCTTGTGAGAGGAAGGGGCCAGTGGGCAGGGATAAGAGCCCCCACGGGCCTGCCCTCTTGCTCAGGGACAGCAGCGGGACTGCAGCCACCACTAGGGGTCCAGGCAGGCCTGTGGTCTTGTGATACAGGCCTTTGGCAGTAAATCGTTGCCAGGGAGGAGAGAGTGGCAAGGCCACACTTCCAGAACTCCGCCTGCCGACAGGGCCGCTGCTCACTCTGGTTCTTCCAGACTTTCCCACCTTGTGCTTTCAGTGCCCACATCGCCACCCGTGGTAGCCGCAGGGCATGCCACTCTGGGGAAGACAGGTCTGTGGCCAGGAGGGATTTTAGTATTCATCTGTCTAAATTCCGTCCCTGAGCCGATGGGCAAGTGAGGACCCAAAGCTGGGGGAGTGGGCTGGGGGCTGGGAGGGCGCTGCCAGCTGCTGGTGGAGGCGGGCGGCGCAGGAGGAGTTCCCCGAAGGGGAGCCAGTGGGGCGCCTCTTCCTGGGGCGGGGTTGGGGGCTCTCATGGGGCCAAGCTGCCTGCAGGGCTGAGCACACCACCTGCCCCCGGGCCTGACCACCCACCCCAGGGCCCGTCTCTCCTTGAACTCGGGTAGCGATCTTGCCTAGAGAGGCCCAACCAAGTCCAACAGCCTGGCTCAGAAGCCACACAGTGGAGCCATCCAAGCTGGGGCAGCCATCAGAATCCTCTAGAGCTTTTAAAATCCAGCTGCTTGGGCCTCATCCCAGCCCTCCTCAGTTGCACCCTCGGGTAGGGCCTGGCTGCCCGGGAACTTGACCCCAGGAGTTTGAGGTTGCAGTGAGCTATGACTGTGATCGTGCTGAGCTAGGGAACTGGCCGGTACTGCTTTGCGCACTGCGTTGGGCATTGCTGCAGCATTGCCTTAACCGAGTCAGGAAGTCTCAAAACAGAGTTTCAAATTGCCCTGACCAAAACAGGATGGAGACAGGGCAAGTTCCAACCCGTTAGAACCCACATGGTGAAACACCACCCCTGCCATGAATATTCCTCCCTTGTTTAGCCTGTAATTAAGCCGTAGCTTATATATTTTTCCCAAGCTCCCAGGTGATTCTGATGCACATGTCTGGTTAGGAGTCACATATAGGGGCCAGTGTGAGATCCTACTTGGAGACTAGGGGCTGTGTCCCCAGCTCTCAGCCGTGGTGCCTTCTCCACACAGTCCTAGGCCTGGCACCTGGGCCGGGCCCCCTGTTCCCACCCCACGCCCCACTCAGCAAACATGATGTTGTCAGAAGTCAAAATTTCTCCCAAGTCATCTGGTGGTTTTTCCACCTCTGGAGATGGCCAGAGCTGAGTGGGCTGAACTTCCCAGGCAGCTCCCTGTTGGCTGTTCGAAAAGGCCCTCGGGCTGGGCGGGGAGTTGGGGCCAGCATGGTGGCGGTTGCGGGCCGGCCGTCCCTCCTGCTAACAACAAGAGCTACCATTTCACACTCACTCCGTTCCAGACCCTGTGCTCAGCGCCGTGTGTGAGCTGAGTTCGTTTTCATGACAGCCCCTCGAGGGTAGGTTCAGTTGTGTTCCCCGTTTCACCTAGGAGGAAACTAAGACCCAGAGATGTTGGGTAACTTGGCCAAGATCTCAGCCTGGATGCTCCATGAAGCCGCGAGCGCGCGCCTATGTCTATATCACAAGCCCCTCCACCTGCGTGTCAAGGCTGGGTCAGGTCCCCTCGGCATCTTTACGTCCCCCTGTTGGGGGGACCTTCTCATCGCTCTTCTCACCCTCTTTGAGCGCCCCTCCACTCTGAGCTCTGCGGACAGACTCTGTCCAGCCCATAGTTGATGGGCAGCGTCAGTAGATGCTCAGAAACGTTTTAGGAGAAAGTGAATGAACAGGAGGTTGGCTGGACGACAAGCTGATCCCACTAGGGCCTGTCCACGCCCCAGACCCCGATAGAGCAGACGGGAGGCCAGGCCTGTAGGGAAGAGCCCGGATCCTCAGGACGGGGCTGCGAGTAGCTTGCGGGTAAACTGGAAGGAGGCGGAGCCCCAGCGCTGGGCAGGAGCCCTCTCTCCCGCTGCCGTGGCTCCTGGCTTCCCACCTTGTCCCCTGGTAACCAGGCCACAGTGGGTACGAGTGGGCATCGCACTCAAGCTGTCGTGGATGCAGCAGGCCCTCCCCGTTGCCTGCTGAGCTCATGGGGAGAAGGTATAACCCTGGGAGTGTGCCCTCCCGGTCCGAGGCCCCGGGCGATGCGGATGTGCAGTGGCTGGATTCAGCAGGAAGGAGACCCGGCGGGGGCAGAGGGGATCAGGGGCCTGATCTCCACACTGTCTTGCCCCAGGCTGGCCTGTCTTGTCCCTTGTGCCCTAAGAGGGATGGACAGCTGCCAGGGCATTTGAAGCTGTGCTGTCACTGAATCAGTGGAACCCAACAACAAGTGTTAGGTGCTGGCCTTTTGCATAGAGGACACAGTGCTAGGCACTGAAGGAAAAATTTCAAAAGTCTATTTACAAAGAAAGCAACCCTGATCTCCACGGGCTTGTGTTCAGAGTTACGCAGCACTAGCCAAGGTGTATCCTCTTTTTTTAAAAGCTGTTTTGCTTTCCGAAGACAAAAGGATTTTAATCAGGGTGGTTTTCTCAACGGGAAGTAAAGTAGGTCTAAGCGTAAATAATCCTTCTCTCCCACCCCCAAGTCTAAACGGTCTGTTAGGCAGTGCTGTCCCTCCCGCCTGCAGCAGGCAGGGGTGCTGTGACCCACGGTAGACCGAAGCCTTTCTCGGAATGCCATCCCTTTCCCAGGCCAGGCTGGGGCCTGATTGCCACCTCCTGCAGCTCATGTTTACTGTGTCCAGGGCGGAGGCCTCTGGCCCTGGTGCCAGCTGGTGCTGGTGGCTTCTTCCACTGCTCTCAGCCTGCGGGAGCCCCTTCCCTTACCTCCCCCAGAGAACAGCAGCCTGGCTTCCTGGGGTGAGTTCTCTGGCTGATACCCCAAGCCCCAGGACAGCAGGAGCCGTTCCGCACGTGGCCAGGGCCATGCCCCTCGTGAAGGGAGGGGCCAGGCTGCTGTGTGGATGGGCGCAGAGGCCCCAAGGTTTTCCGGGAATGCCCAGCCTCGGGGCCTCTGCGCTTCATATCAGCTCCACTTCACAAGAATAAGGAGCTGCCCGAACTGACCCAGATCTCAGGCAAGGCCCTGCCAGCCGACCGCTCTGGGCAAAGCATCAGAGAGCCCTTGACAGTGGCCTGCGCCGGCCAGACCTCAGCTTCCAGGGCCTTCAGCCTGAATTCACCTCTCCCACCAGCACCAAGTGTGTCCCTTGGAAACACTCTTGCAGCTTCCTCCTGGCTGGACTAGAGAGGGCCCGGCTTGGGGATGTCCTGTCAGTATAAGAAGGGCTCCCTCTTCAAGAGCTAGGAGGCTGCGCCAGTTGACACCCAGGGCCCCGTCAGCCAAGCAGTGGTTTCTTAAGGATAAGTGGGTGCAGGCAAGTGGGCACCCCTCCATGCACCTCCTTGGCAGAAGCTGTTCAGAACTGTCCATCTCCCATTTCCTGCCCTGCACTGCAGGTCAGCTGGTATTAATGTTTACTCACCGTCTGCTGAATGCCTCACCCTGGGACTCCGTGTTCAGGAGCCTTGGGAGG
>CM052442.1:121150015-121173048 GCA_028533085.1 Varecia variegata | reverse complement strand
ACTTATCTCGGACTCTGAGCTGAGCAGCTGGAAAGCCTGGCTGTGGGCGCTGGCCCCAGGTGCTCCTGTCCTGCTGACCTCAGCTGCTCCGGCCCACAGATAAGTGATGGCCCTTTGGATCGGGTCCCAGGATGATGCCATCACTGCAGCATCTTTTGTCCACGAAGCCGTGAGGTTTGCACCCCCTCCCATTCCGTGGACTCCACACCACCACCCTGAGACCCTGCCTGGCCTCCTATTCTCCAGCCCCTTGTGGGGGGCTGTCCTTCCCCAACCCTATGCCCCTCGGTTCCATACCAGCCTCCCCATTATGCTGTCCCTCCGCGGAGCACTTCCTGTGCTGGGCCGAGTGTGATGCTCTTTAGCCTTGCTGCGGCTCACAGGAGAGGACCCGGCCTCGGAGAAGCCATCCTGCCTCCACTGCCCTGCTAGTCGGTGACAGGGCCTGGATCCAAGGGGTCCCTTGGACTCCCCAGGTGCTCTGCGTGGCCTGTGGCCTTCCCCTCCACATCCTCAGGGCAGCAGATCCTGATGCCCCTAGATGGGGGCTGTCCAGGCACACGGGCCCTGACCCAGCAGGACAGGAAGGCAGGGCCTGGCGCGGGGACCGCGCAGAGCCTGCACTGGGTGGCTAATGCTTTCGCATCTGGTTCTGCTGAACTATAACTCGCGTAGAGTATTGAGGCCAGAGCTATTTTTATCCTGACATGTGAGGTTCCTTCACGTCATGGCCACAAAATTCAATCCAAAACATCCCAGGAAAGGTTGTTTGTGAGATGTTCTGCAGATTCTCATGTCGCCACATCAGGTTTCACTTAGGAACATCTGCAGGGCTGGCTCCCCAGCCGCCCGCCCCGCCGGCCTGGTTCTGCACGCAGGGCGCTCCGGCATCTGTCTGGCCTGGCCGGCAGCCGGTCACATGAACGTCCCGCCAGTGCCTGCAGGCTGCTCGCTTGCCGCGACCGGGAAGGCGAGGCAGCTCGGCCCTCGCTGAGGGGCAGCATCCTCCCTCAGCCTCCGCAGGATTAGAGGATGGAAATTCCGCTCCCCTCGGCCCCTCGCGGGGAGCCCCTCTCCTGAGACCTGTGGCCAGGCTGTTCCAGCCCAAGCAGCTGGCCCGTCTTGCGCGGGCCCGGGCGCTGTGTGCTGCCAGAAACGCCACCTGAGTAGAGCCTCTCGCAGACCCCCAGAGCACAGTGTTGGAGGGCGTGCCCTGAACCGGCCGCTGAGTCCCTGTCCCAGCTCTGCCCCTTCCTGGTGCACGTGCAGCCCTGGGCCCAGGCCCAGCTTCTATGACCGTGGAGATGAGCTGGGAGCGGGGGCGGGTGGAGGCGCTGTGAGTGCTCCCCGGGGAGGAGCAGGCAGCAGTGCGGTGGAAATCGGTGCTGTTGCGAGGCCTGTCGTGCCTGTAGCCACATTCCGGGGGCAAGTTTGTCCTCTGTCCGCCCCATCTCCTTGTCCTGAGCCTGCAGCCCTGCCTGAGAACATCTTTTGTCAGGTTCCAGCTCAAGCCGGCCAGGCCTGAAGGGCTGCTTAGGTCAGAAGAGCGGCTGGTGGGCGAAGAGAGAAGCTGAGGTTGGGAGAGATGTGAGAGACCTTCGCTGTCCCCAGTGAGTGCCGAGACAGTGCCCCATCCCGGTCCAGCCCACACCCCTGCCCCAGGAAGTGTTGCCCCTCTCCCTGCCTCCCCTGCTGGGATAGGACTGCCTGCTGGGACCTGTGGGCTCCGCTCAGCACTTCCCAAGCTCCCAGCCCCGTCCTGGGGAGGCACCTGCCCTTGGGCAGTGGTCTTTCTGGCAGGTGGGCTCCCAGAGGGCAGAAGGTCCCACCCCTGACAGCTGCAGGCCCAGCGGGCCCTGGATGGCTCCCCTGAAGCTCCCACACACGCTGGCCTCCTGTCACCCGAGCCTCAGGAAAGGCACCGGCCCCCAGTGGGGGAGCGCCCAGCGTCTTGCTGTTTTAGTCTTTAAACAGTGGGAGCAGTGCAAGGACAGGGTGACTCACCTGCCCTGGCTTCTCCCAGGTGTGACTCTGCCCTCCTCCTCGCTAAGGGTCTCAGCTCCGGGGACCACTGTGCAGCCTGGATATTGAGAGTCTATTTTGGGGCCAGAGTGGGGGCTGTGGCTAAGGAGACCAGACACGTGTCCAGAGCACCCCAGGCCTTCTCTTCTGCTGTCTGTGGCCAGTCTGCCAGCGGCAAGGTGAAATGATCTTCCTCCCTGGACGTTGGGGCGGGGGTCACAGGTGACACCCGTTCCTCCTCACAGCATCCCGACAGAGCACTGTGAATCTGTCCCAGATCCAAAGTCTCCCCGATCAGAAGAATGAGAGCAGTCTGCCCCGTGCGGTGCTTGGAGATATGGGACATTTGCTAATGAAAGGAGTCCCCGTTTATTGAGCACAGACTGTGGCAGGCCCCAGGCCTAGTACATTATGTATTTTGTGTCATTTAATAGGGGCTCCCACGGCCCCTGTGAGGCTGGAACAGCGTCACTGACCTCTTCCCGGTGCCTGCCTAGGGCACCAGCCCTGAAGAATGGGGTTTCTGGCCCCACATGGGGAGGGTTTCTTTGTGGTTACTTCCTGCATTGGTCCCTTTGTCCTTTGGAATACTTGGGAGCCTAACTGGAAACGGGGTGGGCTGGGAGTACACATAGAGAGGCAAGATGGTGACAGGGACACCAGGAGCCTTTACAAAGAGGCCTGTGGTTAACTGGGCACCTCCAGTGTGGGGGGCCTGTGCCTCCAGCCAGACCACCAGGACCCCGGAATTCATCCCCCGAGGGTGGGGCGGGGAGGCGGGGCTGCCTCAGCAGCTGTATCGGCAGCCGCCTCTGCAGAGACCAGCCCCAGCTGGCCCCGGGTAACTCGATCTGTAGGAATGTGACACTTGATTCTGCAAACAGCCCCTCTGGGCCAGGGAGCAGAGACTGTTTGCCATCCCAGAGTCACTGAGGACCTCCCAAGCCTGGCTGTCCAAACAGCAAGAAGTTCAAGGGCTTCTCACTCGCTCGCCCCTCGCAAGGTTCACGAGAGCTGTCACAGAGGTTCTCAGGACTGAGGCCAGGACAGTTTGGAGGTGTGGCTCCTGGTGAGGAATCTCCGTAGAGTAATTCACAGCTGGGGAAAACAGAACAGAAAAGCACGTTTTCTAGTGCCCAGCTGCTTCCCACAAGGATGCAAGGGAAGTCTGAGTTCAGCAAGAAACAGCTCCTCCTGGAAGGGTTTTACTCTGCTTTCTGACCATGGGCATCTCAGAAAGTCGGTCCATAGAGGCTTCTCTGTAAGACTTGCTTGTGATACTCCGGAAGGTTCCACATATTCTTGTTTTGTGCTTTGGGCTGATGCTTCTGCCGGTATGACCTCCCCTGGCCGAGTTGGATTCTCAGAAATCGTGCATCCTGCCTAGCTTTGCTGGTGCCTGCTGTCTCCTCCCTGGTCCAGGGAGAAAGTCATGACTCCCATTGGGCTTCTAGACCAGAGAGGGGCCAGCCCCGAAAGTAAGGGCCCCAGATCCCTCTGTTGGCCCCTCTGCTAACCCCCATGTCCTCCCTGGGTTTCCAGAGAGCTGTGTCCAGGTGCTTGCTCCACAGCTCTTGGTGGCATTACTTTCTATGTCCTCAGTCTTGGCTTGGCAGGACCATGGCTTCGGACTTTATGCCATCTTCTGCCCTCCTGCCTAGCAAGGGTCTACCTCCTAACCTGGGAGCCTCAAACCTGCCCAAACATCAGTGCCCAGGGGTTGATGAGAACACAGGCTCTCAAGAGCTGCGTGGGGTCAGCAACTACCACTCCCTAGCTCTGTGGCGTTGGATCATCTGCAGCCCGACTCACAGTTTCCCTGTGTGTGTGATGGAATAGTAATGGTGCATCTTTTCAAAGGCTATTTTGAGAATTAAATCGGGTACTATGTGTGAGGGCTTTCTGCATGCTTAGCACATAGTAAGTGCTTTGGTCAATAGGTAATAGCTGTTAATTCGCTGTTAAGATGTCACGTTATACTGGGACAACTGAATGTCTACCCACATGCAAAAGAATTTATACCCCTTTCTCACATCATCTACAAAAATTAACTGAAAATGGATCAGAAGCCAGACAGCCTGTAGGTAGTCCCAGCCACTTTGGGAGGCTGAGGTAGGAAGATCGCTTGAGCCCAGGAGTTGGAGGTTGCAGTGAGCTGTGATGACACCACTGTACTCCAGCCCAGGCAACAACAGACCCTGACCCTGTCTCAAAAAAAAAAAAAAAAAAAAAAATGGGTCAGAGACCTAAAGCATATCAGTAAATCTTTATGACCTTGGGTTAGGTAATAATTTCTTAGCTATAACACTGAAAGTGCAAGCAACCAAAGAAAAAATATATATATTTAATCAAAATTAAAGATTTTGTGCTTCAAAAGACACCCTCAAGAAAATGAAAAGAGACAACCCACAGAAGATATTTGCAAATCCCATGTCTGATAACAGACTTGTATCCACTATATAAAAGCTCCTACAAGTCAACAATAAAAAGACAAGTAGCCCAATATTTAAATTGGCAAAGGATTTGCATAGACATTTCTCCAGAGAAGATATGTAAATGGCCAGTAAGCACATCAACATCATTGGTCATTTAGGAAATGACAAACCAAAACCAAAACCACAGTGAGATACCCCTTTCTATCACTAGGATGGCTGTAATCAAAAAGGCAGATAATAACAAGTGTTGGCGAGGATATGGGAAAATTGGAGCCCTCATACATTGTTGGTGGGAATGTAAAATGGTGCAGCCACTGTGGAAACCAGTTTACCAGTTCGTCAAAAGTTAGAATTATCATATGACCCATCAGTTCTACTCCTACATATATGCCTAAGAGAATCAGAAACAGGCTCAAACAAATACTTGTAAATGAATGTTCATAGCAGTATTATTCATAATAACAAAAAATAGAAGCATTCAGATGTCTACCAGGTGATGAGTGGATAAAATAGGGTATATTCCTACAATGGAATATTATTAAGCCATAAAAATGAATTAAAAACTGATATATACTATGACATGGATGAACCTTGAAAATATGCTAAGTGAAAGCAGCCACATACTGTATGGTTCCATTTGTATGAAATGTCCAGAATGGGCAGATATTAATCCATAGAGACAGAAAGTGGATTAGTGGCTGCCAGAGACTTGGGGAGATAACAGTGGGGAGGGACTGCTGATGGGCATGGGGTTTCTTTTTTGGAGTGATGAAAATGTTCTGAAATTAATGATGATTGCTGTACAACTTTGTGAATATTCTGAAAACCACTGAATTTTACACTTTAAAAGGACGAACTTTATGGTATATGAAGTATATCACAAAGCTTTTGGGTTTTTTTTTTTTTAAATGCACCGTTAGTGCTCTGGACAGAGTGGGTGAGGGTTCCTGGCATCCCTGTCACCTCTGAGCCACGGAGGTCAGTGTATGTTAGAAGGGGCGGGGAGAATCCCAAGGGATGCATGAATACGCCAGCTCAGGGCCAAGCATTCCGGCAGCGTCCCCTTGTCCCCTTGGTGCTGGGGCTTTACAGAGGGGCCCACGTGCAGGGTGGGCTGGAAGGGGCCATGGTATCTGTCCCTCAGTGTGTTTTCAGCTGGGACACATGTCAGAGACATTTGTGTTTGTGGTTATAAAGCCATCTTGGGGCCTTGAAAAGATGACTACCCTAAAAGAGCATCTTTGCCTGATGGTGAGGAAGAAAGAATGTTTGATTCTAAAACGTTAGGTGAAGATTCACACCCTTTGTAACATTTTGTCAACATTTGCTGCTTTTAATCTAGCTGGGTGTGTGCATAATTTATTTTTCTCAAGTAACATTAAGAAAGGAACTTGACTCTTGCCTGTCGTGGATCTGTCGGCTGTGTTGACCATCGAGATCGTGTGCCCACCCTGCACACAGCCTCAATCTCTCCGACTTCTTGTTTGTCCTTAACTGGCCCAAGTAGACCCCAAGTGTATTTCGTTTATTAGGATAATGAGTAGAAGTTTGTTGTTGTTTTTTTTTTAAAAAAATGCACAGTGCCTCAGTGACCACTGAGTGGTTTGGACTTGGATGGAGGGTGGACAGTGTGATACGCAAACCCACACACGGCTTTTTTGGCGTTTCCAGTGGTCTGTATTCTGTAGGGGTCTCATCATCCTGTGCGCACGTAATCAGAGTAAATCCTGGCTCTGTCCCTTTCTCTGCAGGTACCAAAGGCTTAGAATGTTCTCCTTCCACTCCCACCATGAACTCCTACTTTTATAAGTTCATGATCAACCTTCTCAAGAGGTTCAGCAGTGAACGGAAGCTCCTGGAGGTCAGAGGCCCCTTCATCATCAGGTCAGCCTCCGCGTGCCCTCGCCGCTGCCTCCCTTGGCCACGGCTTTCCGCGTTCGCACCACACAAGGTGCCAGAACAGCCCCCTTCTCGTTCCCTTCTCCCTCCTCCTCTTCCTGACCTTTGGCCTGTTCTTAAATGAAGAGGGTTCCCCCTTCATATCGGGTTGCTGGTGTTACCAACATAAGGCAGGTCGGTGTTGACAGTTTTTTAAAAAACTGAATTCGCTTTTTGCTTGTCAAGGTACCTTTGCCTTGAGGTGGAACATCCTCTCATTAAATGCCATTGTCAGTCTTTTGGAGAGGAAAAGGGGTGAGCCACATGGCACGTGACACAGGGCTATGCTGCGGGGTCCGGCCTCCAGCACAGGATTTGCCCAGGCTTGGTGGACCCAGGTTCCTGTGTCGTGTGAGCCCAACCTGGACAGTCCCAGAGCACAGTCCTAGTGGCTCGAGAGCCATAGAACTGTCATCACCAGCAGCATGGCTGGGACTGGCCCATGGCCTCCCACTCAGCTCCAAGGGGCAGGCACTAGAAGAGCGGCCTGGTTTCACCTTCAGCCTAGCAGAAGCTGAATCAGGGGCACAGCTTCCTCCAGGCTCCCCACCAAAAGATGCCCGGGCTCCGCTGACCAGGGAAATCAGACCCTGTGAGGTGCTGGGTATTAAAGTGGTCCATGTGCTTGGGAAGCAAACTCAAGTGACGCGGTCCGGGGGCCGAGGGGTTGCAGAGGGCCCAGCCTGTACGATGGTTCAAGGTAAGAAAGGCTGGACCTCATTTTGCTGTAAACCAGGCTCAGTCTGTGGGCCGCACTCAGGATCGGCGGCCTTACCCAGGGCTTGGCAGGGAGCCACTGAAAGGGCTTGACAGGGGAGCGACGTGACCAGATTTCTGATTTGAAGTGACCGTGTCGCTGGGAGAATGGGTTGGAGGGTCAGGGTGGAGACCCGGTGGGAGGCCGTCGTCCGAGTAAGCCCATGGCAGCTGGCGAGGGGACGGGGGAAGCGCCGGATTCGGGCATGAGTAGGACGTCGAGCTGATTGGTGCCCAACTGCATGAGCGAGTGTGGGGAGAGGGAGTCGGGTAGCAGCCAGGCCACTGGTTTGGGCAGCCGAGTGGAGGGTGGCACCAGTCTCCCAGGTGGGAGCCTTGGAAGAGTGGCAGAGAATGGTGGCAGTCGCGTGTTTGACTTTGATTGCTTTGGGGACGTCAAAGGGAAGTTGTTGACGGAGTAGTTTGCTTTACCTCACTCTCAAAAGGAGGATCTAGGCCCAAGATACAAATCTGGAAATTGATGACATAGTCCTTCATTCATTCATCAGATATTTACTCCATGCGAGGTGCTGTTCTAGGTGGTTCTGCCCTTATGGAGCTTTCATTCTTGGGGAGTTAGAGGGGCAGAGTGAGGAGGGGAGGGGTCTGAGGCCGAACACTGAGAGCTCCAGTCTAATGGTCGGGAAAAGGAGGAGAAGCTGGAAGAAGAGGCTGTGACAAGGAGCCAGAGAGGTAGGAGGAAGCGGTGGGAAGAGGGAGATGGCAGGAGACAAGGCCAGGAGAGGGTCTAGGTACAGACAAGTGACAGGAAGCTTGCCTGCCGGGTGAGGAGGCCACTGGCCAGCTCAGGGCTGAGTCTGGAGTCGAGGACGGGGCCAGAGGATTGAGTCGTGGGAGGGGACAGGCCTGCCTGAGCAGAAAGACAAACAGCAGGACTGCAGCCCAAGGAAGGGGCTCCTGATGGTCCAGACCCCCAAGAGGATGCCCCTGTGGTGATGGGGAGGCTGCCACTGCCCTGTTGCTTCTCTGGGCTCTTCTAGAGCAGTTTCTCAGACTCAGCACTATTGGCATTTGGAGCCGGATAATCCTTGGTGACGGGGCTGTCCTGTGCGGTGCAGCATCCCAGGCCTCCACCCGCTGGGTGCCAGTAGCACCACCCTAGCCCCGCTGCGACAATCACAAATGTCTCTAAACATTGCCAAAGGTCCCCTGAGGAGCAAAATCACCCCAATTGAGAACTGCTGTCACAGAAGCAGAACGGGATTCTTAATTTCATTGGGCAGAAGAGGCAGATGTCTGTGGTTTGTCTTCCCATGGAGTTAGACAGTTTCGGGTAAGGGATTACAGTAGAGATTAGGTGTGGTGCAAGGGACCCCGCCCCAGGGAAACTGGAATGTTCCACAAGAGTGACGGTTACTTGCTGCGGTTTTCCACACTGCAGAGGTGTCAGTACACTTGATGGGCTGTCCCTACCGCCAAGGATGTCAGGAAACCAGTAGGAGAGAGGCCTTTGGAAAACAACCTCGTAGCCTCCCCCTGGAGGAGCGGCTGTAATGGGCTTTTCCACCCTGTCTCAGCCTTGCACGCCCGACCAGAGGCTGGGGAGAGGGAGCCAGTGGGTGACCAGCGTCCCCAGACAGCGGGGAGCAGACGCGCGGGTAGCAGCCGGGGCATGCAGTGCGTCCTCCCCACCCACCCGGGGCCACCGCCATGTCCCATCTGCAGACTCCAGGGCACCGAGGCTTGGCGCACTTCGCAGTGTCTCCTGGGCTGCTGGGATCCTCATTCCGCAGAAGGGAAAAAGAGAGAAAGCAGCGTGCCCACTGGGCTTGGTTGGAACTGGGCTGCAAACCCCTGTACCCTGCTAATTCTGCAGCCACCACTTTGTCCCTTCTGTGGGAGAGTGCTGAGCCTGGTGCCGTGAGGGGCCCTGAACAGCCTGCGTCCAGGACCACCTGGGACCCAGCTCCTCGGAGGGCACAGGATCCGGGCCCAAGAGTCCTCCCCCCTCGTTCTTCCGGCGGCTCGGTGTATCCAGCGTGGCGATCCAGCGCCCTTCGTGGGCTCAGACCTCTCGTGGGCCACACTGGGTTCTCGGTGGACATCGAGCCTGACCTCCAGGCCAAGCCTCACTCCCACTGGTACAGTCACAGAGGGTCTCTGAGCCCTTGGCACCAGCACAAGAGCCCAGTGGGCTAGGACAGAGGGGACCTGTGTGGTTGGGCCCCTCACACAGAACTGGTCTCTCCCAGCCTTTTGCCACGTTGGTCCAGCCTGCCGTCCCCAGAAGCAGCACCCCCACCTGTCAGTACATGCTACTTCCTCAGGGCCAGCCTGCCAGGCCACTGCTGACCAGCCCCTGGTCACAGTCCCAGCCACCCAGTCTGGGCGCACAGCACAGCATCTGGCTGGAGGAGGCCTCGCAAACATGTCGCTTCCTCCATCTTCCCGTGGATGGTCACACAGGGCGGAGGCCCGTCAGCAAACGCTTGCTGGGAAGAGCCCTGGGGCTGTCCGCCCGCCCTCCTGCCAATGCACTGCATTTTCCTCTTTCCTGCTGTGGCTGGAGAGAGGGGCACAGCAGACTGCTGGGACAAGCCACAGGCCTGACAAGGAAGGCACCAAGTGATTTCCTAACCCGCTCCTTCAGCTGCGAAGCAGACTACACATGGCTCCTCTCAGCCTCCAAGACTGAGCATGAGGAAGCAGAGATTCTTCTGGCTGAGAAGTAGAAAGCCGTCTCTTCTGCGGTGGTGTGTCAGCTCTGGGCCCGGGAGCCGCTGCTGTCTATGGAAGGACAAAGGCATCCGGAGCTCTTCAAGAGAAACATCTGCTGGGGGTTCCTGGCACTGAGGAAGATGCATGATTTCCCCCCCACCCCACCCCGCTTCCCCAGCCGCCCCTCCACGTGGGAGTTGGGGGAGTGGGAATGATGTACCCGAATTCCAGCCAGGCCTGGGTGGGTTGGGTGTCCTCTCGGTGTCCACGTGGCCTCCTGATCTGGTGGATGTGACCGTGTCTGGTGGACATGGAGGTTGGGGAGCCCACAGCTCCAGCACCCGTCTCTCAGCCAGCCTCGCCGCAACCCGCGCCCGTCCTGGGCCCTTCTCTCGGCTGCAGAGGGTTGGGGCCAAACACACAGACTAGGGGACGTGTGGGAAGGGGTGTCATGAGCTTCTGGCACTGCACCCCCGCCCTCTCCTCAACCCAACCCTTCCCCAGGACGGCACAGCCATGGGGCAGACGTGCCTCCCGCAGCACCCCGAGGAAGAGCAGCTTCTGGAGTCAGGCTTGGGTTCTCACCCCGGTTCCTCCCATTCTCCCGACCGGTTTCCCAGCCCTCTCTGTTTTGGCCAGGAAACGGAGATGACAGTAGTGCCTGCCTTGTCAGATCACAGGGGGGTTACGCAAGATCGTGCGAGTCCCAGCCCCGGTGCTGGCCGTGTTTGGTAAAGGGGGGCTGTTGTCCAGCCTCCTGACCTGGCCTCTGTCTGCCCCGGTGGCCTGTGGGGAAGGAAGCCAGACCCACACCAGAGGGTGAAATAATTGACCCTTCTGGGCGGAGAGCTGGCCCCGGTGCACCCACCGACACAACTGTGGCCCACGTAGGTGTTGGTGTGCGTCGCCCTCCTCCAGCCGCCTCCCGCCCCGCGCTGCTGCAGGCAGCACAAGCCCAGGCCTTGTCTCCCCGTGAACCGGGCCACTCATTCTCAGGAGAAAAGGAGAGCCGGGGAAGCCCAGCCTCTTTGATAAACTGTGACATGAACTCCAGCGTGACCCAGCAGCTGTGATCCGTACAAGGCCTGCTTCTGTGTGGGAAGTGAGCAAATCCGAAGACGCTCCACTCTGCCCGCCAACACGGCCCTCCGGCCAGCCTGGCGTTGGCTGCAGCCGCTGTGCGCTCCCCTCCTCTTCCTCCCTCTGCCTCGCAAAGAGGACCGGCCAGAGAATGCTTTCATTTGTCACACGCGCCCGTGCGTGCGCTGTGAATGGGAGCCGGCCTGGCTCGTGGTAGATGAGGTGCGGGCACCCTCCCCAGGGGAAAGGGACATCCTAAGAGGAGGCGGGGGCCCAAGTGGGAAAGGAGGAAGTGGTCATGGGACTTCTTTCATGAGACCCCCAGCCAGAGAAGCCCAGCGATAAGGTGTCTGGCTCCTTCTGTTCCGTGCAGACAGGCACGGCAGCCTCCCCAACCGAGCAAATGCCCCAAGTCCCTGACATGTGCCCTGCTAATCCTGCCTCTCCACAGTGTCCTGGGTTCGCACAAGAGCCGTTGTGTGGGCAGGGGGATGGGGCAGTGGGGAGTTGATTGGCCACCGAGGTGGGTGGTGGGGCAGGGCAGCCACTAGAAACTGGACTTGTTTTTAATTGCGGGGACCAGGAGGGAGGGCCTCAGAGAAGAAGCTCTCTTTCATGCTGTAATTGGGAAATTCCACTTAGCTGACCCTGTGCGTGCTGGCCTGGGAGGCAGATCCCTGCAGTGTGTGGGGCCACCCGTGACCCTCCCAAGCCTACCCCCTCCTCCCAGGCAGTCTCTGGAGGCCCTTTGGGGTCAGGTGCCCACCCCGCCGTGCGTCTTTGTTCAGAGCACCTTACCTGCCAGGCCCCCAGAAGCCCACTGCGCTGATGCAGTGGAAGGGGACTTGGAGTGAAGTGGCAAGACCCGCATCCGGGCCTCGCCTCTGGTCCCCAGCTCAGGAGAGAGAGCTTCAGAGCGACCCCACTCAGTTCTCTTCCTCTCACCCCTGTGACGGATTGCACCCATTTTCTCAGAGTAAAAATAAATTGCTATGGAAAGACACACAAACCAGAGTTTGGAAGAGGCTCCCATCCACCTACCCAGAATAGATGGGTCTTGATCTTTGATTAGTTTGTAGCCATATTGATTGGTCCCCAGCCGAGGGGAGGGGACAGGACCTGGAACAGGCGAGAGGCATTCTTCCTCCCCTCTCAAAAGAAGCTTCTCTTCGCTGGCTTTAATTAAGGTCTGCCCAGCTGCTGTGTGACTCTTCTGGAGCCTTCCACAGGGGCCAGGGCTGGGTGCTTTTTTTTCGTTGCAGGGGATGCAGAGGGGGCCATGCAGAGAAGCCATTTTGCACAACCAGCTCTTGTCTTCTGATTTGCTAACTGGGGACAACACTGGGGGCATGTGAACGCCAGGGAGGCCAAAGTGGCCAATCTGACACGCAGAAAACATTGCCTGGCAGAAAAAGAGTCTTGCCCTCCAAGGTAAAAAGGTGTCCTTATGAGGGGCAAAATTCAGGGAGCCTAGAGAGCCCAAGCCAGCCT
Source organism: Varecia variegata (assembly GCA_028533085.1). Lineage (NCBI taxonomy): Eukaryota > Metazoa > Chordata > Mammalia > Primates > Lemuridae > Varecia > Varecia variegata. The sequence goes on along the minus strand of CM052442.1, from coordinate 121,160,647 downwards.
GCATTTGCATTGTCCTCTAGTCCATGGCAAAGCGACCCACATCCCAGCACCTCACAGAACCATCTGAGATGGGGCCCTCTGGTCCTTGTTGACCCAGGGGGGCAGGGAGGGCTGCGGGACCTGGGGGCGGGCCACTGGCCTTGCTCCACCACCTCCAAGCAGTCCCCACACTGTCACACACTGGCACTCCCTGTAAGAGGGGATGTCCTTGCTTCTGGAAAATGGAAACCACGTGTGCTGGGCCTTGCCGGGCCGGGCTGGGATTCATTAGGGCTGGCGGGGGTAGGAGGGCAGGAAAGGAAGTGCCGGCCAGAGAAGCCTGGGCCAGTGTGCGCCGGCAGCTTCAAAGGGCAGCGTCCTGGTGTTTGAAGGGCCCCATTCACTTCGAGCAGGGCTGGTGGGAGGTTAGAGGTCACAGGTGAACTTAGCGGGGGAGGCCACGTGTCCTTCAGGGTGACCCTTGTCCCCACAGCCCAAGCAGCCACCCTCCCCCTGAGCTAGCTATCGCCCCTGGGACAGAGGGCAGGACCCGGCAGCAGGCTGGGGGAAAGCACCGCGCCCCGGCACCCGCCACACAGCACGTGTCATCACACTCCTCCTCAGAGGGTGCCGGCACCTGCCTCTCCCTGAAAGCGCTTTCCTTGTGGTGTCCACTCGTGAGAAACGTCACCTCCCCCAGCCCGTAGCTCAGGCAGCCAGCAGGGCTGGGGTGGGAGGGTGTCACACACGGTTTTCAGGGACTGAGGACTTGATGAATTTCTTTCTGAAGCTTGAGGGGTTGTTCCCAGGTGGAACCTGCAGTACTCTGAGCTGACTATTTATACTTTACTGAAGGACACCAGGAAACTTGGAAGGTTTTGACATTGGTAACTCAGACAGCTTGGTTAATTAGCAAGTAGCTAATGTGTACCATATGTAGCATCTTTTTTAAAAAATGGCAGGCCAGGCACGGTGGCTCATGCCTATAATCCCAGCAAGGACAAAATGGGCAAAAGGTGGGAAGATTGCTTGAGCCCAGGAGTTCAAGACCAGCCTGGGCAATATAGTGAGACCCCATCTCTACCATAACAAAGAAAAGAAAATGGCAGCAGGTTTAGAATTGGTTCCTAGAAGCCATTTTCCATCCTCCTGCCTCCTCGGGGTAGGCCTGCATCTGAGCCAGGATGCTTTTCAACTCCCTGCAGGAAAGCAGCTACAGAATATGTCTTGTCCATTCTTTCAAGAGTCTATTTCTCAGGAAGCTCTTTCTTTTATCCTGGGTTTACTTGGGCTGCCCTTCGAGTCCTCTGTGTGGTCCTCCCTTCTCTCTTCTCAAGTCATTTCTCTTAGCAGACAGTCACAAAGGTCACAGAACCCCCACACCCTGACCTCTGTCCTCAGAAAAGTACCCAGAAGAGTTCCACCCTGTGCAGTTTGTGAAAGGCCACTGTTACCTGATGCCCCTTCCACGTGACAGGAGAATTCCCATCTCGGCACGGACGACGATGGCACATCCTAGGACCTGGCTGGGGGAACTGTGGCACAGACATTGCCTCAGATGGCACCCACAGTCCATGTGAAGTAGCACCCAGTCCGCAGGGAAGGGTGCCGGACAGGCCAGTGCCTCTTTGTAACCCAGGCTAGATGGTCCACCAAAGAGGCTCTTAGGATCTGTACTGGATAATAGAACTTTCTGTAAAAGTTTGCTGCTTCAGACAGGATGAGTGAATCCCAGGAGAGTGTGAGCTTTGGGTCCATTGCTATTGTTGTCATTGTCGTTGTATCTCAAATGCCCCTGCAGCACCTGAGCCTTTCCCCCGACCTTCCTCACCCCAAGTCTTGGGTTATGAACTGTGGCATCGGGTTCTATGCAGGGTGCTGTGTAGCCATCCAAGGACCTCAGAGCTGAGGGTTCCCCTGCCAGGCCTGGGGGGTCTGATGTTGTGGGAAGGGGAGAAAGATGGCCAGGATGGTGAGACAAGTGTGGCAGGAAGTGCCTGCTGTGAGCACGTCACATGGGCCCAGAGGGCATGTGCTGGTCCCACACTGGCAGCCCGGGATCCACTTAACCCTGTCTGCAGAGCAGTCCCAAATCCATGGGTGGGAGGGCCCGGAGAGGTGCAGTGGCCGTCCCACACACTAGGCAGAGCTGAGACACGAGCCTCCGTCTCCCGATTGCCACACACCAGAGCAGGACCCCAGATCTGGCACCCGGGACCATGGGAGGGTCTCAGCCTCGTTAGGAAGAAGCTGTGCTCTCTCACCGCAGCCCTTCCACCCAGCGTTGTTAACCCGTAGAGAAATCCCCCCAGAGACCCTCCTGGTGAGCCCTCCTCCTCCTGTCTCAATGGCTCCCACGGGCTGCCTGCCACCTGCTCAGGCAAAAAGGAAATGCCAAGTAAATCCATGCGTCCCTGTCTTCCTTCCAGGCCCCCAGCGCCTCCAGGCTCCGGCCCACCCATTGTCCCAGCCCACTTCCGGTTTCTAGGCAGCATAATCTGCTTGGAACTCCCGGCACTTTGGCAGTGAGTGTCTCTCTTGATCTAAAGCTCCCTTTTGATTCTTGCTCAAGAGGACGTACGTGTCTCGCCCCCTCCTTCCTCTGGGGGATTTGTTTTGCCTCCTGCCTTATCGCCGTCGCTGGCATCGTCCGCACAGGCCTTTTCAAGCCCAGCTGAGGTGGATTCGAGTGCACTCCGGAGTCAGCTCATTCTGTTCTAGTCCTCCACCGAGTGCCCTGTGCAGTCCACTTTGAGCCTGGTCTCTCTTTACTGTCGCATCCCTGCCCCGGCCCAGTCTGTGCCCCAGCTCCAGACCCGCTGAGAGCCACCCAGGCCTCCTAGTTGCTCCCCCAGAGCATTGTCTTTAGCCTGGTAATGGCACTTGTGTCTCCATTTCACCCTCTGCCTTGTCATCAGTACACTTGTGGCCTTGACTGGGCCCTTCTGACCCCAGACTTGCTGTTTGCATGTCCAGTGAAGGAAGGACAGTCGTCCAAACTGGAGGACTCCCAGCCCTTCCTGCTGCTTCAGAGAAGAAGGGGTCTTGGAAGTGCCGCTGTGCCTGGGAAGTTCTGACTTGTTTGCGGCTTGGTTTGGCATCTCTCTAGTAAAGCCTTCTCCCCGTATTAACCACGCAGCACCTGTGTTTCAGTGCCCCAGATATGTCTTCTTCCCTTCTCCCAATCAGGGCAGTGTGGCAGCCTCCCCTCCCTCCATGCTGTGATGCCCACGATGCCTTTGTGGAATACAGATTTAAAGAACAACATACTATTAAAAAGTACACAAAGTGTACTAGTGCTGTACGTGCAGCATGAGTGTGCTACAGCCCAGTGAATTTTCACTAATTGTTGCACTTACCTAACGAGAACTCAGATCAAGAAAGAACATTTCCAGCACCAAGAGTGTCCTTCCCCTCCTTTGTTTTACTAGGTTTTTAACTTTATATAAATGCAATCATACAGTTTGTGCTTTTTTTTTTTTTTTTTTTTTAAGAGACAGGGTCTCATTCTGTTACCCAGGCTTGAGTGCAGTGGCCTGATCATAGCTCACTGTAGCCTTGAACTCCTGGGCTCAAGCAATCCTGCCTCAGCCTCCAGAGTAGCTGAAACTACAGGCGTGCGCCACCACGCCTGGCTAATTTTTTTTTTTTTTTTTTGGGTAGAGACAGGGTCTTGAGATGTTGCCCAGCCTGGTCTCAAACTCCTGGCCTCAAACAACCCTCCCACCTCAGCCTCCCAAAGTGCTAGGATTACAGGCATGAGCCGCCATGCCCAGCCCAGTCTGTGCTCTTTTATAAAGCCTGGCTTCTACGGATCCACGTTAGGTTTGCGAGATTCCTCTGTGTTACACATAGCAGTAGTTCACATTTCCACAGAGTATGCCACCATGTGAAGATATTGTGATTTATTTATCTATTCTAGAATTGATAGGCATGTGGGTTGTTTTCAATTTGGCACTATTATGTATAATGCTGCTATGAACATTCTCTTAACGTGTCTTTTGGTAAACATATGTACACATTCCTGCCAGGTATATAACCTAGGAATGGCTGGGTTGACGAGCAGACACACAATCAGCTTTGGGAGCTACCGTCCAAAGTGCTCACACCAACTTCCACTCCCATCAGAAGTGTGGGAGCGTTCCAGTTGCTCCACGTCCTAACCAACACTTGGTATCATCACTCTTTGATTTTAGCCATTCTGGTAGGTGTGTGGTGCTATCACTTTGTGGTTTTACTTTGCATTTCCCTGAAGGCTAATGGAGTTGAACAACTTTTCATAGCATGTTGACCTTTCGGATATCTCCTTTTGTGACGAGACTGTTCAAGTCATTTTCACCTTGAGTTTTCGTTGTTTTTCTGATTGACTGTGGAAGTTCTTTGTATAGTCTGGATTCGGGTCTTTCTCAGCTGTGTATACTGTTAAGTATTTTCTCCTAATCTGTGGCATCCCTTATTGCTCCCTTAATGTCTCCTTTGGTGAATAGATGTTCTTTATTTTTAATGTAGTCCAGGTAGTCAGTTTTTCTTTGCGGTTAGCATTTTCTGAGTTTTTTGGTGCTTTTTCAGGGGATTAGGAGCTCATGGGAACATACCCATGATGCTGCCTGCTCCGATTGATGTTTCCCAAGCATTCCTGGGGAGATAGATACTGAGCACCAGCTGCCTGAGACCCAGAGGCCTTAGTTTGTAGCTCTGGACAGGTTCTTAGAGACCACCCAGTCCAGCCTGCTGTGCTTTGTAGAAACACAGATTCCTGATGGAACCTGGGGGGCTTCTGGTGCGGCCAGGCCAGCAGCGGTCTGCAGCCTGGAGCTGGGAGCCACTGCTCGGTGTTGGGCAGCACCCTGGGGTGGCATGTGGTAGGAACCCAGGTCAGAGGCACCACAGTGAGCAAGGGGACCTGCTTGGCCTGGGCATCTAAGGCAGAGGTCAGGAAGACCCTGCCTGGCAGGGTCTGGCAGCATCTCCCTGTGGCACCATTGCTCTCTCTCTGTAGCCCTTGTCAGCCATGTTGCTTTGGTCTCTTCCAAGTGGCAGAGACATGGCCACCACATCACCTGGCCATCACATTCCTGTAGGTCATGATCCCAGAGGAAGCTGCTGTGATTGGCTCAGACAGGGTCAGCGGCAGAGAGGCGGAGCTGAGGGGGCTGGGAGTGGCAGCTCTAACGCAACCCCACGTGGAGTGGGGAGCCAGGGGCTGCTGTCTCCACGCAGTGCTGAACAGTCAGAACCACAGGGCCACCACGTGGCTGCCTTCCTGAGCACGGTTTTCTTATATGAAAACGACGATGGGATTATCTCTGTCTCCTCCTCGTACTTGTGAGGATTAGATGACGTGGCACGTGGAAAGTGCTGGCATGTAGGAACCGTGCTGTAAGTATCTGCTGCAACTGCAAGGGTGGTGGCGGGAAGGAGGTCAGTCCTCTCTGTGCTTGTGCCCAGCTGGGCCTGGAGTCCACTCAGCGTCCTGCTGCTGCCCCGGGCCCAGCTCCCGGAGAGTGGGTGTTCTGGGGTGGCTCACTTTCTCCTGTCTCTAGAGAAGGTTAAGAGAGAAAAAGCCTCAAGTGTCCATCACTCAGATGAGGACATGAACCCCGGCATCCTGTCTCCCTCTGTCCCCTCCCCACCTCCCAGCACACCCTCGTTCAGTGCCCTCGTTCATCCAGTCAGGGCTCTGGGTGGGATGTGACAGAAGGCCAGCCCTCACCCTATAGTAAGAAAGGTAAGGGCAGTGTGCAGGTAAGGACAAGGATTGGCTTATCCCAAGAAGTTCAAGGCTAGAGCCTCCTCCTGTCCTCAGGACTCGGTCTCCCTGTCCCCCACCACAACTGTCCCTTCTTCCTCCTCTGCCAGCCCCACTGTGGACAGGCCACCCGCTCTGTGGCCCGATGGCAGCAGTGGTCCTGGGCTTGTGTCTCGTTGGACCCATCAGTGTGGCCAGCGAGCACCAGTGCCCTGACCGTCTAGGACGGGGGCATCGTGTGCCCACTCTCAGGTGCAGGAGGAGCAGGTGTTCATGGACCATCCTGGTTCTGAAACCAAATCCAAGGCAGTGGCCATCGGGAGGCAGACTCAGCTTCAGTGCTGGGTTTCAGTGTTAACTGGGGTGGGTGTGAAGTGGCCCCACCCAGGGCTACCATGGTGGTGGTGGAGGAGTGGCTCTCCTTCACTTCACAGCAGCCAAATCCTCCCTCCAGGAGGGCAAGGAGGGTGAAGCTGTATGTGTGACTGACCCGGTGACCTTCCCGGGAACCGCAATGGTGAGGTGGCCGGTGGGGTGGGGGCAGCCTCCGAGGAATTCCATGGGCCTGCCAGCTAATCCCTCCTTCACGGCTTCCTTCCGTTGGCAGCACTGTACCTTGCCAGAGACGAGAAGTGTCGGTGCTGGCAGCGTGGATGGGTCCTCTGCCCTTTGTCATGTGTAGAGCTGGGGGTGGGGGCAGGTCCAGCACCTCCCGGCAGGGCCCACTCAGGGCCCTCTCTGAACACACGTGCCACAGGGGGGCAGCCACAAGGCCACAATCGAGAAACCAGGAGAGTGTCATCAGAGAGTGGCCAGAGCGACCTTAAGGGTCAGGTGGCTTCTTTCACACAGAAAGAAACTGAGGCTCTGACTTTTCCAGTTAATATTTCCCGCGTGCTGCCTGTGTGCAGAGGCGTGGACTAGACCGACACAGGCCCGGCTTCCACGTCCTAAGGGGAGGCGTATCGGTGTGATGGGAGCAGGGGGCCAGTAGCGCAGGGAGTTTATAACGAGAGAGCTCGCCTGGCGGGGGGCGGGGGTCAAAGATTCACTGCACACAGCGGGCTGTTCCGTGCACGTCCTGGGCCAAGAGTCCTGCCTTCGCCAGGGTTGCAGTCTAGGGGGATGGGCCCACAGGCAACAAGTCACAGAAACGTGTGACCTCATGTTGTGATTTGTGCTCGGAAGGAAATGCTGGGGTTGGGAAGGGGTCCTCAGCTTCCGGCCTTTGGGAAGGGGGTGCCCTGCAGCCTCAGTGGAGCCCGGACGCTGTGACCTGGATGCAAGGTTTTCTCAAAGCTTAGAAATGCCCTAGTTTTCCCTCCTCAGGCTCCGCTGAAGCCGTGCCAAGAATTGGCTTTTAAAGGCCGCCTGAAATGTGGTTTGGAGCCAAAAATTTATAGAGCCAGTGCATTTGTGACCTTGTTGAAAATGCTTACTGAGGAAAACCAAGGGGTAGGATTTGGGATTTTTTTTTTTCCTTTCTAAAATTAAAAAAAAACAAACAAACATCCATTTGGTCCATCCCCACCGCATGCCTTTCCCACCTGCCGGCCTTCACCCTCACGGCCGACTCCGGCTGCCTCACCGCGTCTGCCACTCGTCCACGCCTCCCCCAGCCCCAGCCCCTCACCGGCTCCCGCCCATCAGTGACGAAATACCAAGTGGGTAAAAATAAGGAGCCTGGTTAGAGCCCTGGAAATTAGGCCACAGCTGTCAGGCCGGGCCAGAGCCCTCGCATCTCTGAGAATGGAGCCTCCGGGAGCCAGAGCACGGCCCCTCCCCGCCTGGGCAGATAAGGGAGGGCGCTGCTGCCGTGCTGGGCAGGGGGGGGCCAGGAAGCGCCGTTTGTCACCGAGCAGACCTGTCCGGGTGTCCGTCAGTGGAGACACTGCCGGGGGCAGAGCCAGTCCCTACCTGCCAGGGTTAGTCTCACTCACAAGTGGTAGCATCACAGTGTGATGATGCTCTGGGGAGCAGATGGGGTAGGGGGTGCCCAGCCCTTTGGAGGGGTCCGGGAAAGCTTCTAGAAAGATGGTGTCTGAGCTGAGCCAGGAAAGATTAGTAGCAGCTATCCGGGGTGGGCAGGAGAAGGTGTTTCCGACACAGTGAGCCGTCTGCACACAAGCCCAGGGGCCGCCTCCAAAGTCCTGGGCGACTTGGAGCGTGGCCAGGAGGCCAGGCCCCTGGCAGCTTCATGAGCGGCCCTGGGGACCCCATGAGCAGGTTCAGAAAACTCTCTCCACCTGGGTGGGGTTGCCCAAGTCCCTGAGAGGAAAAGCCACCGACGTGCCGCCACCCTGGAGCCCTGAGGGATGGGTTACGGGAGTGTCGGAGGTCGTGCCGAGTGGCTGCCAGAGCTCAGCACCCTGCTGGCTCCCAGAACTTCCAGGGGAGCAGGAAGGAAGTGGGGCCTGGGGTGCCACGGGGGGCATGGGGGTGTGAGACCCTCACTCATTCTCTGTGACAGCTGTGGCCTTACACTCCTCCCCTGCCATTAGCCTCATAAAACACCAAAGGCTGGTTAAAGAGCTGGCTCAGGAAGCTTGCTTGACAAGGGATCTTGCTGCCATATCATTCTAAAAGGTTCAGTGCTGCTGGGACAGGCAGTTTAAGCAGATAACCTGAGCTGAGTTTAAAACCTTGACACCCCAGACATCCCTGCCCTGGACTGGTCTTTTAAGGGGACGCTGTCTTCAGTCAGTTAAGGTGCCTGCGAATGCGGCCACCGTTCCCCATCCGCTCATTTTTCCCTTCCTCCCGCGTGAGCTGAGCCCCTCCTGGCCTGACGGGCGAAGGCCTGCCTCCTTGGAGCCCCTTTCCTGAAGGAGACCCCCGCCCACCTCTGCCGGAAGCCCCTGGCCCTAACAGTTGGCAGGTTCCTGGAGTTACCTCCCGTCCTTCCTGCCCTTGAAGCCTGAGCGGCTGTCGGCTGTCCCGATCCAGTTCCTTCTGCTTCTCCCGGCCCCCAGCAGCGTGGTAATTGGTTTCCCAGATCGTCAGCTGCGGGGCCGTCTGCGAGCACTTCCCTCGGCAGGAAGACCTATCTGTGCTCCTGCCCTGTGGGGAGCCCCGCAGGGAGAGGTGGCGGGGAACTGACTGAACCTTCCAGACCTTCTCTCATTCCTGCCAGTGATGCCTAAAATAGACAGCAAAGTACCGCCGCTCTGCCTCAGCCCCGCAGCCTGCAGCCCACGGTCGGTCGCACCCGCCCAGGTTGGGCTCCGGGCCGGTGGGGCTGGCCCAGGGACAGGGCACCACGCAGCTGCCGAGCGAGATCTGTCTCCAGCGGCTGCAGAGATGAGTGTCTGCAATTACAGCTCCTGGAAGGTCACAGCCTTCATTTCATTTCTGTGGCACTTGGAGAAGAGTTCAGTCTCTCTTCGCATGTGCCCGGCCCCAGGTTCAGCCCGCTCGTGGCTTTCTGGGAGAGAAAAGGCAACGATCAAAGATGTGCCCGCAGGCAAGCGCGATGGCACGGAGAGCAGAGAGCTCAGATGGGCAGCAGTGGCCGAGGGCATGAGGGACGGCAGGGGGGTCACAGTGGTGTGGCCTCTCAGGAGGACCTGAGATTTCATCATCTGTGTCTTTGTGCTGTGATCGTCCCCGTCCGCCACCACTCAAGCCTGTCCCCCAGGCCCATCCTTGACCTGGCTCTGCCCTGCCCCTCAGAAAGGACATCTGCAAAGGCAGCCCCAGACCCTTTGTATTTAAAATTGGAAGAGAATGGTTGCGTGAGGTAGAGGTAATATTTAAACAGCACCCAGAAGGGCTGCCGTCAGGGCGGCCTGTGGTCTGCTCAGACTCTCAGATCCCGCTCTGCTGGCGCTGATTTGCACCCTCAACAGCCTGGTCAGCGTGAAGTAGCTCTCCTGCACTCAGCCCCATTGATAAGACTCCCCTCATCTCCTGGCGATTCTATTTCAGGAGAAAGCCTCCCCCTGTAGTAGGCACTCCTGCCTCAAAGTGGAGCCAGGCCTTTTTTTCCTGCTCATATTATGCTAATCACTCCTTGCAAACAGGCAGACTTTGTAGGAGGTTTGCCTGGTTTTAAATGAAACATACGCCTTTGAAGCAAAGAGCCACAGTTGCTAAAAATATCATTTCCCCGGCAGTTGATCCTCTCATTTGTAAAATGCATGTTTCCATTGTTAAATCTGCAGCAGCCCCCTCTGGAGAGCAGCGCTCCGCCATCACTGGGCTGAGCGACACCCGCCGGAGAGGCGCCACCTTCCCCAGCCCCGCTCCTGCCTCTACCGCCAAGCATCCCCGCCAGGGAGTCCAGGACAATTGCAGTCGTGTAGGATTCTAAATACTTTCTTATTTATTGTTTAGAAATATTGAAATTAGCAAATATTGAAATAATGGAGGCTGAAGTGGGAGAATGGCTTGAGCAAGGCTGCAGCGGGCTACGATCGCACCACTGCACCCCAGCCTGGGTGACAGAGCAAGACCTATCTCCACAAAAAAAAAAAAAAAAATTGAAATAATGCAGAATATATAGCGTAAAATATGAAAGACCCTTTAGCACCATTTGCTCCCCCAGAAGTAGCCTCTGTTGTCAGCTTCTTGTATTTCCTTCCAGAACCTTTTCTATGCATTTATAAACATAGGGCCTGGGCCAGGCGCAGTGGCTCACACCTGTAATCCTAGCACTCTGGGAGGCCGAGGTGGGAGGGTTGCTTAGGCTCAGGAGTTCGAGACCAGCCTGAGCAAGAGTGAGACCCCGTCTCTACTAAAAATAGAAAGAAATTAGCCAAACAACTAAAAATAGTAAAAAATTAGCCAGGCATGGTGGCACATGCCTATAGTCCCAGCTACTCGGGAGGCTGAGGCGGGAAGATCACTTGAGCCCCGGAGTTTGAAGTTGCTGTGAGCTAGGCTGATGCCACGGCACTCTAGCC
>CM052442.1:121052657-121149515 GCA_028533085.1 Varecia variegata | reverse complement strand
TTCCAAGGACGCCTCACATCTGGGGCCTCTCTCATTCTCAGGCATTTAATCTGGTGAAGATTTCCCGGGCTGGCAGGGAACATGTGGACGAAAAGCCTATTTCATGCATCTTAAAATTCCCTGAAAATGTCTGATGACGAAAGGAATTTTTTTCAGCCTCCTGGCAGGGGGTGGTAGAGGGTACAATGACAAGAATCGCCCCCTTCCATGTGGCCACAAATACCTGAAGGCGTCCCCTCCACGCTGCCTTTGTCCCACCCCTTCTGCTGTGGCTCTTCCATCCTCCCAGCCCTTTCAGTCTCTGATCTTTCACCAGCTTCCCTGAGACCGCAGCGCGGCTGCTCTGATATCTGCTCTTTGTCACCAGCGGTGGGGATTAGTGTTTAACTTCCCGTCCTGTTTTCTGACACTAATCTCAGTGCCCTTTAAGTGGGTATTTGCAAAGGCTATAGAAAACCATCTCAGTTCATAAAGTTTCACAAAACACCCGGACTAAAGATGTGAAGACCAGAAAGGCACTAATGGCTCTAGCTCCTAATCGGGAAGTCACACCGAGCCAGAAAGGCAGGAGTGACTGTGCCTGCTCCCCAGGGGTGCCGCAGCTGTGGGGGTGAGCCCAGCCTCTGGCTGCCAGAGGAGGTGAAGCCAGAGGCCGGGAGAGTCCTGGGGAAGTCCAGTCTTGCCCAAGAGCTGCTCTTTCTTCCCTTTTGTTTGGACAGAGGAGGTCAGAGCTGCACACAGTGGGCTTGGGACCATCAAGATAGGGACCAGCAGGGAAACAGTGACATGCCAGGCAGAAACTCAAGAAAAAACAGGACGCAAGCTCCGTGCAGGTGTGGGTAGGGCCAAGAGAAGGCAAGCTCCAAGGCCGAGCCGGGGCTCTGCAGCCCCCATCCTCTGAGACCGCCGCTGAAATCTTCCCAGGCCCCGAGAGAGTGCGTCGCCACGGCTAGAGCAGTCAGCCCTGGTGAGGCGGCTAGGTTAGTGGGTCTCAGGCCAGCCAGGAAGCTCGTGAAGAATACGGATCACCGGCCTCCTGCAGGAGGGGGCCGTGCACAGTTTTGGCGTCTCAAACATCTGGTGACTCAGATTCAGGGGTCCCTCAATTAGGACATGTTCCCGGCTTGGGGGACGCTCCTGGTTCTGCAGAGTAAATGTGCAGCCTTCTTGACGGGTGAGGACACTGGTGGGACAGGGGTGGTGGCTCTCTGCTGAGAGGTGTGGAGCTGAAGTCATGCGCATGGCACCCAGGGGCAGAACACTCAAGGAGCCACCAGAAATCAGAATGGCAGCCCGGGTTGGAACTCCCTCCGAGCGCGTAAAGTCCTTTGGAGGAAAGTCGCCATGGGAACGTGAAATACCAGTGAATCACTGTGATCACCCGGGGACAACCACGTGGGGTAAATCATCTGGGAAGGGAAGCATTCTCACCTCAGGCCATGGCCACGTGAACACCTGTGGCTTTAAGGCTGGAGGGGCCAAAGGTGGGTCCTGCAGAGGCCTCAGTGCCTGGCCCAGGAATGACAGAGGTGGGAGGATGCTCGCCGTCTGTGAACGCCTGTGGGTGTATGAACAGCAGCAGGGAGTGCTCCTGTGGCCTGGAACAAAGGGACTAGTCTGGGAGAAACAGAATGAAGTAACGGAAAATGTGAACGGAACAGCCTGGGAACGGGAAGACTGCCGGGGCAGGGGTGTCCCCAGCCATTCGTGGGTGCCATGGGGTGACCCTGGCCAGCTCCCCTGGCTCCTGGCACCGCCTCGTTTGTCACAAGGCAACCCCAGTAGTTTGAAAGGGGAGATGGCAGAGGTACAGGTTGCCTTTCCCTTACCTGTTCCAAGACAGACTCTACCTCAGAGGACCCGGCATGAGGTCACATGCCAGGGGGTGAAGGGGCATCTCTGCCCTGGGCATTCGAGCTGCAGGGACTTGGAGCCCTCAGATGGGTGGGAAGAGGGGCTGGGCCAGGGAGGGGAGGTCTTTGTCCTTCAACGGATGTCACACAGTGTGAGGCTGTCTGGCAGAGTGGGAACGTGACCTCCAGGTCAGGAACCCAAGTTCTGTCCCTACTATGGCCTTGACTTTGTGGCCTGGAGCCAGTCCTTGGCTTCGGTTGCTTCCTGTGTCCCTCGAGGCAGTTGGAGCGCATGGGCCCGACTGGAAGGTGGCAGGGGCGTGGAGGGGCAGGCTGTCCGGGGCCAGGCAGCAGCACACCAGGCAGGGCACCCCTCCCCGGGCATCATAGCATATCTCGAAAGTCCTGCTAAGCGGGCAGAGCTCAGGGGCCTTCAAGGGAGAGAAAAGTTACTCCGTGGTTCTCTGATAGCCGACCAAGGACACTGTGGGGCAGCTGGGGCTCGGGGACGCCATTTCCCTGGCATCAGTAGCCCTGGATTCAGAGCACCAGTTTTGGCCATGTCTCCCTGGGCACAAGGAGTCATTATATTAAACCCCCCGGACCCTGGACCTCAGACGGCAGCTGGCTGCTGCTCCTAACAGGGGTTCCTGAGAATCTGCTGTTGGAGTCACCCCCGTAGTCCCTTCTCCCCCAAGATCTGAGTGTGGGTCTAGGCTGCAGAGCTATGGGTGCGGTTTCCAGGTCCTGCTTCCTTCTGGTCGCCTTGGAGACAAGCCATCACCCAGCAGGACGGCACCGTCCTGGCCAGGTTTGGTCAGTGCCTGCCACGGCAGAGGCGGCCCAGGTGGAGAGTGGGGGTGAAGGAGCCAGTTGCAGACGTGCTGCCCTGGGTGGAGCCACAGCTTCTGGGCAAACTCGGCTCCAGTCCTCCAGAAGTCCCCAGTGATATCTGTAGCTCAGGTGGCCTGACTGTCATGACAAAAGCACATCCGAGCCCTGTGCCGTCTGGGCCTCGGGCCCTGCTCATTTGGTGCGTGGCAAGGTGCAGTGACAGCTCAGGGGCTCAGGGGCTGGGTCTGGCTGTCCCGCCAGGGACCATGGCAAGGCCTCTAACCTGTGCTGCACCTGCATCCTCTGTTAAAAAGGCCACGGGGCTGAAATAACACCTGTCCCATGTTGAGACGTTTAACACACATGACGTGCCTAATGTCGCTCCACAACCATCTGTCACTTGTGGCCACTGTTAGGAAGGAAGTGGTGATTCTGGCTTGCAGGGAATCCCTGTGGCAGTAGAAGGCAGGAGCCCGGCTGGACCCACGGGTTCAAACGCATCTCAGTGCATCTTGGAGTTGATCATCAGGGAGATGGCAGGATTTCCATTAGTGACCTGTTCCTTTATTTGCATTCGCTCAGAAGCCAAGTGCTTCTGTCCACAGGTTTGTGGCCTGGGGGGTGATGGCCTCCAAGCAGGGGCCGGACTGTCTCCCACTCTTGTGCCCTGGCGGCTGTCTCCTCACCCGGCCTTGTCCTCCATTTTTCTCCAGCACCAAGACAGTCTCAGCCAAGTCCCGAAGAGTCTTGCCTGCTGTCTCGGCTTCAGAGCCTCCAGCAGGGGGTCACAGCCCTGTCCCCAGGGCCCCCGTCCCCCCGAGCTGCATCCAGTGTTCTGGAGTGTCTCCATGTGGACAGCAGGCGCAGCCTCTTTGCTGGAACACAAACCCAGACCTCACTGTGAGTCAGCTGCCTGCCGAGTCCCCTCCGAGGGCCTCCTTGCAAATTCCAGAGCCAGACACCCCACAACCCTGATAACACGGTTCAACATGCACCTGACTCCCTCGGCCCCTCAGCGTCCAGTTCCACGTACAAGCTGAATTCCACGACCACGGTGACCCAGGTGACCTCGTCCTTCCTGGCTGTTACTGTTCTGTCCCACAAGCATCGTCCCCCCATTGTCTGCAGGGGCCCAGCCCTCGGCCTTGGGAAGCTCATGGTCTGGGTGGAGAAGGAGCCAGAGCCCGTGGAGGGCCGGGGGGCCACGCAGGGTCTAGGACGGAGTTGGGGGGAACTAGCAACGGGTGAGGCAGGAGGAGCCGGGGCCAAAGAGGGGCTTGAGAAGGACCCGTGAGAGGACAGTGGAGGACGGGCTTGGCCAGGTTGATAAGAGCACATGGAGAGTAAGGCCAGGCAGTCCACGGGGCCAAGGCAGGAGGTGACTTCTGTCCTGGGAGAAGGCGGAGCCCCTCCACGGCAGGCAAGGCTGCCTGACTGCACCCTGGGTGGCGGAGAAGGTCAGAGTCACCTCTCCTGGGGCTGTCCCACTCTCAGCTTGGTCCCCAGAGCAAACCCCAAACCAGCTTGTCACAGAATGGTGAGGGCCGGCTGCCTCAATGAGACCTTCCCTGCAGATCTCTAGGCGACCCCAGCCCAGCCGTCTGTGAACCCCCAGAACTGGATGGTGGCTCTTGAGCAGAGGGACAGACAGCTGAGAGGACTGCAGGCTTCGCCTCCCCCGTGCCCCTCCCTCCCTCCCTCCATCCCCTTCCCACCAGCTCCCAGGAGCCCCAGAAAAACAAGTCCTTGCGCCTCCTCCCCCTCCTCCCACCTCCCCTCAAGAAACTTTTAAGTGTACCAGATGCATCGACTGCATTAAACACGATGAATTTTTAAGGCATGAGTTGGCAGGGTTACCATGGCTGCCTCTGCCCTGAGGGGCACACTGCCGAGGATTGATTGAAATAAATAAAACAGATTTACAGTTTTCATACTTGGGAAGCAGAGAGTTGGCAGGGAAGACAGGGAGGGGAGGGGCCGGATGCAGCGAAGCTCTGGAGCTTTCTGGACTTCAGCTGCGAGGCCACTCCCTCCCCTCCCATCCTGAGGTTGTACTGACCCGAAAGCTGCTTTGTCTTTAAATTCCTAAAGCATCCCAGCTGCAGAGCAGGGAGGAAGGGGGGTGGCCTTTCCCTGTGGGAACAGCTTTGGCCCTCTGTATTTTCTGTCCTTGCTGTTAGTTTGCACTTGATATTTACTGGCCATGAGACTCCAGGTGTCTCCCAGGAAAGTGCCCATGTCCCATTGGCCTTGGACGGGGACGTGGACGTGGACGACAGCCAGTAGCCAATGTAGAGAGGAGATGGGGGCCTGTCCCTCTGTGTGTGGAAGTGGCCTGGTCAGGGCACCGCAGGCAGCTGGAGGTGGAGAGGGTGGAAGGAGGCCCAGGCTGGAGGGAGAAGGACAGGGGACTGAGCAGGGACCCTGGGATCCAGCCCTGCCCTCGAGAACAGGCACCTGAAGCCTGCTGCCCTCCTGCCATTTGCACAGCCCTGAGGGTGCTTACAGAGGGCAGTGGAGTCCCCCCGCCCTGTGCTCTCAGAATCAGCAGGCAGCCCAGCTTCCGTGAGCCGGGACTATGAGCCACGTCACCCTTAGGAGCCCCCCCACCCCACCCAGAGCTGCCCGCGGCCTGCAAGGGAGCGTAGTGACCCCTGACCCCATCCCCCATCACACCACCCACCAAGGAGCTGGGCTTGCAGGTGGGGTCCCAGCTGGGCCCGTGGGACTGCGGGATTGGACCCACAGGGGTGGGGGACAGGAGTTGCCCTCTGGTCCTGGGGCCAGACCACGGACCAGAGGGCAGAGGCAGGAAGAACCAGGTGGGCATCATTGAGGGTTGGTTCTGCTGAGTGTTTGGGGCACATAGACCTTCCTGTACCCGTTCATGCGGCCCAGCCTGGCAGGAGGCACTGAGTGAAGTCATCCAAACCCCTGCTTCTCGGGTGGCACCAACCAGGCACGATTGGGAAGGACTTGCCCCACTGATTGCATGCAGGGCCCGCAGGGTGGCCACGGGGGGAGTTGAAGCTCTGGGACACGCCCACCCGGCCCCGACCTTGCCCACTGAGGCTTCTTCTGAGTCCTTTGTTCATCCCCGGCTCGCGAGGGCTGGGGTAGAGAGGGACTGTGTCAGTGGCAGCTGCGGATTGCCACGCGACAAGCGGGTGCTCCAGCTTCCATGCCCTTCTGTCAACACTGGCACCTCTTTCCACCTAAGATGTTTGGAGTTCAGAGTGTCCCCATGGTTCTGCACGCTGCTGGTGGCCCCCTTGTTGGTGTGGTGAGCTTATTGTTTGGGACAGTCGAGAACGTCAGAGGTCCTGGGAGGGGATGATGGCTTCAGCCTCCGCCATTTCCCCTTAAACTTCTCGAGTCTGCCTGGTGCTCCATCCACAGCCCTGTCCACAGCCCTGTCCATGAGCCATGGGTCAGCTGGCCAGAGGGACAGGCTGTGCCCACCAAGGGCCCTGAAGGCCAGCGCTGCCAGGCCGGCTGGCACAGGGGCATTCTGGGGCCCTCAGGTTCTCTTCCCCCAGGCTGAGCACTCACCCCAAACCTCCCTGCTGTGGGTCAGACGCATCAGCGGCTGCTGCCCTTGGTCACTCTCTTAAGGAGGCCGGGCCTGACGAAGGAGGGGTGGGGAGTGGGGGGTGGCAGCTGTGCCGCCCAGCAAGGAGGTTGGCCCAGTCCCCCCACCCTCGGGTGGCTCCGTGCTGCAGCCACCATGGGGCCGGCGGGGGCGGTGGGAGCGTGGCATGCCCTTACTTGGTGACGAGAGCCAGAGGAAAGTCCCGAGAGGGAGCCGGCATAAGTGTCCAGAGCAAACAGCCAGGGGACCTGGGAAGGATCGGCTGACAGTGTGGTTGGGGGAGGCTGTTTCTGCCCTGGTAATGTTGCTGGTCCTGTTTTCGGAGGGTGCGGGGAAATAGGGTCGTGGGAAGAAGTCTTACGTCTTCCCTGAAGCCGCGGGGCCGGTTCCCCATTCCCTAGGACGAAGCACGGCGCGGCGCCAGCATGCTTCCTCCCAAGGAGGACACCCTCGCCAGCCCTCAGCCCCCCCGGGCCACACCCACAGGGCATGTCCACGCAGTGGCTGTGCTGTGTCTGCACACAGCCCGGGTGGGGAGGAGGTCAGAGCCCCCTTGTCCTCCAAACCAAGGCTTGGCTTCGCCTGCATTGGTGGCCTGTCCAGTCCCCGGAGGAGGAGCAGTGTGTGGCCCTTCCTCAAACCCAAGACAGGACAGAGAAGAGGCTCCCGTTGGCCTCCACGAGGGCCTTTTTCCTGCCTCTTCTCCCACCGTGGGGTGGGCCTCCTCCTGCCAGCCCAGGCCACGTGGCCTTAGGGCATGACTGGCCAGTCTAGAGCCACCGAGGCCCAGGGCTGTTGCAAGGCCAGTTGACGCCTCCCTCCTCCCACCCACCCTGGCCCAGTTTCACCTGACGCAGGGGCTGTGGTGGGTGCCAGGCGGGGACTTGGAAGAGCACATGCTACCGTGGGCCACCCTGAAGCCTGTGGCCGTCCAGGGCTGGATCCTGGTGGCGCTTGGCCAGTTGTGAGTGGTTGGAGGGACAGTGACACGAAGGCTCACCCCAGCTTGGCAGGTGTGGTTCAGAGTGCCTTCCCTGGCCGCGGTGTGGGCCTTGGCCTTTTGAGGCAGCCCCAGGAAAGAGAGTCTTTATGGGCAAGGCAGTGTCATCTCAGTTCTTAAGGGAGAGTGACAGCCCCCCTCTTGGTTCCTGGGGGATTCAGAGCATGCCAAGGTCGGGTTGTTCCCTTAAGAGCTCCTGGTGTGTGGCAGAGGAACCAAAGAGAAGCTGGTCCTGCCCCCAGCATGAAACCAGACCGGGGAGGAGGGGGACAGCTGTCCAGGCAACAACAGGAGGCCTGAGCGGGAGAAGCGGAGCCACGTCCATGGGGGCTCTGGGGTGCGTGTGAGGAACTGGTGGCCGCAGAGCCCCAGCTGGGGCCAACAGCTTCACTGCCACCAAGCAAGGAGCCGTCCCCGAGTGGTCGTGTGGCCCTCCCTGCCGGCCTCTCACCAACCCCACACACGCGTGTATGGACCTGCCTCCGCCAGCCCCAGGCACAGTGCGGGGGTTCCCTGTGCCCTCCCAGACTCAGGGTTCCTCCCAGCCCACACACTTTCCGGGCCATGGTCTCGGGATGAACAGCCCTTCCACGTGGGCGTTAGAAAGTACGGGCGAATCTGCGGTGCCGCAAGCTGTGTCCCGTTGTTGACGCTGCTTGAGAGCCAGGCAGGCAGTTCAAGCCGGGCTGGGGCTCAACAGAGAAGTGATGACGCAGCAGCCCTGCGAGGCAGCCATCTGCCAGCCCTCCACCGGGCAGGGACAGTCCCCGGTGCCCGCTCACAACAGGCACCGAGGAGGCAGAGTGGTGAGGAGGAACTCGGGTTCTGGAAGTCGACTCTTCTGGGTCTGAATCCTCCATTGTCCTCCCCTGGTCAGTTATGTGATTGGCAGCATGGGTCTTCTCTGAACATCAGAGTCCTCTTCTCTGCATGGGGGTGATAATCATTCACCCTGCCCAGGTTGTGTGAGGACTCCACGAGAAGCCACAGGAGGAGCTCAGAGCCCAATCCCAGGCACAGGGCAACCCTGAGGCCACCTGTGCAGACCCTGTCATGGACTCGGGGATTGAAGTGAAAGTGGGCCCTCTTCCCCCACCCCCTTGAGTCTGGAGGAGGTATCGGCATCCTGCTGAGGTTCCAGAGCTCTCTGTGGTGTGGCCCAGCTGAGCTACTCCCACTCTCTGTCACCCCCCGGCTGCCTGCGACCGTGCCTTGCACCTGAGAGCCCTCTGAGAGGAAGCTGCTGTGCTTACCCACCACCCCGGCCGGATCCAGGCGGGTGGGTGTGACACCTTGAGCCCGGTGCCTGGCATCCAGTGAGGGGCCCTGTCAGTAACTGATACACTATTCCTGTCTTCTTGAGGCGTCGTCACCCAGCAGTCTGGGAGGTGCTCTCCTTCTCTCCAAACCTAGGGTAACCTGGGGTGAGGCAGGACGCAGCCCCCACCTCGCCCCCTTCCTTGGTGGAGCCCCCGTGAGCCGCTGGCCCCAGAGCAGCCCCTCTAGGCTCTGCCCAGTGGCCTCCTGGGCAGGGCTAGCAGAAGCGTCCAGAGCGTGGAGGGCCCAGCTGCTGCTCTCTGTGGGTGCCTGCTCCTAGCTTCTCCCCTCCCCTCGCCTCCCCTCCCGCGGTGTTTTAATTAGCAGCCCTCAGGGGAGACTCCTCGTGAGGAAGCCCAGTGCGATGTGTTGTTGCCGAGCCTTCGGGCTGTCATGCGGGCACACGCTCTGGAGTCCCCTGAGATGAGCTGGCCTCCCAGGCTCCCGCGGCAGGGGAGTCTGGGCAGGGCAGCCAGGCCTGCTCCTGGCCTGGTGGTGAGATGGGTAAAAATGCAACATCAGGGCGGCTGCTTTCTGCAGACCAGACTATGCGTGGCGTGCACGGACCTGCCGGGGATGGGCAGAGTGGGGTTCGGCAGGTCTGCGGGCTTGTCCGGGAGACCTTCGATCCTTCACAGCAATGCCCAGCAGCGAGAACTGAGCAGCTGCGGAGCGCCAGCCCTCGCCTTGGCTTGGGGGGGTGGGTAACAGGAATCACAGCCAAGGCCCTGCCCTTTGCAGCTCTCATTCTGGCGGGAGAGACAGACAGACCGGAAGCCGGTAAACAAGCACATCACAGGATGGTGTCAGGTAGGGGCGATGCCTGCACAGAAGTGGGACTTGCTCTTAGCAGGGCGTGCACATCAGACCCAGGCCTCGCCAGGGCCTGAGGCTGGAGCTGAGGCCTTGATGCCCGGGAGGCAGCTGCCCAGCGAGGCAGAGCTGGCCGGGCCAGGGCAGAGCAGCCTAAGCCCCTGGGACCGCACAGGCTGGGCCACGTCGGGAACAGAAAAAAAGCCCGAGAGGCAAGAACGTCATGAGTGAAGAAGGGTCAGTAAGAGCTGAGGCTGGAGGGGAACCGACCAGAGGGTGTACGATCTTGCAGGCCGTGGTGAGGGGCTGGGCTTTATTTTAGGTCCAGCGGGAAGACATCAACAAGTCCCAAGCAGGGGAGGGGTGTGCTCCGGTTGGCACTTTCTAGGATTGCCTGGTGCATGCAGGAGGGTGAACCGTAGGGGTGAGAGAAGCAGCCGGGGACAGACCAGGAGACGTCTTGAGACTGATGAGGCGGAGGTGCAGACGTTCTCTGAGGCGATGGGGCTGTGACAGGGCGGGGCGTCCAAGTGAGGACGTGCTCTGAAGGTGCAGCCCCCGGGCCTGCCAGCGCTGAGACGGGGCTGGGCGTCAGGGACGGCTCTTTGGTTTGGGCTAGAGCAGCTGGGTGGGCAGGGATGCCATTTACTGAGATTGGAGGGGGCGGGTGGCAGGTCTACAGGGATACCTAGGGCTGGGCGTCAGTAGGCATTGCCCCCAAACTTTGGTTTGAAAAGCAGCTGTCCCATCCAGAGCCCAGGGAGGCCTCAGGGCAGAAGAGCACATGTGGGAGTCACTGATTTAGAGACAGCTTTGAACACATCCGTGGGGCCAGAGACCACCAAGGGACACAGACTAGAGAGAGCAGAAGGGCCACCCCAGCGTTAGGGCAGGAGGCACAGCGGCGAGGTGGGAGGAAACCCAGGAGAGGGTCTTGTTCCTGGTGGCAGAAGAAAAGAGTGATTCAGAAAACTCCGCCATGCCTGACCTTCCGTGGCACCGTCTGTGTTCCCCAGGTTCTCTGGGACACCAGGAGGCCTTAGCACGTGCCCCTCCTCATCGCCAGCCCCGTGCCTGTGCCTGTCCCTCCGCAGCCTCCCCGGCTGTCCTCACGTGAGCACCACCCCCACCCTCCGGCTGTCGCGGGTCCCACGGGGCTGGCCCGGCCTGTGATCCCTGGAGAGCGCTGCCTGGCAGCGGCTCAGCTGTTGGCCTCTGTCATGGAGACGGCAGCAGCTGCAGGCGACGGGCACTTGTGACCATTTGTCAGAACGCTCCCCTTCCTCCCTCGCCTGCCCTTCTGGAACATTTCTGTCCCACGGCCCTGGAGACAGGGCTCCTCCCGGGGTGGGAGGGTCAAGAGGGGACGGGAAGCCTTGTCTGAGTTCAGCAGGGCCACCACCTCCCGGCTTTTGGCTTGAGGCAGCCTGGCCAGGCTTCCCTCCCGTGGGCCGGGCGGTCCGTGCACCGGACACTGGGCCCGTCACATGCGTCGTCTCTAGTCTTCTCGGCTGGCCTCGGGGGACTTCCCGCCATCTTCCCGGAGGGATTGCCCCCAATTAGGAAGTGAAGAAATTGTCGTGCAGAGACCTTGAGGTCACACAGCTGGTGGTTGGGGACCCCAGGCACCGAGGCATTTGCCCACGACCTGACAGCAGGGGAGCCGCCAGGCACTGGCAGAGATGAAGTGACCCTGTGTCTGTGCGTCCACCACCACCCTCCCCGCTCACTGCCCCCCGCCCCACCTCGGCCCCGTTTCGATTTCTCCCATGGTTTGTCGCCCGAGCCTGCTGGTTCCAGCCGGGGCTGGGCTGGAGACGGCCTGCCCACTGTTTGTGCTTCGTGGTTTGGCCTCTGCATTACCAAATGCTCTGGGATTTTTCCGGGGCCAGGGGTGGGGAGGAATCTTCTCGAGCCTGGCCCGAAAGCCGTGGCTGGTATTCAGAGGCAGGCAGGAAGCGAGGCCCTGATAACGCTGGGTTTAGCTCAGGATCAGTGCCTGGTAGGAAGCGGACATGTTTCAGGCATGTTGCCTCAAAGCGTGGCTCGTGTCGCTCAGCACAGGGGACCTCGAGGCCTCAGACCCCTTGTCTGGTGTGTGGCGATGCTTCCCTGCAGCAGAGGCGTGGAGTTGGGGGGGACATCGGCCCCAGACGGGAGGCCGTAAAGGCAGGGGCGCCCTGCTGGCACCAGCCGCCACCGGTCAGGAAGCGCTGCGCACACGCCACCCTCTCTCTCACCGGCCACTTGTCCACTCCTGTCCGGCCCCTACCTGCTTCCTTCTCGGTTTGCAGGAAGCTTCTGGATCCCTGAGACTCCTGACAGGAAGTCCCGCCCCACCCCAGCTGGGAAGCCACTGCCCAGGTGGCCTTTGGGTGCTCGTCTCCTGAAGTCCAAGCCCCTGAGGGCACATGGCGAAGTGGGGCGGTCAGAGACTTCCTCAGAGCCTGTCCTCGAGACCCACTTGTCACTGCTGACACCACCTTGCCCCAAGGACCCTGGAAAAACCGCTTTCCCTCATGCTCTGGATCCCGTTTCCCTGTTTTATAACATGGAAACTGTCACTCGGCTTTTCACAAAGTTGGATCTTTGTCCCCTCTAAGACTTGCTAGAGGAGTCATGGCCCAGGGGGCAGTGGAGCCAGGCTCTGGCCCAGGTAACCCTGCGACCTTGGTCACGTCACTTCTCCTCCCTGCCCCAAAGTGTCATCATCTATACAGTGAAGGGAAAACCTGTATCCTACAGGTACCTCCTGGGCCCCTGCTACCTGCGGGCATGCCCAGGCGGGGGCTGCCCCAGACCCCGACCTCAGGAGCTTTCCTGAGGAGGTGGGGGGACAGTCAACAGGTGAGCAATGGTGGAGAAGTGGTCGCTACAGCCCAGCAGGGGGTGGGAGTGCCATGGCCTGGGGGAGGCATCTCTTGACACGGGTGGGAGCTCAGGACGGTGACCCGGGGCCCTGTCCATCATTGGTAGCCAGGGGCCCGGCTATTTCTCCTGACGGCGGGGGCTGGGGGGTAACTCTATCCTGGGGAGCCCGGGGTTGCCGGGCCAGGTGGGCAGTGTTGAGAGGTGTGGAGCCAGGCCCAGCGCCACCCCGACAGGCCTCAGAATCGGGGTTCCACACTGGCCCCCCCGGAAAGAGCAGGTTTCCCGGAATGCTGAAAAACCCGGAGGAGGCTTCCCAAGCTGGGGCGCGGAGGTTTCCAGAGCGCCCTGAGCCTGACCCCAGTCTGCCCGCTTTCCAGGCAGCTCTGCCTCCTGCTCAACGCAGAGAACATCTTCCACTCGATGGCCGACATCCTGCTGCGGGAGGAGGACCTCAAGTTCGCGTCAACCATGGTCCACGCCCTCAACACCATCCTGCTCACCTCCACCGAGCTCTTCCAGCTGCGAAACCAGCTCAAGGACCTGAAGACTCTGGTACGCCGTGTCGGGCTCTGACCCCTGTCGAGGTCTCTGCCCGCGGAAGGCTCTGTACTCTCTCCAGGGTCACGCGCCCTCCCTGACCTGCCAACGGCCCTGCCTTCGCCTCCCCTCGACACCCACCCCCGCCCCAGGCACTGCCCCTCACAAACAAGGCTCTGCTGGCTCTGGGCCCACCCCACGGGGACGCCCCCCTCTCGGGGTCAGGCCTCTGGATTGTAACCTGGCCTGGGCCTCGGGGGTTTGTTATTTTCCTTGCCCTTCTCTGCCACAGCTGGACACATCTGTCTTGTAAGGCACCCGTCGTAAGCCAGGGTGTCACGTTGCTGCCCGTCCCAGGCTTTGGGTGAGGACACACCGAGGGTTGGTCAGAGAGAGCGGGGAGACACTCACTACCCTGCACGACTTAAGAAACACGGACGCAGGCCTGGCCTGGGCGGGCAGAGGGCTGCGGGCCACCACAGGCCTCCAGGGAGAGGCACCGTCCTGAGTGCAGGGGCTCCAGGGCTTCCTCCCCCACAGCCCCTGCCCAGCAGACCCTGCAGAACCTGCTCCACGCCCTCGCCGGGAGTCCTGAGGACGTCCAAGCCCCTGTCTGAGAATGATCCAGGCCACAGCCCTGACTTCCTCCTGTGGTTCCTTCCAGACATTCGCAGAGGCCTTAAGAATTTTCCTCAGGGGCAGGGGCTCTCCCAAGTGTGGGCTCAGCTCCTGGGCTGGCCTGCAGCGGGGAGGAGGTGGCGTTTGAGGACAGAGAGGAGGACACCGCCCATAGGGCCTGGCCCCTGAGGAAGCTTCCCCCCACCCGCACCCCCTCGCCCTCCCAGCCCCGGCTCTGCTGTGGGGTTCCAGGGAGCACAATTACTGCTATTTTGCCGAGGGCAGTCTTGCCAGCACAAAGGACAGGCTCACTCCCAACCGGGCCCTCGCCACCGTGCAGCTCTGTGGGACCGGGAGGTAATGACAGGGTCTGAGGAGGAACTGTCAGCGTTTCCTTTGTGACAGCTCGTTCCCAGCTGGGCTGCCAAACACGGCTGGGGGTGCTGAGCTGGTCCCTGGCCCCTGTGGCCCTTCCCTCTGCAGTCCCCGCAAGGACCGGGCAGGGACAGAGCAGGGCTCGCCTAAGTGCTCGCACCTCTCCCCCTCAGGAGAGCCAGAACCTGTTCTGCTGCCTATACCGCTCCTGGTGCCACAACCCGGTCACCACGGTGTCCCTCTGCTTCCTCACCCAGAACTACCAGCACGCCTACGACCTCATCCAGAAGTTGTATCCTTCCCTCACTGTTGTTCGGGTGGGCCAGTGACCCCTCTGCACCCAGCGGGGGGGCCTGGCAGCCATCCTCCTACCCCACCCCTCTGCTCGGCCCCCAGGACTGTGACATCAGGGCCGCCTGGCCCGGGTGCTGTAGGGGATGTGTTCGGGAGAGCACCATTGGCAGCACACGGGCCGCCGGGGGCTTCCTGGAGGGGGACTGGCCCTGGAGAAACCTCGTGTGTTGGGGTCAGGGCCAACCAGGCCCAGCCTGGAGGGTGCTGGCAGGTGGTGCCAGGCCACCCAGTGAGGGTGAGCCCAGCTCCTGCCCCGGGAAAGAGACAGGTGCTCTCTGCTCGCTGCAGCTCCTGCCGCCACCTTTGCGCCAGGCCCAGCGTGGGGCAGGGCAGGGGACAGGGCCCAGGGTGGGCATGGGCGAGGCCTGCAGGCTCGAGCTCAGGACTGAGCCTTCGGGGGCTGCAGAGCCAGAGCCCAGCCTGGCAAAGGACGAGGTGGGAGAAGCAGGCTGGATAGGGGGTCTCGGGAGGGCAAGGGCCAACGCACATCTCAGCTCTCGCCCCCTCGAAGGACACCAAGAAGCAGCCCGCCTCCTCCGTGAGTGCCTGACGTGCGACCGTGGATCGGAGCACTGTTTAGAAGGCCGTGAGGGGCCTCCGTGCAGGGCTCGGCATGGCCTTGCCTGGCCCCCCTCAGGGTGCCTACTCTCCTTCCACGACCCAGATCTGCTGCTCTGGGCCACTTGAGTGACCCACAGACTGGCAGGCCACCGCCCAGCACACTTGCTGCAGCCCTGGCATGGCCTTGCTGGGAGCAGGAGCCTTTCCTGCCCAGCCCTCCCAACAGGCTGCAGAGCTGAGCCTCGGAGGGTGTAGACGAGACAGCTGCAGGCCGGGAACCTGAGCGCCTGTGCAGGGGAGTTGCAGGTAGAGGGGGAGCAAGGCAGGGAGGAGGACGGACTCATGTCCTCTGCATACCAAATCCCGCTCTTTGAGACCCAGGCCCTGTGCAGAGGAGACCAGGGACCAATGTGGAGGCCACATGGTGCTCTGGGCCAAGCCCCGGGCTCCAGCCTCTGCCACCTGCTCCAAGGTGTGGCCGGCCTGGCCCCAGCTCTGCAGCTGTGGCTGTGCTGGCTGGTGGTCACACTTTCCTTGACTGCCCACCCAGCGGGGACCTGGAGGTCACTGTGGACTTCCTCACAGAAGTGGACAAGCTGGTGCAGCTGATCGAGTGCCCCATCTTCACATGTAAGGGTCCCGCGTGTGGCCTCAGGCCCAGCGTGAGCCTCTGGCCAGCCTGGAGTGAGGTAGAGCTAGAGCCAAGCTCATCGGCTCTTGGCGGAGGCTTGGGGGCAGGGAGGGAGGGCAGTCACCCCAGGGATGCTTCTGGAATGTCAAGAATGTAAAACTGGGATGATAGGCGGCTGAGAAACCAGCTGGAGCAGGGCGGGGGCATGTGGCAACAGAACATGGGTCCTGCCTGTGTCCCTCAAGGTGGGTCTCATGGACACAGGCCAGTGCTGACAGCAAAACCCACCTGAAGGCTAATGTCAGGCCTGCCCAGGGCTGTCCCCAGCCCCTCCTCCAAGCCTGCTGCCCCGTGGCCTGGCTCTCTGAAGTTGTGGGGTCCCCCCTGCAGGCTCCTGTTTGCCCAGGAGCCATGCCTGCACCCCTTGGAAAGAGGCATTGGCATGTGCTGGGAGCCAGTGGGCAGCAGCTGCCTGGCTAGTAACACCCCGGCTGAATGCAAAGGCAGCAGCTGGCTGGGCAAGCACCGCCCTTGGCGCCTCAACACACACGATGCCTGCTCCCCAAAGCAGGCACGCTCCAAGCGACACCCATGTGTTTATCGTGTGCAGAGAGCTGGGAGGCAGCCCTGCCGGGGCTCCCTTCCCTGCCAAGCCGGCTGCCCAGGCCTCCCAATCTCTGGCAGCAGCTCCGACCCGCCCAGCCTGAGCCCCGGAGCCCAGAGTAAATGCAGGGGCTGAGGGACCCTCCTTCCCTCCCCTCACTCCCACTCAGAGGGCCAGCTTCTCCCAGCAGCAGGGTACCACGGTGACTGATGCCCCAGAGACGGAAGAGCAGAGGGTGACCCTGTTCTCAGCAGAGAGCACCAAAGCCTGCCCCAGATATGCCTAATGCCTCGCCTCCCCAAGAGCCTCCCGGGGCAGACAGGTGCCCACTCACCCTGCTGAGGTCATGTCCAACCTGACCCTGGAGCAACCCGGAGCACCTTGTCCTCATGCCCAGGGCTTTGTTGGGGAAGGGTGACTCTAGGAGAACACACCCCTGGCCTCTGCCCAGCACCTGGAGCCTGGTGGTGGCTGGCTTGGCCACAGGAAGTCCCAGGTTCCCCAAGGCCCAAAGGGAAGAAAGGACTCTAGACAGGCCTATGCTTCTGCTGGAGTGGCCAGGCCTGGGGACAACAGAGTGGGGCTCCTCCACGGGTGGCTCCTTCCTCTTGGAGAAGAGGCTCCAGTCCCAGTTTCCTGGCCCCAAGGCCTGGCTGCTTCTGGGGAGATGTGGCCACTCCACAGGTGTAGCTCACCCTCCACAAAGGATGCCCCACAGGGCCTGGGGACACGGACGGTAGAAGCCAGGGGTTCTCCTGAAGAGACTCAGGAGAGCAGCGACAGCCGGTTTTGAGTCCCGACTCCCCACAGGCCTTGAGGAAGCTGGGCCTGCCTTGTGTGGGAGCAGCCACCAGCAGGGTCCGTGCAACTTGGGCTGGACAGGGTGCAGGGCCGAGACCCGGGTGTTGGGCCGAGACCCCCAGCAGGATGGGGCAGGGCTGGGGTCTGAGCCGGAGAGCCAAAAGCACCTCCTAGACATGCAGGGGCTTTGGTGTGTGTCACACTACACACAAAAGCGTTTTTCCATCCTGCCCTCGCTAAAAGCTGTCCTAATCCTCCGTCTTTCTCTCCAGCACACCCTATTTATAGCTCTCTTGTGCTGGCACGTGCAGAGCCGACTGGGGAATCTGTTACGCTATGAGCCACGGGCCCTCCCCGAGCCCTCGTTACCGGGGAGGCAGCTGGGCCTGGGGGGCAGGGGAGTGGGCCAGGCCCAGCAGCGGGTCTGGGGGTCACCGGGCTGGGGTGACTGTTGGAAAGATCAGACAGACGGGCAGGTGGGTAGAAAGGAGGAAAGATGAGATCATGGAAACAGCTAAGACACTCCTGGAGGAGGAGGGGGCAGGCTGGGCTGGCCGGGAAGGAGCCCCTGCCTCGCTCCAAGCCTGGCTGACCCCACACGGCTGGGTCCTCGGGCTGTGGGTGCCACTGCGCTGGTGGCCCCAGCCAGGCTGAGGCAGGGGGTCGGGGCTGGGTGTGTTCCAGCGCAGTGCCAGGCCCCTGACCCTTGCCCCTTGCTCTCTGCCCCCCACAGATCTGCGCCTGCAGCTGCTGGACGTGAAGAACAACCCCTACCTGATCAAGGCCCTCTACGGCCTGCTCATGCTGCTGCCGCAGAGCAGCGCCTTCCAGCTGCTGTCGCACCGGCTCCAGTGCGTGCCCAACCCCGAGCTGCTGCAGACCGAGTGAGTGCTGCCTCTGCCACCGAGCAGGGCCCTGGCTGGGGAGCCTGGGGAGGAGGGGGCGTCTGAGGATCAGCCAAGTTCGCCTTGCCTCAGCCCCACCCCTTTCGTCACTGCAGCTACAGTCTAGCCCACAGCCACTTGCCCTTTGGCCTCTCGTGTCCACGTCAGGGCACCCGGCAGGGGGCTTATGCACGAGGCGGTAGGTAGTCACTGTACCTGCTCTAAGCAATCAGCGTTGAGCTTAGTGAGGAGAGGACGAAACCTCCTAAGTCAGAGGGCGCCCCAGAGTTCCTGCCCCAGCTTAGAGATGGGGCCCTGGTGGCCGTTGAGCAGGAGAGCGAGAGAGGGCCTGGTCCAGGCATCTCCCAGGCCTCACACAGCCCTCCCCACCCTGGCTGTGGCAGACTCAACTTGGGGGCACTGGGAGACCCCAGCACTGCTGGGACCTTCCCAAACCTCTGCTGGTGGGTGGCAGGCAGGGGTGTACCCGAGCACACCCCGGGGCTCCCCTGCTCTGGTCCTGCCCACAGGAAGAACAGGGCCCAGGCACACCTCCACCAAGAGGCCCAGCTCAGCAGCCTCTGGACAGGGGCCCAGGCCCCCACCCTGCACCCAGTGCAGCCCCTGCCCCAGAGCCTGTTGGGCTGTGTCTATATTTGGTAACCCTTGGAGGCTTTGCCTCATCCACAGGCATTTGGCATCCGAGATGGAAAATTTCACTTGTCAGGTCGCCATGGAAACGAGCAGAGCCACTGAGAAGATTTACGCTGAATGGAGCGCGCCCAGCTTGCATCAGATGCCCTGTGTGTCTAGAATTCCCTCCCAGGCTGTTAGAGCCACTCAGCAGGCCTGGCGCCTCGCTCCAGCGAAGGGCCTCAGGCGTTTGCCCTTGGGGTGGACGCAGACAGCCCTGAGCTGGGCCTGCCCGGCACTCAAGGCCCCTGAAGGGAGCCCCTGTGCCCTCCACACCAGTGGGCTTCGCTCTCGCCACCCTGCCCACCGGGCCTGGCCCCCAGAGGCACCTGTTGGTTGTCGGCCCCAGGCTGACTAGAGAGGCTGGGCCCCCAGCAAGGCCCAGCTCCTGCTTTCCCTGCCCCTTTCTGTGGACGGCAGTGCTCAGGGTGGCAGGACTGGGCCTTGTGTCACCGCTGTCCCAGCTGCTCAGGGTGCCACCCAGGTAATCCCCAGGAGATGGCATTCAGCACACTGGCCCAGGGGAGCAGGGAGGCAGCCATTCCGATCCCCTCAGCCAGAGACAAGCCCTGAAGCCACACTGCGAGTCACTAGCCTGGCCTCTGTGTTGGCCTTTGCAGCGCCATGTGGGTGTTAGAGTCGCCCTGGCAGGCACTTAGGAGCGGAAGGTACAGCTCGAAGCCGGGTGGAGAAGCAGGGAGGGCTGCTTACCTGTGACCTCCGGTTTCCCCATGGGAACCCGCCTGCCTAGGGGAGGTCTCTTGGCCAGGCGGCAGGTCTGCTAAGGGTCAGTGCCACTGTCGGGATCTGCATGCTGCGTCTCTGCATCTTGGGGCTGGGGGTGGAGGCTCAGAGTAGTTGGACCCCTGCCTATACTCTGCAAGCCAGGGTAGCACAAGTGTGCAGAGGGAAGCTGGGAGAATGAGGATCTCCTCGGCATCTCCTGCAGTCAGAGTCAGGGAAGTCCTGAGCAAGGGGCTGAGGCCTCTGGGTGGAGGATTCCAATGGGGCAGTGGATGGTCTGCAGGCCTGGAGTCAGATCTGGTCCGAGCTCTGTGGTGGATTTGCTGTGTGACCTCAGGCAAGCCCCATGCCCTCTCTGGGCTCTTGGTTTCTTCAGCAGTAAATGCACATTTGGACTAAAGGGGTATCTGAGTTACTTCCCAGCCTTCAAGGCCTTAGGTTCCCAGCCTTTCTTTGCAAAGACCTGGGAGGAGATACCACAGATATGGGCAGTGGGCAAGGAAGGGCCTCAGGCACAGCTGGGGGAGGGGTCAGATTTCAGGGTTGGGCACAGACGGACAGCCCCAGCCCTGGGAGGGGCAGGCAGCTGGCAGCCAGCTTCCGGTTGCCTGACAGGCCTGCAAGCGGGGAACAGCTGGGACAGCTGCTGTGCTCCCCGCCCGTCCCACGTTGTGTGTGCTCAAGGCGCCGGCAGGGCTCGGGGACCATCCCCCGCCCCAGCTTTTGGGCCACTCCCCAGGGACCATCTCCTCAGTGAGGCAGGAGGGAACCTCTGAAGGAGAAGCTGGTGACAGGTTTGTGGGTGGGGTGACAGCAGAGAGGACTGGCCCTGGGTTCTGGAATCCTGGCTCTGCGTGCTGGCTGGACGTCCTCTATAGACGTAGAGCCTGTGAAGGGTCTGAGCAGCGGCCATGCCTGTCAGCACAGACGGGGAGAGGAGCCCTGGCCCCCATGCTCAGAGACCCAGGCAGTGCCTCCTGGCTCTGCGGGGACACATCCTTCCCTGCTCACAAGACCTCGGGCCAGGAAGGGTCTGCCCGTCACATAGAGCAGGATGTAGCCCCCTCCTCCCTGTCCCCACCCTGGCACATGTGTGCACATCACCCCAGGTTTGCATTCCAGTGCTAGCATCTCCCCCAAAACCCCTAATCTCCCCTGGACCCAGTGCCTTGGCTTCCCAGGAGTGCCGCGGGGAGCAGGGCACAGCCGTGGGCACCCAGGGTCAGAAGACACACACCAGTGTCACCCCTTTGGCCTCGGCCTCAGTAGGTTAGGGGAGCATCTGGCCACAGCCTGGACTCCGAAGCCCAGGTTGCTCTCCTGGCCACAGGCTGACTCTGCCAGGGGGGTCTCGCCCCATTCCCAGGAGCGTTGAAAGCAGCAGCGAGCCCAGAACGCTGCCCACAGCCTGGCCCCTGTGCGGGCCCCACCCAGCTGCTTTCGATCTTTGTGGAGCCGACGCTGACTGAGCCCCACTCGGGAGGCAGGGGCTCGAGGCCCAGTGCAGAATCAGCCGCAGACACAGCACCAGTGCAGAATCAGCCTTTTCCGATGGTGCATCTTCAGCAGGGAGGTGGAAGGGAGCAGGTGTGGGCTCCGGAAGGTGTCTGGGCTGTGGGAAGCGTTCCCCCTGCCCCTGGTCCTGCCCCGCAGCCTCCTGGCCATCAGAGGTGCCTGGCAGGCTCTGGCCTTTAGTTCTCTGTGCTGGGCAGAGCTCGTCCTTGAGGGTTCCATTGGGGGCAGCTCCACTGTGTTTCCCTCAAAATGGCAGCCCCCGTGCACTAGGCCCCGAGCTGCTGGGCCCTGGCCGGCCTCGCCTCAGAGGGGCAGGGTCGTAGCCACAGCAGCCGCCTCTTGGGTACCTAGGCTGGGCCTGGGCACCAGGCAGAGCTCTTAGACGCCATGTCTGGAGGAATCCTTACATCCACCCCAGTGGGTGACTCCTGTGCCAGCACCCCCCTTTACAGATGAGGAAACTGAGTCACATGCCCAGAGTCAGGTGGCGAGGAAGTGGTCATGTTATGGCTGGGTTCGGGTCGCCAGCTCCTGTGTTCAGCTGCTGTCTGGACCCCCCATATTGGGGTCTTTTCGTGAATACAGAGGTGCCAAGTATTCCCTGCTTAGCTGAGCAGCCCATGGGCTCCATGAGACCCCATACTTTCTGGCCCACACAGATCTGCTTCTCCAAGCCAGGGAGGCCAGGGTGAGGGAGGAGTCCCTGAGGCTCCGCCGGAGGGTGGCGAGGAATAGGGCAGCAGCCCGAGGGGATCTGGTGCCCAGAGCAAGCTAAGCACTGGGCTTGAAGTTGTCCCTGCACGGCTATGGGAGCATCATGCACGCTGTAGCTGTGCACCGCAGAACTGTGTCCAGAGCAACCGGGGAGGAGAGGGTGGTAGCAATAGGAGCATAAGAGCTGTCAGCGTGTCCAGCGGAGAGACCAGCTCCCCTTCCCCCAAGGACAGGGAGTGACTGCAGGCCCCAGGACCCCAACACTCAAAAACAAGTGTCCTACCAAGTTGAGGGCCCAGCTGAGACTCTTAAGTGATGCCTGTTGTCCCCAGCCCTACTCCTGCCCCAGAGAAAGGGCCAGGCTGCCCCCTCCCCCTTGTCCCCAGACCCTGTTCCAGGCCCCAGCTGGCTTCCTGACTGGCTGCTGGCCCTGGCTTTCACCCCAAAGGGAGCCACTCGTAAACAGGAAATGCTTCCCAATGCGATGCCTGCTCTGGGCGCTGTCGCCAGCCCGCAGGCTTAGGGCGATATCCAAGCAGCAGTGCTGGCTGTTCCCACCAGTGGTGGGAGGGGTGCTTATGGGGTGCCCCAGCTGTCCGGGGCTGGCTGCTGGGCAGGGCTGCCCGGGCATGAGGCAGACTCCCAGAGGCTGAGCCCCACTGACCCCTGCCCTCTCCCTGCAACCCCCACCTGACCTGATCCCTGACACCAAGCCCTTCTGCTCCCTCCTCCCAGAGCCAGTCTGAAGGCAGCCCCCAAGTCGCAGAAGGCCGACTCCCCCAGCATCGACTACGCAGAGCTACTGCAGCACTTTGAGAAGGTCCAGAACAAGCACCTGGAAGTGAGGCACCAGCGGAGTGGGCGTGGGGACCCCCTGGACCGGAGGGTCGTCCTCTGACAGTCGGCGTGGAGAAGGGCCCAATGAGTGGTCCCATTGAAACACTCAGGGTCTTCAGAGCCCCCCAATCCCAGGAGCCTGAAGACCTGCCTCTCAGGGCCAGGGCTGGGCCTGACCACCAGCCCAGGGCGGGGGAGGTGGGTGGCTGGAGGCTGTTCTGTCCACTCAAGCTCATCTCAGGGCCCAGGCCCCCAGTGCCGTCAGCTGCACCCTGGCACTCAAAGCTGACTGCCCACCCAGTGGGGTGGGAGAGGCACAGCCTCAGATGCCACCCATTCCCTGGAATCAGTCTTCTAATTCCCTCTTGGAAAAA
This sequence comes from Varecia variegata, assembly GCA_028533085.1. Taxonomy (NCBI): domain Eukaryota; kingdom Metazoa; phylum Chordata; class Mammalia; order Primates; family Lemuridae; genus Varecia; species Varecia variegata. The sequence goes on along the minus strand of CM052442.1, from coordinate 121,126,993 downwards.
GATCTTGAACTCCCCAGCCCAGCAGAGCTCTGGCCTTGTGTGTGTATGTGGATACATACGTGAACATGTGTGTGTACATATGTGTGTACATACTTGTATACACATAGGGACCAGCACAAAGATCTCCACTGAATGATGCACCCCACCCCACCCCAATAAAGAAATAACAAAAAACCCTCAACCCGAACCTGCCTGCTCCTTCTGTGCTGGAGACCTGTTCTCTTCATGGCCCCAAGGAGTGCTAGCTGCACCCCAAGGGCTTGGGGTCCAGCTCTCCACCTCTAAGGCCCTTCTTCCTAGAGAGCACCAGGCATTGGCCTGCCCTGGACCCTGAACCCTGTCTTCCCCCAGCCCCTAATCTGACTCCCATCATGAGTCCTTGGGCGGTAGGACGTCCCCCCAGTGGGAGCTGAGCCTCAGGAGTTCCTGGGTGAAAGGGGACTGCACACTGCAGAACACTCCGCAGATCACTGGGCAACGGAAGGAAAGGCCCAGAGAGCAGTCCAGGGAAAGACAGGTGCCCCAACTCTTGCTTTGGCTGAAAGAGCGCTGCCTCACCCACACCTGTAGGGCAGGGTCACCTGTGCCCAGGCTGGGCTTATTATCCTCTTTAGGAGCTCCCAAGCAGCCCCTGGAGTGGGAGGGAAGGAGCTTGTTTCTGCTTTGCCCCAGAGCCAGCATGGGGCTGCCCTCCAGGGTGGGTTTCCCTGCCCGGAACCCCCAGGACTACAGGCTGTATTTGCCGTCGCCCACATGCACGTGAGTGCGTCCCCACACACGTGTACCCAGGCATCAGGGACTAGGGACGATCCACCCCCTGTTCTGCTGGTCTGACGCAGACCCCCACCCACTAGGAAGGAAGTTGTTTGAGGGCCAGGAGACCACCCTCCCACCCCCAAAGCCTGGCCTCGGTCACCCCATCAGGGAGGCATCGGCACCGCTTGGAAAAGGAGCCAAAGAACTTGAGGAGGGTCTGTGTCTCCGGTGAAACGTCCCTAGGCAGGCGGCCTTCGTGACACCCTGCCCCCTGCTCTGTGCTGTGTATCCGTCCGGCGGGATGATGCTGCCCACCACCCCGAGACCAAAGGCCGGGAGGCGGAGTCGAGCCCCCTGCCGGGGCGCCGGGACCCGAGCAGTCATCCCACTCCCGCGTGGGCAGGGCGGGCCCCGCCCCAGCGCCGCCCCGGACGCGCGGTGGCGCCCGCGCCCCCCGGCCCCGCTCGCCCGCCCGACCAGTCTGGCAGCGCCCGGGCTCGGATTTCAAAGCCCGATTCCTGGCCGCGAACGGGCCTGCGCCCGCCGGCCTTTCCCACAACCCCCCCGCGGGCCCGCCCCCTCCCCGTGGTCCTCCCGCGGCCCTCCCCTCCCGCGCCCACGTGACGCACGCCTCGGCGGCTCGGATTACCGCCGCCGCGCCAGTCCCCGCGCCCCGGCCGCGCCGCCAGCTGCCCGCGCCGCGCCCCCCGCGCCGCCCGCCAGCCCCGCCGCGACATGGCCCGCGCCGCCCGCCGCAGGCCCGCGACCCCCGCGCGCGGCGCGGCCGGCCGCTGAGCGCGGCCCGGAGGCGGGAGGCCGGCGCGGCCTCGGAGCGAGCGCCCGCCGCGGCCCGGCCCCCTCCCCCGCGCGGCCCCGCGCCCCGGAGCGCCCCGCCGCCGCCGCCGCCCGGCCCGAGCATGGAGACGGCGGAGAAGGAGTGCGGCGCCCTGGGCGGGCTCTTCCAGGCCATTGTCAACGACATGAAGGTAACGGGGCGCGGCGGGGCTGGGCGCGCGGGTGCGGGTGCGTGTCCCCTCGGGGGCGCGTGGCGGCGGGCGGCCGTGCCCCGCTGTGGCCGCGCGCCGCGGCTTCTGCGTGTCCTTGTCTGAGCGTGTCCTGCCCGCGTCTCCTGTGCGCCCGTGCCTCCGGGTGCTCGTCTGGAGGGTTTGGGTGCCCGTGTGTCGGGGTGTCCGTGCGGTGCCCGGGGTCGCCCGTGGGGTTCCGACCCGAGCCTGCGCACACGCGGGCTCCTCGTGCCTCAGACCCGCAGACCGTGAATGGGGTTTGGCTCCAGCCCTTTAAGGGGTCCGGGGTCTCGCCAGCCTCCATCCCCTTCCAGCACCATGCCCCCCCCACACCCCTGTCCCAGTCGCCCAGAGCCCAGACAATGCTGTCACCGCCAAAGCTGGAAAAAATAATAAAGGGGAGAACTGTTAACTCCTTCCCCGCTGGCTTGGCGTCTGCGCCCGCCCGACCCTGAGACTGCCGCCCCCAGCCCCGCCCCCGTCCCCAACAAGCCCCAGGAAGCTCGGGACGCCAGGGTCTCCAGGCTGAATGTTCCGGCTTCCCCAGGCTAAGGCCTTTACCATCACCTTGGGAGGAGGCAGGGAGAAGGTTGGGGTTGGAGGAACAACCCCAAGGGAGCGCGTTGCTCACACCATTCCTGGCCCAAGCTCAGCTCCACCACCCCTGTGGTTGCCCAAGGTCAGGCTGAAGCAGGCCACTGATTCCTGGCTCACCCCACCAGGTGGGGAAACTGAGGCCTGGGAATGGCTCAAGGTCATGAAGGAGACTGTTACTGCACCCTGCCCATGACCGCAGCCCTCATTGTTCATCCTGGGAGTTAGGGGGATCCTCTCTCCCAAAGAGGCCAGGCTTTGGCAGGGCTGCCCGAGGCTGACGAGGCCGAGAGGGCCCAGCTCCAGGACCTGCCTGTCTCCTCTGCCCCTTGCCTAGTCTAGGATGAAGGGGCAGGATTGAGGGGCCAGGAGGAACAAGGGACAGAACTGGGGCTGTGCATGCCACAGGAACTCCTGAGGGCACCCACCCTCCCGGCCCAGCACACACGCACCGAGTATATAACACAGAATCCCACTGGGGGGCGAGGGGGACACCACAGTGCTGGGACAGGCCCTGTGAGGTCAGGGCTGCCCGGGGAACAGCCGCAGGGGCAGCTGCCAGATCCTGCCCCCCAGGAAGGGGCCCAACTCCAGCCTGGCCCGGGACTACCCAGTCAGCAGCATGGAGGTGCCACCTCCTTATGGCACTTCCCCAGGGACTCCATCTGCAGGTCCTAAAGCTGGCCCTCAGCAGCGCCCCCTGCCCTGTGGACATCACAGCCCCAGCCCCAGGACCCCATTTTGGGACTGGGCAGCCCAGACCACCCCCACTTCCCCAGCACTCCCAGGGCTGGCTGAGGGTGGCGCCTTCCCCCACCCGCAGCCTCTCAGCAGCCACTGCAGGGAGCAGCAGCTCTGTCTTGGAGACCAGGACCGGGACCGTTGCCCTCCCTCTCCTGCCGATTTGCAAGGAAGTTTGGGATGAGGCAGAAGGAAATTGGGCCCAGATTGTAGCCAGAGGTTCGGGCTAGGCAGCGGGCAGGATTTTCTGACATTCGGAAGCAAAACGGTTTCACCTGGGGTCATGCCAAGTATAGGTATGTCCCTACCTATGACATATGCATGTGTTCAGGGGCCCTGGATAAGGACAGAGAAAGGGACTGGGCCACCTGGAGGCTGACCACCTGGATTTGGGGGCCAGCTTCTCCGTGGCCTGAGCCGCAGAGGTAGCAGAGCCTTCAGAGAGGGAGAGGGCCGTTAGCCAGCTGGCCCCGTGGGGCTGCCCCACGGCGCGTGCACAGGCCCTAGACAGCCCTCCCTGGGGCCTCTAGAGGACTCTGACCCTGAGCTGAGAGGCATAGAGGGGACAAGGGGCTCCCAGGCCACACCTGGAGCCTAGATGGCCTGGAGGAGGCACCAGCTAGGGAGCAGGGAGCCTCCAAAGCTTTTGCTGCCTTCTGCGCCTCGTACAACCCGGGCCGGATGCCCGCTCGTGTCAGGCTGCCCACTGAAGCCCAGGGAGGGGCAGGGACCTGCCCATGGGGATGGGGCACAGCCCCTTCAGCAGGGGGAATGGCACCGCCATTCAGCACTGCCCCATCCAGAAAATGGGGTCGTCATCTTTGCCAGTGCCCCCAAGAGTGGGGAGTGTCACCCAGACACATAGGCCCTGGCCAGGCCTCTGCTGGGGGCTCCTGGCCAAGGGGCAGGGCCCGTGTCCTCTCCTGTAGCCAGCACTGACCGGGCCTTGCCGTGTGCCGGGTGCTCTCCACTCAGGGCCTCCTTGAGTCTCCACACTGACCCCGTGAGGCCGGTCCAGTTCTGTGAGGACTCTGAGGCCGCGGGAGCCCTGGCCCAGGGCCACCCGGAAAGCCCACTTTCTGGGGTCAGAGCCTGCGTTGCTCACCCGTACCCCACATCTGAACCACAGCCACTGCCAGACTGAGGTGGACCCCCCCATCAGTCTCATCCCCGTCCACTTGGGCTTAGTGACAAGCCCCCACCTCCCCCTCCAGGGCAGCCATGGCTTGGGGCAGAGCTGGCTGCCCCAGTCCCTGCAGTCTCTGCCACCTCCCCAGCCTTGAGGCTCAGGTGCTCATCTCCCTGCTCGTCAGGGGGTCCCTCTACCTGACCTTAGTGACCAGACATGGGATCAGATCCTCACCCTGCCACCGTGTGGCCTTGGGCAAGTCAGCTAACCTCCGTGGGCCCCAGTTTCCCCATCTGTAACACAGGGGCAACAATAGTATTCCTCTCCTGGGCCCAGGTGAAGGCTGAGGACACTCCTCCTGGGGCACTGGCTGCTCTGGCCCCTCAGCCCCCTGCCTCGGGAATCCCATATGGATTACTTGGGGAAGGGGGTAGAATCCCAGGTCCTCAGAGGCTGAGGTGCCCAGTTCCAGCTGCCCAGGGGACGCTGGGCCTGGCCCCCCTGTGCCCTATCTTGTCACCTCCCCGCTGGAGAGACCTTAATCTCTGAGACTGCCCAGGGGTTGCTGAGGGGGCTAAGGAGGTTTTCTGGGGACTAGAACAGCTGGCTCTGGACCCCCCACACCCTATACCCTACCATCTTCTCTGCTCCCTGGAGGGAGGTCCTAGCAGGGCTTCAAGGCTGGGTGGGGGAGGGGGTCCACGTGGTGGGAAGATGCCCGTTTCAGAAGACCTTGGGGTGCCCCAGGCAAGGGTCAACTCCTCAGGACTGCTAGGGATGGCCTCCTAGGCCTCCCTACCCTGAGCTGTGCCCACGTGGGGACAGCCCACCCACAGACTCCCCGTCTTGCTCCAGCCTCTGTGGACTTCCCAAATATTTGCTTTCCCTGGACACTGGCTTGGCTGGGCTGGAAGGGGAGAGAGGTTCTGAGGCTCACTAGAGCTGCCCTGTCCCCTTGCCCCCCCCTGCGAGCTGTCCTCGCCCGGAGAAGCCAGCCAGAGCCCACCCCTGGATCCCAGCTGGGCAGAGCCGCGTCTGAGGCCTTGGGACCCAGGGTCTCTGCCAGTCCCCTTCCTCGGGAAAAGCCCCACAGTGTCCCATCCTACATGGAGGGGAAGGTCAGAAGCCCCTTCAGGTGGGGGCTTTGCTGGCCCAGGGCTCCCCTTCAAGGACCAAAGCCTCCACAGGGCCCTTGGGCCAGGGCTGAGCTTTCTCCAGGCCATCGCAGCCATGGGGCGAGTATGTTAGCCAGAAAAGCCCCTTAATCAGACTGGACAACTCGGTCGCCAGGAGCCCGACCTCCCTACTGGGAAACCCCCTCCCAACTTGGAGCCTTGGGCCAGGCTGGGATAAAGGCCACACTGTTTCCCCAGGAGGGGAGGGGAGCAGGGGGTGGAGAAAGGTGGCTCTGTTGGCCGCACAAGGCCCCATTCAGCTGGGGCCTGGTTGTCCCCGGCAGGCTGGCCCTGCCCTGCAGCAGCCACGGCCTCCCCGGGCCTGGGAGCCACTGCTGCTGGCCTGGGACAGCCGGCCTGCCGGCTGCATCCAGGGTACAGGGTACAGGGTACAGGGCAGTGCCACAGGAGGCCCCAGTTTAGACCTGGCATGCCTCACACCCTGCCAGCCTCCACACTGTGCCTCCACCCCCCAGCCAGGTGGACAGGTGGGCCCCCACCATCCCAGGTGTGTGTCTGGGAAACACGGTGCCCTCATGGGACTCTGCCCAGATGCCCTGCCAGGCCCCTGGGAAACCCTGAGGAGACAGAACCTGCCATTGGCTGCTTCCATCTCCCTGAGGAAGGATGTGGCCAAAACAGTCACCCACTTAGACGGTAGGACAGACTTCGAGACTGTCAGCAAAGCCACTCATTCCCAAAGACGGGCCCTCCTCATGCCTGGTGCCTCTGTCCTCGGTCCTCTCTCCTCCAGAGGGCCCAGAGTCCCTTTCTGCAGGGACAGGGCCACTCTCCCAGAAACTGGCAGAGTCTGGACGAGGCATGTGGGAACCCAGCCCAGGGGGGCTCTGCAGCCCCCCAGGGCTCACCTCTCTGTCTCCCTGCAGAGCTCCTACCCCATCTGGGAGGACTTCAACTCCAAGGCCACAAAGCTGCATTCCCAGCTGAGGTGAGGCTGTCAGGGTGCCCCAGCTGGGGAGGCGCAGGTGGAGGAGGAGAGGACGCCCACCAACTGGTGATCCATGCCACTGTCCCTCTCCCCAGGACCACTGTGCTGGCTGCTGTGGCCTTCTTGGATGCTTTCCAGAAAGTGGCTGACATGGCTACCAACACCCGAGGTGGGCGGGGGCGTGGCGGGGCTTGGGGACACCCCCTGAGTGGGCTTGGAGCCTGGAAAGTCTGAGTAGGGTATGGGCCAGGGAGAGGACCAGGCCCTGAGGCTGCTCCCTAGTAGAATGGGCTGCTTGTGGAGAGAGTGAGCCCCTCGTCACAGGAGGCATGCAAGCAGGAGAGGACGAGTGGTGACAGGGCTGCGACATGCGGATTCCCTTCTTGCCCTGGGCAGTTCCCTTGACCCCTCAGTCGCAGTTCACGCTTGTGTGCAGTGAGTCTGATTCCGGCTTGTTGGCACCCGTCTCCCTGTGCCCTTCTGAGAGCACTTGGGGGGGGGGGCAGGTGAGCTCTCCATCCTCCATCGGGCGCCTTCTGATCGTAATAGCAGAGACCTGGGGCTCCTGCTCCTCCAGGCCTTGGGTGTGTGCACCTGGGCACACCTGGAAGAGGTTCCCCAGGGGCTGGAGGGGAATTTTGGTAGCGCGCCTTGGGCAGTCGTTGGCGCTGGCCTCTCCCAGCTGGGAGAGAGGGGAGGCTCCTGGCCTGCCCCGCAGGAGACCGGCGTGGCCCGGATGGCCAGGGCCCTGGCATGGAGGAGGAGCTCGGGAACGATCGAGGATCAAGTCCCCGCCGGGCGCAGCGGGATCGTGTCTCGGCCTCGCGGGCCGGGCGCCCCCTCGTGGCCCGAGGCGGGACTGCAGAGCCCCGGCGGGCCCCTTCCCACGCCACGCGCTTGCCTCGCCAGGGGCCACGCGGGACATCGGCTCGGCGCTCACGCGCATGTGCATGCGCCACCGCAGCATCGAGACCAAGCTGCGGCAGTTCACCAAGTGAGTGGGCCCGCGGGCGGGTGGGGGGCGCTCGCGGGGGACCCCCGGGCGGCCCTGCCTGAGCTGAGCCGCGCGCTCCCCTGCCCGCAGCGCGCTGCTGGAGAGCCTCATCAACCCGCTGCAGGAGCGCATCGAGGACTGGAAGAAGTCGGCCAACCAGCTCGACAAGGACCACGCGAAAGGTGGGCGGGGCTTCGCCGGCCTTCCCGCCCCCCACCCCGCTGCACAGGGAACCGCCCCCCCCAGTATAGCGCTCCCCTCTCCCCCTCTGCCTAGAGTACAAGCGGGCCCGGTACGAGATCAAGAAGAAGTCCTCGGACACCCTGAAGCTGCAGAAGAAGGCGCGCAAAGGTAGGGCCCGCGCCTGCCGCTGTCACAGCCCCACAGGTCCCCCCCACGGCCCCCACAGCCCCCTGGGGCTCCCCAGGCATCTTCCTGGCTGCAGGGACTCTACCCCCGACAAAAGCCCCTGCAGCCTGTTGGGTGGGACAGAAGGGGCCGCCCTGCACCCAGACCTGGCCCAGTTCCTCCCTCGGGGAGGCACGCCCCCCAGGAGTGGCTCTGTCCATCCGGCTGTCTTTCACATATTCTCTCTTTCTCTGTCTCTCCTCTCCTCCTCCCACATCCTTCCTGTAGAGCTACTTGGTAAGTCAAATGTCCGTCCCTCCAGCTGCTCCTCCCGTCCTTGTGGCATTTGTCTGTCTCCCCCAGTTCAGGGCCATTGGAAGGAACCTCTCCCTGCCGAGGAGGAGCAAGGAAGGCGGTCGGTCCACCGAGGGAGGGGCCTGGGGCACGGGGCGCCTGGGGCCCCTGGCCAGGGATGAGTCCGGGGCCACCGCTGGGTCAGTCTGCCAGGCCAGGAGGGGTGGCTGGGGCAGGGTGGGGGGCACAGGCCCTGGCCGCCCTGCCCCTACCCGGCCAGCCCTGTGACCTTGTCTGTCACCTCCCCACTTGCTGTCTGATCATCTCTACGCCATCCTCTCGCCTCTCTCTTTCTTGCTGCTTCTTTGTGTCGCTGTTGCTGTCCTTGTGTGTGGCTTCTGAGCTGAGTGGGGGCCCACGCTGAGATACCCCCCTTCCCTGTCCCCAAGTCCCAGCCTGTAGCTCTCCTGACCCTGCCCTCCAGTGGCCTGGCCTGTGGCTGAGCCCACACTCTGCTTTGTCCTGCTTCCTCCCCGCTCCCTGGGCCATGAGATGAGGGGCTCCCTCCCACAGGCAGCAAGGGCTCCAAGTGCCACCCTGGGGCTACCCAGGCCTGAGCCCACCCTAAGTCCTGGGTGGCTTTGCAGCTTTGGTGTCTTTCCTGTGCGTGGTGTCTGTCCTCTACGTGCTCTGGTGGGACCAGCCCCTCCACGAGCCCCAGAGTCCCGACTGCCCTCCCCAGTGCCCTGGCCCCACGGCAGCACCCAGCCCCGTGGTCAGGGCCAGCACCAAGGGGGCCTGTGAGCCATGGCTGCAGCGAGCAGGGCCAGCGTCCCCAGCGCGGCCTCTCCTCCCAACCCCTCCAGGGAAAGGAGACCTGCAGCCCCAGCTGGACAGCGCCCTGCAGGACGTCAACGACATGTACCTGCTGCTGGAGGAGACGGAGAAGCAGGCTGTGCGCCGGGCACTGATCGAGGAGCGGGGCCGCTTCTGCACCTTCATCACCTTCCTGCAGCCTGTGGTGGTGGGTCTCGTGGGGACTCGCAGGCCCCCGTGGGTTGGGCTGGGTCTAGGGTTGCTCACTTCTCAGTGATCCCTGGCTGGAGTGTCAAGGCCACATGCTCCTGGCCCAGAGGCAGGTCTCGTAGCTCACTGTGTACTGTTGGATCTGCACAGACGGTCGTGCCAGCCACCCGGGCTGTGCTGGGTGGGACCCGTGTCCACTAGCCCGGAGCGGCCTTGGTAGCCGGGGAAGGGTGAGGGAGGAGGGGCCTGTCTCTGCAGGGCGGGCGGCAGGGCTGACGGCTGTGACTGGCTGCATCCACAGAACGGAGAGCTGACCATGCTGGGAGAGATCACCCACCTGCAGGGCATCATCGACGACCTGGTTGTGCTGACTGCGGAGCCCCACAAGCTGCCACCTGCCAGCGAGCAGGTGCGGCCAGCCTTGGGGCCAAGGGCCGGGAGGAGATGGGCTGCCTTTGGTTGGTGACAGTGGAGGAGAGAAGGGGATGGCATTTGTGGGAGGCAGCTGGGGGCGGCAGACCAGACACCTTCCAATACCTGCCGTGGGGTGTCCAGGAGCGCTCGTCCAGGTGAGGGGCTGGAGTGCCCAGGCCCAACGGGGGTCTCAGACTGAGAGCAGATGGGCCAAGTCCTGGATCAGTGGGGGGCGCCCTGAGTCCGACCCCCTCCAGGCTCCACCTGGGCAAGCCCCCTTCCACACCTGGCGATGCCTGCCCGCCACTCACCCCCAGAAACCCTGTCACCTCGCTGAGACCCAGGCACACCTGCCCCCGTCACCGCCCCCCCCACCCGGCCCCACTGCACTCGGACCAGTCCTGCCTGACAGCCCACATGGCATTGCACTGCTTAGGCACTTACTGCATGCACAGCTCTCTGCTGAGCACTTTCCACAGGTCATCTCATTGAATCCTCCCAACAGTGTTCCAAGACAGGGACAGTTGGTCCCAGTTCACAGGAGAAAACCAGAACTGAGAGGGGCCCGAGAACGGCTTGAACCCCATGGTGTCACAGTCACTCTCACCTGGGTCAGGCTGGGCTCAGAGCCCGTACTCAGTGTGTGTGCGCTGAAGGAGCTCAGAGAAGGCTGAATGTCGCCAGCTTTCTCCCTGCTCCCCACGTTAGGAGAAGGCTGGGGGAGGGGCCTTCAGACTCCCAGGTCTACTCTTGGGGTGTGGTTCACAGTTGGGAAGAGAGTGGGGGGCCTCTGCCCCTACTAGCTCTCTGGCTGCCTCCAATGACCCCCACCTATGTCCCTGTCCAGGTGATCAAAGACCTGAAGGGCTCGGACTACAGCTGGTCCTACCAGACCCCACCCTCGTCACCCAGCAGCTCCAACTCCCGGAAGTCCAGCATGTGCAGGTCAGTGGGGGTGGAGGGCAGTGTCCCGAGGGGGGAAGGGGAAGTTCCTGGCAAAGCTGCACGGACAAACACTTCAGGGCCCCAGGACTCACACGACTTTTACATCAGCCAAGGAATTTGCAAATGTAGATGGAAAATATGTGCCATCTTCCCCAGACCGCTGCTGGCTCAGGCATTTCTTGGCAGGAAGGTAGGGGGAGGCAGTCGCAGCTTCATTTATAGAGCATTAACTGTGCCAGGCGCTGTGCTAAGTGCTTTCTGCATTTTCTCATTGGAGCCTCCCACCACCATATCAGGTATGGTGTCGTCTCCACTTCCCAGAAGGGGGAACTGAGGCACGGAGTCCCAGCGAACGTTTAACCACTGAACTCTGCCAGGCCCAGCACAGTGTGGGGTAACGGTGAGACTCTAAGATCAGGGAGGGGTAGGGAGGCTTCTGGGAACATGTGTTGAGGCCACAAGGTAGAGGACACTTCAGCCTGGCCCAGGTTGGCCCCAGGGGTGTCCCAGAGCTGGGGGCGAGGCCAGGGGTCTCGCCCAGTCACCGGGCGAGCTCAGGATCAGGGGCCCTTCCTTGGGCTGGCACCAGGGCCGGATTTGGAGGGGATATTTACAATTCGGGGTTCCTTAGATGAGGACAGCAGTGAACACAGGGCACAAGTTAGTGGTGTTGGGGGCCCCTCTGTGCCAGGTGTCCCTCTCCCCACTATCACCTGTGGCTGGCACCCAGGGCTAGGGAGAAACCAGGCACAGCGGTCCTTCAGAGAGAGGAGGGCCCAGGGCCACAGGAGGCCGTCAGACCCCAGGCAGGTGGTGGTCACCGGAGGGAGCGTTCATTGCACGGAGACCCAGGAGCAGGGGCAGAGACCGGGGGGCTTCACAGTTACTCAGGAGGAAGGTGACGTTCGCTGCCAGGGTCACTGCCCAAGGGTGAAGTGGCTGTGCGCCATGGAGGGGTAGACACCCCACGGAGGGGGATAGAGCAGATGAAGATGATGGTGGGTCCAGGACCCACCTGGCAGGTGACCGCCCTGCCCAAGCACACCATCACCATGTTTGACACCCAGTTAGGATTACATGGCAAATACCAGACTTTGAGAAGGCAGTTTAGAAACGATCTGACTTGTGTCTGATTCTAAAGGTTTGATATGGACTACTGTTCTTAATGGCAGAGTAGGAGACAGATTGACTCACCCTGGGCATGCCCTGACCATGGCCCCATCGGCACTACCATGGCCCCATCGGCATTCTAGGAGCGTGGGCTGGGTGTCCCCTGCCCTGCCCTGCCCTGGCTCTCAGAACACAGCTCCTCTGTAGTGCTGGGTCTCAGGACCTCCTAGTCTGACATTGTCTTTTCCTTCCTTTGCCCCTCACCTCTTTCCCCCTCCCTCGTCTGTCACCCTCCCCCAAACCCACTCCTGTGTCCCTCCCTGTCTGGCTGCTCTGCCCTCCTCCTCCACCCCCCAGTGCCCCCAGCAGCAGTAGCAGTGCCAAGGGTGGCGGAGCCCCGTGGCCAGGGGGTGCCCAAACATACTCACCCAGTTCCACTTGTCGCTACCGCAGCCTGGCACAGCCAGCCACCGCCACCGCCCGCCTCTCCAGCGTCTCCTCCCATGACTCTGGCTTCGTCTCCCAGGACACCACCTACTCCAAGCCCCCCTCGCCCATGCCTTCAGACATCACCAGCCAGGTGAGGGGGCACCAGGGGGACAGCCGGGGTGGGCTGCAGGAGTCTCGCGCCGGCCTCGGGCTACCCACGTGTGGGGCCACTACAGCTGTTGAGACTGGTCTGGAGGTCCCCAGGGCCTTTATTCTGTTCAGTGTCATCGCGTTATCATACATTATCATTTCCCATCTTTTTCTGTTTAAGCTCACTAATATCTTTATGTTTTAGATATGTCTTTTATAAACAGCATGTGCCTAGATTTTTTTCATCCAATCTGACAGTCTCTGTTGTGTATTTGGCATTTTAGTCCATTTATATTTGTTATGATTCCTAACATATTTGGACTTACACCTTTTTCTCTTTGTATCCTGTGCTGCATTTGTCTCTTCCCTCGCCTTTTGTTTCTCCTTTTCTCATATTTCCCCTCTACTAGATTGCAAGTTATACTCTATTTCTGTTCTTTTACAGGTTACCTTGAAATTCTACCATGCATGCTTAGCAAACTCACAACCCCACCTTATGAATAATTCAAGGCCTTTAATATATTTTAACTTCAGTCGCCCACTCTCTGTCAACTTAAAAGCTGCTATATGTTATTCTCTCCTTTTTTTATAGTACCCGCAAATGACATTTTTCTTCTTAATCTATTATCTTATACATACAGTATTTGTTTAGATAAACCCACACGTTTGCACATTTCTTTGTTCATCATTTTTCCTTGCATCTCAAATCATCCTTCTAAGGTGATCTTCCTTCTTTCTGAAGTAAAGAACATTTTTCAGAAGTTCCTTTAGGATAGGTCTACAATAGTAAACTCTCAGTTTTTGTTAACTTACAAGCATGCTTTATTTTATCCTCTTTCTTGAAAGTTTTGCCAGGGTCACAATTCTGGGGTGAGGGTTATTTTCTCTCCACGCTTTGAACATATTTTTCCACGGTTCTGGCTTCCATCGTCGGTTGAAAGGTCTGTCGTGCGTCACGTCATTGCCCTTTGCAAGTGATCTGACATCTCTCTCTGGCCACTTTTAAGCCTTTCCTTTAGTTTTGCTACAGTGTATCTGCGACGTGGGTTTGTTTTTACTTTAACCTCCCTTGGAACAAACCAAAATTCATGTCTTCCATTTACTCTGGGACTTTTCAGCCGTTTTCTTTATTCTGTCTTTTTTTTTTTTTTTTTGAGACAGAGTCTCGCTCTGTTGCCCGGGCTAGAGTGAGTGCCGTGGCGTCAGCCTAGCTCACAGCAACCTCAAACTCCTGGGCTCAAGCAATCCTCCTGCCTCAGCCTCCCGAGTAGCTGGGACTACAGGCATGCGCCACCATGCACGGCTAATTTTTTCTATATATATTTTTTTTAGCTGTCCATATAATTTCTGTCTATTTTTAGTAGAGACGGGGTCTCGCTCTTGCTCAGGCTGGTCTCGAACTCCTGAGCTCAAACAATCCGCCCGCCTCGGCCTCCCAGAGTGCTAGGATTACAGGCGTGAGCCACCACGCCCGGCCCGTCTTTGATTCTTTTGTTCTCTCCTGCCGGGATTCCCGCTCAGCGTGCATCAGACCTTCTCATCGTCTTTCTGCGACTCTTAACTCAGCTTCCCTGTCCTTGTTTTTTCATGTACATCCTGGATGACTTCAGGTCGGTCTTCCAGTGTACTTCCCTCTTTTGCTATTTGTCCTACCCACTGAAGGTTTTTTTTTAACTTTGTATTTCTAAATCATTTTAGACTTGTAGAAAAGTGGCAAAAGGAATGAGGGTTCCCATATACCCTTCCCACGGTCTCCCAATGCCACTGTCTTGTGTACCTCTAAACAGTTCTCAAAACCAGGAGATGAACACTCGTACAATACTGTGAACTCATCTGTGGATTTTTTTCAAATTTTGCCAACTTCCTCTCCTTTCTCCTTTTTCTGGCTCAGGATCCAACACAGGGTCCTCCATTGTGTTTCATTTTTGTGTCACCTAGGTTTCTCCTACCTGTGAGTGTTCCCTGGTCCCTTCCCTCTTTGTCTTTCATGACTTTGACACTCCTGCAGAAATGGCACAGATATCGTGTAGGATGTCTCTCCATTGGGGTCTATCTGACATCTTCCCGTTTAGAATGAGAGCTTACACATTTTGGCAAGACCACCACAGAAGTGGCCTTGTGCCCTCCTTGGTGCAGCGTGTCGGCTGCATGATGTCACGTGCCCAGCGACTGGTGACATTCTTGGTTAAGGTGGCGTTTGTTAAGTTTCCCCACTGCAACGCCATTATTTTCCCCTTCATGATGAATAAAGTATTTTTTGGTGGGGACACTTTGGAGACTCTGCAGATGTCCTGCTTCTCATTGTACTTTCACTCGCTGAGGTGATTCTGCCTGTGACAACAGTGACTTTTCTGTTTCCATCATTCCTCCTACATTTATTCATTGGAATTCTACCAGGAAAAGATCTGTCTCTTCACCCCCATTTATTTACATATTCAATTATTTATTTATGTCAACAGGGACTTGTAAATATTTCTTTTATTCTCTGGGTGGCAACCTATTACCATCGAGTCTTTTAAGAGCTTATCTAGGCCGGGCGCGGTGGCTCACGCCTGTAGTCCCAGCACTCTGGGAGGCCGAGATGGGCAGATTGTTTGAGCTCAGGAGTTCAAGACCAGCCTGAGCAAGAGCGAGACCCCGTCTCTACTAAAAAATAGAAAGTATATGGAAAGCTAAAAATATATATAGAAAAATTAGCCAGGCATGGTGGCGCATGCCTGTAGTCCTAGCTGCTCGGGAGGCTGAGGCAGAAGGATCGCTTGAGTCCAGGAGTTTGAGGTTGCTGTGAGCTAGGCTGACGCCATGGCACTCACTCTAGCCCGGGCAACAGAGTGAGAGTCTGTCTCAAAAAAAAAAAAAAAAAAAAAGAACTTGTCTATTGAAGTATTCTGTACATGTAGAGAAATAAATACATCATAAGCGTGCAGCTCTATAAATCTGCACAGACGGAGCACACCCACGTAACCAGCCCCAGGAACGAGAAACAACACGGCCATCGCCCCAGGATTCCCCTGGGGTAACCACTGTCCTGCCTAGATTCGTTGTGCCTTTGTTATCCTTGAGAACCGTGAAGTGTGGATCCTTTCTGCCTGGGTTCTTTGGCTCAGGCTAGTGTTTATTGGACTTGTGTTTTATGTGGAGGTGTGTGTCATTCCTCTTGCTGTATCACATTCTCCTGTGTGTGAACATGCAGTGTGGTTGACCTTTTTCTTGGACGTGTGGGTAGTTTCCACGTTTTTGGCTGCGGTATTGCTGGCAGTGCTGCCGTAAACGTCCCGGCGTGCACCTCAGTGCGGGGGCTCCACCCAGGAGTGGAATCGCTGGGTCTCGGGATACGCACGTGTCCAGGGTCCATAGGTCCTACCAGCGGTCGTACCCATTTCCTCTGCTGTTAGCAGGATGACGACAGTGTATTGCTCAAGTGATTTCCTTAATGGTAACAAGATTGAACACTTTTTTGTATTTTTTTTAAGAGATAGAGTCTTGCTATGCTGCCCGGGCTGGCCTCGAACTCCTGGGCTCAAGTGATCCTCCCACCTCAGCCTCCCCAAGTAGCTGGGACTACAGGTGTGTGTCACTGCACCCAGCTACCTTTTTGTACTTTTAAAGGCCATTTTTGTGAAGGACCTGTTCAAATCATTTGCTCATTTTTTTTTACTAGGTTGTCTTTGTCTTACCGATTTATAGCGTTCTTTATGTAGGGTAGATGCAAGTCCTTCATCAGTTACCTTTTCTCATTCTGTGGGTACCTTTTTCTTCTCCTAACGGGATCTTTGAATGACCAGAAGTTCTTAGTTTTAATATAGTCCAGCTTCCCCAGTGTTTAAATTGTTAGTGCTTTTTATGTTCTGCTTATTTTTGCATATTCCAGGGTCACATAGATGTTTTCCTCTAAAAGCCTTCTTGTTTTACCGTTCTCATGTAGATCCACAGCTCATGTGGAATTGGCTGTGTTCACGTGTGGGGTGTGGGTGTGCTGTGAGGATTTCCAATTGACCCAGGACGATTTATTGAAAAGGCCGTCTGTCTCAGCCTGTTCAGGCCGCTATGATAACACTGGCTAGCTCTTCAGCCCCAGAAACGTATTTCTCACTGTCCTGGAGGCTGGGACATTCAGGATCAAGGTGCCAGCAGATCTGGTGTCTGGTAAGGGTTTGCTTTCTGGTTCACAGGTGGCACCTGCTGGCTGTGTCTTCTTCCCTCGGAGGAAGCGGCAGACTCGCTCCCTCGGGCCTCCTTTATAAGGTCACTAAACCCATTTGTGAGGGCTCCATCTCATGACCTAATCACCTCCCAAAGCTCCCACCTCCTAACACCTCACCTTGTGGGGTGAGGATTTCAACATGGGAATTTGGGGGCACAGACATTCTGACTGTAGCATTGTCTTTTCCCCACCCCAGTGTCGCCTGTGTCCTCAATCAGGCGTCTGCATGTGTGCGGCTGTTTCTAACTCGTGTTCTGTTCCACTGGTGGATTTGTCTGGCCTTGTGCCAATACCACACATCTTAATGATTGTAGCTTGATAGAAAATCTTCATATCCTGTGATGAAAGTGCTTTGCATTCCCATATAAATTTTAAGATCAGCTTCTCAGTTCCCACCAAAAAAAAAAAAAAAAAAAAAATTCCTGGGGTTTGAACTGGAATTGCCTATGTCTCCCCACCTTCTCTCAGTAATGTTTTGTAGCTTTCATGTAAACATGTTGTGGGATTTTTCCCTCTACTGTTTGATGTTCATTGACGCTATTGTAAATTACATGGGTTTTGTTAGGGTTTAGTTTTTTCCTGTTAGCTGCTGGTATTTAGAAATACGATTGATTTTTTTTTCTGACCTCATTTCAAATAACCTTGTTAAAAATCACTTATTCTGATAGTTTGTGGGTTCTTTTGCAGATTGTACATATACTATTATGTCATTTGCAAATAGTGATCATTTTGTTTCTTCCTTTCCGATCCTTTTGGTTTTTAGTCCTTTTTCTTGCTTTATTGCCCTGGCTAAGACTTCCAGTGCTGAACAGATGTGATGAGAGTAGGTGTCCTTGTCTGTTTTCCAACCTCAGGGAAAAGCATCAATAATTTTACAGATACTCTTCATCAGATTAAGGAAGTTCCTTTCTATTCCTAATTTGAGTGTCTTTGTTTCTTTTATTTCTTTTCCCATGAATGAGTATTGAACTTTTCCATTGAGTTTTTTTGTTTGTTTGTTTGTTTGTTTGTTTGTTTTGGGACAGAGTCTCGCTTTGTTGCCCGGGCTAGAGTGAGTGTCGTGGCATCAGCCTAGCTCACAGCAACCTCAAACTCCTGGGCTTAAGCGATCCTACTGCCTCAGCCTCTCGAGTAGCTGGGACTATAGGCATGCGCCACCATGCCCGGCTAATTTTTTCCATATATATTTTTAGTTGACCAGATAATTTCTTTCTATTTTTATTAGAGATGGGGGTCTCGCTCTTGCTCAGGCTGGTCTCGAACTCCTGACCTCCAGCGATCCACCCGCCTCGGCCTCCCAGAGTGCTAGGATTACAGGCGTGAGCCACCGTGCCCGGCCCATTGAGTTTTTTAATTGAACCAGTCCTATTGCTAAAAGTCTGAATTTGTTATTTATTGTGAATCTTTAATCTCTGGTGTTTTGTTTCCTTTTATTTGGTGATCTTGGTGCTTTATAATCTGTAGGAAACCCAGGGATCTAAATCATTCTTGATTCAGAGAGTTCGATGGGAGCTGGGGGGTGGGCACGGATCCCTTTGCAGCCGCCCCAGCTCAGCTCATGGGCTGAGCACTGCGCTTTGCTCCCTCCCACTGTGCCCTGGTCAGCATCTGCCCTGGGGACCCCCGCCAGTCCCATGTGCTCAGGAGCTCACAGTCCTGTGCCCACGCTTATTTTTCTTCATTCCTTGCAGTTGTTTTGGAGTCCACCCACCTGCTCAGGGCCAAGCCTCCCATTCTCATTTCTGGCCACTCTTATAGGGGCTCCCCCATCCCATTCTGCTGCAACCACCCACCTCAGGGTCTCCGTGGACCCTCTTGTGCCCTCAGTGATGGGCCCTGCGGCAGCAGCACAGCTGCCCTGACCCCCCCATGCAGGCTTTGGTCCTGAGTCCTGTGGCATCACCTACTTGTGGCTCTCCCACTCCTCCAGCGGCTCCTTGTCGTGCTCTTTTGCTTGACTCTGCTCTTTGTCACAGCTGCTTGAGTGTCATTGCTCCTGTGGGCCCCAGGACCTTGTCTCTAACCACACTTGCTGCCCAGGTGGCCTCCTCCCACCCCCAGTCTGCTGCATTGGTGACTCCAACCCTGACGTCTCCCTGAACTCCAGGCGTGAGCACGTTGCCCATGTCTCATGTAGAGTCCTAAGGGCCAGCTCCACTCAGCAGGTGCTGGATGGCACCCTGTACTCCCTGTGTCCCCCCAGTGTCCCCTTTCTGAGAAAACTGTGACCCCTCACCCCAGCTGCTCAAAGGCCCGGCTGCCACCTTTAGTGTCTCTTTGCTGTGCCCACCATGTCCAGGACATCGAGCAAGTCCTGGGGTCAGTCCTCAGGATGTGTGTGGTTCCCGGGCTGGGCCACTGTGTGGTCAGTGCCCACACGTGCACTCTTGGCGGCTGCGGCCCTGGCGGGGGTGGGGTGGGGCGCTGAGTCAAGCCGCCCCCTGCATGCCGGTGCTGTGACCCTGTGACCGGGACTGTTCTCTCCCTTCCGCCTGCCGGCCCCCGTCTGTCTGCGCAACCGCCTGCTCGCCTCTGCACGGCAGAAGTCCTCCAGCTCTGCGTCCTCGGAGGCCTCGGAAACCTGCCAGTCTGTTAGCGAGTGCAGCTCCCCCACCTCGGTCAGTGCCCCCGGCCCGGCCCCAGGACCGTCACCGCAGGGAGGGCCCAGGGTGAGCCAGAGGGGTGTGTCCCCAAGAGACCAGCTGCCTGGGCACTACCTGCAGTCACTCCCCCCACTGCCACATCTGTCCCTGGGCCTGGGGGTGCTGAGGAGTCACAGCTGCGCTCCATGCTCTGGCCATGGTTGTGAGCCGGACACCCTTCACCGTCCTGGACACCCTGAGTCTCAGCCACAGGGAGGGGCCCACAGGCCACGGGTGGCAGAGCCAAGAGTGCCCTGACCTGGCTGTGTGACCCTGCAGGACTGGTCCAAGGCTGGCCCCCACGAGCAGCCCTCGGCTGCCACCCTGCAGCGGAGGAAGGACCGGGTGGAACTCCTCCGAGACGCAGAGCCAGGCCCCACCAGCGGGGTCACCATGGGCCCCAGTGGGGAGGAGGTGCCGCGACCCCGGATGTCCCCTGCCACCATCGCAGCCAAGGTAAGCGGGCAGCTCTCGGGGTTGGCCGGCCGGCACCCAGGTCAATGGCAGGAGGCCCAGCACGGGGTCTTCAGGGCCGGCTCCAGCCACCTGGCAGGGCTTCTGGTGTCTGGGGGGAGGGGCAGGTGGGGGGGACAAGGCCTCAGCCTTACTTTGCCGACCCCCCAGCATGGTGAGGAGGTGTCCCCCGCAGCCAGCGACCTGGCCATGGTGCTGACCCGCGGCCTGAGCCTCGAGCACCAGAAGAGCAGCCGGGACTCGCTGCAGTACTCGAGCGGCTACAGCACGCAGACCACCACGCCCTCGTGCTCCGAGGACACCATCCCCTCCCAGGGTAGGCCCTGGGGACTGGAGTGGGTTACTGGGCCTTCACACCCCGCGGGGACAGCTGGGACTCAGCCACACAAGAGGGCCCTGTCCGTGTCCAGCCTGGGGGGTGAGGGGACCCCGGGCCCCTGGGCTCAACGCGTGCTGTGCCCCAGGCTCCGACTACGACTGCTACTCCGTGAACGGGGACGCGGACAGCGAGGGCCCGCCCGAGTTCGACAAGTCGTCCACCATCCCGCGCAACAGCAACATCGCCCAGAACTACCGCCGCCTCCTCCAGACCAAGCGCCCCGCCTCCACCGCCGGGCTGCCCACCGCGGGGCTGCCCGCCACCGCCGGCCTGCCCTCGGGCGCGCCCCCCGGCGTGGCCACCATCCGCCGCACGCCCTCCACCAAGCCCACCGTGCGCCGCGCCCTGTCCAGCGCCGGCCCCATCCCCATCCGGCCGCCCATCGTCCCCGTGAAGACGCCCACAGTGCCCGACTCGCCTGGCTACGTGGGGCCCACCCGGGCGGGCAGCGAGGAGTGCGTCTTCTACACCGACGAGGCCGCCTCGCCCCTGGCAGGAGACCTCGCCAAGGCCTCCCCGAAGAGGCTCAGCCTGCCCAACACGGCCTGGGGCAGCCCGTCCCCAGAGGCAGCTGGCTACCCCGGGGCGGGGGCCGGGCTGGTGACCGAGGACGAGGAGCAGCAGCAGCTGGCTGCCAACCGGCACAGCCTGGTGGAGAAGCTCGGCGAGCTGGTGGCGGGCGCCCATGCCCTGGGCGAGGGCCAGTTCCCCTTCCCCACCACCCTGTCGGCCACCCCTGCAGAGGAGACGCCCACCCCACCTCCTGCTGCCACCAGCGACCCACCTGCCGAAGACATGCTGGTGGCCATCCGGCGCGGGGTCCGGCTCCGCAGGACCGTCACCAACGACAGGTCAGCACCCCGCATCTTATGATGGCAGCGCCCTTCCCACCCTCTCTGGCCCTGGTGCAAGCAGGTGGCCTGGGAGCGGTGGCCGCGGAGAGCAAAGGCACAGCCAGGAGGAGGGAGTGCAGGGCCGGGAAGAGGCAGAGCCGCTTTATGGAAAGAGACACCCGGCTTGGATTCCAGTGTTTAAGCGGGAGGTGACTTTAACAGACCTCGCCAGGACAGAGCCTCCGGGCCTGGAACTGGGATGGAGCCCGTTTTATACGTTTCTGTGCCCTTCCTCCGTGCAGGCCCTGTCTCTTCCACACCCCAGGTGAGCACCAGAGCCATGGCCCCTGCCCAGGGCAGAGGGGCCATCCCGGCCCCACCTGGCCTGGGACCCGCGGCCTCGCCCCAGCTCCTGCTGGAATGCCAGCTCAGCCCCCGCCAGAGCACCCTTCCTCTTGCCTTCCCTCTGCCTGTCCCAGGCCGCTCTGCCTCTGGGAGTAAGGGTGGCTGTGTAGCAGCCGGGCTGGGGGTGCAGGGGGAGGTTCGGCGGCCAGGCCTGCCGTGGGGGGATGGAGCCCAGGTCGCGTCTCAGGGAGGACATGCAGGGGGCTTGCTTGGAGGTGCTGGGGGCCTAAGGTGGCTCCCACCCTGGCCTCCCCTCCCCGTGAGTTTGGCTGCAGGGGGTGGCGGGCAGGGAAGGCCCTCGGCAAGTGGGGTAGCAGGGTAGGGCCCTGAGGCTAGGTCATCTGGTCAGCCTTGCAGGGGCTGGCTGCAGATACCTGGTTCTCATCTGGGCACATCCATACTTAGTGGCACTTTGGAGTCACAGTTTTAGCCACTTTTGGGGATGGGGGCTGGAGCAGTAGAGGGGGGGGGTTATTTTATGAGTATAATAAAATGGAGCTGTTTCTAAGGACTGTGTGTGGGCAAGGTGGCGATACAGGGTGTGTCCGGGCAGGCCTGCAGGACGGGGGGCCCACAGTGGCGTGGCAGGAGCAGGGTGGAATCGGCTCCCCCAAAGCCAGGAGGGGGGAAGCTGCAGTTCTTTCCAGTGTCTTGAGTGTAGCCAGAGTGAGGCTAGAGGGGGCCCTGCCTCTTGGCTGGGGTGGCAGCGTGTCCGGGAAGCGTGGCTTTGACTCTCTGTTGCCAGAGGAGATGCCTTCCCGGGACACCTCGGCCTGTGCTGGCCGTGGGGGTGAGGAGGAGGTATCCCCCCAACCCCACGCACCGAGTCACGCCGAGTCTCAGCAGGTAAAAGCATGTGACCTAGGGCCAGTGGAAGGGGTCCTGGTGGTCCTGCGGGTCAGGAAAGCGGCTGTCCTGGGTCCTGACGGAGCGGGGCCAGGTCTGATGCTCCCAGGCTGGAGCTCCTGGGTGTTCCTGTGCCAGGAACTGGGGTCGCTGTGGGGTGGCAGGTGCACCTGGGGCACCGGGAACGCCCTGGTGTGCGCAGAGCCCCATCAGGCAGTGCTGATGGAGGACTGGCCCTAGTCCGAGCTCAGGCTGACGGCACAACCCCAGGTTTGGGGGCCACCAGAGCAGAGGACCAGGTTGGGGAGCTCTGGGGTGGCATTTCCACTGCAGGTTCTCCCAAGGGCTGCACCGGTTGGGGGGGCTGGGCAGATGGAGCAGGACGTGTGGAGGGAACAGGGAGGTGCAGCAGGTACAGGGGGGCCGGATCCCCGAGAAGAGCTGGGATCCCTGGGAGAAGAGCTCTCCTCCTACCTGGGGGGTGGGGGGCAGCTGGGCTTCAGAGATTCCGATGGGAGAGGGGCGGGGGTGACACAGTCCCACCGCCCCTCCCCCCGGGGCTGTACATACTCCCTCCTCTCCAAGCTCTGCTGTCCCCCTGACACCCCTCACCCCGGGTAGCTTCGGTGACCACCTCCTCGGCCTGGCCCCCTTGGGATCTGAGCCACCCCTCCTGCATCACAAACTTTCGTTTGGGGGACGTCTTTGCGTTCGTTTTATTTTTCATTTTGTACAGAGGAATATTCTTTTGAAAAGCGTCTTTTGACTGAAGTAACTTTTCTGGTGCTGTTGTTAACTTGTTCCTTTTTTTAATTTATTTTCCCGCCCCCCACCCCCCCGCCCCCGGCTTCCTACTCACTTTCTCTCCTCGCCCCCGCGCCCTCCATCCTATCTGCACCATGTCGTCTCTTTTCTTTCTGGCGGTTTCTGGATAAATTCTCTTCTCCTCCCCACCCCCCTCTACTCCCGCCTTCCCTTGATTTAAATAGTCACTGCTACAAGTAACAAATGCACTGTGAAGATTCCAGTATTAATAAAGTGGTACTGTAATTAACAGCTGCCTCTGCCTGGCTTCCCAGGGCCGCTGCCCCCATCCCGCCTCTCCCAGCCCCAGGGAGCCAGGCTGGGCAGCAGGGGCCGTTGGGCCAGGATTTATGCCCAAGCCTGGGGTTTGGAAAGGCCTCTGCTCGGTCCCTGCTAGGAGCAGCTAGGTCAAGGGACAAGGGCCTGACCCCCAGCTTGCGGAGGCTCCCAGGCGAGGCAGAGCGGGAGGTGGGCTCTATCCACACCAACTCCTCCTCCTCAGCCCCTCCCGCCCTGGGCCAGCTCCCAGCCCCGCCCCGATGCACAGCAAACCAAACGGAACCAAAATAAAGTGAGGTGTTTAATAGAAAAAATAAAAGGAGCTGGTAGAGCATCCCTGGTGGCAAGATGTGGCACTTGTCTCCACCTTCCACTGGTGCCCCCACCCCTACCCACCGCCCAGGTGTACCCTGAGGACACTGCCACTTGCAGGACCCCTTGGCCTCCGGCCGTTCCAGCGGTGACCATGACAGGTACCGAAGGCGGGAGGTGCAGCCCGGCGCTGGCACCGGATCCCCCTCACTGGAAAAACGCGCTTCCTGGTCCTCTCCCCAGGGGGCTCCTGCCTCCACCTCTGGAAGTCCCGTGGGGGCTCACCTGGCAGCCCCAGCAGGGTCCCCGCGCAGGCTGCTCAGGGCAGGAGGCCTTCGCCCAGGGAGGTGGGGGGCTGCCGGGGCGGAGGGGACAGCCGGGTGGCCTCACACTGCAGTGAGGAGGGGGGGCTGTGGGGCTGAGGACTCCGCACCTCACAGTCCTGCCAGGTGAGGACGGAGCTTTGTTTACCTGCAAGGGACGAGGAGAAAAGGCTGTAAGAGTGGTCAAATCCACCCTCCCTGCCAGACTAAGCCCCATGTTCTTGTCCCAGGACCCAGGGCCCATCTACGCTTTCAGATGGGGCCTCCGGCCCCGGGGCACAGAGGGCACAGAGGGCACGGCCAGGAGGGCACGGGATCTGCCCACCGCCCTGGGCCCTGTCGCCCAGCCTCCTCCCCCAACCCCTGGCCGATCCTTACAGCAGGAGCAGTACAGCAGCTCCATGACCCGGAAGCAGTTGTCCAGCAGGGCCTTGGGCCGCACCAGCTTCAGGCTCAGCCCCGGGGTGTTCAGGAGGGACAACACCGCTTCCACCTGGGGGCTGCCCTCCACATCCTGGAAGGGAGGACATAGTCAGGACCAGGCATGAAATGACACCACAGGGGGCTTTTGGCCAGGCCTGCCCCAAATCACAGGAAGAAGACAGACTTCCTGGGACCAGGAGCCTGGGAGCTACTTCTGCACTTCTCTGCAGGCACAGGGAGGGTCCCAGATGCCACCCCTCATCCAGGCACGACACAGAAATGGACCAGTGGTGATGGTATACAGCATTGTGAATGTAATTAATGCCATGGAATTTTATACTTAAAAATGGCCAACATGGCTAATTTTATTGTATAAAATGCATTCCATGCCACCCTAGCCACACCACGGCCCTCATCTGGGTCCTTGTTTTTATTTTTGTGTTTTTAAAGAAACTTAATGAAAGCAAGGGGAAAAACATGGTCCAAGAATAACATGTGGCCAAGCACAGTGGCTCACGCCTATAATTCCAGCACTTTGGGAGGCCAAGGCAGGAGGTTCAGTAGACACCAGGAGTTTGAGACCAGCCTGAGCAACAGCAAGACCCCGTCTCTACAAAAATTAAAAAAAAAAAAAAAAGGAACAATGCAGAATCCAGGCAGTATCTCACGAAAGTAGGGGAGGGAGGTAGAAGAAAGTCATAGAATGAGTTGTTAAGAGACAGGATCTTGCTCTGTCGCACAGAGCCAGTGGCATCCATCATAGCTCACTGCAGCATTGGGTTAAGCCATCCTCCTGCCGCCTCAGCCTCCCGAGTACCTGGGACTAAAGCTGTGCGCCACCCTGCACACCCTGCACACCCTGCCAATGTTGCTGTTTTTACTAGGGACGGGGTCTCGCTTTTACTCAGATTGGTCTTGAACTCCTGACCTCAAACGATCCTCCCACCTCGGCCTCCCAGAGTGCTAGGAGTACAGGCGTGAGCCACCACGCCCAGCCCTCTTTTTAATTAACTAAAGCACATAGTGTACATTAAGGTTCATGCTCCGTTTTGCACAGTTCTATAGGTTTTGACGAGCGCATGGTATCATGGATCCATTACCATTATACAAAATAGTTTCACTAGCCTGAGAGTCTCCTGTGCTCCACCTATCCTCCCTTTGCCCCTGCCCCTGCAAAGGGACCTTGTGAGGCAGAAACAAGGTCAGAGGTTTGAGGACTTGCCCAGGATCTGGAGCGAGAGAGGCAGGGCTTGGAATGGGGGCTCAGCAGCACCTCCTGCACCGGCAGCCCAGCCCACGTGGTCCGCCCAGCCACCTCTTCTTTCCATGGGCTCCTGTTCCTGCACCCCTCTCGTTTCTCTCCCCACCCCCATGATGGGCCCAAACTGCACATTCTCCGATTCCCTCCATGGCCCTGGGCCACGCCCTCAGGCTCACACACAGATACACGAACACACACACGTGTGTACACAGCTGCCACTGCACAGCTCACCCTGAGGCCCTTCCGGACATCCAGCAGCAGCGTCTGCACCTCCTGCAGATACTTCCAGGACGGGTGGCCCTCGAGCAGCACGTCCTGCACCGACTCAGCGGCACTGAGACTCACCAAGACCCACAGACACCGGAGCTCTCGCTCGCTCACCCGGGCCCTCCGCTGCAGACAGGAGAAAGCACTGGAACCCCCAGAAACGGGCCTTTCAGCTCTGCAGCCCCCCACCCCAGGGACTTGCCCCTGCATAGGGAGCAGACGACAGGGTGGCTGCCGTGGACACCTTGGGCCTGGCCAAGGGTGGGCTTGCTTGGGGGGTGGGGAATGGCCCCCGGCCAGCAGCACAGCCTGCCAAGACCAACACGCCCCAGGGGGTGGGGCCCACAGGGGTCACGGGAAGCAGGGATCTCCCCAGCCCAGGAGGGGGTTCTCACCAGCCTGGTGACATTGGCGATTCGGAACACCCCCTCGTAAGGCACGCTGATCATGTAGTTGATGGGGAAGTAGTGTTTCTGGGGAGGGACAAAAACAAACCGTGAAGTCGGAGGCAGAAATGACTTAGAAAGCCTCCTCCAGCCTCCCAGACAAGTTCTAAGGGAGGAGAGGACCCCAGGGCCCAGCCCTGTGATGGCAGAGCTGGCCCTCTCCAGGGTATGCCTGGCTCTCACCTGGCACAAAGAGAGCTCCCTTCCTTCTGGGACACAGGGAGGGTGAAACAAATCATAGTTCCTGTTAAGGCACGTTTCAAACCCAGGGGTTTTGAAATACCTTTGAAGTTTGAAATGCTTCAAATAAGATGTATTTATTCCAGGGGTAAAGATGTTCTAAAACTTGTTATGGGTTGCACAACTCAGAACATACTAAAAACCATTCAGCTATACACTTTAAATTGTGTGGTATGGGAATTATCTCTCAATAAATCTGTTTAAAAAAAAAAAAAAAAAAGGATAGCCAGGCATGGTGGTGCACACCTGTAGTCCTAGCTACTCAGGAGGCTGAGGCGGGAGGATCACTCAAGCCCAGGAGTTTAAGACCAGCCTGGGCAACAAAACAAGACCTCATCTCTTAAAAAAATTTTTTTTAAATGGTAAAAACAAATTTTTTCTTAAGACATATAGGCCGGGCCCGGTGGCTCACGCCTGTAATCCTAGCACTTGGGAGGCCGAGGCAGGCAGATTGTTTGAGCTCAGGAGTTCGAGACCAGCCTGAGCAAGAGCAAGACCCCGTCTCTACTAAAAATAGAAAGAAATGATCTGGCCAACTAAAAATATATATAGAAAAAAAATTAGCCGGGCATGGTGGCGCATGCCTGTAGTCCCAGCTACTCGGGAGGCTGAGGCAGGAGGATTGCTTGAGCCCAGGAGTTTGAGGTTGCTGTGAGCGAGACTGACGCCACGGCACTCACTCTAGCCCGGGCAACAAAGTGAGACTCTGTCTCAAAAAAAAAAAAAAAAAAGACATATAGAGCCACATGGGTATCTCCACTCTACAAAAAGAACCAAACATCCCAAATTCCAGGTCGTTACCTCCCCTGCTGGTAAGTGCCTGGGGTTGCCCAAAGAGCTCCTAGAGCCCATTCCTGAGTCACAGGGCCAGTGCCACGTGGAGGTGGGGTCAAAGGTGAGATCAAGGATGGCTGGAGGCCCTGGCAGATGACTGGAGAGGGCTAAGCACAGACCCGGCCCATGGTTGGGTGTTGGACAAAGGCACGGACACAGGCCACAGTAAGCTCGGGGCTGACACAGGTCCTAGAAGGTGTCCTGAACGTCCAGAGCCCTGAGCCAGGTGAGCTAGGGGCTGGGGAACAGGGACACAGCTGGTGGCCATGTGGTTACCATGTACTGAAGCCGGTTCCTGTACTGCAGCTTGTCCCGTAGAAAGCCGGTAACGGCGCACTCCTCCCTCTCGGTCAGGGACCACACCTCCAAACCCTCCAGGGCCATGCCAAGGAGGATGCCGAGATCTGTGGACCACACCCGACAGGAGCACGTGAGCCCCGTGCGCTGCATCCACACCGCCCCGGAACGCAAAGCTGAATGTGACTGTCATCCCTGTGCCCAGGTTACAAGGATGTACAGAGAGGCAAAGCCAGGCGCAGAACGGCAGGGACAGGCAAGCGAGTACGGTCCACATGGACCGTGGTCCCCCCACCCCTAACCAGCACCGTCCCCAGGAGGCACACCCAAGGGTCTCCCTGCTCTTACCCCACGGGGCAGGGGCCACCTCCCATCCAGGACAATGTCAGCTCCTCATCCAAGGGTGACATATTTTCAAAGCCTTTTTAGGAGATGTGGATTCTGGTTTCAACTCTACAAATGACTCTTTGGTCACCTAAGCCACTTCCTTCCCTTCTGTATGCAACCTTAACATCCCTCTCCGTTAAACGGCCAGCAGGCCTGCAGCGCTTTCCCAGATGGTCATTCTGGGATGCCAAGCAGCTCTCACTCTGGTGGTTTCTCCTGCAACAAATGAGCCGCTGCCTTCTGAAACATTCCCCGCTGTCACCATTGGGGGTCACTGTGACTTCGAAAACAGCCTTGGTGACTTCCGCAAGGCTGAACAGACTCAACAAAAATCTCAGAATTCGCAACAAATGTGAGTAACAGTTAAGTCCGTCAGAACAGAAAGAACAAAACATAATGGACCAGGGACGTATCCAAAAAAAATCAACCTCACTAATAAGATTAAGACATTCACATCACAACAGTCAGAGGCCGTTTTTCATCTATCCAAATGGAAAGGGGTGTGTGTGTGTGTGTGTGTGTGTGTGTGTGCGCGCGCGCGCGCGCGCACTCGAGCACGCGTGTGTTTTACAGAGATGGGGTCCTGCTATGTTGCCCAGGCTGACCTCAAACTCCTGAGCTCAAGTGATCCCCACACGCCTTAACCTCCCCAGCAGCTGGGACTACAGGCATGCACCACCACACCCAGCTAATTTTGTTTTAATGACACTGGCAAAGTGATGAGGCAGATGCTCTCATCCTAGAAAGCAATTTGGCAATTTTTGTTATTAATAGACTTAATAATGTCCACACCCTTCAAATCACTAAGCCTTAAAAATGCCCACACCCTTTGACCCACTAAACTCACTTCTAGGAATAAATCAGAGGGGAAAAAAAGAGAGAGAGAGAAACACATAACCAATAGATGTGCAGGCAAAGACGGACTCTGCAGCATTATTTTGTAATAGTGAAAATCTGTAAATGGCCT
The DNA here is from genome assembly GCA_028533085.1 of Varecia variegata. Lineage (NCBI taxonomy): Eukaryota > Metazoa > Chordata > Mammalia > Primates > Lemuridae > Varecia > Varecia variegata. The sequence goes on along the minus strand of CM052442.1, from coordinate 121,098,291 downwards.
AGATGGTCCATAATAATAAGTATAGCCAATAAAAATCACTTGTCAAACGTGTTTATGTGATGAGAAAAATAGGATATGCTTAGTGAAGTTTAAAATCGTGATTCAGCACTGTCTGTAAACATAGCATGATTTTAATTTTGATCATTATACATATGTGTGCTTGGAAAAAACATGGTGGAAAATGTACTAAATCTCTATGGGAGGCCGGGCGAGGTGGCTCACGCCTGTAATCCTAAATCTCTATGGGAGGCCGGGCGAGGTGGCTCACGCCTGTAATCCTAACACTCTGGGAGGCCAAGGTGGGTGGATCATTTGAGCTCAGGAGTTTGAGACCAGCCTGAGCAAGAGCAAGACACCGGCTCTACTAAAAGAATAGAAAGAAATTAGCTGGGCAACTAAAAATATATATATAAAAAATTAGCCAGGCCTGGTGGCGCATGCCTGTAGTCCCAGCTACTCAGGAGGCTGAGACAGGAGAATCGCTTGAGCCCAGGAGTTTGAGGTTGCTGTGAGCTAGGCTGATGTCACGGCACTCTAGCCTGGGCAACAGAGTGAGACTCTGTCTCAAAAAAAAAAAATCTCTATGGGAGATTTTTAAAAATGTTTTTCTTTACATTTGTAGGACATTTTTTATGTTCTATAATTGATATTTATTGTTATATAATCAAAAGCAGTAATTATCCATTTATTTGTTTTTTTTGTTTTTTTTGTTTTTTTTTTTTTTTTTTGCAAAATAGCCAAGCAGGCTGAGTCACCTCCCGGATCCACCCTGGTTGGCAGGAATTACGGATCGGACTTTCCCCACTCACTTCCCGGCACCTAGAAGACTTTTGTACTTTACAGCCCCACTGGCCGGGGCCACACCACCTGTTCCCCACCTCCTTCTCCAGCCCCGCCCTGCCCTGTCCCATCCTGGGGCCCAGCCCTTGCTCCCTCGGGACCCCTCACTCAACTCAGACCCTCGGGTCTAATCGGGTCCTCGGTCCTGTGTAGGCAGCAGCCCTTCTGCCCCGTAGAACTCTGACAACCACATTTTTTGCAAAGTTGTAAGTTTTTGATCATCTTGTACTTCCCTCCCCCCACCGTCTTCCCACATGCCTGACACAGTATTGGGCCAAAGGAACAGATAAAACACAAACGGAACTGGTGTTCGCCACCCCACCCCCCGCCCACTTCAAGATCTGCTCTTTTTCTGCCTGGTCTCTGGAATCGTAAACCCTCCCAGCTTGGCCCCCATCCTGCAGGTCAAGATCATGCCTGCCTCCAGGGTCCCGACTCCCACCCTGCCCACCCGGTGCCCTCTCCCAGGGCAGACCTCTTTCAAAGTCCCCCCAGGACTCTGCACCCCCCTGGCCCCAGGGTCTCCCCCGCCTACGCCAGCCCCCACCGATCTGTCTCCAGCACCACCTGCCCAGTTTGTTCACTACCTTGACCTTGGCGTGCCACTCCACAACACAGTTACCCACATCATGGTCCGGCTCCCCCGACACTTCACATGTGCGTTTGGGGACTTGCCTCATGCAGCACAAGTGGGACCAGACATCAGAATCCCCAGGGCGGGTAAGCTCAGGTCACCTGGGGCAGGGCCAGAGAACCTGCCTTTCTAGCAAGTTCCCAGGTGAGAAGCTCTTGCTGCTGGCCGGGAACCACACTTTGAGAACCATGGATTCTAGAGCAACAGTTGTAAGCTGGTGTCCCAAGCAAGGGCCACCTCTAGGGCACAAGGATTTCACATCAAAATCCAATTTCATATTTTCTCTAAAAATCAGCATCTCTGTCCACGCCGGGTCTTCTGTCTCATGTGGCCATCGCCACGGGCTGCCCACTCCTCACCCCAGTCCTACACCAGCCGCCCTTCTGTGTCCTGTTCTGGGGCCCTCAGGGCAAGGATCATGTCTTGCAGTGACACCGAGCCTCTCAGCCTGACAAGAGGGGACACACGGCCACCTCACAAACCCTGCCATAGACATCTGCCTTTCTCCAAACCGGGCAGCCCTCCTCCGAGTCTGTAGCCGACCACTGTTTCCAATTTTCAGTCCTCTGCTGCCTCTACCCGGAGAAACAGGGGACCGGGCAGGGACAGCAGAGCCTTGAGCTAATCTCAAGGCCACTCTCCCCGGCAGTCTCTGCACCCCAGGAGCCCCACAGCCAATGCAACCCCTCACCCTGGTCAGGAGGCCACCCTGTCCCCTCCCCTCCAGGGGTAGGGACCCAGAAGAGCAAGCTAAAGAGAGGTCAGTGTGAACCCCCTGCCTGGCTCCCCGGCCTGGAGCGGGCGGCGGGGGGATCAGCCCCCTCCCTGAGATGACCCTTTGCACGGTGAGCAATGAGGCTTGACACTCCCACCCCTAGGGACCAACCCTGAGCCTGTGTGGTGGGTGGAATAGCATCCCTCTCCCAAATCCACATTCACCCGGAACCTGGGAACGTGACCTTGTTTGGAAACACGGTCCTTGCATATGAAATTAAGCGATCTCAAGGTCATCCTGGTTTTAGGGAAGGCCCCAGGTCCAGTGACTTGTGTCCTTGTAAGAAGAGGAGAGGGCACAGGGACAGAGAGAAAGGCGCGTGAAGGCAGAGGCAGATCAGAGCAATGCTGCCACAAACCAAGGAATGCCCGCAGCCACCAGGGGCTGGGAGAGACCAGGAAGGCTCCTCCTCTAGAGCCTTGCGGAGGGAGCGTGGCCCTGCCAATGCTCAGGGTTCAAACTGGGTCTCCAGAACTGTGGGAGATGTTCCCCAGGCCCAGGCCCACATCCCCACCAGTCCTGCCGGGTCCTCAGATCTGCCTCCTGGAGTTCCCTGGAGCCCCACCCTCCCCCTTTCGCTCTCCCGCCACCTCCAGAACTGCCCAGACAGCGGCAACAGCAAGTCCTACAGGCACTGCCAGATTGATCTTCCAAAGCAGAGCAACCCCAATCACCAGGCCCACGCCCGCTCTGTAATCCTCCAGGGCACCCTGTTACAAGGAGGCCACACTCCCTGCCTGGCTTTCAGGGCCTCAGCCACCTGGGCCCCAAACCGGCTCCCCAGCCCCGCCACGCAGGGTCCCAGGCTGAGCCTTCGCCCACCACGTTCCCTCTGCCTGGAGCGCCATCCGCACCACCCCCAGTGTCCCTGCGTGGTGGACACTGGCCCGCCAGTGAGGCCATTTCCAGTAGCACCTCACCCACGCACTGCCCCTGCTCATGACCTGGACACTTCTGGAACTCTGGGTCCGGCTGGGTCCTCCCGCCCGTCCCAAATGTCCTGACGCTGTGCCACGAGGGCCAGGGTAGACCCCACTCTTCTCCGAGTCCCATGTAGGCTCAAAGCCCGACCTCCAGCAGCCCCCAAGTGTTCAGCTCCGTGCCAGCAGTGGAGACAGAGGCACCAGACAGACAAGGTCCCTGTTGTCATGGCAGTGACTCTCCAGCAGGCACGTGGGCGGCACCAGAAAAATGTGCTGAATTGGAGTCAATTAAATCAAATCTTGGCAACTAGAGAGATCGTGGTCTGGCCTCCCACCCAGCAGCCACCAGAGGCTTCCTGATCCGTTTTTTTTCTGTCCTCAGTTCAACTTATTTTTCTTTTTATTGACAACATTGTCACCTTCTGCTTCTAAATTTTGTTCTGTTATGTGGGGGGAGAGGGAGCAGAGGGGAGCAGGCTGCCTCTTCCCCAGGCACCCGGCACACTTCTCCCGCGGGTCTTGGGTCCCTGGCACCCTCACGTGTCCCTGCCCCACCCCCACTGGCCACACCCAGGGAGGTTGGAAATGCTCTCGGCCACCGCTGCCTCCACTCAGGAAAGGTGTGAGGATGCCACCTGCCCCGTGGCTGCCCTATCCTGCAGCCACCCTACAGACTGTGCCCACCAGCCCAAGCCTCACGCCCTGCCTGCCTGGGGTCCGCTGCAAACAGGGCAGAGGGCGGCTGTCGGAGTCCCCGGGGACACCCGCTGTCAAGCTGGGAAGCATCTGAACTTCTCACCAGCAAGATGCCCTGGTTGCTATGGTTACGGCAGAGCCCAGCTCTGGGCCAAGGCCTCCAGGGCAGGTCCCCAGGGACCCCCTGGTACTCACAGCGTAGCCAGGCGAAGCCCCGGGGCATGGTGGTGCGCTGAGGTCCCCAGAGAGCAGAGGTGCTGTCCCCGGTGGTGCGTCCCCAAGTGGCACCTACATGGTCTCAGGTCGGCAAAGGTGGCCACCAAAGTCGGGGAAGAGCTGGCCCTGGAGGATCAGCCAGGCAGCGGAGAGGGCAGGTGTTCCTGGGGCAGCGGCCACCCTTATCTGCCTGGCAGCACGGAGGACAGCCGGGGGGCGGCGGCCGAGAGCCCCATGGCAGCCCAGGAGCTGGTCTGAGACGCAGCCTCGGGGTCTCCCTTCCCGAGGAGGAGACGGTCCCCGGCAGGCCCCTTGGAATCTGGGGCCGGGTGGTGCTTTCTCTGATTTCTCCGACTGCAGCTGCTCAGTGTGAAATCTGGCTCTGGAAAGAGAAAGGAGGAGAGAGTGATTATGTAAGAGCAGCGCCTCCACTCAGCCACCCGCCTCGGGCACGGAGGCTGCACCGCACTCGCCGCACCCACGGCCTGGGGACCACCCTGCCCCGGTGGCTGCCCCTCAGGGACACGCTCACACGTGAGGAGTGACTCCAGAACAGCCAGCAGCTGCCCCAGCCCAGGAGTGAGTTACGGTGACACCAGCTGGCAGCCCTGGCCCTGAACAAAAGCAGGACCGGGGACTGCACAGGCGGTTGGTGTGGGCTCCCACGTCACCCGGGCTTCCTCTACGAGGCCAGATTCCAGGTCAAGTCCATGAATGACTCTGGCCGCAGGGGAGGTTAAAAAAGCAGAGCATTCACCCTCCACTCACCTGCACACTTAGTCCTGTCCTCCCATTATCCCCAATCCACTTCCCCCAGTAGCAGGGTTGCCAGGTAAGATACTGAGCATCTGGGTAAATCTGAATTTCAGATCAACAACCAATATTCCTTTTAGTGTGTCATGAATGATTTTTAGCATTAGTATACCCCAGATATTGCATGGGACCTACTTATGCCAAAAAAGTATTAATTATTCATCTGCAGTTCCAAACTAATGGGGACTCCTATTTTCTTTTTCTAGATTTGGCAACCCTATGATAACGGGGTAGCTCTTCCTGAGAGCTCACTATGTGCTAGGCCCAGGACTCAGGTCTTCATAGTCATTGAATCCTCACAACAATTTTATGGGACCACAAAATCTCAGCTTATCCATGAGGAAATTGAGGCCCAAAAAGGTTAAGACAGTTGTCCAAGGTCACACAGCTTTCTAAGAAGTGGGTAAGGAATTCAAACCCTGCCTGCTGGCGGCCACCCCTACAAGTTGACACCCACATGAGGCTCAGCGCTCTCACAAGGTCATCTCATCTATCCCTCACTGAACTCTGTGAGGTGAGGACTATTGTCCCCATTGTCAGATGAGGCTAAGTTAGACAGCAACAGAGCCAGCTCTGAAATTCAGTCTCCGACTGGGTTCTAGTCCATCCCTGGCTCCCCTCTGATCTGGGGGAATGGCCACAGGTCGGTGGCACAAGAGGACAGCAGGTATGATTTCAGGGGCTTCTCCTTTGCAGCATCCCTGGTGTCCCCACAGAACATACCAGAAGTACTGGCCCTTACCCTCAGAGGTTCCCAGCAGGCAGAGAGGGCCTCATACGGAGAACACAGGTTGTTCAAACTCACCCCTTGTGTGGGGTCACCCTGAATCTCAGCCCCAGCCTGCTTCCTCCTCCTCCTCTTCCTCCTTCTCATCTTCCTCCTCCTCCCTGACCCCCATCTCACCCTAGCATCACTACAAACACTAACCTAACTGTAAATTTTAGTTGTCGTTAGTTTCGAGGGCTTTTTTCAGGGATGGAGGGGTAATTTACACGCAGTAAAATTCACCTTTTGCAGTGTACGATTCTAAGAGTTTTGGCAAATTCATTGAGTTGTGTAACCACTACAGTAATCAAGACACAAAACACTTCCATCCGCCCAAACAATTCCCTCCGGCAGCTTTGCCATCTCCTCCTCCCACCCCCGGCCCCAGGCAGCAACTCATTTGTTTTCTGTCTAGCACTTTCGCCTTTTCCAGAACATCCTCGGACAAACCGATCATGGTGTGTAGCCGCGTGTCTGGCTCTCCCGCTTCGCACGCTGCGTTTGGGACTCAGCCACGCCAAGCACGTGTTAGTACAGACTCTCCTCGGCTCAGGACAAACCCATCGTAAGTCGGAAATGCCTTTTTAGCTTAAAGTTGGAAGGGCATCACTATTACGTACCCATAATCATTATTAAAAAAGGAAAGAAAATGCACTGAGTACACCTAACCCACCAAATGTCACGGCTCAGCCCAGCCTACCTTAAAGGGGCTCAGAACACTCACATGAGCCTACAGTTGGGCAAAATCACCTAACAGAAAGCCTGTTTTATAATGTGTTGAGTATTTGTCATTTATTGAATATGTGAATTGCATTCACACTGCGATGGTTTCACACCATCATAAAGTCAAAAATCATACTTGGCATCACTGTAAGTCAGGGACTGTAGTTGGTTCCTCGTCCTTGCCAAGCAGTGTTCCGTCACATGGACGGGTCACTGTTTGTGCCAGGTGAAGGACATCAGAGTTGTTTCCGGGTGTTTTGTTTTGTTTTGTTTTGAGACAGAGTCTCGCTCTGTTGCCTGGGCTAGAGTGCCGTGGCGTCAGCCTAGCTCACAGCAACCTCAAACTCCTGGGCTCAAGCAATCCTCCTGCCTCAGCCTCCCGGGTAGCTGGGACTACAGGCATGCGCCACCATGCCCGGCTAATTTTTTCTATATATTTTTAGTTGTTTGGCTAATTTCTTTCTATTTTTAGTAGAGACAGGGTCTGCCTCTTGCTCAGGCTGGTCTCGAACTCCTGACCTCGAGCGATCCTCCCGCCTCGGCCTCCCGGAGTGCTAGGATTACAAGTGTGAGCCACCGCGCCCGGCCAGGGAGTGGTTCAGATGGCTCCTCTCCTCAGACTGATGCTCGGGCCCAGGTCAGAAGGCCTTTGGGGACAAAGGTGTGCCGTCATCGCTCTAGGGGCCACCCTGCCCCTGGAGAACGTTGTTGGGGGGTGGGGCAGAACAAGCAGCAGTTACAAGAATGAGTCGCAGACGTTCTGCACGAGAAGGAGGTGGAAGAACAACAGGGCTGAGTTTAGGCCACAGAAAAAGGGAGACAAAAGCAGAAACAAGAACTTTCTATTCTGGTTAATGCCATTAGCCCAGGATCTACACTTCTGAGTAATCTCACACCCACCACCCCTGCTCTGCCAGTGGAAATAGGATTGCAGACATGGGGTACGTCAGTTACACAAGACCACACCTGCCCACACCTAAGGTGTCAGTCTGATTCAGAGGGGTGGCCTGGGTCAGACCGGCTAGCGCCCCTGGCTCCCATTCAGAACAGGGTCAATCTGCAAAGGCGTCTCTGTCCCTCCACCCCTGACTGTGTGGGCCTGGCCATGGGACTTGCTCTGACCCATGGGTCACACCTGTGCATCAGGACTTTCCCTCTCTTGCTGTAGGGAGGCTTCGCATCAGGTAAATAGTCCAGGTAGCCTCTCAGGGGAGGTGATGCGGAGGCCACACACATTCGAGAGGCCATCCAAGACCAGCTGGCCCCAGTCAAGTCAGCCCAGAGTCCCCGTCCATCCACACAATGAGAAATAATAAATACTTATTTTAAGCCACAAAGTTTTGGAGTGGTTTGTTCGGCAGCAAAAGCTAATTGATGCAGCATGAAGGTGCCTCATCTCTGCAAAATGCTCCGTAAAAAGCTGGATCAAACCCAACCCAAAGCATCTTCTAGGAGTGGTTCAGATGGCTCCTCTCCTCAGATTGATGCTTGGGGCCCAGGTCAGAAGGCCTTTGGGGACAAAGGTGTGCCGTCATTGCTCTAGGGCCCAGCTCAGGATGTTCAGTAGGAAAATAAACTTTCTAGAATTCAAGACTTTTGGTCCCCCTCTGCCATATTTGATTTATTTTTTTTGCAACTTTTTATTATGGAAATTGTTAAACCCAAACAAGATAGAATAGTATAATGGACCTCCATGTAGCCATTACTCAGTTTCAAAAAATCATGAATATTATACTAGGCACAGTGGCTCATGCCTGTAATCCCAACACTATGGGAGGCTGAGGTGGGAAGATCATTTGATGCCAGAATTTCAAGACCAGGCAGAGCAACATAGCAAGACCCCATCTCTACAAAAAATAAGGAAAAGGAGCCAGCATGCTGGCGCTCGCCTGACGTCCTAGCTACCCAGGAGGCTGAGCCAGGAGGATCCCCTGAGCCCAGGAATTCAAGGCCACAGTGAGCTGTGATGCCACCAGCCCAGGCAACAGAGCAAGACCCTGTCTCAAGAAAAAAAAAAATTATCAATATTCTGTCATTCCAATTTCACCCATCTCCCAATTTTTTTCCTGGAGTATTTTAAAGCAAATCCTGGACAGGCCACTTTGACACACCCCCCAAATTAATAACTCTTCAATATAGTTAAATATAGAATGCATGTTTGACTTTCCCTGGTTATTTTTAAAAGGTCTTTTTTTTAAGTTGCTGTGTTTGAATCAAGAGCCAACAATGTGGCCCATTTGGTGCACTTGACTGATGTGTCTCTTATCTTTTTTCTTTTTTTTATTAAGATATAATTCATTTGCCATAAAATATACCATTTTGGGTTTTTTGGTGTTTTTTTTTGAGACAGAGTCTCACATCTATTGCCCGGGCTAGAGTGCCATGGCATCAGCCTAGCTCACAGCAACCTCGAACTCCTGGGCTCAAGCGATCCTCCTGCCTCAGCCTCCTGAGTAGCTGGGATTACAGGCATGCGCCACCATGCCCGGCTAATTTTTTCTATATATATTTTTAGATGTCCATATAATTTCTTTCTATTTTTAGTAGAGATGGGGTCTTGCTCTTGCTCAGGCTGGTCTCGAACTCCTGAGCTCAAACAATCCGCCCGCCTCAGCCTCCCACAGTGCTAGAATTACAGGCGTGAGCCACCGCGCCCAGCCGATTTGCCATAAAATATACCATTTTGAAGTGTACAATTCAGTGAGTTTTATTAGTACACTCGTAAAGTTGTGCAACAATCGCCACTATCTAATTCCAGAACATTTTCATCATCCCAAAAATAAACCCCGTATCCATCACCAGTCACTCCCCGTTTCCTCTCCCCACCACCCCTGGCAACCAGGAATATTCTTCCTGTCTGTATGGATTTTCTATTCTGGTCACTTCATATAAATGGAATCACAAAATATGTCATCCTTTATGACTGGCTTCTTTTACGTAGCCTGTCTCCAAGGGCTCATTCATCTTGGAACACATTTTGAAGTGAATGCTTATATCCCTCCAAAATTCGTATGTTGAAGCTCTAACCCCTAGTGTGGTGGTATTTGCAGAAGAGACCTCTGGCAGGTAATTAGGGTTAGATGAGGTCACAAGGGTGGGGTCCTCATAGTGGGATTAGTGCCCTTATGAGACCTCATTCTTAAAGGCTTAAATGAGTACAAAAAGAATAAAAAATTAGAAAACTAAAGAGCAACTGTATAAATAAAATAAAAAAAGAAGGCCGGGCGCGGTGGCTCACACCTGTAATCCTAGCACTCTGGGAGGCCAAGGTGGGCGGATCGCTTGAGGTCAGGAGTTCGAGACCAGCCTGAGCAAGAGCAAGACCCAGTATCTACTAAAAATAGAAAGAAATTATATGGACAATTAAAAATATATATAGGCTGGACGAGGTGGCTCACACCTATAATCCTAGCACTCTGGGAGGCCGAGGCAGGCGGATTGTTTGAGCTCAGGAATGAGAGACCAAACTGAGCAAGAGCGAGACCCCGTCTCTACCAAAAAAATAGAAAGAAATTATCTGGACAACTAAAAATATATATCAAAAAAATTAGCTAGGCATGGTGGCACATGCCTGTAGTCCCAGCTACTCGGGAGGCTGAGGCAGAAGGATTGCTTGAGCCCAGGAGTTTGAGGTTGCTGTGAGCGAGGCTGATGCCATGGCACTCTAGCCCGGGCAACAGAGTGAGACTCTGCCTCAAAAAAAAAAAAAAAAAGAAGAGACATCAGAAAGCTCCCCCTCTCTCTCTCCTGTGCTCACACAAAGAAGAGGTCACGTGAGCACACAGTGAGAAGGTGGCCATCTGCAACCCATGGGGAGAGCCCTCACCAGAGACCAACGATGTTGGCACCCTGATCTCCTACTTCCAGAACTGTGAGAAAACAAATTTCTGTTGTTTAAGCCACCCAATCTGTGGTGTTTTATCATGGCAACTCAAGCAAACTAAAACATAGCATGCATCACACAGCACATATCCATACTTCATTCTTGTTATTGTCAAATAATACTCCATTCATTGCATGAATGTACCACATTTCCTTAGCATTTTATCAGTTCATGAACATTTCAGTGGTTTTCACTTTTTGGCTATTTTGCGTAAGACTGCTATGAACATTCATGCAAAAGTTTTTGTGTGCACATACATTTTATTGCATGTATTTATTTTTGAGACAGGGTCTGGCATAATCATAGCTCTCTGTAAACTTGAGCTCCTGGGCTCAAGCAATCTTACTACCTCAGCCTCTCAAAGTGCTAGGATTACAGGTGTGAGCCACTGTGCTCAGCCTGGACATATGTTTTCAACTCTCTTGGGTACGTACCTAGGACTGGAATTACTGAGTCATATTGGTAACTCTGTGTTTAACTTTTTGAGGAACCGCCAGGCCGCTGTCCAAACCAGCTCTGCCATTTTGCATTCTCACCAGCAAAGCACGCAAGTTCCAATCTCTCCACTTCCTCCTCAACACTTGCTGTTATCTGTCTTTTCGATTATGGCCATCCTAGTTGGTATGGAGTGGTATCCCACTGTGGTTTTGATTTGCATTTCCATGACAACTAATGGTGGTTGACCATCAAGTGCTTATTGGCCATTTGTATTTTTTTTTTTTTTTTTTTTTTGAGTCAGAGTCCTGCTCTGTCATCTGGGCTAGAGTGCAATGGCATCATCCTAGCTCACTGCAACCTCCAATTCCTGGGCTCAAGCGATCTTCCCGCCTCAGCCTCTCAAATGCTAGGATTACAGGCATGAGCCACCACACCAGCCATCAAGTTATTTTTAAAATCAGACTTATTGAAGTCTAATTGATGTAAAGATCACTCTTTAAGTGTACAGGCAGGAGGATCACTTGAGGCTAGGAGTTCAAGATCAGACTGGACAATACAGCAAGACCCTGTCTCTATAAAACATTAAAAAATAAATTTTTAGGCCAGGCGCGGTGGCTCACGCCTGTAATCCTAGCACTCTGGGAGGCCGAGGCGGGTGGATCGCTCGAGGTCAGGAGTTCGAGACCAGCCTGAGCAAGAGCAAGACCCCATCTCTACTAAAAATAGAAATAAATTATCTGGCCAACTAAAATATATACATAGAAAAAATTAGCCGGGCATGGCGGCGCATGCCTGTAGTCCCAGCTACTCGGGAGGCTGAGGCAGTAGGATCGCTTAAGCCCAGGAGTTTGAGGTTGCTGTGAGCTAGGCTGACGCCATGGCACTCACTCTAGCCCGGGCAACAAAGCGAGACTCTGTCTCAAAAATAAATAAATAAATAAATTTTTAAAAAATTGGGATGCCATTAGGCTGCTGTGGCTCTAGTGCCTCAAGTTCCTACAGAAGCAAACTGAAGCCCACTATAAACAGCATAATGAAACTAGAGACTTTACTAATCAAAACCACCAACTAATTTCTAACTAGAGACTCTACCAATCAGAAATTGCCCACTAACCTCTAACTAGGGTCTTTTGACTCTAACCAATCAAACATACTTCCTTTGTCTTCCTTCCATTTCAGCCTGTGCAAGTTTGCTGTCCACACAGCTGCACAGAAGTTCTCTGTTACCTCTTCTGGTACTGAGTGCTGCCCGATTCAATCATTCCTTGCTCAAGAACACTTTTCTAACTTATCTTGCTTTCCAATAAAGTCTCTCTTTTTTGGGGGGGTGGCGGGAGGGACAGAATCTCGCTCTGTTGCCCCAGCTGGGGTACCGTGGCATCAACTTCCAACTCCTAGGGCTCAAGCGATCCTCCTGCCTCACCTCCCAAGTAGCTGGGACTACAGGCATACACCACCACCCGCTAATTATTTCCTACTTTTTAGGAGAGGCGGGGTCTTGCTCTTGCCCGGGCTGGTCTTGAACTCCTGAGATCTAGCGATCCTCCCAAAGGGCTAGGTTTACAGGCGTGACCTACCTCGCCCAGCCCTGATCAAATCTTTGCCCAAGAGGCAAGCAGAGGCAGTAGCCTATCAACAGCTTTGCCAAGATGTCTGATACGGAAGAAATATTGTTCCTCCTACACATGGACTGTGAAATCAGATCATCTCCAGGCCTGTGAGATTTACTCTCAAATGCCTGCTTCTCACACAGGATTGGCTGGGTCCTGGATGCACTGCCTTCGCCCGTAGGACCCAAAGGCATCTGAGTGATGCTTATCAAGCACACCCCTGGATCCAAACACCTGAAGCAGGACGTACACTTCTGTGGGTGCCACCTATCTGTGATCAGTGTAAGCACATTTGGGAAGCTTGGTGCGATGCCACATCCCCGGGGCATCTCCCAAGCTGGAGCATTATCTCAGGTGAAACAAAACATTAAAATCCGCCCCAGGGCTACAGGTGACAGAATCACCAAAACAAGAAGGTGCCTTACTCAGCATCTCCTTAGAGTCAGGTGTCTACCGCAACACTGTACCTATACTGAGATAGATTACTCCGTATTCATTCACTTTTTTTACTTAAATTTATTTGTAAAGAAAACTTTCCAACACTTTCATAGAAAACTTGTCCAGATGAGAAGGCAATTTCAAGGAAAATTAAACAGTGTTATTAAATTCTGGTGAGACAGCTTTGCCTGCTAAAGGCTCTGAGCCAGGGACCTGCTCTCTCTTTTTGGAAAAAAGAGATTGGCAAGGGTTAAAGAGGTGTTTAAAATACATTAGCAACAGACTGAGTCTTTCTCCTAGACCAGTCATTCTCAACACGGGGTGCTTTGGGCCCCTCGGGGACATTTGGCAACGTTTGGAGATATTTTTGGTTGCCACAACTGGGGGTGGGGGTGTTTCTGGCATCTAGACGGTAGAGGCCAGGGGTGCTGCTAAACACCCTACAATGCACAGGACAGCTCCCCACCCACCACCCCCACCACCACAAAGAATTTTCTGGCCCCAAATGTCAATAGTGCCAAAGTTGAGAAACCCTGTCCTAGAGAAATAAGAAAGGTTGAGAAAAAACTGGAAAGCAATTTCCTCACTTTGGGATTCAACATCATTGACTGCAGGATCCGGGTACCATATGACACCACCCCACACCAACCCAGGTCCAGGAGCCACACTTAGAGAAAACTGTCTCAATGACGAGATGACATGGAACCCAAGGGTAACCCCAGCCACGGTGCTAAACAAATGCTGTTATCTGAAAGCTCTTCTCTAAGAAGTCCACAGGCCCAGCAGCAGTACTAATGAAGCTGCATGGGACACTGTCCTTACAGTCAATATTTATTAAGCACCTACTGTGTGCAGGCACTGCGCTGGGAACTCATAAGTCATGATTCCAGTAAGAGGGACACAGGCCAATGGGGTCGGCTAAAAGGTAAATAAATGAGTAGAAACAGCATCATGGGAAAGGATGTGCAGCGTACAGAGGATGGGAACCCTCTGATCGGGGGCCAGGGGTCACACGGGGTCAGGGGACAGGAAAGTGTCCCCAGGGAAGGCAATGACTCCAGGTCTTAAACCTCCCAGGGAGCTCTCTGGTTAGAAGCAGAGCTAATTTAAAAGCAACCCATGGCTTCTGGCAGAGTTCACAGATTCAAACCCTTTTATCACTAATTTCTAATATGGAGAAATATCCAGAAATACACCCTAAAATAATTTTAAGGAAAAAAGCTGTATGCCTAGAATATCCACTGCATTGCTGTTTACACTTGAAGGGGAAAAAAAAAAAAAAAAAAACTGGAAACAACCTAAATGCCAAACCACAAAAAAGCAGTTAGCAAAATCTGAGAACTAACTGGTATTTACTGAGTGCTGACCACTCGCCAATTGCTTTACAAACAGTGTAGCAAAATGATTATACCTTTTTCTCCCTGTGGCAACTGTGAGAATCAATCCTCTCAGTCCCTGAGAAAAGTCAGACTTGGGGAAGACGGGGAAACGAGGCTTCCCGATCAATACCATGGAAACTACTGGACGTGTCTGTGTGCACGCGCATATGATTTTTTTTCACAGATATGTATTTAGTGAAAAATATATATATAAAAAAATTTAATGTAACCCTTACCCCATACAAAAATTAACTTGACATGGATCATTGACTTTACCATAAAACCTAAACTGCAAAACTTCTAGAAGAAAGCCTAGGAGAGGCTGGACATGCTGGCTTACACCTATAATCCCAGCACTTTGGGAGGCTGAGGCAGGAGGACTGCTTGAGACCAGGAGAGTTCAAGACCAGCCTGGGCAACATAGCAAGACCCCATCTCTACAGAAAAAAGCAGCTGTAGTGCCAGCTACTTGGGAGGCTGAGGTGAGATGATCACTGAAGCCCAGGAGTATGAGACTACAGTGAGCTGTGATGACATGACTGCACTCTAGCCTAGGCAAGACAGTGAGACCCCCGTCTCAAAAAAATCTTTGTGACTTTGAGTTGGGCAAAATTTTCTTAGATAAGACACCAAAAGAACAAACCATTTTAAAAATTGGGGCAGGAGCAACAGGTGCTATTTAGGATAATGTTATGTCATTACCAGAATATTCATTTTTATGGTTAGCTTCTATATATGGAAAGTAGGATGGATCTTCCATTTATGGTAGTGATGTAAAGTTTCCTTTTTATTTTTTAATTTTTTTCCCTAAAACACTAAGATGATGGCAATTCATTTTAAATAAATGTGGTTACATTTCTAAAATATGAATGACCCCAAGGGAAAATGTGTAGAGTCTAAGATACAATCTCTGAGGCTAGGCTGCCTGGGTTCAAATTCTCGCTCCATCTGGCCTTGGACAAGGTGAGGACCTTCTTCCTGCTTCAGGCTCCTCATCTGTAAAATGGGCTCAATACAGGATTGTGACCTCAAGGGGCTTTGGAAGGATGTACTGGGCTTCTATATACAGAAACCTCAGAACATGAGCTGGCACACGGGACACACTACCTGGGTATTATTCACTATTATTGATAACGGTAAAATGGGTTTTGGAAAACTTAAGCTTCTTCTTTTAATTTTGAAGTACTGGCTTTATTGCTATTGCTTTTGTACCATCAAGAGAGATCGATGAGGAAAATACTTGATTGTGAAAGAAGGAAGGAAAGAAAGAGGGAAGGAAGGAAAGAAGAAACCACCAACCCACCCAGTGTGGGACTGGTTACTGGGATCCTTGAACACTCCGAACAGTTCCTGCTTCAGTGAAGCTGCTGCTGTCTTTCTAAAGCGCTCCAACTTCTGAACTCCAACATCTGACCTGCGACCAGCAGGGAGACTGGAGATAGAAGAATGGAGTGGGAGAGTCATCAGGGTGCTGTTCTCTGACAAAGGGGACGGCAGACAAAGGGACTCCAGCAGGCCTTTGTGTCGAAACCTTCCCAAGAGCAGCAGGATAAAAAGGAAAACTAA
This sequence comes from Varecia variegata, assembly GCA_028533085.1. Taxonomy (NCBI): domain Eukaryota; kingdom Metazoa; phylum Chordata; class Mammalia; order Primates; family Lemuridae; genus Varecia; species Varecia variegata. The sequence goes on along the minus strand of CM052442.1, from coordinate 121,082,591 downwards.
ACAAAGCAAAAAGGAGCAGAGTGGAAGTCAGTAGCTGGAGGGTGTTTAGCTTGCGAGCTCTGTGGACGGAAACCTCTGCAAGAGGGCTTATCCTCTCCATGGATCAAAGGAAATAACTATCCCCAAGAAAATAGCTATCTGAGTTCATAAGGATGTGAAGCAACTGGAACTCTCCACACTGCCCTTGGGAGCATAATTTGGTACAATCATGTTGGGAAAGACTGGCAATTCTAACGCAGCTAAATGTACACCTGCCCTAGGATCCAGCAGTCCCACTCCTAGTATCTAGTCTAGAAAAATCAAACCATATGTCCACAAATACAACGACCAGCAGTGTGCACAGCTGCTATACCCGTATCATGAATAACATGCAACTCCAGAAACTGAAAACAATCCAAATGCCCACCAACAGAAGACCGGATGTACAAACTGTGCTATAATCACACAAAGGAATATTACGCAGCAGTAATTGATCAAACTATTGATTGGCGCAGTAGCGTGGCTGAATCTCAAAAAACATTATTTTGCGCAAAAGCGGCCAGGCACAAAAGAGCACACACTATGTAATTCCATCCACTCGAATGCAAGGACTCATTTACACGATAGGAATCAGAACTGTGGTTGTCTAGGGTGGGTGGTAGTGATCAGAATTGACTAGAAAGGGGCAGGAGGGGAACTTTCCGGGGAATTGGAAATGTTCAGTCTCTTGACTGGAGTGGTGGTCACGTGGGTATACGTAAGTGTCAGAAAACATCTGTCCTGGGTTGAATAGTACCCCCGGCCCCAATTACGTCTACCTGAAATCTCAGAATATGACCTTATTTGGAAAAAGAGTCTTTGCAGATTTAGTTAGTTAACTAAGAGTGAGGTCATACCAGATTAGGGGAGACTTTAATCCAATGACTAGTGTCCTTACAAGAAGAGAAAACATAGGCTGGGCGCGGTGGCTCACGCCTGTAATCCTAGCACTCTGGGAGGCCGAGGCGGGCGGATCATTTGAGCTCAGGAGTTCGAGATCAGCCTGAGCAAGAGCGAGACCCCGTCTCTACTAAAAATAGAAAGAAATTATCTGGCCAACTAAAAATACATAGAAAAAATTAGCCGGGCATGGTGGCTCATGCCTGTAGTCCCAGCTGCTCGGGAGGCTGAGGCAGTAGGATCGCTTGAGCCCAGGAGTTTGAGGTTGCTGTGAGCTAGAAGGACGCCACGGCACTCACTCTAGCCGGGGCAACAGAGCGAGACTCAGTCTCAAAAAAAAAAAAAAAAAAAAACCAGAGACACACAGGGGGAGACCATCTGATGACTGAGACAGAGATTGGACCGGTACGTCCACAAGCCAAGGAGCACCAGTGACAGAATGCAAGCATGCAAAACTAGAAGTGGCAGGGAAAGATGGTCCCCTAGACACTTCGAAGAGCTCATGGCCTTGTCGACACCTTGATTTTGGATTTATAGACTCCAGATCTGAGAGAGAACACACTTCTGTTGTTTTAAGCCAAGTTTCCAGTACTTTGTTACGGAAGCCCCAGGAAACTAATAGACCACCAAACTGAACATGTAGGATGTGTGCATTTTAAGTTATATTCCAATTTGAACAATAGAAAAAAAGTCATTGGAAATAACAAGTTGGTGTGAAGGCTCCAACCTGGCTCAGGAGACAGAACCCCTAGAGGAACCAGCCCAAGGCTGCTCAGAGTGCACAGGGAGGGGGGGCACCAGGGCACTGCCCAGCCAGCCCCATCCCGGTGGTTCTTCGCCCACCATGCAAAACTGTCCCTTCTGCGCACAGCAAAAATGCCCCCTTCACCCTCTCAAACATAAATACCTTGTGGTCTACGGGCAGCACTGCCCAAGAGACCCACTCTGCAAATGCACCATTCAAAAGCAAACTGGCCCACTTCTGAGGGAGCTGCAACCCTCGGAATCAAATGCCGCAGAATGGCGGCCAACAGGCACCAAGACCATCAGCCCTCTTCTTCTCTCCATGAGCCCACAGTGCATTATCTGAAATGCCAACCCACAGGGATTTTCAGTTCCATTCCTTTGCTTTCTGTAGCCCACTTAGAAAAGGAGATTTTTAAAAAAAAAATTTTCATTATTTTCCTTCATGCTATAAGCCTCCACCCTGGAGAACTGACCCATCATTGGTCCAAGCACCCCCTACAGAAATCTGCAGGAGGATCAGGGTCAGTGAAGGTCAGGAATGAACCCCAAATACAGAGACTACCTGGCCCAACCCTTACTGGATATCCTAATCCCCACGAAGTCTCCCCCACATTTATTTGACGCTTACTATGTACCAAGGAACTTTTCATATATTAACTCACTGAATTCTTACAAGGCCGGCAGCTGGGAACTACTATCCTCAGATGAGGAATCTGAGGACCAGACCAGAGGGGTGAGGTAACTTATCTGAGGTCACACAGCAGTAACTGCAGAGTAGGGAGTTCAGCCCCATCTGGCCCAGAGACCACTGTCCAAGCCACAGGGCTGCCCTACCACATGGACACCTGCTTCTCTGGACTGGTCACCACATCCTCTAGTCACCAAGAACCCAAGGGTTTTTCTTTGTTAATGACCCAGGCCCTTTTAACAATTTTTTTTTTTTTTACCCTTCTTGAGAAACATTAGGGCAGTGAGTCCCAAATTAAGTTTTATAATAGCCCAGAGACTCTAAAAGGCCACTGGGACATCCGCCAAACATTACATAAACAAAACTGAATGTAACAGGATAAAGATTCTTTGGTTTTATTTTTTGAGGTTTTAATATATTTTAAGTTAACAAAAACAATAACAGAGCTAAACTGGAAAAGGCTTAGATCAGAATCATGCAGTTTTTTCTTAACTCAGTGGGAAACCCCACTTCCCAATGCCCAATCACACCAGGAAGAAGTTTGAGCTGGGTTTCCTGGAAGGGAATCAAACCAATGGTTCCTCACCTCAGGAAAGGAGAATGAAGCCTGTAGGTACCGGTTCTGTCCATGTCCCCAGACCACATATGCTTCCAAGACTGCAAGGATGGTTCAATATCAGAAAACTACTTTATATAACACTACACAGTCAGCCCTCTGTATCCTCGGATTCCGCACCTGCAAATCCAATCAACCACAGATAGAAACTGTAGCTGGGCCTGTGATCGAGTCTGTACTGAGCAGGTACAGACTTTTTTTCTTGTTATGCCCCAAATGATACAGTGTAACAAGTATTTACACAGCATTTACATTACACTGTATTAGGTATTAGTAATTTAGAGATGATTTAAGTATAAAGGAGGATGTGCGTAGGTTATATGCAAATACTACATCATTTTATAATATATAAGGGACTTGAGCATCCTCGGATTTGGGTATCCATGGGGGGTCCTGGAACAATGCCTTGAAGATACAAAGGGTTGACTGTAATAGATCCTACAAGATCTATAAATGCTGAATAAGCATTTGACAAAATTCAACACTCTTTCCTGATAAAAATCCATTAAAGTGGGAAGTGATGGATAATTCCTTCACATGATAAAATGTATCTATCTCAGATAAAGACCAGCATTTTTCTTAACTTGGAATCACCGGAAGCATTCCCACTAAAGACAAGAACAATACGAGTGTGCTCACTGTCTTTGTACAGGAGATCCTATCTGATGCAATGACACAAGCAAAAGAAATTAGAGATAAAAGAATTGAATAGGAAATAGTAAAACTATTTCCACTTATAGATGATAATAACCCTACAACATCCAACATAACAACAAACTACTATAAACAATAGCCCATTAGAAAAGACTCCACTTACAATAGCAACAAAAAAGATAAAATACCTAGAAATGAATGTATCAAGAAATATGCAAGATATATACTAAAAACCTAATCAATACTAAAGGACACAGAAGATTTAAACAAATGGAAAGATATATTATGTTCTTGGATAGGAAGATTTATCATCATAAATATGTCCATTCTCCTAAGTTAACATAAATTTAAAGCAATCCCGATGCATTAAACAAAAAATGATATTTAAAAGGTTGAAGAACATATAAGAAAGGTATTTAACCTCATTAGCCATTAAAGAACTGAAAATCAAAACTGCATTACCACTACACACACACCAGAATGACTAAAATGAAAAAGACCAACAAATCCAAGTGTTGTAAGGATATAAACAGAATTGTCAGACATTTCTAGAAGGAGAGTAAATTGTTACATGTCTATTTGGAAGACAGATGCGCAGTATTTTCTGAAGTTGAATATATGCACATCCCATGGCCCGGCAATTTCTCTCCTAAGTATCAAACAGAAATGTCCATGGGCATACATTTCTATACAAAAGAATGCATGTATATAAAGTTTGGTGTTTTTTTAAAACAAAGCATAGCAAAACCGATCTATGAATTAAGAAACAAAAGGAGGATAATTATCTTTCAGAAGGAGGGTGGGATAGTGACTGTTTGGGGGACTGAGAGGGGCTTCTACATGCTGGTAATGTTCTATTTCCAAATCTAGGTAACAGTTACAAGAGTGTGTTCACTTTCTGATAACTTACCAAGCTGTACGCTTACAATTTATTCATGTTTCTGTATGTGTATTACACTTTAGTTTTTATTAAAGCAATTCCAATAAAAACACCAGCATGTGTGTTTGTGTAATCAGACATGAGGTTTTAAAGCTCAAATGAAAAAATAAGTACGAATAGCTTGAAAGGGCTCAAAAAATAAGAGCAGCATCCCTTCCACATACTAAATATATTTTTAAAATATTATAAATATTAATAAACAAAACAGTGGGAACTTCAATGAACATGAATAAACACAGAAACCAATAGAAAAGAGTCGGAAGTTCTGAAACAGACCCAAATACATATGGGGAGAGAGCTTGTGACAAACAGCTTGTGATAAAATAGCTTCTCAATTTAGCAGGGAAAAAGATAGTCATCTGGGAAAAAAATATGGTTGGAGCATGTATCAGGATAAATTCCAAACACATCAAAATTTGAATGTAAAATAGAGGGAAACATAGAACACATCCTGTTACCTTAAAGTGGGAAGGTTTTTGTACCTATGATTCAATATTCAGAAGCCATAGAAGACTGATAAACTTGTATAAAATTAAAAACTTGTGCATACCAAACAAAAATATCAACAAAATAAAAGAGAAACAGTAAACCAAATGCAACTTGTATCAAAGGCAAAAGACTAATCACCCTAATATATAAACAGCTTGTAGAAAAGAAAGAAAAATCCAGCAATTTAATCTTTAAAATAAGCAAACAATATGAGTAAGAAAGTCATAGAGAAATACAAACAGTCCTTAAACATATTATAAACTTTAAACTTTTCATAACAAATTTAAATTAAGACCACACTGGGTCACTGTTTTTCACCTATCAGATTGGTAAATGTCCAATGATCTGACAATTTTTTTTTTTTTTTTTTTTTTTGAGACAGAGTCTCACTCTGTTGCCCGGGCTAGAGTGCCATGGCGTCAGCCTAGCTCACAGCAACCTCGAACTCCTGGGCTCAAGCGATCCTACTGCCTCAACCTCCCAAGTAGCTGGGACTACAGGCATGTGCCACCATGCCAGGCTAATTTTTTGTATATACAATTTTAGTTGTCCAGATAATTTCTTTCTATTTTTAGTAGAGATGGGGTCTCGCTCTTGCTCAGGCTGGTCTCGAACTCCTGAGCTCAAGCGATCCGCCCGCCTCGGCCTCCCAGAGTGCTAGGATTACAGGCGTGAGCCACCGTGCCCAGCCTGATCTGACAATTTAATGGGTTGACAATGACATGGGAAAACAGTAATTTTTCATCCAAAGCTGATGGAAATACAAACTGGTACTCACCTTATGGAGAGCAAACTGGCAGTCTCTCTCCAACCTACAAATGCAGATACCTAACAATCCAGCTTCTGGGAATTTATTCTGCATATGTAACAAGCCACCTGTACAAGGCTAGCCATCTCTGCAATAGCTGGGAGAGCAGATTGAAAAAACCTGAGTACAGTGTGATATCTTCAGTGAAACAAGCCCACAACAGTATGTCATCTATTTTGTAAACCGTGTTCAGCAGAGGTGACAATGCATATATATATATATATATATATATATATTTGTATAATGAGATTGTATTAATTTATACTAAAATGTGAAAGATTGGCAACTCAGAAACCTGTGAGAGCATCTTTTAAAGAAGATCCTTGGCCAGGTGCGGTGGCTCATGCCTGTAATCCTAGCACTCTGGGAGGCCAAGACGCGCGGATCGTTTGAGCTCAGGAGTTCGAGACCAGCCTGAGCAAGAGCGAGAACCGGTCTCTATTAAAAAAAAAAAAAAAGTAGAAATTATCTGGACAACTAAAAATATATATAGAAAAAATTAGCCGGGAATGGTGGTGCATGCCTGTAGTCCCAGCTACTCGGGAGGCTGAGGCAGAAGGATTGCTTGAGCCCAGGAGTTCAAGGTTGCTGTGAGCTAGGCTAACGCCACGGCACTGTAGCCCAGGCAACAGAGTGAGACTCTGTTTCAAAAAAAAAAAAAAAAAATTACTGATCAGTAAAAGAGGAGTTGTAATCCACAAGCTCCTAAGCCTTGAACAAGAACAAGAACAAGACCTACAAGATCTACCCCAGTTCCTGTTCCAACACAGCCTCTGTCATTTATAATCAGGTAATAAATCCTTATGAGAAATTTTATTGCTCATGATGTCAGCTGACACTTGCCAGAAACATCTTATATCAATATTGTTACTGCAATACACTGTGAGACAGAGCAAATATACAACTATTATGTACCCATAATAATTAAACATTTCAAAAAAGAAAGAGACTGGGCAAAATTTGCTTAACCTCCCTTAAACCCCAGTTTTGTCTTTGGCAGAGCAAAAATAAGAACAGAACATCACAGAATTGCTGTGAAGTGCAGGTGTTTTTAGTGTTTCCAAAAGCGGCACAAAACAAGCCCTGCATACAACAGCCACCTGATGGCTACACAGCAGGTGCAGTCGATGGAAGATCTGAGCTTCCACGCTTCTCAAACCTCAGCGTCTTTAACCACCACCTGGAGAGGCCGAGACACGGGCTCCGGCTAGGCGTGGTGGCTCACACACCTGCAACCCCAGCGTGCTTTGGGAGGATCGCTTGAGGCCAGATATTCGACACCAGCCTGGGTAACAAAGTGAGATGCCATCTCTACAAAAAAACATTAAAAATTAGCTGGGCATGGTGGTGCACGCCTGTAGCCCTAGCTACTTGGGAGGCTGAGCCAGGAGTATCTCCAGCCCCGACGACAGAGCAAGACCCTATCTCAGAAAAACAACAAAAACCCACAAGCTACCAGACCCCACCCTCAGAGATGCGATTCAGTAGGTCCAGAGCCCGTAAACTTGCATTTCAAACACACTTGCTCTCCCGGGCGATATTGACGCCGCTGGGGGAAGGACCACGTTTGAGTAGCCTGGTCCAGAGCAGGGCTCCTCAAACTGATGTGCCAACAAGTCACCTGGAATCTTGCTGAAATACAGATTCTGATTCAGAAGGCCTGGGGCGAGACCTGGGATTCTGCATTTCTAACGCGCTCCCAGGTGTGGCAGATGCTGCCGGTCTGCAGACCACACTGTGAGTAACAAGCTTCTGGAATATCCAACTCCAGCCACTTCACGGATGAGGAAATTGTGCCTTGGAAAAGGTAGAAGACTCACCCAAGGCCACATGGACAGTGAGGGCAGAGATCAGGGAAGGCCCCGTCCAGGGTGGCAACCGTCCCTCGGGAGTCCCTCCCCACCCACTGCGTCCCCAGGCCACAAACCTGCCTGGCCGACAAGCGAGGCCAATCCTTTAGGAACCGGCGTGGAGATTTCCTGAATCAGACCTCTGCTCTTCTGAGCAATAAACCATCTACCAGGGAGCTTAGTTCAAACCACCAGTCTCTTCTCTTCACAAATGTACTTTTGGCAAAATGTCCTTAGTTGAGTCACCTGCTCTTCCAGTGACTCACACCTTGGACAGGCCCTGTGGAAGACACCCAGCATTTCCCAACACCTATGGCCGGACTGCAGAGAGAAGCAGAAATGGGGGTGGGGGAGCCCTCAAATAGCCAGATTCGCACTGGGTGCATTTTTTCCAACTCACTTTCTCCCCTGTCAAAAAGTCCATCACAGTTAGAGATTTATTTGGGTTAACAAGCATCTTCTTTTCAGGAAGCATTTTCTCTGGGAGAGTTCTGCACTGACAATCTTTCACACTTTAGTGTGAATTATTCTACTACAGAGGGGAAAAAAGTGGAATTAAGAAAACTAAAGTCTCGAATAATTAAGGCAGAAGGGGTCTTACCTGAGAGATCTGGAGCTTGATCGAGGAGCACAGCTTTTGGGAAACCATAGCTTGGGCCTCGGCCTCTGCACCAGTCACCAGCGCGCCCCCAACCCCTCACCCTCCAGTCGCTGCTGCCTTCAGGCTGCGAGTGAGTGGCTGGTGGGCCTGGCTCTGCCATTTACTTACTGTGTGACTTAAGTAAATCACACAGTTTTATCAACTCTCAGAGCTGCAGGCAACAACCGTAAGAGAATCACCTGGTTCTTTGATCCCAGAACTCCGATTTCTAGACTGTGGCAGGTGGCCCCGGAAGCAGACCCTGCCACGGGGGTTTGGCTTCACGTGATTAGTGAAGGGAGGACGTCAGGAGAAACCAGTGAGGGGCGAGGAAAGCAGAATGGGGGAGGGCTGTTTAAATCAACTAAGTTGTCCCACCTTGAGGCAAAGAGGCCCAGCTGTGCCCACCTAATTCAGTCAGTGATTCCTCGGGGGCGTGGAATGGTTTGACCTCCCGAGTATCTCCACCAAGGGGCACGGAGTCTGCTGTTTGCTGCAGCCCTTGCTACCTCACAGTGACTAGGAAGTGGCTACCACACTGGGGTCTCATTCTGCCTCCCAGGCTGGAGTGCCGTGGCGTCATCATCGCTCACTGTAGCCTCCAACTCCTGGGCCCAAGCGACCCTCCTGCCTCAGCCTCCCGAGTAGCTGGGACTACAGACACCCACCACCATGCCCAGCAAGTTTTTTTCATTTTTTGTAGAGACGAGAATATTGCTATGTCGAACTTCTGGCCTCGAACTTCTGGCCTCAAGCGACCCTCCTGCCTCCTGAGCCACTGGGATTACGGGCGTGAACCCGTGCACCGGGCCCCTCCTAGTTCTGAGAGCCTCTCAAATGTGTTTCTAAGCAAAGGGTCCCCAAAATCACAAAAGATAGAAGGAAAAGAAGAATAAAGCATTTTTTCATTTCCAGAAGAATCTTGGAATCTGCACTTAGAATAAACCCCAGCTGCTCCCCACAGCTTCCCGGCAGGCTGTGAATGGGCCCCTCCCAGCCCCACCCGCTGTCCCCGCACTGACTGCTCCTTGAGGACTTTGCCTTCCTTCTGCCTAGAATGTTCCACAGTAGATTCTTGCCCAGCTGGCTCCTTCTTGTCAACCCAAGAGATTCCTTCTCTGACCACCCAGGCCGCTCCCTGTCACGTCCCCTGGGGCACCTTCTGCACGGCACTGGCCACTCCGACGTTGTGGTAGCTGTGCCCACTTGTGCTGTGTGTCTCCCCAGGGGAGCGGCCTTCACAGGGACAGAGCCTGGTTCTGGTCTCACCATGGTGGCCCCAGTGCCTGGCACAGGCTCGGCATGTAGGAAACTCTATGATATCTGAGTGAATGAACCGGACATTTGGGCCAGATGCCGAAATTCCAACAGAGAAGGAGAACTAGGTCAGCTAAAGGCTTGGCATCCCCAGGAGCCGGAGGAAAACGGGGGACAGGCCAGGCTGGGGATGGAGGAGAGAAGCCACCAAGAAGTTCCTCAGCTGTTCGATTCCTCCGTCTTCTCCCAGCCCCTCTCTGAGCCCCAATGCCTCGACTGGGAGTCAGGGTTGGCATCGCCTGGGAGAGAAACTCACATTATGTTTGGAAGGTGCCAACCTCTTAAGTGTCCAGGGCACCTGCATTCCAATCCAGCTCTAGGGCTCAGCCTCCCCCTCTCCACTGGCACCTGAGAGGGCACAGCGATCACTCCAGCCTCACGGGGTGGCCGGGAGCGTCAGCCCGGGGGGCAGCACACTCAGACACACACCCCTGCGAACTGAAAGCAGGGCAGGGTCAGTCTCACCCCGTCCCCAGGAGCCTCCCGTCCCCCAGCATCTCCCCGCACTTCCCAGGTGCCATGCACTTGACATGCACTTGACATGCCCTTGCTCGCTTGATCAGTGCAGCGACACCAAATTATCCTTGTGGCCACATCTCGAGGTATCTTTATCTCCATTTACAAACCAGGAGATTAAGGCTGAGAGGTGAAGGCCCTGGCTGGAGGGTGTACAGCTCCTGAGCTGCAGCACTCGGGTTCGAACCAGTGCCTGGTGGTTGCACCTCCCTATGTAGGTGGTTTGTCTCCAGGGGTCCATTTCACACTGCAGCCCTGGGAGGAAGGCGTCATTACCTCGGTTTTACACAGAGAGGAAGGGCGATTCCAAGCAGGTCTGCAGGCGCCCCTGGCCTCGTGGGCAGCCCCCAGCACTTGGGGTCCCCTCCTGGGGGCACAGCTGGCCCACGCCCCACCCTCCTCGCTGCCCAAGCGCTCGGGCCAGACACCAGCTCCATTTCCCAGAGGCAGAGGCTAAGGCTCCAAGAGGCCAGAGGGCTGGGCAGCAGCCACCTGTAGGCCCGAGGCTCACCTGGGTCAGTTCATCGGGACTATCAGGGCCTGGCAGGCAGAAGTCTGCGCTCTCCCCACCCTTGACCTTTGCCTCCTCTCTCCAGCCACCGGATGACTGGTCCAAAGCCGGGTCTTATCTATTGGGCAACCAGACCCCGGCTGCACTGGAGACAGACATCTGGCTCCCCACATCTTAATGTAATCCACATGCACTCCCAGGAATGAAGGCTTGGATTCACATTTGAAAATCAAACATTGTAATTCACCATGTTGACAAAGTAAAAAAAGAAAAACCGTATGGTCATTTCAGTAGATGCACAAAAAGTCTTTGACAAAATCCAACATCCAGCCGGGCGCAGTGGCTCATGCCTGTAACCCTAGCACTCTGGGAGGCCGAGGCAGGAGGATCGCTCAAGGTCAGGAGTTCAAGACCAGCCTGAGCAAGAGCGAGACCCCCGTCTCTACTAAAAATAGAAAGAAATTGTATGGACAGGTAAAAATATATATGTAGAAAAAAAAATTAGCCGGGCATGGTGGCGCATGCCTGTAGTCCCAGCTACTCGGGAGGCTGAGGCAATAGGATCGCTTTAGCCCAGGAGTTTGAGGTTGCTGTGAGCTAGGCTGATGTCATGGCACTCTAGCCAGGGCAAAAGAGCGAGACTCTGTCTCCCAAAAAAAAAAAAAAAAATTCAACGTCCATTTCTGATAAAAACTCTCAACCAATTATGAATAGAAGGGAACTCCCTCAACTTGAAAAATGGCATCTGTGAAAACATTGCAGCCAAACGGTGCAGGGCCAAATGTTTTCCCTCCAAGACGGCACAAGTAGGATGTCTGCTCTCACCGCCTCTCTCTAGCACTGTTCGGGGGAATCCAGCCAGTGCAATCAGACAAGAAAAACAGAGGGAAAGGGCGTGCATGTTGGAAAGGAAAAAGTAAAACCTATGCAGAAAATCCTAAAGACTCTCTAAAACTGTAAAGCTAATAAATGAATTCAGCAAAGTTGCAGGACACAAGATCAATATACAAAAATCAATTCTATGTCTATGTACTCACACCAAAGCTAAGAACTACCTAAATGTCCATCGGCAGGTGAATAGGTTAAAAAAAAATTATGGTATAGCCATACAACAAAATCCTACTCCGCAATAAAAAAGGATCAGCTATTGACATACACAACACAGGTGAATCTCAAGCTAATTATGCTGAGCGAAAGAAACCAGACCCTCAAAAGAAAGAGTGCATGCTGTATAATTCCATTTATCTAAAACTCTAGAAAATTCAACTAATCTATAGTGACAGGAAGCAGATTGGTGGTTGGTTGAAGGTGGAGGGTGGGCAGGGAGGAATTATATAGAGGTATGAGGAAATTTGGCAGTAATTGACATATTCATTATCTTAGTTTTGTTATGTATATTTAACACATTAACTGCCATGTGAGTTGTATTTAACTCACACTAGTTTTGAGCCCAGGGCCTCATGAAGCATGTGTAACTCACACATCTCTACCTTGGGAGCCGAGAGAACAATTTTTCAAGTTGCATATAACTCACAAACAGAAAATAATAAAAAAAATAACAAATTTTTCATTAAATTAGAAAGGATCATTTTGTTTTCAAAGTTTTTATTCTATTTTCATAATAAAACACTGTGGCCCCAACGGAAAAAAAAAAATTTTTTTCTAGTGTGGCAGTCAATGTGTTAAAATTTAGCAAACTGTGCACTTTTGTGCAGTTTATTACATGTCAATTTTACCTCAATAAACTGTTTGTTTTAATTGCATATAAATTAAAGTATCTATAATAGGCAAATTCATAAAGACAGAAAGTAGAATTCAGGTTACCAGAGGCTGGGGAGGGAGAGGAATGGGGAGTTATCACTTAATGGGTAAAGTTTCTGTTTGGGATGATGAAAATGTTCTGGAAATAGATAGTAGTGATGGTTATACAACATTGTGAATATACTAATGTGACTGAATTGTACACTTAAAAAATGGTTAAATGCAGAGGAATCCCTCAGAAAAAAAAAATGGTTAAAATGGCAAATTTTATGTTATATGTATTTTACCACAATAAAAAAGTTTTTTAAAAACTCAAAGAAGGGCCCCAGGAGGAAGGTCATTCGACCAGCTGGCTTCTCGTGCTGCCCCCCAGTCCCCGAGGCCCAGGGACAGGCAGGGCTCCAGCCTACATGCCCAGTCTGGGGACCAGGAACCCCAGGCGGCAGATCTGCGGCCTGTTTACTGAGGCCACAGCCCAAGGAAAGTTCCTGGCCTGGCTGGTTCTGTTTTGGTGGCCTCCTCCCTCCTCCACCGTGGAGCTTTGCTGTGGCCTGGGGGGCCGTGGCTTGTCACAAGCTGATGTGTGGCAGGGCCCAGGTCCAGTGTGACATCAAGTACTGGAAACGCAGGCACATGGTGTTCTGGGTCCAGGAGGGCCACCCCCTACCCCGCTCTCTCCTTCCCTCCCTCTCTACCTCTTCCACCCCTCGTTCTTTCTCTCCTTCCTCCTCATCGTCCCCAGTTTCTGAAGCCTCTGTCAGGGCCACACCACAGGGTCCCCTCCAGGGCTCCTGGAAGTCCAGGGTTTGGGCATCTCCAGAGGGGCCCTGAGCCTGCTGGGAATTGACTAGACAGTGGGCTGGGGGCCCCAGGCGACCAACTGCCTGTCCCCCAGCAGCCCTAGGGCCCGTGTCCCCAGCCCAGTCCTTCCGGGTCCCTGTGGGGCCGCACCCGCCTGGCTGTGGGCCTCTCCCACTCCCGCCAGCACTCCACGCCACGCTTCCTCCATCGCAAGTGCTTGGGAGAGCCACTGCAGCTGCTCCGGGCTCTGGGGGCCAGGCACCCCGGGGTGCAGGGTTCTTCCCTGCATCCTGCAGGCTTTTATCTGAGACAGACTCAGAAAAAAAAAAAAAAAAATTGGCTTTTAAAAATCACTAATAAATGATTTGGTTAAGAAAAACAATTCCCAAACAACAACAAAAAATAAATAAAATAAAATAAAACCTCAAAGAAAACCCCACATATAAATGGACACTTGAATTTGCGGAGGGAGAGAAGGGTCTTCCGCTCTGAGCTTCCCAAGGGGTCTCCTGTCCTCAGGGAGGCTCAGAATAGCCTTCTTCCCACAGGACAGACCGCCCGTCCCTCCCACGGGACGAGGCCCTTGCCATGCTTTCGTAGCGGCCAGCTCCTTACCCCTGCAGCCCCCACCCCCTCCGTGGTGACCGACCAGCCTTGGCACCTGCTGTATCCCATAAGCAGAACGCCTTCCCTCTCCCCACCTCCAGCCTAACTCTGGCTGTGCGAGGCTCCCCCCTCGACCCCCAGCAGAATCCAATACACATATGCGCACACATATAAACACATATGTGCACACACAAGCACATACATGCACACAGGCTCTCTCACTTTGGCCCTAGAGCCACAACAGGTCGCCGGCCTCCTGTTTGCTCCAGCTACAAGAGGGCCCCCCTGCAGAGCCCCAGACCCCGGGTCCTCCTCTGCCTTTGACCTGCTCCCAGCGTCCTGTGCGTGGACTGTTCGTCTCGGCGCCAGGCTGGGAGCTTCTGCACGGCTCAGACTTTGCCTGACACTTTTCTGTCCCCCAACTTTTTCAGCCCAATCTAGACCCAGCAGAGATGACCCGCTGCCAGGGACTTGGGCTGAACCAGTCCCTTTTTCACTAATTCAGGAATGTCCCCAGAGGAGAACAATGGCGAAAGTGGAATTCTTGGGGAACAGAGCAGCTTTGTTTGAAGTTTTTGGCATGCAGAGGACAGACTGCAGGGACACACAGGATGCCGGGAAATGACCAAAACCAGGTTTCCCGGCACCCTGGGTGTCTGTGCCCTTAGGACTTGGGTCTAGAGGGCACTTTACCCATCTGAAGGATGGAGCTTGAGAAACTCCTCCTCAAACTGGGTGAGGCCCGTGGTGTGGTTGAAATGGTTTTCATAAGTCTCCACTATGAGGACAGTCTTGGGTACACAAGGCCTGTTTTCCTGCAAAGGTTTGGCCTCACGCTTATTTATTTTCAGTTCAAGTCTTGCTCTTCTGAGGATGCTGGTGGGGACATACCTGTCCCTCCCGGAGCCTGGCTGGCGGGCTGTCCTGTTCTGGCTCCTGGGCGGGCGGGTGTGCTTTGCTACGCTTTCAAAAGCAACGGGGAACTGGGCTTCCTAACCACCATCGTGACTGTGATGAAACAATCATTCATTCATTCGGAGTTTCCCAGCTCTCTGCTCTGCTGGAACATCAGCCCCTCTGAATTCCAGGCACCTAACTCAGAGCCTCACTGTGCTAACTCATGCAATTAAGGCAGGGAGGTCACAGCGGAGAGCGGAGAGCGGGGCTGTCTTTCCTGCTAACGACTGTCAGCATTGCTGCCGAGGAGGGAATGACATGCAGCCCCCACCCCCAGCCCCACGGGAGCTTGGAAAGGGAAGGTCCGCGTGGGGGTGGACGGGCCTCCTCGCCGGGCTCCACCCTCCTTCCTCACACACTCACGATCTGATTCAGGACGAGCCCTGGAGCCCCCACCCCTTCCATGCTCACCCGGTATAAGCACGTGACACTTGTTAAACGGGTCACAAAGTCTCACCTCAGAGTCAGACCCTATTCCATGTGTGCTGTGGGGCGGAGCCTCTCTGGGGAGCCCGGGGTTTGTCACACAAGGATGGAAGGCTTCAAGCCCACCCTGACACCAGTGGGGAGACCAGGAAACAGTGAACAAGTCCCCGAGGGTAAAGAGATACGTCTGGGAGCCTGAGCTGGCCCGGAAAGGGAAGGAGATAGGGACGGGGCAGGGCCGAGCAGGCTTCCCGGAGCGGGGACCCACGGGGACCTTTGCCACCCTTCTAGCCAACAATGAGAGACAAGCTCTCACCTGCGTCCCTTGCACGGTGAGAAGACAGGAATCCAAAACTCAGAGAAGCTCAACTCTTCCCAAGAGGTGGAGGAGGGTGAATTCCTTAAGATGGAACCCAGCCTGGGCAGGAGGGTTGTTCCAGAACTTCCAGAAGCATCTGTCACCAGCGTTGGTGGCCTGCAGCCCAGCAGTCAGGACCAGCTCTCCTCAACGGGAAGACAGAGGCGGAGGGCAGCCTGGCCCTACCAGCACTCCAGCCTCCTTCCTCCTCACTCCGTAATATTAACACCTTCACATCGCTGTGCCACCGATCTCCAGAACGCTTTTCATCTTTTCAAACCCGAAACTCTGTACTCATTAAACAACTCCCTGCTTCTCCCTGCGCCCCAGCCCCTGGCAAGCACCTTCCACTTTCTGTCTCTGTGAATGTGGCAATCAGGAATAGCTTGCACATTCATTTCTTGCTTAGAGACTCTAGGATCACATAAGTCATATAATTCGATTTCCGAATCCAAGAGGGCAGGCCTATAGTTAAACTTCTTCAGAAAAGGCCTCTTGCAACCTAAACCCAGGCCACATTAAATAAGTTTCCTCGTCCTACCTTTGCCGGTGGGTAAATTTTTTTCTGGTCTTTTAGTGGGGTTTAAACCTTTGAGAGTCCCAGCTATATGTGTGTCGGGGGGAGGATCTCAATTCTACCTCCCTTGCTTCATGTAGGCTCCAAACTTTGTCCCTTGTCCTTGTGGCCATTAAAACATAAATCCCTGCTCATCCAAACCAGCAAAGGGCCCTCAGGGGCAGGCACAGCAGGGCAGCCTCCTCCCCACTCTGGTCTCAGTTTCCTTCATGCTTCTGGCCCTGAGGGTTTCTCTCATTTCCACGCAGTGTAGCTATGCATAAAAAATGTACTTGCTATGTTTTGACCTAAATGTCCACATGTTTTATAGTTTTTCTCCCCAAACTATCAACAAATCTTTCATCTGGCTGAAAAATGACCCTGACATTTCTTTTTCCTTGCATTGGTTTTTTGCCTTAACTTTTCACGCACTCTCGTCTTGTTTCTCCCATGGAACCACAGCTCTGATGTTCACAGGGCACAGTCCCCCAGGGGGCACATGGGACTTGCTCACTGGAAATGAGCAGAATGAGAGAAAAAATAGCTAGGGCTCCCACTCAGGGCTGGGGCATGACCACGGAGAGGGTGCTGCCTGGTTCAGGGACGTTTGGGGGCCATGGAACCTGGATTCACACTGGCAATGGGCCTTGGGATGGAGCTGGCGCTACTGCAGTTGGAATAAAAGGACTACAGGGACAAAGGTTAATAATAATAGCTAATTTTAGTCACTTTATGTCATTTAATTCCCCCTCCCCGCAACATCAATTCCAAAGCTAGGAATTCTCACCCTCATTTTAAAGAAGAGGAAACCAAAACTCAGAAAGTTCATCAACTTGCCCAAAGTCACACAGTGAGCAAGTGGAGGAGCAAGTATTGAATTTAAATGCACCTAACCACAAAGCTCTCGCCATTAACTCTACAGTAGAGGGACGGTCTGAAGGCAAAAGGAAAAGGTCACATTCCCCCAACCCAGCAATCTTGTGCAGCTACAGAGCCTGATTGTGAAGCCAAAGGAGGACCTGGCCTGGGGGTGGGGCCCATGAGGATCTGGTGCTGGAGAGGGCCACCTGAGCACCCTGCAACTGCAGTGTCTGAACACAGAGGCTGGAGCTGGTCAGGGCAGGCCACTCTGGCTGGAGCCCCCAGCCACTGGGCTGGAGAGGAGCTATGCTACCTCACAAAGGGTGGGTTTGCTTTCTTTACTTCCTCAGAGGTCAGAAAGCCTGTGGCCCTTGTCCTTTGGCCTCCCCGGGCCCTCCCTGTGTGGACTCAGACTGGGGCTGGGAGCTCAGTTTCCTCATTCCTCCGGCCGAGCAGCCAGTTGGTCAGAGGCATCCCTGGCTCTTCCCCGCAGGTGCGGGAAGGACTCTGGGACACCCAGCAGGAGGCTGGCTTCTGATTAACAAGGAGTCAGCCTCTGAGGCAGCATAGGCACAGGAGAATGCAGAGGAGGAATGCAGATCAATCCGGGTGACTCAGGAAGCTTCTGGGCCCAGTAGGGCACCTCCCCTCCTTTCCCAGCATCCCCCACTTCTCCCAGCATTCCTCATCTCTCCCACTGTCCCTTCATCTTTCCCAGCATCCCCTGCTTCTCCCAGCATTCCTCTTCCCTCCCAGTATCCCCCACTTCTCCCAGCACCCCCCACTTCTCCCAGCATTCATCATCTCTCCCAGTGTCCCTTCATCTTTCCCAGCATCCCCTCATTTCTCCCAAATGCTTTTTTCCAGGTCCAAACCAGAAACAGCTACCAACAGATTCTCACACCTCCTTTCATCAAACCTAATGCACCATTGATTGTAAAATGTGCTATTATTTTATGCACCACTGAGAAAGAGAGGGGGAACAACTGCCAAATAAATTATGAAATGCCACTGATCCTGATTTCAGAGAAGATGTGAAAATGAAGGGCGGAGGGAGGAATGTTTTAGAATCAGCAGAATGTGATAACTCCAAGAACCGTGTTGTGCATTTTGTGTCTCACCTGGGGGTTAGAGAATATTTCCACGTGCAGTGCCTTGCTCTGTCAATGGCTAGCAAGCGGGCATCATGTGCCCAGCACCACCCTGCACTCAAGGAGTCAGTCCTCTGCCCTTATGGAAATCACAAGTTAGTTGGTGATCTTGGAGGCCAAGCCAGAGAACATCTACAGAGCAGCTCAAGGCTAGTTTTTACGGCGTGTACGATGAATGAATAGATGTTTGGGGAAGGGATAGACTGGAGTTGGCCAAGGTGGTCAAAGGAGGCTTAAAGGCAGGGAGAGGGAAGAGACTCGCAGTAGAGGAGGAAGGATGGAGAGTGGGGACAAGAGAAGATGCTGGGGAGGGAGGAGTGGGGATAAAGTGAACAAGGGATGGAGATGAAACCCACATAGCACAAGCTCAGGAGGTCTGGTTTGTCTGGAATGGAGAAGCTGTGTTGGGGTGTCATGGGACTCTACATTGGACAGGCAGGGCAAGGTCAGACTACACAGGGCCTTGAAAGCCTGGCAGTTCCTGACATGACAGGCAGCCGTGAGCCAGTGCAAGTTCTTGAGCAGGGGCATGGCCAGAGGAACACATTAGTTTAGGGAATACTAATGTGCAAGATGAGCTGGAGGCAGAAGCCAGAGGCCAAGACACCGACCATCCCTCCAAGCCCTGCGATAAAGGAAGGTGACCTCAAACGGTCACAAATGGAAGCACGTGTGCCCGGAAGGCGCTGGAGGGGGGTCAGTTGTGGGGGACAGGCAGTTGGAGCCATGCCAAGATGGAGAAGCACGCCTTCAAGGCCTGTTCTGGAGAGGAACAGCTGTGTAAAGCAGCAGCTTCCTGACACAATGAAGTGGGTACCACTTTCTAGATGCGGGGGCTGAAATACACGTTGCTCATGTTTGCCCGGCATGTAAATCATCACGCAGGAAAACACGTTCTGCCTTTAGGAATTAAGGGGATGCATTTGGTAAGAAACACATATGTTTGATATGTGCTCATCGATAAAATATTCCACTCTTTCTGGATTGGTCCGACTTGGACCAATTTGCAAAAAGAACTTAAAACACTGGCTGAACTCTGTGAGAGAGTAACTCCACTTTAGGAAATGGGCACCTAGAAATAAACAGGTCAGTAATAGCCTAAAACAATGCCATTTGGGAAGGGGGGAGCCACAGAATTACCCCAGAGCCCAACAGAGGGGAAGGGGCTCAGCTCACCAGGAGAAATCAGCATCCGTCACCCAACCACCTGAGCCACTTGGGAGATCCACTTACAAACAGGTTGAGCTGGGAAGGACCCCTACTGTGTGTGTCTGTACCCTAGGTGCTCGGACCCTGTAGAGGTAATCGAGTATTATGGGCACAAGCACAGGTCTGGCTTCAAAGCCTCAGTTTCCTCATCTGTAAAATGGGAGTGAACTTTGCAGTTATTAGCCCTGGGCCTGGTCAGTGGTAAGCTGTTATTGCTACATGCATGACACGCATGGACAATAACAGCTCCGCCCTCATTGCAACTGGACACAAATATTTTTTGACAGGGCTGGGAGATGGGAGGAGAGAGGCACACACGTGGTTATAGAACCCATTGGGAAATGGGGTGCCAGAGAGCTCAGTGCGGTGTCTAGAAGAGCCACCTCCAGCCCGGGAGGGAGACCTACGCAGGGAAAATGGATTTGGCGCAGATCTGCCACTCAGACGCCTGGTTTGCAGTAGATCACTTCTCCCTGGATGTTCATCACAGCGTGTCATGACCCTGGTCCCCTTTGTGCCTCTGGGGATACCCTGGCCACTTCTTCTTGGCAGTCTAGCTCTCGGTATGGGTAAATTCTGCTGCAGTCTGAATGTTTGTGTCTGCCCAAAATTTCAAATGCATCACCCCAGGGTGATGGTATTAAGAGGTGGGGGGTGATTGGGAGGTGATTAGGTCATGAGGGTGGAGCCCTCGTGAATGGAATTTGTCCACTTATAAGGAGTGGCCAGAGAGATCCCTCGCTCCTACCGCCATGTGAGGTTACAAGGAAGAGATGATTGTCTAGGATGAGGGCCCTCACCAGACACCGAGTCTGCCAGTGCCTTGATCTTGGTTTTCCCAGCTTCCAGAGCAATGACTGCTAAGCCTCTCAGTCTGTAGCACCTTGCTATGGCAGCCCAGATGGACTAAGACAGATCCCACTGCTCCCGCAGTCAGCCAAAGAAGGTCAGACTCTTTCCCAGAAGAACGTTCCTAAGAAACTAGAGAGGAAACAAACTAAGAAATTAAAATGCAGCCACCTGGAAACAGGAGGGCTTCCAAGGCCTGGAGTCTTTATTCTGATAAGAACCTGCCCCTGTCTGGACTGGCAGCCTCCCAAGCCTCCTCCTCCCCTCCTCCTCCGCCCCACCCATGGCCTTGGCGCAACAGAGCGAGACGCTATCTAAATAAATAGATAAATAAATAAATAAAATAATGAGCTACCCCTACACACCCATCTGAATGGCTAAAATTGAAAACAAACTGACAACACTAAGTGCTGGCAAGTATGAAGGAACTCTCATTCATTGCTAGTGAGAGTACAAAATCAGACAGCCACTTTGGAAAAGTTTCACAGTTTCTTACAAAGCTAAACATCGTCTTACCATAAAATCAAGTCATCTCATTCCTTACCCAGTTAAGCTGAAAATTTCTGTCCATACAAAAACCTACACATGAATGGTTATGGCAGGTCTGTTCATAATCGCCCAAAACTGAAAGCAACCGAGATGTTCCCTTCAATACACGAATGGATAAACAAACTGTGGCACGTCCATAGGTGAGACATGATTCGGTGATAAAAAGAAATGAGTCAGCAAGCCATGCGAAGATACGGGGAACTGCAAGCACACATTGCTAAAGGAAGGAAACCAATCTGGAAAGGCTACCTACTGTGTGAATCCAACTATATGACATTCTGGAAAAGACAAAACTGCGGACACAGTAAAAACATCCGCGGTTGTCAGGGTGGGGACGGATGACCAGGTGAAGCACAGAGGGCCCTTAGGGCAGCGAAACTGTTCTGTATGATGCTGTAATTGTGGATACGTGTCACTGTACATTTGTCAAAACCCATAGAACTGTACAACACCAAGAGCGAACCCCAGTGTAAACTATGGACTTGAACTTGTTTAGTTAATTTTATTATCGATATCAGTTCGTCAACTATAACAAATGTGCCTCGATAATGCAAGATGCTAGTAATGAGGGAAACCGTGTGTCCAGGATGGGCAGCTAAATGTAACTATGTACTGGCTGCTCAATTTTTCTGCTATAAATCCAAAACTGTGCTTAAAACATTTTCTACGGACTATTTGTTTTTAAGAAAGCTTTAATTGAAAGTCACATACTATAAGAAAAGAAAGGGGCCGGGCGCGGTGGCTCACGCCTGTAATCCTAGCACTCTGGGAGGCCGAGGCAGGTGGATCGCTCAAGGTCAGGAGTTCGAGACCAGCCTGAGCAAGAGCAAGACCCCGTCTCTACTAAAAATAGAAAGAAATTATCTGGCCAACTAAAATATATATAGAAAAAAAAAATTAGCCGGGCATGGTGGCACATGCCTGTAGGCCCAGCTACCCAGGAGGCTCAGGCAGTAGGATCGCTTAAGCCCAGGCATTTGAGGTTGCTGTGAGCTAGGCTGATGCCACAACACTCACTCTAGCCCGGGCAACAAAAGCGAGACTCTGTCTCAAAAAAAAAAAAAAAAAAGAAAATAAAGGAAAAAGAAAAAAAAAGGAAAGCTTAAAAACTATTTAAAAAACAAGACCAGGTGCAGTGGCTCACATCTGTAATCCCAGCACTTTGGGAGGCAGAGGCAGGAGAATCGCTTGAGACCAGGAGTTTGAGACCAGCCTGGACAACAGAGCAAGACCCCGTCTCTACAAAAAATGGAAAAATGAGCCAGGTATGGTGGCACACACCTGTAGTCCCAGCTGCTCGAGAGGCTGAGGTAGGAGGATCCCTTGAGCCCAGGAGTATGAGGTTGAATCGAGCTAGAATGACCTCACTGCCCTCTAGCCTGGGCAACAGAGTGAGATCCTGTCTCGGAAAAAAAAAAAAATTATTCAGCAAGTGTTATGGGCTTTGCAGGCAGACAGCCCAGGGTTCAAGTCCTAGATCCGCCTCTATAACAACTGAACCAGCCTTGGCTTCCTCCTCTGGGTTTAACAGCCATGCCTTACAGGGTGGGGCTGGGGGTTCCCGAACTCTGTCACCACCCTGTGAGAGTGAAAACTTGTGTTGCCTACAGGACTTCGATGCACAGAGAGGAGCGGCCACCTATTACACCTCAGGAGGTGGTAGGGAGTAGCGGGGAGGCGGATGGAGCAGGACCAGGAGGCGCCCTCTCTTGGGATGTCATTCAGCAAAGGTTGCCTGTCTGTGGGAGGACACTGGAAAGCACCTGGCCCTGGCCCCACCGCAGCTCCACCCCAGCTGGGCTGGCCGGTCTGCTGGCCTGGGGCATCGCAGGCTTTACTGGGGCTGGCATAGCCTCTCCAAAGAGACACGCAGTGCAGTGGAGAGGGGACAGAGCCTGGAGCGAGGAGGCCGGGAGGGCCACCACCCTGCCCTGCTGTGCCCCTGGCCACTGTGGGGCCTGGGGGGAACCCCTAAGCAGCATCTTCGTTCATAAAATGGCACCACAGGGCGGTGGGGAGGACACAGGAGAGAGTGGAAGAGAAAGCTCAAATACACTTTGCTCTCGAAGGCAGCAAGGAACGGGGAGTATCACTGCCGACAGACCCAGCCACCAGTGCAGAGCTGCAAGGCCCTGAGCGTGACCTAACCTCTCCAGGCCTCAGTCTCCTCATCTGAGATATGGGAACAACAGCAGCACGTCGCCTGCTGGGCTCTGTAGGAACTCAGTGAGGTGGTGCCTGCACAGGGCTTAGCTGTCCCTGCCGGGGCTTCCTCTGCCACAACTGCAAACACGGCAGTAATCCTGTGTCAGATCTGAGGACCGAGGAGGCCACCGTATCACCGCCATCAAGGGTGGCGTTTATTGACTGTCTGGTGCTGGGCTGGAGCTGGACACATTTCAATCACGTGGACAAGGTCTTGGCACCCAGAGAGCTGAGTTGGAAAGCACATAGTTCCAAGAGGGAAAATGAGCTTAACAGTTACGGTTAAGACTCTGAGCCCTGGAAGAGAGTTATCGAGGAGGGTCTCCTTGCATGGAAGGAGGAGGAAGGCGTTGAGTGACATGGAGCCTGGAGGTGGTCTCTAGCCAGCGCTGAGAGTGCAGAGCCAGCCAGAGAGAGGGGGCGGCACTGACTCACTGGTGGGGGCGCCGGGGTAGGGGTGGGGACAGGGCCCTGGGGACTGGCTGCCAGGGCCAATAGAGCAGGGAGAGGCAGGCTGGGGAGACAGATTTGGGAGATTTCCACCCAGCATAGAGGGCTCGAGCCAGACTGCCCGGTTCAAATCCCAGCCCTACCACCTACTGGCTAAGCTAGGGCAGGTGACTTAACCCTGGGTCCTGGTTCCCAGATGTTGACAGCACCCACCGCACAGGGTTGCGGGAAGGGTTTGAGATCAAGCCTGCTCAGCACTGGACACCGTGCTTGGCCCAGTGTAAACAGTAGCAGCTGTTTTTACGGTTACCGAGGGAGGGGAGGGCTGGGCACAAGTTGCTCTGCCCTGGGTCCCGCCTTTGCACGGGCCTATTGTATTAATATATAACTTTGCCTGGGCTGGATCACGTCAGAGCAGTGGCTCCGTCCCCACCTCACAGGGAAGCCTCCTCAGCTCACCCAGCTCTCCTTACCTGCCTCCACTAACGGGGAGCTCACCACCCCACAGGGCAGCCTGTCTCCACGTTCAGACAGCTCTGATCACAAGCTCTGTAGGCTGAGCTGAAATCTCCCTGCAAACTGCCCCTGAGTGGAAATGATTTCTCTGCCAGGGACTTTCCAATGCCTGGAATCCACCCATCCCACAAATGCTAGGAATGCCCTGACCAGGGCCCGGCCACTGCCCCAGGAAGTGTCCCCCGAGTCCCAGCCCTCTCCTGCCCTGAGCACCTTCTGCAGAATAGAGTAATTCCTTCCACAGGGACACGGACACCACCCCCAGTGCCTGGGTCTGTTGCCATCTTTCCTGCAACCCTTAATTGGAGGCAGAAAGTGCTGGACGTCCACAGGCCTGACGCTAATAATAGCAGTTCACGTGCATTGCCTCACCCGGGCCTCACAGAACCCCCCTAAGGAACCTACTGTTTTCCCCAGATTTTTTTAATAATGGTAAAAACATAACATAAAATTTACCATCTCGACCATTTTTCGGTGCACAGTAAGTGCATAAATACTGTTGCGCTCCCATCACCACCACCCACCTCCAGAACTTTTTCCATCTTGTGAAACTGAAACTCTGTCCCCATCCTCCCTCACCCCAGCCCCTGGCAGTCGTCCTCCTACTGTCTGTTTCTGTGAGCTTGACTGCTCTAACTACCTCGCCTAAGTGGAATCAGACAGTATTTGTCTTCTTGTGCCCGGCTTATTTACTTCACTTAGCATGATGTCCTCAAGGTTCGTTCATGTTGGAGCGTGTGATAGGATTTCTTCCCTTCTAGAGGCTGAATTAAATTCCATTGTATGGAAATGCCACATTTTGTTTACTCATGCATCTGCCTCCATGACGAGTTGCTTCCACCTCCTTGCTAGTGTGAATAACGCTGCCATGAACGCGAGTGTGCAAATCTCTCTCAGAAACCCTGCTTTTGATTATTTTCAGAATATACCCAGAAGTGGAATTGCTGGATCATATGTTAATTTCATTTTTCAGTTTTTGAAGAATCGCTGAACTGTTTTTCCACAGCGGCTGCACCGGTTTATGTTCCCACCAACGTGCACAGGCTTCCGGTTTCTCCACATCTTCAGCAACACTTGTTTTCCCTTTTTTTTTTTTTTGGTAGTAGCCATCCTGATGGGTGTGAGTGTAGGGAGATACCGTGTTTATCCCCATTTTATGGCTATGGAAAGTGGGCCTGGAGAGACAACGGTGACTTACTCAAGGTCCCACATGTGGCAGGGGGCAGAGCTGGGATTCCAGCTCAGGGCTGTCGACACCCCTGTCCCCACAAATCCTTGCAGTCCAGCTGGTCAGTGACTGCCCTGGGGCCTCAGCATTGTCTGCCCTCCATCCAGGTCCTGGCCAGGGAGGAGGCAGTGACCCTGAATGAGACCACCCCAGGAGCTGCAAGACTCACCCCAGCCCCTGGATTCCCCCGACCTAGGCAACTCTGAAACTAGCATTTCGGATTGGGCCTCTCTCTTGGGTAGTGGGAATGGGGCCTTGGGGCTGGCTCATCAGCCGCCAGATGTCAATGAATTCTTGGATATGACACCAAAAACACAGGCAACAAAGGCAGAAATAAACAAATGGGGCTACATCAAAATTAAAAACTTTGTGCATCAAGGACACAATCAACAGAGTGAAATAGCAACCTATATAGAAGGGAGAAAATATTTGCAAATAATACATCTAATTAAGAGTTAATACTCAAAATATATAAAGAACTCCTACAACTCAGTAACAAAAAATTAAATAACCCAATTGAAAAATGGGCAAAGGACTTGAATAGACATTTATCCCAAGATGATATACAAATGGACAACAAGCACATGCGAAGAGCCTTAGTCATTAGGGAAATGTAAATCAAGACCACGATGAGATAGCACCTCACACCCATGAGGATGGCTATTATGAACAACAACAACAACCAGAAAATAACAAGCGTTGGTGAGAACGTGGAGAAACTGGAACCCAGTTCCAGTGGAGAAATTGTGCACTGCTGGTGGGAATGTAAAATGGTGTAGCCGCTGTGGAAAACCGCATGGCGGTTCCTCCAAAAATTAAAAGTAGAATTACTATATGATCCAGCAATTCCACTTCTGGATATATACCCAAAAGAATTGAAAGCAGGGACTTGAAGGGATATCTGTATACCTATGTTCGTAGAAGTAGCATTCATAATAGCTAAGAGGTGGAAGCAACCCAAGTGTCTGTTGATGGGTAGATGGATAAACAAAATATGGTGTATGTATGTATATGCACAATGGGGTATCGTTCAGCCTAGAAAAGGGAGGAAATTCTGTCACATGCCACAACCAGGAAGAACCTTGAGGACATTATGGCTAAGAGAAATAAGACAGGCACAAAAAGACTGTATGATTCCATTTACATGAGGTCCTTAGAGTAGTCGAACTCATAGAGACAGACAGCAGAAAGGGTTCCCAGGGACTGGGGGGAGGGAGGGGGAGCTGTCTAATGGGCACAGGGTTTCTGTTTTGCAAGGTGAAAAAGTTCTGGAGATCTGTTGCACAACACCGTGGATATACTTAATACTACTAAATTGCACACTGAAAAATAATTAAGATGGCTACAAAAATGCTTGCAGAGAGATTTTAATGTCATGAGAAAGTAGGAAGACAAGGCAGCAGGGTGCTGGGTCTTGGGAAACTGGAAAGGGCTGGAGGGAGGAGACATTGAGAAGACATGGAGGGGACAAGGCCAGAAGGGAGACTGGGACTTAGTGGTAGATTCCTGGCCAGAGTGTGGGCTTTCTCATGCTGTCACAGGCTACAGGCACCCCAGAAAGCACTGGAGCAGGGCCCTGACCTTTCCAAACAGCTGTTGGGAGGAAGTCATGTCTTTGGCCTTTCGAACTCATATCCTTGATCTGAACCTTCCTAACTGTAGCCAAGTCCCAACCCATTCACCTCTCCTGACCTGGAGAGGGTCCCGAGGGGGAATCCCGGCTGGCGATCCAGGCGTGCTGGGATCCACAGACAGCGGAGCTCTCCAGGCAGCCCCTGGGAAGTTCGGGAAGTAGGTTCCCAGGCTGACTGCAGCCCAGTCCCCCGGGGACACCCCACCCACGTGTGGGACATGGTCCTCACATGCAAGCATGCACAACAGCCAGAGACAGGAATTCCCCTGGGAGTGTCCCAGGCCTGGAGGCCACAGTTCTCAGACTTTCGGACAGTACTGTCTCAGGGGTAGGGGACAGTAGGGAGGGCTGTGACCCCCAGAGACACTCTACACACCCGGGAAAGAAAGAGCTGTAAGAAACCCAATTGCCCTGAGTCCTAATGTGAAGCGGAAGAGATCTCCATATCCTGGTGGTGGGGATAGGACCAGAACCCCAGGGCTCCAGAACCCAGGGCCCCAACTCCTAAATCCCACTCTCTGCAGCTATATATTTGGGGTACCATCAGAGTCCCTGAGACAGGGAGGAAGGCTAGCACTGTCCCCCACCTCTCAAAGCTGCCAGAACAGGCATCTCACAATCCGCTTAAGTCCCCGCATCACTGAGATCAAGTTGGAATTCTCACCTGACCTCCAAAGTTCTCCGCAATCCGGTTCCTTCCATCGCACCTGCCTCTCCCTTGCCCTGCACCCCGACCACAGCCCTCCTGCACTCACACTTCCCCACGCTCGAATTGGCTTCCAGCTTGCCATGGTGGCTTCTTTCCAGCCTCTGCCTAATCGATTGCGGCGCGGAGCTGCTTCCTGCATGCTCAGGCCGACCTGCTCATTGCTTGCTCTGCTCCCACAGTGCGGGGCGCAGGCCTATTTCAAGAGCAGAGGGGCTGTCTTATGCATGTCTCGCCCTGGTTTCCAGCACCAGGGCCAGACAACCCAAAAAATGTTTGTTGACCGAGAAGACAAACCCATGAGTTTTCAGCCTTTTACGGCTAATTCTGGTACCTTCCCAGAGGCTCTGGGGCATAACCTTAACCATTCACAGTAAGGGGTCCCTCTATCTCGTGTAGTTCTATGGCACAGGTCTTAACATTTCTATTTTACACGTGAGGAAACAGACTTGGAGAAGTCCAGTGACTGCCCACAGGTGGGAAGCAGTGGGGCCAGGACTGGACCCAGCAGGACCAGCTCCATCCAGGGCCTGAGCCCACATTCCACGTGGCCTCCCAGTCACCTACCACAGCGGCCGCAGGGTAGGAAATGCACCCACAGACTTCCCGGGAGTTCTTCACTCTGTCCCGGATCCCTTAAACCTGCGCTTTGAGGCAGGTGGCTGAGATGGGAAGGGTGGCACCCAGAGGTGATGGCAGGGGGAGGCTGAGAGCCTGGGGGACCTCCAGAAGGAGGCCTGAGCCAGGTGCCCAGCCCTCCAGCCTCAGGATAGATGGGCCCTCATCAAAAAATCCTCTAACAGGTGATGAAACCATCCATCCACTCTTTTTTTTTTTTTTTTTTTTTTGAGACAGAGTCTCACTCTGTTGCCCAGGCTAAAGTGCCGTGGCGTCAGCCTAGCTCACAGCAACCTCAAACTCCTGGGCTCAAGCGATCCTACTGCCTCAGCCTCCCGAGTAGCTGGGACTACAGGCATGCGCCACCATGCCCGGCTAATTTTTCTATATATATATATATATTTTTAGCTGTCCATATAATTTCTTTCTATTTTTAGTAGAGACAGGGTCTCGCTCTTGCTCAGGCTGGTCTCGAACTCCTGACCTCGAGCAATCCTCCCACCTCAACCTCCCAGAGTGCTAGGATTACAGGCGTGAGCCACTGTGCCCGGCCCATCCATCCACTCTTGACCTTCTCAGTTCTGCCCAGGGAAAGCCCCAGGCTTGGAAGAGCCCTCCAGGGGTGCTTAGTAAGCACCAGACATTGTGCTAGGTCTCCATCTTCCAACATCCCTAACAAGTTTTATAATCTCTATTTTACACATGAATTAACTGAGGCACAATGAAGTTACTAGGTGAGAGGTCAAGTTTAGGCAGCCACAGTATACAAACCCAGGCTAGTCTGCCTTCGGAGGCCAAGCTCCTAACCACGATGCTAGACTGCCGCCATCCCCCGTCCTGAAAAATCCCAGAGATCACAGGTCCCTCGCCCACCCTATGCTGACACCATGGTTCTGGAAATCAGTAAATCAGTCCTCTAATTCTTGTAAGTGAGCTGAACCCATGTGTGGCAGGAGCTGAGCTACAAAAATGTTCTTGCCCTTTGTCCCATGTATTTGTTCTGGATGGAGAATAAAATCCAAGGAGAGAGGGAAAAAAAACAACTTAAAAGACCAAAAAATGTTGGACAAGTCTCAATCCAAGGGGGAAAAAAAAAGACCAAAAGACATTATTTCCACAGAGTTGTCCATAAAAGCAGAATTATTAATTGCAAAACACCTGGAATAAATCCCACATCACAACCGAGGACAAAGGCTGCACATCCTGGGATGGGTTTGTTAACATGACGAATACCACGTGGACCTTACAATGACATCTAGTCAGTTGGTTTCTGTGCATTTAAAATAAAGGCCAGGTATGGTGGCTCACGCCTGTAATCTCAGTACTTTGGGAGGCCAAGGCAGAGGATTACTTGAACCCAGGAGTTCAAGACAGACCAGCCTGGGCAACATAAGGAGACCCTGCCTCTACAAAAAATTTAAAAATTAGCTAAGTATGGTGGTATACACCTGTAGTCCCAGCTACTTGGGAGTCTGAGGCAGGAGAATCACTTGAGCCCAGGAGTTTGAGGCTACACTGAGTTTTTCTTACTTTTATTTTTATTTTTTTTTTTTGAGACAGAGTCTCACTCTGTTGCCGGGGCTAGAGTGAGTGCCGTGGCGTCAGCCTAGCTCACAGCAACCTCAAACTCCTGGGCTTAAGCGATTCTACTGCCTCAGCCTCCCGAGTAGCTGGGACTACAGGCATGCGCCACCATGCCCGGCTAATTTTTTCTATATATATTTTTTAGTTGGCCAGATAATTTGTTTCTATTTTTTAGTAGAGACGGGGTCTCGCTCTTGCTCAGGCTGGTCTCGAACT
>CM052442.1:121037153-121052157 GCA_028533085.1 Varecia variegata | reverse complement strand
CTAGCTCACAGCAACCTCAAACTCCTGGGCTTAAGCGATTCTACTGCCTCAGCCTCCCGAGTAGCTGGGACTACAGGCATGCGCCACCATGCCCGGCTAATTTTTTCTATATATATTTTTTAGTTGGCCAGATAATTTGTTTCTATTTTTTAGTAGAGACGGGGTCTCGCTCTTGCTCAGGCTGGTCTCGAACTCCTGAGCTCGAGCAATCCACCTGCCTCGGCCTCCCAGAGTGCTAGGATTACAGGCATGAGCCACCGCGCCCGGCCTACACTGAGTTTTGATGACACTACTGCACTCTAGCCTGAGCAACAGAGAGAGACCCTATCTCTAAAATAGATAAATGAATGAATAAATAAATAAATAAATAAAAACAAAGTGTAAAAGCAGAACACTTCATTTTAATTTCAGAAATACTGTCTGAATGAGAAAAAACTTACCTATGCCATTGATTTTTTCCCCTTTCCTTTAAAGAACTTTGAATCAATTAATTTTTGATAAGGTGATTCATGCAAGTAATAGTTCATGCACACGGCACATTAAGGTCTAAAGAACTCGAGCAGCACACAAAGGTGCAATCCCCGTAATGCATGACAACCAGTTGTCAATTGATGAAAGTCAGCAGGGCACACGAGACAAGCGATTTGTTTTATGGTTATGTGGATCTGCTGTTTCCTGCAGGGCTGATGAAGGCAAAGGTTAAAAAATGAAAGCCAGACCAGACCATTCACACCATTTATCGGAGACATACTTCAGAGCTTCTTGGCTGGGACTGTCTATGTCAAGTCTAGCTCGAGTCCCTCTTGCTGTGATCAGTGAAGCAGCAGCGAAATCGGTGTGGGGAAGCCAGGCCATCAGAGGCAGAGCAAGCCATGTGAGAGAAAACCCATGGCATTCTTACCTTTTCACGTGCCAGGACAGTCTTCTACAGTTTGCTGGTGGCTTTAAGGGGCTCCAGGGTCCGGAGCGCGTGCCTAGGGGCTGCAGGCAGTGGGTGCCAGGTGGGAGAGGCTGCGGCTGTCCCCAGCCCACAATCCAGGCTTCCCCTCTGATGAGAAGGGCGGGGAAAGCAGGCCACTGCGGTTCCAAGTCAGGGACTGGAGCCAGCAAGGGCGGAACAGGGCCACGTGGCCCCAGCCTGCCTGGGAGTGGTGAGGAGTAGGAAGGAGCCTCAAAGGCAGGGGACCAGCCAGGGGACTGTTCCGACTGACTGACTGACAGTGCAAGAGTCCCCAAAACCCCAGCTCCTGGTTCCCAAGCAGCTCGCACTGTTTAAAGGGGCTACCCCAGCTCCTCTCCGGAACACACAGACCCCGACAAAAACCTCTTCTCACAAAAGTAAATAAAACCGGGTGATGCGGAGACAGGCCTGGTGGTACCTGCCTGTGGTCCCAGCGACTTGGGAGACTGAGGAGGGAGGATCGCTTGAGTCCAGGAGTTCGAGGCTGCACTAAGCCATGATCATGCCACTGCACTCCAGCCTGGGCGACAGAATGAGACCTCGTCTCTAAAAAGAGGATGCTGTGGTGGTGACTGAAGTGTGTGTGTATGGGGTGGGGGCCATTAGAGGGAGACAAGGCCTTTCTCTGATACATGTGGTTGCCGCTGAGGACCAATGATTACCCAGCCTACCAGTCTACGTGGGGGACATGAACTCCCAGAGATGAACACTTACCCAAGCTTCCCCAGCAGGTCTGACCCCAAAGCCTGGGCTTTTCCCACGCGACTTGGGCCTGTCCAGACACCACACTTGTGGGAGTTTCTAGAGACAGCAGAGAAGAGGCCCTTTCCCTCAGTCCTATCCCCACAGACACCCTCCCTGGACCTGCACCACCCAGCACAGCTCTGTTGGCACCTGCAGGGGCAGCTTCGTAATCTCTACCAGATTCCACTAGATTGTACTTGGAGAAGCTGGGGCGGGCCACCCCCGCCCTGGGGAGGTGGGGGTACAGGGGAAGGGAGGACTGAGTTCAAAGTCTTGAACTATCCAAGAGGATAGTCCACAGTTTGCAGTGCTTCCCTGAATGTGAGCACAGAATCCTTTATTAAGGGGCCCCTTATTAACATGGAGGACTCACTCCACCACACCTAGTTCGGGAAATACTGTCCTAGACATGCTGGCATGCCTTATTCTGAATGCCAATGCCCAGCACAAGAAATGCTTTCTCCATGGGATGGACACAACTGGACTTGCAGCAGTACAATAGCACCCACGCTGGAATGTCCCGGCTCACTCCCCACCCTTCGTCTCCAAGGCAGTGGCTGCACTGGCCACACTGTCTGCAAGGCCCTGCTGTAGAGCCCTGCCAAGGCAGCCCTGCCAAGGCGTTGATTCATACCAGTTGGGCAGCTCGTGGGAGGGCAGAGGGGGTGGAGGTGACGGGGGTGGGAGGGTGCGAGGCACAGCCTGAAGAAACCCCACTGTGCCCTCCCTGGGGCCCTTGGCTTGGAATGACGCCCCTCTCTCAGAGCATCAATATTCAGGGCTTCTGGGCCCAGAGACCCAGTTCGGTGGCCACACCTCCTCAGCCCCCTGGACACCCAGTGAACACACTTCCGTGTTACCGTGACCCCAGGTCATCAGTCCTACTCTCCCGTTTTACAGACAGGAAACCGAGATTGTGCTCAGATGTTAATGAACCCAGGTCATCTGACTCCACACGCAGTGCTCTCTTCATGGACTTCACCCCCACTTGGCATTTGGCAGACAGAATCTTGTTTCTGACTGCTTTGTGCGGCCAAGTTGCCTTTCCACAGTTACAGCATTGACTCCCTAAAAGCAAGAGATACCCCAGCATGTCTTCTAACAACATTAGGGCCTAATAGCCCTCAGTAAATACGAATACTTCTCTTCACTGTCACAAGTCACTAGCTCAAACACATATAGTCATGGCCCCCAAATTAATAACTTGTGAAAACTCTCCCCAAATGACCAAATCAAAAGCACCTCTCCCTTCCTTCTGAGATCTTGTTTGCAGTCAGAGATGTGGGCAAGTTCTGTTGGCTGGGCCTGTGAATCAAACTTGAAGACCAGGCTCTGGATGGCAGTGAGAGGCGGTGGGTGAGGTGGGGCTTCCTCTGGGTACTGACAGAGCTGCTGGATGTGGGGGTGGGGAGGGTGCTGAACAGGGCTCTGCAGCTTCCAGGTGGGCGCTCCCGACCCCTTTTCCACAACTGGAATCCTGGAATTTCCAAACTTGGGTTTGATTTTTTTTTTTTTTTTTTTAAGAGACAGGGTCTCACTCTGTCACCCAAGCTAGAGTGCAGTGGCATGATTATAGCTCATTGCAGCCTCAAACTCCTGGGCCAAGCAATCCTTCTGTCTCAGCCTCCTGACTAGCTGGGACTACAAGTGCTCTCCACCACGCCCTGCAATTTTTATTGTTTTTTAGTCTTGCTATGTTGTTCAGGCCAGTCTTAAACATCTGGCCTCAAGTAGTCCTCCCACCTTGGCCTCCCCAATTGCTGGGGTTACAGGCAAGAGCCATCATGCCTGGCCTTCTTTGATGATTCTGACAAATTTTTTTTGGCTTCATTTTGAACAAGCAACGTTCTCTCATTCCCTATCAGAGCTACTGATCATTAACACTAGATTGTGAAATGCAGATATCGCCAGCAGAGAGTCTTTCATTTTATTATTTGTTTATTGTTTTTAGAGACAGGGTCTGGCTCTGTCACCCAGGTTGGAGTGCAGCAGCACAATCATAGCTCATCGCAACTCAAGCTCCTGGGCTCAAACAATCCCCCTGCCTCAGCTTCCCCAGTAGCTTGAACTCCTGGTCTCAAGCAATCCTCCTGCCTCCAGCTCCAAAAGTGCTAGGATTACAGGTGTGAGCCACCTCGCCCAGCCACCAGCAGAGATTTAATCTTAAGAGTTAATCAGGGGCACAAACCAGGAAGTCTGTTCTGACAGTGCAGAGGATTTTACCGTCTAGCTGGGGTTAATAATCACTACTACAGGTTTTCTACTATTTGCTGACCTAAACCCCTTGGCTACCCACCCCTCACCTCATTTTTCAGACTTAGGACCTTCTGATTTTTCCTAAAAGTCCCAAGGTTGTGCCTGCTGTATCTGAGGAAAGCAGGGACATGGGCTTTAGTCTCTTTTGAAACTTGCTGCCAGGCACTCTGGCAGACTCACCTCGCCACCAACCTGAGAGGAACAGAGACTTCCAGGTTGTAAGAATAAGAACTCTCCTCCAACTTCTGGGTGCAGAGCAGACCTGGAAGGAGGTGGCACATAGTAGGTATACAGCAAACACTTGTGGAATAAATGAATTTAGCAGCCTCTTCTAGTGGGTTGGCATGTCTCCTGAGAACAGCTTCCAAAACTTCTACAGAAACAGCTCTTGGTTGTGCTGGTTCAGACTGGCGTACAGCCTATACATGCTGATTTCACTTTGCCTCATCTTCACAGGCACGTGGCATGATGGGCCATCAGATCCCCAAATGTAAATCTATGACCAAGCAGGTGTTTTATTGAGTCCCTGCCACATACCCCAGAGCCATCTGTTTTCCCCTCTCCATTGTTATTTTCTTGGACAAAGTTTGATTTTAGCAGCAGGGATGTTTCTTCCGAGCTCTGGATATAGCCCTTAAAAATTAATTTTAAGCATGTAATAAAATATTCATATACAATATTCCATATGCAAATGAACAAGTGGATGACTCAAATGTGTCATTTCTATTTTGAACTGAAAACAGAATTTAGGCCGGGCGTGGCAGCCTGTGCTTATAGTCCCAGCTACTCGGGAGGCTGAGGTGGGAAGATGCCTGAGCCCAGGAGTTAAGAGGTTACAGTGAGCTATGATCGCACCACTGGGTGAGAGTGAGACTCTGTCTCTTTTTTTTTTTTTTTTGAGACAGAGTCTCACTCTGTTGCCTGGGCTAGAGTGAGTGCCGTGGCGTCAGCCTAGTTCACTGCAACCTCAAACTCCTGGGCTCAGGTGATCCTTCTGCCTCAGCCTCCCGAGTAGCTGGGACTACAGGCATGCCCGACTAATTTTTTTTTTGTATATATTTTAGTTGTTTGGCTAATTTCTTTCTATTTTTAGTAGCGACGGGGTCTCGCTCTTGCTCAGGCTGGTCTCAAACTCCTGAGCTCAAACGATCCACCCGCCTCGGCCTCCCAGAGTGCTAGGATTACAGGCGTGAGCCACCACGCCTGGCCTGAGACTCTGTCTCTAAACAACAAAAAAAGTGAAAGCCAGGCTGATCCCATTGGAACAATGCCTCAACATTTCTGGCTTCCCTCTAGTGAGCTCAAGAAAAGCCGCAGTCCTGGGAGCAGCCTGAATGCTGGAGACCAGCACTCCCAAGACCAGTGAACCCCCAGGAGCCTTCCCCAGAGCAGCCAGCTGTCTTGCAATAGCTTACCCTAACCTAGAAAAGCAACATTCCATCTGCAGTCCAACTTGAACCCCCTTCCCCAAAGGAATGCTATTCTTGGCAACCATCTTCCAAAGGAAATAACATCTGCACAACCTCTGTCCATAAGGTCAAGGGAAAGCTGAGACAGCTGAAAACGTTTCAGTCCTTAGATCCAAGTCACAGGGACTTGACAAAGGAACAGGTTGAGAGCAAACCTAACAACCAGGGCAGATGCCTCAGTGTCTTCACGTCCTCCCAAGTTCCGCAGCAGCCTCGCTGTGTTCTGCAAGGTTGGAGAGCTCCCTATTTATCTGGTTGCTCAAGCAAACCACGGAAGTCAATCGTAATTGAGCCACATCCAATCACTGAAAGTTCTTAAACACCTTTTGTAGCACCGGAAGCGACATCTATGAACAAGACAAAATTCCTCCACTCAGCACATTCAAGCCTAATTCCCTGCTCTGGCACTCCAACACTTGCCACAGCCCTTCCTCTTACCGAGAACCAGCGAACTGATGGACAGACTCGCAGAGGAAACCCAGTCATGACAAGTTTTTCTTTCTTACATAACCCCCTACTACTAGAGGAAGAATATATATTTCAGTCAAACTTAAGAGAAGACGGGAACAGGGAGCCATCGCTCAAATATTCATGCTGAGTTTCTCAGACTACTAAATGTCAACAGCATACAAATGAATTTAGGGCCACAGGACAAAATGAGTCCTGAAATTAGGCTTTCCAAATGAAAATCCACAAGCTCAGTGAGCAACAAACATGTGATTTAAGGATTCAACTCCTGGCAAAACCTGGGTCCCTACTGACTGATCTAAAACCAAGGCATGACTAAAGAGATACTCGGTTTCAAGGGAAAGAACCCTCTCTGGGCTGCTCAGTCAGATTGTGTCTAACAACCACCACTCCTGATTCACACCCAGTGCCAGCCATCGAGAATCTTCTCCATCTAGGTGGCTGAGCACATGCAGATGAAAGGCTTTTCTTTGTGAAGTACTGGGAAGAGCAGTGGGCTCCGGTTTTTCCAGGTTCAACGTGACTGGAGGAGTGCCTGGAAGATTAGGGCTTCCCACACAGGGAAGCAAGAGCAGGAATTCCCAAGCGTGGGCTGGAACACTTCTGAAACTGGGCCACTTACGGCTGACAGGCTCTCAGTGCTCCCTCCTTACAACCCAAAGCCCCTCAGGAACCCACCTAAGATGTGTGCTGCTGAGACAGCCCCTTCCCCCTTAAACAGGGCCCACATATACTGCCCATCCCAAGGGCAGGTGAGTATCTGGGTTCTTCTGTACTTACTGACTTTTCCTAGTAGTCAGGGGGCCAAAGACCTTCTGAGGAGTTACAGACCCATCTGTTAAATTGGAATTCATGCTAAACCCCTCATTCCAGGATCTCAGAGTAGAAGGATGCTAAAACAGGAGAAAAATCAGCCACCCTTCATCAGTATCCAATGGGAAGAGGGGTGGATGTCCACATGGTTATTGACCCTAAGTTTCATCAGCAGAGCACGAAGAACCAGGAAAAGCCAAAGAAATCATCACAGAGCTGGGAGTTGGAGGCCACAGGCTGCCAGAAGCCCAGGTAGATGCCTGGAAAGGAGAAGTATACTCATTTCTTCTTACTCCAACTTGGGCTCAATTCTCCCCACCTAAATTCTCATCCCCAGAAAAAGACACGTGAATGTCTGCCACCTTAAAAACTAGGTTTATATTTCTGGTTAGGTTCCAGAGTGGTAGAACTCAGGAGTTATAATCTACCCAACCTGGTGCCACCTTAGCTTGCCTCCCTCCCTCCCTCCCGCAGAGATAACATTGTACAAAACTATATTTACAGGAAAAACAGTTAAAAATTAAGGGCGTGTACAAAAGTAGACAAGAGCCAGAAATACCAATGCAGGGACAGCTCTGGGGTACCGGGTACATCGTGTTCCACACTGGAACCTGGGGGGATGTATTACATACTAGGTGGGGAGAAGTATAGCGAATCTCAGCGCCAATTTGAGGGGAAACCAGTCATTCCGGGGTGAGGGGAAAGAGCTACTGGCTTTCATACTGCAAAGTCTTAATTATCCAGTCACACTTCTTCTGCCATGTGGCAGAAGCCAGGTGGTGGTGATGGTGGTGGGGGAAACAAAACACAGAGCCTCTGGCAAGCCCCACAGGTAAAGGGGGGACTCAGAAGGCGTAACGGGTCCGGATATCTTCAAGCTTCTTGGATACCTCGGGTGGGGTTCGGTCTAGTTCTTCAGAGACGTTCTTTTGTTTGTTGGGCTCCATGGAGTTGAACTGCTCACAGAGGTCTCCATCGATCACATTCTAAGACATGGATAACAGAAGAAGGAAAAGAAAATGGTGCGAACTAAAACAGCAACGGTAGGGAAAGCTTTTCATTCTCCCCCAGAACCCCATTTGTAGAGTCAGGAACACTATTCTAAGTTGACCCCTAGTACTGAGAGTTCAGGTTGGCAGCACTGGTGAAGCTTTTTCTCTGGCTGTGGTCTGCCTGGAGGGAAGAGGACTCTGAATATTAAGTATCCCTGATCCGCCCCCAAGTACTGCTTCCATCCATCCGCTCCCTTGCTCTTCCTTCACTCAGGACTGCCCAGAGAAAAGACCAGATGAAATGGGCTGACGATCTCCCCTCCCAGCCCAGATTCCCTCAACCTACCTTAACAGGGAAATAATAGGAACGAAAGCTGAGGTGGTCCCGCCCACAGAGAGGGGGATGCTCAGACCTCAGATGCATTTCCACGTGTTGGAAGAAGTCATGGTCCTAGTGATAGAAACAAAGAATCTGTCACTGAGAAAAAAGTGATTTCAACTACTGGGCTACAACCACAAGCACAATGAACAGATGAGCCGCTGATCTCTACCACCCAGATGGTAAATGTCTATTTACTCTTCTGACGATCATAGGTTTTTCTGCTACAACAAGGACAGTTAAAACCCAAAGGGAAACTTCATTGTACTTATAGCACAAGAAAGAATGCCATATGTAGAGAGTGGTACGTGAGGTTAGATTCCTGATCCCAGCTTCCTTGGCTGGAATGAAACATACCAAACTTGGCGAATACTAAAGTTGATTCCACGAGGCAATACGTGCCCCAACAGACATCATTCCATCTTTCCTAGTCTGTGGAATTTGGTTCTGGGGCTTTAGGCTCAGGCTAACCTTATACCCACATCACAACTGAACCAAATCCTAGTATAGTATAAAAACAAATGACCTTCCCCGGGGAGGAAAATCAGAATTCCTATCACTCCAGGCACTTCTGTTACCTTATAATTTCCTGAACACTTCTAGTTACAAGTGAGGACAAATGGATTTGCCCTCTTAGGCAGATTCAGCACTAAGAAACAACCTTAGGACCGGGTGCGGTGGCTCACGCCTGTAATCCTAGCACTCTGGGAGGCGGAGGCAGGCGGATCGTTTGAGCTCAGGAGTTTGAGACCAGCCTGAGCAAGAGCGAGACCCCGTCTCTACTAAAAACAGAAAGAAATTATATGGACAGCTAAAAATATATTAGCCGGGCATGGTGGCGCATGCCTGTAGTCCCAGCTACTCGGGAGGCTGAGGCAGGAGGATCGCTCGAGCCCAGGAGTTTGAGGTTGCTGTGAGCTAGGCTGACTCCACGGCACTCTAGCCTGGGCAACAGAGTGAGACTCTGCCTCAAAAAAAAAAAAAAAAAAAAAAAAAAAAAACACTGGGAAGAAACAACCTTAGGAAAGCCAAGGCCAGAGCAATGTGTGAGCTCTCACCTCATGGGACGTGAATGGGACAAGGATGCCAATTCCTCCTGACAAGGTGGTATAGACAAGTGACTCGGAGCCTCCCGGGATCAACGTGGTCTTCTGTAATGACAGCACTGTCTCCCCAACATGGTAGTTCATGATCACCTCTGCCTGCAAATCAAAAACAGACTAGTAACTATGGATGCCCTTGGAAGCCTGTTCTGGACTCCCAAGAGCAAGCAGTGTCCCCAAAGGCACATTTCACCATCTATTAAAATCCAAAAATTACTAAAATCTAAAAATACTTAAAATTCTGTCATCATTTAAAGTTTAATGCCTCACAAACATGCTGAAGTTAGATCATTTCTCATAAACAATTATAACCTAAAACCTTTTCGTTAAATTATCAAGTTTGCAATAAAAAAAAAAAACCACAGAAAACTATAAAAAAAAAACAGCAATCACTACGCTTGCCCCTCTTGCCCCTCTAAAACCGGTCTGTTTTCAAAGTCCACAGATGCTCTATTAAAGAAGTACATGCCTCTAGCAGAGGAGTAATGCCCAGGACACACCTCAGACAAGAGCTGGTTAGTACTGGGTGGAAATGAACCTTATAATCAACTTGTCTAAGGAACTCACTACTCTCCAAAAAGATTTTTATACTGACTGATAAAATGTCTCACAAAAATTTATACTTTACAGAGTCAAAAAACAGGATAGTGATTTAGTCACCTGATGTCAAACCCAGCATTCATCCATCATCAGCCTAGGAATTTCCAAGAAGAAAGAACCGTGCACGGGGCAGCGCCGGGCAGTCTGTGCACTGGGGATAACTCACTAAAAACTGTTTCTTCAGTAAGGGCAACAGGAAAGGTACTGAGCAGCGCCTTCCCCTGGGCCCTCTCTGCAGTCTTACCTTCTGGGAGGCCCCGTTGAGCAAGCCTCGGTCCCACAGGGCTTTGTTTCCTGTGGGATCCTCATCCACTTCGTCGTTGGTGTTAGGTGGGAGCCTCACCTACAAGAAAGCGACACAAATCACAGTGCTGGGTCCTGCACCTGCTCACCTAGGTCACCAAGCAACATGTTTGCCCCAGGTTCCTGCAAGCAAGGCTAGGGGCACACAGGCAGAGGCCTGAGCCCAAGTCTCCTGACTGTTCTGGTGGGTAGGAGCTGTGTCTGAGGAGTGAGAAACTCAAGAAAATCAACCCCTGAGCAAGGATTTAACACAGCCAAGAGCAAAAACAAAACCACAAAACATAGACAAGAGAAGTCAGGCTCGGCTCAAAAAGACAAGCCAAAGTTCTACCATGACACGAAAGTATTAGCCATTAGCTCAAACTAAACTTATTATTAAATCATGTTTCAGGCCAGGCGAGGTGGCTCACGCCTGTAATCCTAGCATTCTGGGAGGCCGAGGCCGTTTGATCTCAGGAGTTCGAGACCAGCCTGAGCAAGAGCGAGACCCCGTCTCTACCAATAAAATAGAAAGAAATTATCTGGACAACTAAAAATATATACAAAAAAATAGCCGGACATGGTGGCGCATGCCTGTAGTCCCAGCAACTCTGGAGGCTGAGGCAGAAGGATTGCTTGAGCCCAGGAGTTTGAAGTTGCTGTGAGCTAGGTTGACGCCATGGCACTCTAGCCTGGGCAACAGAATGAGACTCTGTCCCCCCGCCCCCCCAAAAAAAGATAGAAAAAAATAAATAAATCATGTTCCATAGGGAAGAAGGAGGTAAACAAAGGGGGAAAATCAAGAAGGCTGGAAGAGTATATTT
The DNA here is from genome assembly GCA_028533085.1 of Varecia variegata. NCBI lineage: Eukaryota > Metazoa > Chordata > Mammalia > Primates > Lemuridae > Varecia > Varecia variegata. The sequence continues at coordinate 121,041,266 of CM052442.1, read as the reverse complement.
TTAATAAAGAGCTAGCCTTACTAGGATTGAATTTTATACCCATTTTTACTTACCATATTAGGAATCATAATCCTGGGTCCTTGGCTTTACTCAAAATAATAAACTGCCCAGCTTTCCCACACATCTCTGAAACCCAAGTTAACATCCACTGACCACACATATGTTGCCGAACTTGTCTGCCCCAGCCACAGTGTCGTAGTCGAGGAGGCTAGCTGTAGTGACCCATCGGGGATAGGTGTCGTCAGCAAAGATGATGAGCTGGTTCTCATTCCGCTTGTAGCGAACCCAGATGAAACTTTCTTGGACGTCAGACACAATTACCCTGTGCCCAATAGTCTGGATCCCAGAGATATAATTGGCAATATGCTGGGAAAACAAGGACAGCAATGGGTGTAACATTGAAGTTCAGAACCCACAGAAAGTGCAGCTTTCTCTGCCCATGACATATGTGGGTCTGCAGAACTGCAGTGAGCAATAGATTCCTAGAAGGTAGGAAAAAGAGCTTAAGGAAACAAGTAGGATAGAAACTTCTTGGTTTGAAGAAGTCAAGAAACAAGATCCTTCTACTCCTGCTCAAGACTCAAGGGCCTAATTCTGAAGCTGAAAATGGGAGGGTACCACACAGCCCCAACAAAGACACATAATTTTCAGAATGAGAGTCCACCACCACACCAATGCCTTCTCCTGTTCCATTAGCTAGATCCTAGCCCCAATGTCAGCACATTTACCTTATTCTCACACTTTCGGAGTAACTTCTTCTTCCCCAAGTCATAGACACGCAAAAGCTTTCCCACACCAATCAACACCCTCCCCTGGAATGGGGCAATGGCAGCGGGAACCTCTTCCACTGGAGTCTGTGAGAAGAAAAACAGGTGATGCCGCTATCAGAACACAGAGCCATATACCAGTTCCACCCTCTCCACCCAGAAACACCTTCTTCTACAGGACCCATCAGGAAGACAGCCAGCAAGTGATAAACCACACATATAGCAGCCTTCACAAAACAGGGTGTTTGGGTAAACAGGTCCCACATGCTTCATTTCACCCGGTGAGTGGATCAATGCCACAAGTGAAAAGAAGTCCTGGTACCTGACGAATGCTACCCCAGAGCCTGTGCTTAGTTAAACTGGCAACATGGAATAATAGTGAAGCCTTGTTTGTGGAGGGATGGGAAAGGAATGAAAGTGACATCTGAGTTGTAAAGGAGACAAATGTTAACACAAAGAAGGGTCTGTGAAGTAAGTATTTCCTAAAAGATATACCCCTCATTGAAAGGCTGTAGGATAGGAGTCGTATTCATGTGCTATCGATGTGGAGGAAAGAATATTTTTTTATTTTAAAAATTGTGGCTATATACATCAAGTTTACCATTTTAATCATTTTTAAGTATACACTCAGTGGCATTAAGTACATTCAACAGTACATTTACTGTTATGTAACCACCCTCATCTCCCGAACTTTCACAGATTGAAACTGTATACCCACTGAACAGTAACTTCCCAGAAAATATTAACTCTTTAAACTGCTGAATTTTGGTCACAAACTACTGCCTGCTTAATAAGACAATAAGCAAGGGGCGATTCCGTGTGCATCTATCTCGCCATCATGGGTGGTCAGCACAAAGGCTTCCTGTGGGCTTCCCAGGCATTGGAGCACCACTGAAGTACGAATGCCCCAGTGTTTGCCATGTGCTGCCAGGAGAGGGATTAGAATCAAGGAGCTGGTCCCCAGAAGACGTGACCCCTAACTCAAGCAAAAGTGGGAGAATTTGTAGGACCTAAGATCCAGGAGAACAACTGGCTGATTCCTACCTTGTGCAAAAACTCCAGTTTTTCCCCATTGTTCACAAGCTTGTAAGTATAGACAAAGCCCCCTGCCACAGATCGGGGGTTCAGTATCAGGTCCTTGGCCACGCCCACCAGCACATACCAGTCTTCCCCAGTGTTGGAGAACCTGCACACGGCCACGCTACAGACAGAGAAAGCACCAAGAGTCAGCCATTAGTCAAGATCCAGAGAGCTCCTGTTCGAGTCCACCAAAACCTGGATTGTCTTGGGCTCCTTACCTAAAAGCTGCCTCATTCTGCTCCAGCTGGACAAGGTCCAGTGTGTTCCCCTGAATAGGATTCATCACCCGGATCACAGAGGCCCACTGCCCACTGCCAGCCTTGGGAGCTCCAAAAATGGATTCAGGAAGGTTTTCATTGAGGAATGCCGCTGCCATCTCTGCGGCCAGCTCCCGCTCATCCTCCCCTGCCGCTTCCACCATTTCCTAAACCCAAAAAGCAAGGAATTGAGTTCAGAGGTGGGGGTTGGATGAGAAGTGGATTAAGTAGCAAGAACACTCCAGGGGGAGTTCATGATACATGAAGTAGCAAACTCTGTCATCCAAAACCAGGACTGCCCAAAATGAAGACTAAAGGGAGAGATGTACAGACAAGAAGTGGGAAGAACATTAAAGGGAAAACCAGATATTGCCAGTTACATATCAGTAGAAAATGCCAAAAAGAACATTGGCTTTGGCAAATACTGCACTAGTGGTTTGAGAAACATGAAAATGAAAACTCCATTTTTCTACCTAACCCATCTGATTTCCCTTGCTAAGACTACTTGTCTCCTCTCTGTCAGACTGGACACAGTTCTATATGGTTGTGGCTATTTGGTTTTTGCTGAGAAATGATTTCTGGAAAGAGCTGGTGTTGTGGGGAATATGAAAGCTGTCTCCTTTGGGCCTGAATCCAGGAAACATATAACACAGTCTATTTTGGAAGCTCAAGGAGTAAAGAACTCTGTTCCAGATGGGAGATGAATTCTGAATAAACCTAGATCAGTGTATTAGTCCTGGGTCACAAGAAAGCCTCTAAACCAAAGTATTTGGCAAAGGATTCTGCTCAAAGGACAACAAAGAACATAATCAGCAATTATGGGGATTTAAACTTTTCAACACAATTTCACACACCTTTTAACTGAACCCTTGAAGGTCAGTCTCATTACCTCTGCCATCTGCTGCTTTCTCTGAGCTTTTGTGGCCTCAGTGTAGGCATTGTGGTCTGTTTCAATGATGATAAGGTTGTTACTCTCAGGGTGGATGACAAATTTCCTGGGCGTGTACTGTAGCGGAAAGGCTACTTGATTGAAGACAGCACCTAGCTTCTCCAATGCCAAAATCCTATGACAAAAGGCAAGGGAGTTAACAGGTCACTCACTGAGGACCTAGAAACCGGTTTTGAAATGGACCATGAGCAGTTACAGCAAATCCCTGAAGCTCTAATGTTGGCATTAGGCAATGTGAAACAACATCCTTGTAATCTAAATTCTGCATAGGAGACAATATGTAGAAAGGCCACCTTCTTCAACAATACCTCACCACTGTTCATGGCAATTCTGGTTTTTTACCAATGAAACACATATTATGGTCACCAAAAAAATTTTTTTTATCACTCCAATGATAATGTGATAGTGAAGAGTTAGAATTTCCTCTTGATTATTACTCACAAACTCTAAAAGAAAGAACAATACCAAATTTGTTATAAAACACAATTACCTGAAAATATATAGTATTTGTACTGACTGTGCTTCATAAAATAAAGTGGATGCCCTTCTAAATGAAAATCATCTCAGCTTTAGGAAATCTGTGACAATGTGAGAGAGCCAACAGGGGACCCACAACTTCTGGCACATAGGAAAGAGATGTACACCTGAGCCAAACCACGTGCAAAATGAGCAGAACCCATGTACTCTTTTTTTTTTTTTTTTTTTTGAGACAGAGTCTCGCTCTGTTGCCCGGGCTAGAGTGGAGTTACTGGGACAAAGGATATATTTGGCATTTTGGCAAATTACATTGCCTATCGTTTTTCCTTCCTTGACTTACATTCCATACCTTAAGTCTGAGATTGTTGTGTTTCTTTTCTGTTCTTTTTTTTTTTTTTCTTTAACCAAAGAGTTTCTGGCTTGCTTTTAATTAGTTTTAACCTGTAAGCTTTTACAAGTGTAATCAAGCAGGTGAGGGTGGTAGGGGCTGTTTCTCAACAGTTCTCACAGAAACTTAAATTTGAGGTTTTTCTTTAGAATAAAACGGGCTTTTCACTATTGACAAGGTTATTCCTGAGTTGCA
>CM052442.1:120995101-121036653 GCA_028533085.1 Varecia variegata | reverse complement strand
ATTCTAAAGAAAAACCTCAAATTTAAGTTTCTGTGAGAACTGTTGAGAAACAGCCCCTACCACCCTCACCTGCTTGATTACACTTGTAAAAGCTTACAGGTTAAAACTAATTAAAAGCAAGCCAGAAACTCTTTGGTTAAAGAAAAAAAAAAAAAAAGAACAGAAAAGAAACACAACAATCTCAGACTTAAGGTATGGAAGTCAAGGAAGGAAAAACGATAGGCAATGTAATTTGCCAAAATGCCAAATATATCCTTTGTCCCAGTAACTCCACTTGTAAGAATTTATCCTACAGATTTATTCGCACACATGGAATGATATATGTATCAGGTTTTTCACTGCAGCACTGTTAAAAGCAAAACACTGTAAATATCTAAGACGAGAGTAGTTTAGTTTAATAAACTATGGTACCATCCATGTAACAGAAGACTCTGTGGCTATGAAACAGACCATGCATGCCATACAATATTAATATCAAAGATTTCCAAGACATACTGTTAAGTTTGAACAGCACAGAGTAAAACAGTCTATGCAATATACATACTCTCTACGTACAAAGAAAAAACGTATGTACGTATTTTCTAGTACATACATAAAACTCATGTTTAATAAAGATACACAGGAAACTAAGGAGAGAGAAGTGGCTGAAGGATAAGCTTAGAAAAGACACATCTATTTTAAAAATAAAGGAGCTAAATAATCATGCCCTTCTCTATTCAACAGTCATCAACAGTGCTCTTGAAATAAAGGAAGCGAGGCATTTGGAGTTACCTAAAACCTTGCTTCAAATCTATTTTTCCTTCCATTTCTCCATTATGCCCCTCCATGAGCACTAAAAACAATGGTATTACTGTTATTTAATTAAGATAATTCAAGAAAATAGAATTGTTAAAGAATTCTCAAGAAAGTAAGAATGGCTAAAGAGCTATATACCTTTCGTAAAAGGCTTTTAATAGAAATGAGAATAGACATTCTTAACTATGGGTATTCTCTCTGAAACTCAACTACCCATTCAGTTGATAAACAGATTTTTCTCTTCAGTCCCTCCCACACATAAATATACACTAAGACCTATTCTCTATGGGCCAGGATGCTAAGCTAGGCCTTGGGACGCTCTGGTGAACAAAACAGAAAAGACTTGCCCCCCCAGGGGAACTCACACTTCTGTGATTCAACAGCAAACCAGTGATTGCTCTATCTCTCCTGAAACCAAATGGCAATGAAAATCAAAGGCCGAGAGGCTTATGTTGTACAAGTGAAAATAAATAAGCAAGCAATCTTTTTCAATAAATTCTCCATCACTCTAAGAAAAAATAGCCAGTATCAGGCAGGGTATGATATCAAGTAATCTAATTTTATATTTGAAGAGTTACCCAGAATGTAGCACAGAGTCAGTGAGACACAACATGGGAGGAGAAAAACAAGGCTGCAAGACATGGACAGATGGAATGAGAAGATTTATCACACACCTAATCAGAACTCCAAACTGAAAGAAGTGAGAGAACAGGAAAATAATGAAAAATTTCCAGAATAAAATAAAATGAACCAACAGATCCAAGAAGCATAACATAAACCAAGTAAAATAAAGAAAATTCCCGAAGAACTGCAGAAATACCCCCCAAATAAATAGAGCACATATAATCTGACCACAGATCTAAAAAAAAAAAGGAAGACAGAAGAAAACCCTTTCAAAGTGCTGGGGGAAAAAAAACACAGCTGAACGAGAATCATATATAAGAACACAAAACATTTTCTGACAAGCTATGATTGCTGGTATTCCCACTCCCATGGATATCCAAATTCTCTGAGTAGTAATTAGGATGTTCCTTTATCTGGAGACATCAATTAAAATATTTTACAAACATCTAACATCTGAGTGATAAAGCGAAACATTTAAATATCAAAAATTGTCATTTTGAAAAAAAAAAAGTATAGCATAAAACAAAAACCACGACCACTGACCCTATGGTTCTCATTCCTCTGGTCTGACCCACACATTGACGTGTTTCCATAAAGGCACCTACCATGCCAACAGATGCTAGGCAGAAACAGCACCTGTCCTCTGGGAGACACGTACAATAGTGGAGTGCAGATGGTCCCATGCTGTATTCTTTCTTGGAAAATATGAAGTTAACCAGCATTTGTAAAAGTGGGGGCATGTGCCACTGGTAATATCCAAGATGACTTCGGGTAGTTCTCAGATGGACTTTTAAAAATGTAATTATTTTTTATTGAGACAGAGTCTCACTCTCTTGCCCAGGCTAGAGTGCCATGGCGTCAGCCTACCTCACACCAACCTTAAACTCCTGGGCTCAAGCAATCCTACTGCCTCAGCCTCCCGAGTAGCTGGGACTACAAGCATGCGCCACCATGCCCGGCTAATTTTTTCTATATATTTTTAGTTGTCCAGCTAATTGTTTTCTATTTTTAGTAGAGACGGGGTCTCGCTCTTGTTCAGGCTGGTCTCGAACTCCTGACCCCGAGCGATCCTCCCGCCTGAGCCTCCCAGAGTGCTAGGATTATAGGTCATGAGCCACTGCGCCCAGCCTAAAAATGTAATTATTAAAAAAAAAAAACAAAAAACTAGCCTTTTGTGCTACAAAGGACACCACTGAGAAAGTAAAAAGATAATCCAAATTGTAAGAGAAAGTATCTGCAAATCATGTATTTCATAGGGAAATTTTATCTTGAACATACAAAGAACTCTTACAACTCAGTACTTAAAAATACAGTAAACCAATTAAAAAGTAGGCAATGGATCTGAATAGAGATTACTCCAAAGAAGAACAAGAAGGCAATAAACACATTAAAGATGCTCAACATCATCAGCCATCAGAGAAATACTAACCAAAACCACACGACACCACCTCACACCCACTAGGACACCTAGAATAAAAAAATCAGACGATAACAAGTGCCTGCAAGGAAGTAGAGAAATTGGAACCATCATATTTGCTAGTGGGAATGGAAAACAGTACAGCGACTTTGAATAGCAGCCTGCAGTTCCTTATTTAAAAGTTAAACACAGGGTTACCATTTAACATAACAATTCCACTCTTAAAGGTATATAACAAAAATGAAAACAAGACCACACAAAAACTCAGACATGAATATTCATAGCAGCATTAGTCATGAAGCTAAAAAGCAGAAATGATTGGTTGTAACAGTTAAGTACCATAAAGAGTGGTGTTTAATCAGCTACCAAGAACTCTGCTTTTATCTGTCTCACACAGTGGCCTTCTGTGATTGAGTTTTGAAGGGAAGTATATCCTGCTGCTAGGAAAGTCTGAAAATCTGTGGGGATCGTCTAAATCTATAGGAATTCAGGAGTTAGGAACCATGGATGAAACTACACGCAAACTACAGGCCTTAAAGGACAAGGGGAATCTTGACAGGCAGAGATGTATGTGGGTGGGGGAAGCATTCCAGGGTCAGGTACAGAGATCAAAAATATTAAGGGATGTATGAAGGAGTGCAGAGAGATCAATTCTGTAATAGAAGGTACACAAAGATGTTGAAGGGCCGGGCGCGGTGGCTCACGCCTGTAATCCTAGCACTCTGGGAGGCCGAGGCGGGTGGATCGCTTGAGGTCAGGAGTTCGAGACCAGCCTGAGCAAGAGCAAGACCCCGTCTCTACTAAAAATAGAAAGAAATTATCTGGCCAACTAAAATATATATAGAAAAAATTAGCCGGGCATGGTGGCGCATGCCTGTGGTCCAGCTACTCGGGAGGCTGAGGCAGAAGGACTGCTTAAGCCCAGGAGTTTGAGGTTGCTGTGAGCTAGGCTGATGCCACGGCACTCACTCTAGCCCGGGCAACAAAGCAAGACTCTGTCTCAAAAAAAAAAAAAAAAAAGATGTTGAAGGCCAGAAAGATAGAAAGACTGTGAAAAGATCCTGAAAGCTGTTGCAAAGAAATCTGGGAGCTCACTTGATAAATAATAGTGACTGGCTTAGCAAGAGGCCACAGTTTTGTTATGAATATAGCCAATAGTTATAACCAGGATGTGAACAACTTTGGTGGCTCAGAAGCTTAAAAAAAACTCCACAAAACTTGAGAAAGCCTAACTGACTAGGTTGTTTTAGGTTATTTTCCATCTTGCTAGGAATATAATATAGATAGTGCTCACTCTTAAGTCAAAAGTGTCAGTATGAACTGACAACTTGCCAACTTGCTAAAGGCCTAATTAACTTATATTGAAGTTAAAATTTGACACAACACTGCAAATGACAAGACACTAAAAAAAGGTTACCTATGATTCAACTTCTAACTAATCCAATGGTCTTGCCCTTTTGCTGGAAAACAAAAACCTCTGGGGCAGGCCCAGTGGCTCATACCTGTAATCCTAGCACTCCTAAAGGCGGAGGTAGGAGGATCGCTTGAGGCCAGGAGTTCGAGACCAGCCTAAGCAAGACTCTGCCTCTGCTAAAAATAGAAAAATTAGCTGGGTGCAGTGGCAGGCACCTGCAGTCCCAGCTACTCAGGAGGCTGAGGGAGGAAGATTACCTGATCCCAGGAGTTGGAAGTTGCAGTGAGCTACAATCACGCCACTGCACTCTTGTCTGGGCGACACAGCAAGACTCTGTCTCAAAAAAAATTAAAAAAAAAGAAACAAACAAACAAAAAAACCCTTCAAATCTTAGGAAGAATGGACTGTACTGCTAACTATTAAAGTCTAAACAGACATTAAAACTCCAGACATTGAAACTTGGCTCCCAAGTACTGAAAATCTGTGCCAAACGAAGGTTTCAGTTTCAACACACGAGTCTTATGGTAAAGCGTCGGCTCTCTGCCATATCTTGACAACCTCTTCCAACACTCTGGCAGAACCACAGTCTGAGCCCTTGGCAGAAAGGCTTCCTGCTGGGCTTCAAACATGAGACCCACTCACCTCAGGGTGTTGGTGGAAATGGCCACAATGCCCTCAGGACACTGTTCCGAGGCGAAGCCAGATGCAAATTCTAAGGTCTCATAAGACAGAGGGGTGAGATGAAAGCGAGACTGGTAAGAATAGCTCAACCATGAGCGGCTTGACATGGCCAATACCTGAGGAGAGAAAAACATCTCCAATAAGCTTGGAAACAACTCAAACATGGGATGCTGATCAAACACCCTATCCCTAAATTTCAGTCTGGATATTCTAGAAACGAATAGGCTATCTTAAGAAAAAGAGGCCTAGAAAAGAGGCAGTATGGCTTGGTATGTGCTAAAAGCATGGGCTGTGAGCCATATGACCAAAACTAATCACTTAATCTCCTGAAGCCTATGTCCAGGAGTATAAAATGGAAATACTATCATCACAAGGCTAGACAGCTGCGAGGATTAAATGAGGTAACAAGGAATGAACTAACCAGCACCCAACATACTAATATTCTTAACCACAAAGGATATGTTTCCGAATCTCTTTCACATTAGGTGAATATACTGCATCCATGATATTAATGTAAGACTGGGACAAATCATGGCTAACAGTGCCACAGATGGGAGATTCCAGCTACCCTCCAGCCCTATCTGCCCAGTCGGAGGGCTGAAGGGATTGATAACAACCTACCTATAACCAAATCATGGTGCAGTGCCATGGAACCCCAGTTAGGAAGCTCTGGATTAAGGAATTCAAGATTTCCCACATAAAGAAAACTAATCAAGACAGATCTAATGTCACATCAGCTAAATAGTGGTGAATTAGTGAAAGTAAAGCTTACTATAAAGATTTTTCTCAGCTGGTGCCACTAACATCCAAACATGCTTTCTGCCCCCTTCCATTACTTACTGCCTCCTGGCCTTGCATCCGGACACGGAAGAGCTTTACAGGACGGGACCCCAGGTATCGAGTGCGAGTGTCAGACAGATCCCCAGTGACAGGGTCCAGGACTGTTCTCAGCAGCACACCATTCTAATCAAAAGGAGAGGAACAGGTGAAGCCTACTCATGGGGGAAGCTTATCAGTTACCATAAAGAAATTTCTCCCTTGGCTATTTTATACAGCAAATCAGAGTAGATGGAAAAAAATGACTTGATGGTTTAAAAAAGACCTGGATAATCAGATAGCCATTCATTCATTCTCTCACTAAATCACTTATTCATTCAAATAGTTACCAAGCATCTACTAAGCAAAAAATACTTATTTTTTGTTTATATACCCTTTAAACTTTTTTTGCCACATACAATAAGCTCTTCTTTACAATTTTAAATTTTAAAATAGATCCACAGTTAAAAATAACCAGGCTATGGTCTCTGAACACCATTTCCTCTAAAATGAACAAGGCACCTAAGAGAAATGACTAATTTTGGGCTGGGGCAAGATTGTTCCAGATACACATGGGACACCTTGTTGTGCAAGAAGGCAAGGAATCCGCTAAAGATAGTAGGATCATGTTAAAAGGAACCAATTTCAAAGGGGAACTCCCACTTGCCTAAAATGAGGCAATTTAGCACACCCCCCAAAAAAGGTAACAATAGTTCAAAGCACAAATATACAAAAATCCACAAGTTCATGGTATTATTTTTAAAAAACAACAAAAAACCCCACTTCATTAGCCCCCACAGAAGGGAGATTGCTATGGCCCTAACTTTTTACTCTGAAACAGTTGAACAATTGTGGGAGGGGTGTCACTTTCCTATATAAACTGTATTTACAGTAAGCAAAGAAATGGAGCTGATTTTGTCTCTGGAGAAGAATTCCAGCTAACTGAATGTAGAAAAAAAATAGAAAATCATCATTTTTAACCCCTAATGAAATTAAAAATCTAGGCAATGTGTATCAATAGCTCTAAGTATAAGATCGATGGGGGCCGGGCGCATTGGCTCATGCCTGTAATCCTAGCACTCTGGGAGGCCGAGGCAGGTGGATCACTCAAGGTCAGTTCAATACCAGCCTGAGCAAGAGCCAGACCCCGTCTCTACTAAAAATAGAAAGAAATTCACTGGACAACTAAAAACATATAGAAAAAATTAGCCGGGCATGGTGGCGCATGCCTGTAGTTCCAGCTACCCAGGAGGCTGAGGCAGAAGGATTGCTTGAGCCCAGGAATTTGAGGTTGCTGTGAGCTAGCCTGACGCCACGGCACTCTAGCCCGGGCAACAGAGCAAGACTCTGTCTCAAAAAAAAAAAAGAAAAAAAAAAAGATCAATGGGGAGCTTTAAAACAAATAAGATATTCAGCTGGGCATGGTGGCACCCACCTATAGAGTCCCAGCTACTTGGGAGGCTGAGGCAGGAGGACTGCTTGAGCCCAAGAATGTGAGGTTGCAGTGAGCTATGATAACACCACTGCACTCTATCCTGGGCAACAGAATGAGACCCTGTCTCCAAAAAATAAAATGCAGAGGACAGAGGAACACTACACACACAGGAATGACTTTGCCATGTCCAGAAGGTGGGAAATTCTACAAGACAAATGATCTGGGTCACTTAACACTTAAAAATGGAGGTGGGACAGACAGTGAAAGAGATGAAAAAAGACAGATGAACCAAATGAAAAAAAAAAAAGTGTGGACTGCTGTACCGAGATCCTGAGTAGAAGTAACTATAACGCCATTTGCAGGGAAAAAAGAAAATCAGAGAAAACTGGAATATGGTGTTAAGGAATTACTGTTGTATTTTGCTGGGTGTGATAATATTAATATCTTACAGACACCTGGGGCCAAGCAAGGTGGCTCACACCTGTAATCCCAGCACTTTGGGAGGTTGAGGTGGGAGGATGGCTTTAGCTCAGGAGTTCAAAGTTGCAGTGAGCCATGATCATGCCACTGCACTCCAGCATGGGAGACACAGTGACACCCTGTCTCTTAAAACAAAACACCATAAATATCTGTTAGATCTACATTACCAAGTATTTATAGATGAAATGATAAATCATCTCAGATTTGCTTTAAAATACTCCAGGAAAAAGAAAAGAGAGGGAATAGATAAAACAAAAACAGCAGAGTATTGTTGACAGCTGTTAAGACTGGGTACATGGAGGTTCATTATATTAGTCTCTCTAACTTCTGGGTATGTTTGCTAATTTCTAAATTAAGAGGTAAAATTAAAAAGTAAAATGTAACTGGGCTAGAATTATTTAGATGTTTGAGTAAATAAAAAGCATATTATCAAGAACCCTGCGGTGCCTCACGCCTGTAATCCTAACACTCTGGGAGGCTGAGGCGGGTGGATCGTTTGAGCTCAGGAGTTTGAGACCAGCCTGAGCAAGAATGAGACACTGTCTCTACTCAAAATAGAAAGAAATTATATGGACAGCTAAAAATATATATAGAAAAATTATCTGGGCATGGTGGCGCATGCCTGTAGTCCCAGCTACTTGGGAGGCTGAGGCAGAAGGATTGCTTGAGCCTAGGAGTTTGAGGTTGCTGTAAGCAAGGCTGACGCCATGGCACTCTAGCCCAGGCAACAGAGTGAGACTCTGTCTCAAAAAAAAAAAAACAAAAAAAACTGATAAGAACCCTGACACTATCTTAGGTTCCTGTTTTTCATAGCATGAAGAGCTCAGTTGCTTTGACAACAGGAACCATTTAGGGGTCCTTTATTATTAATGAAGCCAATATGTACTGTGACATATTTGTTTCAAAAGCTGAAAAGAATTCTGAGAACTACAGGTGACCCTTGAGGCCCCCATCTAGTTCTGACTGCAGCAGCAATTGCAAAGCATTTTTAGTAGATGTGAAGACTCTTCATGAAAATACTTTCTTCCCAGCCTGGTTTGTTCTAAATAAAGAGCTAAGAAAAGTGGAACCCAGGGCAGCACTGTTCACTTTTCATAAGGTGCGTATCTGGAACCACAGGCATAGAAAACACTTGTATCAAACGCAGTGGACAAAACTCACACAAGGCCTCTGGATTTCTTACCTGTAGCCCAATATTCAGGTATAGGAAGCCAATCGAGCCCCTCTCACCCAGCTCATCCTGCTTCTCAGTCCCACCCATTTCCACAATACACAAGGACTCAGGCTGGGCTGGGAGAGCCTGCATGCTCAGAGGCTGCAAACAGTCCTGTGGGGAGACGTGGGGGAAAATCGTAAAAACATAAAAAACTACCAATTTTGGAAAAATATACCCGTTTAAATTCTAGGATTGAAGAAGTGCTTTCCTGTACACAGGGAAAACCCCAGGAGTGAGTTCTGAGACAGTAGTCAGTTATTAGTTAAACTAAATCTCCGAATAAGCTTTGGGAGAATCATGCTTTCCTTTTTGTCAAAGTGCATAATGATAAAAGTAAACATACAAAGGACACTTCCCTAAGTCACCTAGGATCTGGAGCAAGTCAGTTTCTTTTCAGGCAAACAGTCTTGAGTTTTATGGTTTAAACTACAAAAGGGAGTTGAGGCTTAGGCCAAAGAAACATTTAAGTAGTCTCAGATCAACATCCTTAAAGCACAGCAGAAGACTCCTCAGATATGCTGCTACGATAATCAAGAGGAGGAGGGGGTATAGATTCTGAGGTCCAGCCCAGCTTATGGCAAAGATGGACATCAGGAGGGGGCCAGGCGCTCAGGTTCTAACCAGAAGATCCTTTAAGTTAAGGTTGTCACTCACTGAGGGGTCCAGAGAGATGATTCTGACAGTGTTGTCCACCAGCCCCACAGCCAGGAAGCGAGATCGCTGCTCTCCAGGGGGTACATTGGCCAGACTCATGCATACCACATCTGCTGACATTTCTTTCCGCTCTGTATACTCATTCAGCTGCCCTGACTACAGGAGTAAAGACAGCAGGAGGTCAAAACTACAAAGAGATGGGTCTAGATTCTCTAATTTGCCCCAAAACCCTAGGCCCAGAGAAGGAAGGCAGGCTGTTAGATTTCTTTCTGCTTCCTCTCACTCCTCTTAGTCAGTGACAAAAATTTCTCTGAGTTCCCAAGACTGAATTTAACAGGCTAATAGCAAGGACAATTAATATCTACCACCAGCCAGAGAATGAAGAGACCTTTGACAAGGTCAATGTGCCACAAATTTTCTAATGCAACCTCTCAGGAAATGGAAACAGATAAAACTGTTTCTCTGTTCATGAGCATACTTTGGGTAAAAAGGAATTCAAACATGATAGTTACAAAGAAATCTCAACCGAAAGTACAGTGAGACTATAAAAGTTGGCCATACGAGAAGCTTCCTGAGAGTAAGATATTTAAGTGTACCCACTATCCTTCCTTATAGAAGAGCAAAAGAAATTTTCTGAAATGGACTCAAATTGCAGAAATTAAATCTATGCCAAATATTTGCTGGAAAAGTAGAGGGCGAAGTACAGGAGGAGCAAGTGTTTCATTTCATTACGAGTAGGGCATTTCATAACTCCAATTAGAATTAGACGCACACCAACTTACTCTTTTTTCCCCTCTCCGTAAAGGGCCAGATTGGCTTGTGGACACTTTCACTCCCCAATTCTCTTTCTTGTGGCTATAATCTAGACTTCTGCCTGGACTACAACTCCCATCTTTACCTCTGGACTCTACACACTAAGTTCCACAGTGAATGATAAAATAACATACAGGATCCATCTCAAAATAGACCAGCTCTCCTCCTGTCAGGGCAATCACCACTTGCCGCTGGTTCACTGCACACTTCACAATTGTTTTCTTTCCGGGCGTCTTCCACTCATTGACTCTCTTATCTGCTCGTATGTGCCGAATGCCATCTGGATACACCTAGAGTTAATAACAAAAGGAAACTTGACCCTCATGCCTATTGGATCTGTCACCCTTGTCCGCTTTGGAGCCCCTGTATTTGAAGTACCAGTTGGGTCAGTGACAAGAAAGAGTTAAGAGGCCACAGGCATGGTCAGCTTTTTAAAAGTTCATGTTTTACAATGTCTATTTCAAACAAGTTCAAATCTCATTAACAAAATATTTATAAACAGCTTTAATAGAGATGAAAGCAGCAGTGATGTGGCTCTGTAATAAAGAGAAAAACAGCAAACAGAGAGGGGATGTTATGTGTCAAAATTAAATCTTCCCTCCCTAAAGCTTGCTGGCAAATGAGGGTGGAAAGAGACATCAACAATAGCAGCGTACACCACAATGAGGGCAAAGAAAGAACAAAGCAGGCTGAGTAGGTAAGCGAGCTCTGACAATCCTCACCTGCACCAAGGCATCATCTCCTAACAAGGAGCAGGACAAGGTTGGGGTAGTGCCCAGGAACCCTGAGTCAGTCACTTCTTCCACAGTCTCTCCGATGGACAACACAAGGGTGGCATTCACGAAAGACACAATGATGTAGGCATCAAACTCATCTGAAAAAGGAAAGAAAGGAGTTGGTTAGGTAAGAACTCATTAGAATTACAAAGTCAAGTGAAACACTAAGAGTTTTCTCTCCAGAAACCTTCCAAGGCACTTCTGTATGCAGTCAACACACACACAAAGAGCACAGGATGATCCAAAAGATATTTAGGGGTCATAACAGCCTACAGATATACTCTGCTTCCTTAATATTTTGAGACATGTGCTGGAAAAATTAGAGCGGACAAAGCAAGGCAATCAGAGGCATGAGGAATTTTTGAATACTACAATATTTATGTTTCTCAAGCTAGAGCACATTTGTGCCGGTTGCCAATCACAACCCATTCTTAGAAGATACTCCTTATAACCAGGAAAGATCCCAACTTCTTCCAAAAGAAGCTTATGTAGGAATACAAGCTCTAATGAATAAAACAGATTACTTAAGCCTCCACGAGACTAAGTCATTCTAGAGTTGGAAACTGAGAATCCTAGCCCTAATGGGAATGATGTAGAAACACTAGATAATCAGGAATTGGGAGCGGGGGTGGGGTGTTTATACTGTTATTCCTTGACCTCTGTGGTTTTTCACTATTTAGAAATACAACAATCCAGTGGTCATGCTCAATCCTATTACGCTCTGCTTCTCATAATGAAACCCAGTTGGATAAATAAACACTAATGAGTTTCTCCTGTAGATCCCATAGTTAAAGGCCATCTATTTCCCATATATCCCACTCTACAACACGGAAGAGCTTATGTGTGTGTGCCCCATATCCAGCACAATGTTTGGCATAAAGCTTGATAAATATTGGACAATGGCATGCTTATTTTTTAAAAAGTTGAGATTTCTCTACTTTACAATTTTATTTTTCTATCAATTCCCCATTTTCTGTCCCTCTTACCCAGAAATCAAGCATATATGGGACATAATCACAAGGAAAGGTATTAAATTGGAGTGGCCATCTCACTCCTAGCAGTAGCAACTACAGGACCCTGTTTGCCTGAGCCCCCCGTCAGACCTCAATGCCACAGGGCTAGTCCACCCCACCCACATGAAGGACACACTTGGTTTTGATTGCTCCTAATGAGTTTCAGGTGAACTAAAGTTACTAGCTTAGTTCAGCAGAATCAGCATTCTTTGTAGTTTTTTAGTCAAGTGAAGAGATATAATTGGTGTGGCCTACAATAAATAGTGTTCTGACCTATTAGCAGGACATAAAACAATTTGGTGGGTTGCAATCAGCACTTTATAATAGAAACAAATATAATTTATGAGACTGCCTAACACATAGTAAAGGTAAGTATTGCTTTGCAAAATTTTTGTTTCAGTTAATACACATGTGTGTACTGGGCTGGCTGAAAAGTAAGGAACAAAGATCTTTCCCACTGAGTGTGCTCTAATGGCTATCCATAAAGGGTTCAATTTCCAATTTACTCATAAGGAATAAAACTGGACAAGAAGAACCTTGGTTTTTAATTGTTTTGTCATAACTGTCAATATATATCAAATGCCTTAAGGATATCTTGTAAAATGGCTTTGTAAGATTGCTATCATAAAATAAGTAAGGACATGGTTGTCCCTGAAATGGATGTCTTAATAGCTTACAACTAAACCAAAATCCGTCTCCACATGACACCAAACTTGGAACCTTTATACTCCAGCCCTCAGTTTTTGAATTGGAAATTTCTGGTGTGTAAAAATAACAGAAATTGCTTAATTTTAACATTATTTGAATACTGTATCATTTCCAATGTTCTTATTCCTGAAATCTAATACCTTAAAAGCTGTGTCAGAACAAATTAAAAAGCCAAACAACAAAGGGCTCTAACCAGCCGGATTTCTAGCCTCTTTCTTCAGTCAAGGGGAAAAGGGGAGCTTCTAGAAAACAGACCATATACCTTCTGACTTACGTGAAAAAGAATGGGGGCATGGGGGAGGGAGGAAGGAAGGAGGAGTGCCTGGGTCCTTATCTTCCATTTGACCAAGGCTGCAGAATGCTCAGATATAAAAGAAAAGAGATGCTCAGTGGGCTTGAATTGAATTGCTGGACAATTCAATAAGTGGCAGAGCAATGAATGAGGTCTGAAAATTCCTTTACATCACAGATTTCCTAAAAATATCCATTACCCTGTGAATATCAAGTACACTGTAACTTCTACCTCTTCCATTCTACAGCAAGAAAGACCTGCAGCAGATTACTCTTATGTCTTAGGGTGATTACAGATTAAAAGTTGGAGTTTGGAACAAAGCCAAGTTTCAGTCACAGTAAATGACTAGAAACTATAAATATCCACATTGCCCTTTTCTAGGGGTTGCAAGTCTCACGTGAAGGAACATCACATCATACCCAGTGAAGAATCTATTAAGGTATGAGAATGCATCTTTAGGTCTCCAAAAAACATAGCTGCTATCTGTCTGAGCACTGCTGAAGCACCCCAGAGAGGGGAATGCTTTACTCTTCTACTTCCCTTGCCTTAGGATCTAAGGCTCAATAATCAGCTCGCTCCAAAGTGTAAAGTGAGCGACTATCCAGATGACTGACACCTCCGATATCTCATTCTCATTCACTTTATAGTCAGAGTACCTGATGCTTCTCTTGCTTCAGCAAAGTCCTGAATATACTCATAAAGCTCTCCCCAGGTCCTAATCTTTCAGTCAGTACACCTGGAACGTACAACTCCAAGGGAATATGAAGCTAAGGTTTGCTAGCTACAGGCTCTTTCAGCTTAGTGAAAGAAGAAAAAGTCCTATTTTACAAATTCTGTGGGAGAAAGTAGAGAAGCTGATCCCTGCCTCAGACCACCTGATGAACAGGCAGATGGGTGTGTATCACTATGATGCACATTAACATAAAACTGCAAAGTTACCCTCTGAGAGACACCATCAGGGCAGCCTCAATATTTTGTGCAGGTCCCTCTCCATGGGTAAACTATAAGACCCCACAAAAGACCCTAGCAATAGGTACACACCTGTGGTGATCGGCACCTTCACCAGCCACCTGTGGAAGAGAAAAAAAGGCTTGGTATTGGTAGTATGCATCACCAAGTACCAGCCAAGGTTAGTATTTGCCTGGAAGACTGCACCATGTACGGACAGAAGGAATGTTCACTCAAAAGTAACTTGGGGTATCTGTAAAGAGAATGAACAGAGAGAACCTGACCTATTTTTGTGGGTGACTGCCCAAAGTATAGTATCTAAAGAGTAAAATCCACCAGGATATAGTTCTTTCCTAGATTTTGACACTTAGTAAAGGAGAAAAATTGTCAGCTGCAAGTTCCATCATGCAACATACTGCCTATCACTAATTTAGCAAATGCTTCTCTCCAAAGAGCCTTCCCTGATGCTCAAACACGTGCCCATTCCCTCTCCTCTAACCCCTCCCGGCAAGATGCTTGTGCTGTTCACCACATCAGAAAACACAACAATTTTGTGTACTTGTCTTCTTTTTTAAACGGCATGTGCTCTGACACAGGGATTCTATGTTAATTGCTCTGAGTACATGGTAGGCATTCAAAATGACTGCACAATGAAAGCATAGAACTTATCCTGAAAGAAACCAGCAAAACCCACAGACTCTGACTGCAGTGTTGGTCAAAATGGGCATTGTATCAGGATTCAGGAGACGGGGAAACTGTCCCTATTACTTAGATGGGCTATCTTGAAAGTTAACTCCTGTAACTTTCTGCCTCCTTCATAAAAGTGATGGGTGAGTTTTCTGTAAACCTAAATCTGTAGCAAAATGAAAAGTTTGTTTTAAAAAGTTAAAAGAATAAAAGAGGGAGCATACTAGTTTATCTCAAAGCATCCTTCTAATTCAAACAGGCTAGGCAACTTCAAGAGCCATAGTATCAATAAGCTACCAAGTCAAACATCAACTGAATCATCACACTGACTAGCTTCTTTATATAGATTATTACATACAAACCTGATTATCTAACAATTATCTTTTCAGCTGAAATTAGCCTACCAATTTCCTACTTATTTTTCCCTTTCTACTTAACTCAGATTTAACTCCAATGCCTACAATGAAAACAAAATCCACAAAAATGCACATTCTACTAATAGAGGTTTTAAAAACATAACAGAGGTTTTCCTCCTACACATTTCCCAGCTCCCTTAAACTTGTTCCTACAACCAGAACATCTAAATATCAGGAAAAATTACAGCTGTTTTCTAAAAAAAAAAAAAAAAAAAAAAAAGCCTTATCTGCCAATCAGGATGATCTTACTCACCAGTCCCATATTCCCAAGGGAACAAGAGGAAAATGAAGTCTAGGAACAGAAATGACCTATAGCCCCAAAGTGATAGAAGGGAAAATAACACTGAGTTTATTTTATGGGATTGCAATTTAATTGTCACAGGACTTCCCTGCTACTGCACTACTCTAAATTCTCACATCATTTTCAAAGTTTCACAATGACGTGACCATTTTTATCCAGGAACTCAGATTCCCTCCTCTTTCTTCTCTATCCCCTCTTGTCTACTCGCTCTAAAATTCTGATTCCACTCAATCTCTGCTTTTGTTAAGCACAAGTAGGACTAATTAACAAGCTTTATCAAATCTCTTAATTCCTAGAACACCATCTTGAACTTTACTGTGGTTTGAGCACATAGTTGAAGAAAAATGAAAAAGCAACAATATTCCCTCATACCATACCTCTTACACAGACGGAACGAGTTTATGAATATAAGATCAAAGAACATTACACTTAACAGCGTTAGGATGCTGAAATGTTTCTTCACGTACTGAAATAAGAACAGTCACCCTATGTCCCCTTACCCACTTGCACAAAAAGAAGTAGTAGGTGAAGGCATCCTAATTGGAACAGGCTCAAAAACATGGTGCTGGGCCAGAAATTTTTCTGGTATATGGTGCTAGATGAAGGGATGAAGAAGTATCAGGAATGCAGCCTCTTAAGCCTTCTTATGGCAATGGCACCCAGACCCTCATTTGACTACTGGGAAAGGGCTGCTTACCTTCAATGTGTCGACGCACTGTCCAGACAGCATTGGGGTTACCGGGTAGCTCAGAAACAGCCATTTCCGACACCTGACAGGAGAGGATGATCCAGTGAGTGTGCAACTCTCGGCTACCTGCTTACAGCTACACTAGACAGTGAGGTCTCAAAGGCAGTGTTCATACTATATGCTGGATTTAAAGGATGAAACCATCTGGTGAAGAACCTAAGAACCAAAACAGAGGTACTGGCTGTCCCCATGTCAGACTTTAGCAAAAGTCATGGAATGTATGGGAGGATACAGGTGTTGCAACCAAAACCATACCCTTCATTTGGGTACAGCAAGCCTGCATCCTCCTCAGAAACAGCAGTAACCACTGGGAATGTACTAAGCCATCTAAATTAGCATCCCATAAGGCCAAATCCCAGCTGAAACAAATGAAATGCTGTTACGCATCTTTTAGGAAAAACATTCCTTTGGCTGGCAGTCATAAGTTAATCACCACCTCTCGGGGAACTAATTATTTTGTCTTTCCTATTAGATTTTTAGGCTCCTTAAGGTCAGAGTCAATAATCCTCTAAATGATCTATAGGTTTCAAACCTGAGAGCAAATAAAGTATCTTAAGATAAATACAAAATGATCTAGAGGGAGAAACTGCATGTGGGTTATATGTGAACTCTCTGAATTGAATTCTCGCAATTTTTTAGTAAATATTGAGCCAATCTAAAATAAAGATTATGAACGTATTTAAATTATCTAGAGACAATAAATCAGACCACTTACTATATCATAGTGTGTAACCACATTTTATAGAAAGAACTCAAGTTTATCCAAGGAAGACAATACCCTTTTCTTAGTTTATGGATATAATAATAACAGGAAGACCTAAGAACATTATCCTTAATAAAGTATGTCAAGTATGCTACACTCTACACCAAATATAAAACTGACAGTCACCCTGCTCAGCTGTAACCATGATCTAGCCAGAGAACAAGGTCCAACAGACTTATAGGAACAAGGCAATGTTCAACAATTTAAAAATATTTTTATATACAACAAAGATTTGTTTACAGATTTGAGGGGGTGAGGTGGCAGGAAACAAAAAATGGTGACTCTTAATTAATGATGATTGTTAATCTTTTACACTGTACACAAATTTTGTTAATGCATATATGCATATTTTTGCAGAAAGTGTTAGTTTTCATCAGGTGTTCATTAGGATTCAATGAGTAGTAAGTATCTAAATAATTGAGAACTATGGATCTAACTGAGTCCAGGTCATTGAAAATGTGGTGAACTGATGAATATTGTGGAAGAGTCAAAAAATCTTCAAATTCCCTGAAATAATAGTATTAGTAGGTAACATTTAACACTTCATGCCATATCTTACGCTAAATGCTTCATATCCCTCACCTCATTTAATTCACATGATCCTTTAAGGCAAGTATACTAAGTCCATTTTATAGAAGAAAATGTAAAATGGACTTAATAATGGCCATTAAGACATTATTAATTATTAATAATAATGTCTTACTAAAAGCTTGGTAACAGCTATTAAGTGGTAGAGCTAGAATTCAAAGCCAAGGTCATCTTTGCTGTGTTTCTAATAAAAAATTATAAAAACAGGCAGTGGGACTCTTGAGAGCTGTAGTTTCACAATCCCAAGCTCTGAAAACAAATTGTTATAGGAAATTTTATTTTACTCTTAACAAAATCAAAGCCAGGACCACTGCTAGAAGGTATCAACACTAGGACTATGTTAAGAGGAGGATGTGGAATTTGAGAAGATAATTTTGAGTCTCACTATCACTTAAAAGGTCCAATAATAAAAGATTCACTAAATAAATTCTAATAAATCCACTTTGGTGAAATATCACAGAAACATTAAAAATGATGCTACTCAAGAGCATAGAGTGATAACAAATTTAGTAACATACAAAAATATACACCCATCATTACTAACTATCTAAAAACTCTGAATAAAGACTAAGACTAGGCTGGGTATGGTGGCTCATACCTATAATCTCAACACTTTGGGAAGCCAAGGTAGGAGAATCAGGAGTTTGAGACTAGCCTGGGCAATATAGCGAGACCCCATCTCTACAAAAAATAAAATAAAATAAATAGTCGTGCGTGGTGGCACATGTCTATAGTCCTAGCTACTGGGGAGGCGGAATTATGAGGATCCCTTAAGCCCAGGAGTTCAAAGTTACAGTGAGCTATGATCCTGCCACTGTACTCCAGCCTGGGTGAAAGAGCAAGACCCAGTCTCAAAAAAAAAAAAAAAAAAAAAAGACTAAAACGAGAATGAAATAGAGAGTGAATTGTTCCATGCAGATTTCCTAGCCTCCCGTGTCATGGCTAGTGAGCCTGGAGCTATCACGCTAACAATCTAAAGAACAGGAAATCTAAAGTACAAACTTTAGGGAAAGAGAGGAGGATAAACATACTTTTTCACAGATACATTAACTCTTTCCTTGACCACATCAGAGTAAAGCCATAAATTTTAGCTTCGTCAATGCTTCCCTCAAAACCTTGCAGATTATAGAGAAATTCCAATCCTACCTCAAGTCCATGCCTTAGGACTCTCAGAGATGATCTGGGTCCCCTACCACAGGCCACATACAGCTGTGGAGTATCTTCATTGGCCAGATCAGCTATCTGCACAGAGAAAAAAGAGAAAAAAATGTCTACCAGTGATAAGTTTTCCAACACAACTGATTCTCTGGGGACAAACTACTTTTCAGCCTATATATTGGCTACTGGCCCTAGGATATAGAGAGAAAGCCCCAATGTTTGAAAAAGGAAACCAGTTTAAAGCAGCAACTTGTTCCAACAAAAAAAGCAGCTTAAATCATTTTCTAAGTTAGCAAAGGAACTTTTGCATTTAGAGAAATAAACCTCCAACTGGAATTGAACATTCCCTTCCAATTAAAAACATCAGTAATATTCAATCCAAGGAGTAAGAAGGCCAGGCGTGGGGGCTCATGCCTGTAATCCTAGCACTCTGGGAGGCCAAGGCAGGGGGATCGAATGAGGTCAGGAGTTTGAGACCAATCTCAGCAAGAGCCAGACCCTGTGTCTCTACTAAAAATAGAAAGAAATTAGCTGGACAACTAAAAATACAAAAAATTAGCTAGCCGGAGTGGTGCACGCCTGTAGTCCCAGCTACTTGGGAGGCTGAGGCAGGAGGATTGCTTGAGGTCAAGAGTCCAAGACCAGCCTGAGCAAGAGCGAGACCCCGTCTCTACTAAAAATAGAAAAAATTAGCCAGCAGTGGTGGAACGGCACCTGTAGTCCCAGCTACTCAGAAGGCTGAGGAAGGAGGATTGCTTGAGCCTAATGAGTTTGAGGTTGCTGTGAGCTAGGCTGATGCCATGGCACTCTCACCCAGGCAACGAAGTGAGATTCTGTCTCAAAAAAAAAAAAGAGAAAGAGAAAAAGAGGGAGAAAGAGAAAGAAAACAAAAAGAAATGCATACAGCTATAACTAGACTGTTGGGTGATAAAAGGTCAAATTCAGAATACTATACAGTGTATGAACCCACTCACTTTAAAAAGACAAAAGATAACACATATAAACATACACATAATTGCAGATGCAGAGAAAATGCCTAGAAGCAAGCACAAGAATTTGTTAATAGCAGTGGCCTCAATGGAGCGGAGGGTTGAGAAAACTGAGGAGAGGACTTTTATCTTTCACCTTTTACATGGTTTGAATTTTTACATTAAACATGAGTTTCATAATTTTTAAAAAAAGCACAAGGATTTATTGTTTTTAGTGCCCAAACTTTTACCTCTAACTGCTTCACCTTTACACACTGGTGATTTCATAGTTGAGCTAACAAACGTGTTTCTTAGACTAGACCTTAATTTAACTGGAAGAAAACATTAAACTCATTGAACTTTAGATTCAAAACCAGCTGGTAATTCCCAAATGACTCATGAGGGAAAAATTTAAAAATAAAAATTAAGTTAAAAATAAATAAACAAAATCGGCTGGCTGGCACTGCTAATTGTGGAGGTGACTGGAAAGGCTCACACCTGGCAAAACAGAATGGGAGAGAGGCTGTCCAACTCATCGACCAGCACAAGGTTTTTGAGTGGTCTTGGCTGAAAGAAGAATGTGTCTCCTTCTTCCAGAGGCA
Organism: Varecia variegata; assembly: GCA_028533085.1. Lineage (NCBI taxonomy): Eukaryota > Metazoa > Chordata > Mammalia > Primates > Lemuridae > Varecia > Varecia variegata. Next base: position 121,016,340 of record CM052442.1, on the reverse strand, counting down.
TAGCAGATGAAAACTCAGGTTCTTCATCATCATCTCCAAGATGTGCAATTTGATATAAGTAACTGGGAAGAAACAGAGAAGAGAAATGTGAGTTAACATGTTCTGTCTAAAGACAACATTTGACATGGACATAATGCAAGAACTGTTAGATATTACTGTTATTAATTTTAGGTTTGCTAAAATGCTAGCTGGGATTTGTTCAAGACAATTCAAGCAGGCCAGGTACAGTGGCTCAGGCCTGTAATCCCAGCACTTTGGAAGGCCAAGGTGGGAGGATCACTTGAGGCCTGGAGTTCAACACAAGCCTCAAACTCCTGACCAGACTGGGAAACATAGTAAGACCCCATCTCTACAAAAAATTTTTAAAAATTAGCTGAGCATGGTGGTGTGCACCTGTAATCCTAACTACCTGGGAGGCTGAGGGAGAAGGATCCCTTGAGCCCAGAAGTTTGTGGTTGCAGTGAGGTATAACACCACTACACTCCAGCCTGGGCAACAGAGCAAGACCCTGTCTCTAATTTAAAAAAAAATAATAATAATAACTCAACCAATATCACCATTTAGGGAAATGCAAGCCAAAAACCACAATAACCACAATGAAATATTTCATACCTATTAGGATGGCTATGACCAAAAAAGTGGGAAACAACAAGTGTTGGGACACATTGGAACCCTCATACACTGCTGTTGGGAACATAAAATGATGCAGCTGCTATGGAAAAGTTTAGTGGCTCCTCAATAAGTTAAACACAAAATTACCATATGACCCAGCAATTTCACTCCTCCTAGGTACAACAGATATTTGCACACAAATGTCCACTGCAGCATTATTCCCAATAGTGAAAGGGTAAAAACAACCCAAGTACCCAACAAAAGAAGAATGGATAAACAAAATGTGGTGTGTATACATACACACATGCACACACACAAACAGATTAGTCATAAAGAGAAATGAAGTTCTGATACCTACTACTAAAAGATGAACCTTGAAAATATTATACTAAGTAAAATGAACCAGAGGCAAAAGAATAAATACTGTATGATATCACTTATATGAAATATTTAAATAGGCAAATTCATAGTTCAGAAAATAGATTAGAAGTTACCAGAGGGAAGGGGAATATAAAATTATTGCTTAATAGGTACAGAGTTTCTGTCTGGGGTGATGAAAAAGTTTTGGAAAGATAGCTGCAATGGTTGCATGTGTAACACTGTAAATGTTAACTAATCGAACACTTAAAAATGGTTAAAATGGTAAGTTTTATGTTATATATATTTTGCCACAATAAAAAGAGCAAGGGAAAAAACTTGCTGCCAAAAAAAAAAAAAAGATTATTTATTGGTAGAGACATTTATATTACGATTTAAAAAAAAAAAAGGGGTTACAAGGCCAGGCGCGGTGGCTCACGCCTGTAATCCTAGCACTCTGGGAGGCCGAGGCGGGTGGATCGCTCGAGGTCAGGAGTTCGAGACCAGCCTGAGCAAGAGTGAGACCCCGTCTCTACTAAAAATAGAAAGAAATTATCTGGCCAACTAAAATATATATAGAAAAAATTAGCCGGGCATGGTGGCGCATGCCTGTAGTCCCAGCCAGTCGGGAGGCTGAGGCAGTAGGATCGCTTAAGCCCAAGAGTTAGAGGTTGCTGTGAGCTACTAGGCTGACGCCACGGCACTCACTCTAGCCCGGGCAACAAAGCGAGACTCTGTCTCAAAAAAAAAAAAAAAAAAAAAAAAGGGTTACAAAATGGTACATAATTGTTCATAAAAACATTTAAATACAAACACACAGAAAAACTACAGAAAAAATGTTATATTTGAATGGAAGGATTAGAAATCACATTTGTTCGCATACACATTCTAATTTTTCTACAAGAAAAATTCCTTGGGCTGGGCATGGTGGCTCATGCCTGTAATCCTAGCACTCTGGGAGGCCGAGGCGGACGATCACTACAGCTTGAGCAAGAGCGAGACCCCTGTCTCTACTAAAAATATAAAGAAATTAGCCAGACAACTAAAACAGAAAAATTAGCCAGGTGTGGTGGCGCATGCCTGCAGTCCCAGCTATTTGGGAGGCTAAGACAGGAGGATCACTTGAGCCCAGGAGTTTGAGGTTGGTGTGAGCTCAGCTGACACGATGGCACCCTAATCCAGACAACAGAGCAAGAAAGACTCTGCCTAAAAAAAAAAAAAAAAATTCCCTGTAATAAAAAAACCTAAAAATCAGTTGTTTCAGTCAGCAAAGAAAATAACAATAAATAAAAAAATAAAAAAAAAACCTAAAAAATTAGAAATGGATGAAAATAGACCTAACAGGCTAAATGTGGAAAGGGTAACCAGGTACAAACCAGGCAAAGGAAAAATATAGGAAGAGTAGGAACAAAGTCACTGAGGAGTAAAAGGCACGTTTAAAAATGGGGGAACAGTTGGAGACAAGGCAAAAATGGCACAGACTCCTAGACAATATCTTACTGAGTGTTAGATAAGCAAAGTGGTTTGCCTATACTTTAGCAGATACTGACAAAACCATGTCATCTTATCTCATGTAAGTAATGTGGAGTGTTAGACACTGGTCTTAAATTCAAGGATGGAGTTGAGATTTCTTCCATTTGGCAATGAAAAGCCATTAAAGATTGTAACACAGGGATAGGGAAAATTATTTCATCAAGGTTATATCTTGTCTGCTTGATGAAATGACTCTATAAAGGCTGAGTTTTGCAGGAAGGCAATGAAATGAAACAAGTAAACTAGTGAACTAGTGCAGATTAGCATCACAAAAGGATATAGAAGTAAAAAAGACCTAGCACTGAAATTAAAGTGGTGGAGGGTAAAAAAAAAAAAAAAAAATTGAGATTTTACACTTCAGTTGCTAGAACTCGCCCATTAGTCATTAACAGAAATAATGAGGATGGGAGGATTGGTGATGTGGGTGGGCAGGTATGGGTAACGACAAGCTACAACTTTACATATGTACTAGTGAAGTGCTTCTGGAACATCTCCTTAATGTTAAGTAGCTCAATAAACATTTATTCAAGGAAATGCCCAGCAAAACGCTCCAGAGAGACATCACTTCTAAAGATACCTTTGCAGATACCCACAGAGGAATTGACTCAAACCACTAAAGGAAGATAACAAAGATCAGTTAGCAGCTGCAGGCAAAAAAAAGAGAAAAAAGGTAAGAAAGAGAAAAAATGTAAAGGGAAAAGGAGAGCATAACTTTTATTTTGAAAAAACTAAAATATTCTTGTAAAAAGCTCCCCAAGCCTTGAAGCCACACCTCCCTCCTGCCAACTTTTATAGTAACTAGGGTAAAGTAAACTAGGGTAATACAAGGATTACTCACTGGTTTCCAAATTCTGATGCTACAAAAAGGAAGCCTGTTTTAAGCACACACATGGCAGCAGCAACAGGCACAGTATCAAAATATTTGAGCCGTATCTCAGTAACCTGGAGAGAAAAGAATAAAGATTCTAGTGCACAGCCAAGTGAATTAAGGCCACAAAAGTGAGCCCAATATTATTTTAATGAGGCAGCATAAGTTGAGTAGCAAATAAAATCCTCTACTTCGTATCTAAACCAGGGGTCAGTAAACTAGCTCCCATGGGCCAGCCATGCCCGCGTATTTACACTGTCTATGGCTACTTTCATGCTACAGCAGCAGAGCTGAGGAGTTGAGACAGAGACTATATGGTCCACAAAAACTGCAAGTCTTTACTATCTGACCTCCAAAAAAAAGTTTGCCAATTCCTGACCAAAATAGCTATCTAAGAAATAGCCCAACTGTTCACAGAGCTCCTCCATAGGACCAAAGAATAGATCATGTATATTGCTAGTTTTCAGTAGAAATGCAGAGCTTTCTCTTCTTAGTCACACCAATTATTACCACCCGAAAGTAACCACTAGAAGTGGCATTACCAGTCTCATATTACACATAAGGTTACCAGGCCAGAAATTTAACAAGACAGACAAAACCTGTATTCATATACCAGTCCCAAGAGCAAACACTTTCTAAATTCCCATATTTTAACTTGTAACACATTAACTGTCCTCTATCTCATCTCAGAGTAGTTGTACTAGATAAATGGCTTGTAAAACAGCCTTGTAAACCTTAAATGTACATACAAACATCTGTTTTTAAAACAAGGTTATTTAATTCTATTAAAATTGTAGGAATGGGCCAGGCACACCTGTAATCCTAGCACTCTGGTAGCCCGAGGCAGGAAGATTGCTTGAGGTCAGGAGTTCAAGACCAGCCTGAGCAAGAACGAGACCGCATCTCTACTAAAAATAGAGAAATCAGTCCGGCATGGTGGCACATGCCTGTAATCCCAGCGAGGCAGGAGGATCACTTGAGCCCAAGAGTTAGTTAGCACTCTAGCCCAGGTGACAGAGTAAGACTCCATCTCCAAAAAAAAAAAAAAAAAACCTCACAATTCCTCCCTCCTATAAAAACAAATATATATGTAAAATAAAATGTAGGAATGTTTATCAAACTGAATGAACCACAACAAATGGGTTTTTTCATTTTCCCCCTCCATCCATGGTCTACTTACCATATCTTCATCTGTCTCCAAAGTGATCTTGAAGATATCTCCCTGCTCAGTTTGGGCCAAAAAGAAGAACATCGATTTGGTCTTATGGGTGGCAGAGCAGACAAAAATCATTCCTCTTTCAGGGTCATCCAGGTCATTCTAGTAAAGTCAAACACAAAATCAACATCTTAGAAATGGGTACTTCTTAGTTCTGGACAAAGCCCAGAGAGGCACAAGCCTTGTTGACCCAGAGCAGCCTGCCAGCCACAGCACTATAACACACAGTTTGTGTGCTACAAATATATAAATGGGGTAACCAAAAAAGAGTCACAATTCTACTCTACAGCCTGATCAGACTAATAAGGCAACTATCTCCACAGAAAAATGTCAGAGAAGAGACATGAAATTTAAGAGTCATCATTTCAGGCTGTGAATAAAAATACATGTCCACGACACTATCATCCAAACCACCCTGATTTTGGGTGTAGTGGCTCATACGCCTGTAATCCCAGCACTTTGGGAGGCTGAGGTGGGAGAGTCGCTTGAACCCAGGAGTTCAAGACCAGACTGGGCAACACAGCGAGACCCCATCTCTACAAAAAAAATTTTTAATTAAGAATTAAAACCACCACCAGACCCATACCAATTACAAAAAAGTACCTTTACAACGAAGAGTGGGCAGACACCACCTTAACACTGACCAATTTAGTTGTCCCAACGAGACAAACCAACACTATGTATGCATAATGTGATACAGTGGGAAATATCTATCACTATCTATGTAATAATTCTACCAAAAATATTAACCTGGATATAATCATCAGGAAACAGACTGTGTGGACAGACTACAAGAAAATTAGCCCAGCCTCTTAAAAACAATCAACTCCTAAGACAAAAAAACAGTGAGAGAGAAATATCCTAAATAAAGAGACTAAAGGCAGATTATAAAGGAATTCTGGGGGGACAATGAGAGAAATGTAAACATGAACTATATATAAATGTATTACACAAAATATTAACTATCTCGGGTGTGATATTGGCCATGTAGTTTTATAGGAAAATGTCCTTGTTCTCAGAAACCACATCTTAAGAGCTACTTGAAGTGTCATGATGCCTGTAATTTCTTTTCAATTGTTTAGCCTAAAAAAGGTGTATAGATATATCATGAGAAAAAAAAGGTAAATATAGCAAAACATTAAAAATCGATGAATCTAAGTGATGAGCACACATGAATTCAATTGTGTTATTATTTTTAAATTTCCGGTATGTTGGTATTTTTCAAAATAAAACAGTGGAGGAAATGGGGAAAAAACCAAAAGACAAACATAAAAGACAATCTGTCACCAACAAATATGCCTGGCTTCTCCAAACTAGAAACCTTCAGGAATTTCAAAATGATAACTGTCCAGAGGTTCCTTTGAAATGGAAAATTATGTTAGTTTTTAATTCCCTTTCTCATAAAATGTGTTTTGCTTTTACTAAAATATTTTACTAGTTTTATTAAAAATAACATTTACAAAAAACTAAAACTTGGTAACAGAGAAACTAAGAGACCACACTGTAATTATAAAAATTAAATTCACCTCACAAAATGGAGTATCTCCCCATCTCATGGCAAAGACCTTACCCGTCTCCTAGGAATTGGACAGCGGATATCTGGTTGGTCACCAAAGTTCTTGTAAGTAATATAGTTTTCAGAGCAGATCAGCACTCCACTTGGACCATCTGACCCTCCTGGAACTATCAGAGAAAATAAAACTTAGTGACTTGACATAATCATGAACTACTTTAGCTTCCAACTCCTTGTCTCCTTCAGCACAACTTGATGAAGGTAGTGTGTGTGCTAGGTACTGTACCTAGCTAACTTCTAACTAGTCCTCAGGTCTCAGCTTAGAGAGCACCTTCTTTTTCCCTGGGTTAGAGACTCCTTCTCTATGCTATGATGGCATTTGACACAGTCTCCAGCAATTTCTTTGTTATTTATCTGTATTTACCACTAGACTCAATCTTACACAAAGAGAGGTACCATATCTAATTTTTCACCACTGAAGTTCCAGGACCCAGTAGACTGACTTGGCACATATTGACTACAGAGGCTCAATAAAAATTGGCTGAATGAAGCCCTTATAAAAACAAGTGCTGCCTTATATTATTCTCCAAAATCCTCCCAAACAACATACATATTTCATTTTAGATATCAAATGCAATTGATCCACAATAGAAAGAATTGGATCACTGTCTTCCCCAAGCCTGCTGAAATGTAGATGACCACAAATATAGTTGTCCTCCTTTAGTCTTTTAATATAATGAATTAAAGTGACATTGACTTTCTAATGGTGACTTTCTAACCATCTTTGAGCTCCTCCAAAAATCTTACTTAGCTATATGCATTTAAAATGCTGTCTAATTTGATTTGCTAAAATGTTAGATTTTTCTATCTACAATCATAAGTATTAACTAGTTGTAAATTTTTCTTATTGCTACCCCTCCCCAGTTTTGTTAATGAATTAGTATTATTAGTCTATTATTAGACTAAAAAAGTAGAAGAGCAGGCTGTTATTCTTTCCAGTTTCCGGAGAAATTTGTTTTAAAACAGAATACATATCCTTCAACAATATAATAAAAGCACCCCTGAAAATCCTAGACCTTAAATCTGTGGGGGAAGAGATTTTTTTTTTTTTTTTTTTGAGACAGAATCTGGCTGTTGCCAAGGCTAGAGTGCCATGGCATCAGCCTTACTCACAGCAACCTCAAACTCCTGGGCTCAAGATATCCTCCTGGCTCAGCCTCCAGAGTAGCTGGGACTACAGGCACACACCACCACGCCCAGCTAGTTTTTTCTATTTTTAATTGCCCAGCTAATTTTTCCTATTTTTACTAGAGACAGGGTCTTGCTCTTGCTCAGGCTGGTCTCAAACTCCTGAGCTCAAACGATCCTCCCACCTTGGCCTCCTAAAGTGCTAGGATTACAGGCATGAGCCACCACGCCTGGCCTTGGGGTAAAGATTTTTAAGTATTGCTTCAATTTCTTTAATGGATATTGGTCTATCAGGTTAATTTCTTACTGTTACCAAAATTGTTCCAAAAAGAAATTAACCTGATAATGGTTTTCAAAAATACTTCCATTTCATCTAAGTTTTTAATTGCACATAGTTTTATCTTGTTGAGTTTGTCAATTTCATTTGTCTTTTCCAAAAACTAGGTTCAGATGAGAGGCAAAGACTGACTACAGCCAAATTATCACAGCAACTAACAGTAATCGACATCCAAGGTGACTGCTCTCCTCATCCTTTCCTCTCTGCACCCATTACAGTAAGAGTTACTAAGGAGCTAGGTACTTTATTCATACAACACTTTTTTTTTGAGATAGGGTCTCGCTCTGTTGCTCAGGCTGGAGTGCAGTGGTGCCATCACAGCTCACTGCAACCTCTAACTCCTGGGCTCAAGCAATCCTCCTGTCTCAGCCTCTCAAGTAGCTACGACTAGAAATGTACACTACTATAATGGGCTAATTATTTTAACTATTATGTAGAGATGGGGTCTTGCTATATTGCCCAGGCTGGTCTTGAATTCCTAACCTCAAGTAATTCTCCCATCTCAGCATCCCCAAGTGCTAGATTACAGGTGTGAGACACTGCACCTGGCCAACACAACACTTTATGACTCCACCACATGAACTTCTAAACTCTCCAAAAGATAGACAGGTACACAGGTTTACTACAAATGGATAAATTTCCAAACCCTATTAAGTAAACCCTATTAAGTTTGGGCATAAAAATGGACCAAGTAAAAGGGTACAGGTAGCAGCTCTGAGAGAAAAGTACCTGTAATAAGGAAGTTGCCATGTTCCTCCAAAGGTTCACTGTATTTTCGGACCACGTGATTTAAACCAAGGTCTAGCTCATAGAAAGTAAGTGTCTGCTGGGTATTGGCTGCTGCTTCCCCTGTTGGATCATTATCTGCTTCCTACAGAGGAGAAAAGTGGCACAAAGACTAATCAGCAGCATAAAATAAAAGAACTTTTAGATCTGGAAAGGACATCAGACTCCTCTATTTTATCAACAAGGAAACAGAGGTCCACAGATGCCAAATGGTTTGAACAAGCTTATGCTACTAGAAGATGGTAGAGCTAGAACAAGAACCCGAATCTCCAAATTCTGGATCCAGGAATCTCTCTACTAGAGGATACTGCTTTCAATTCAAGACAAAGAATGGTAAGTTCTGATTTTCATTACTTCCCTGTGAAAAAAATATGCCAAATATAGCTTCACCTTTTTCATGCATCTTTTCCCAATACCTCCTTTTCCATAGGTAGATTACTTAAGTCTGAGCAAAGGTTATGTCGTCAGTTAAGCTCTGAAACATTCCAAAGAATTTCAGTACGGCATATGAAATATGGGAAAGATCTGCTAGCAGGACAGATTTAAGATATGCACAAGGAAGAAAACAATCTTAGGAAAACAATCAGGTGACTGAAAGAAATCCAAAGAAAGAGAAAGATGTGGTCTTCATTACCTCATAATCCATTTCCAGACAAGCAAACATTGGATTTTCAAATCCCACATCTACTCCAACTACATGATACACTAAAGTGTTTGCTTTGTGGGCTTCCAGGGGAGATGAAATGGTAAGTCGGGCTGCAGCATCTCTGTTCAAGATATATACCAATTTCTGTTTCTCAATGGCACCTGTAGTCAAAGGAGATTTCCAGATAATGAGAGAGATTTACAGAACAGCTAGATTCACATTGTGATTATTTTTTAAAAAATCACTGTTCTTATTAACAGCCAACACTACTCCATCCTCAGAATACATAATAGCATAATTTTGGCCCCCTCCTTCCTAATAGGGATCTTAATATTCCATTAGCTCTTCAAAATTTTTAATGTGTCCTAGATTGAAGGTTATTGGAAAACTAAACCATAATTCATAAACTTGTTAGCTTTATTCTTTGAATTACACCTAAGGGTTTTGTGACTGCTCAGAGAGGGTTGCCCTCTAGAGGCCGATCAGATACACAAAATTTTCTTCAAGAATGTATCAGAGAAGAGACATGAATGTGAATCATCACTTCAGACTGATGAAGGCAACCAGATTCATTGTCTAATACCGTAAGATCATTTCACTGTAGCCTTTTTACTACAGATGAAGTAAGAAATTGGAAAAAACCCTATTTCGAACTAGATGGGAAGTAAAAAAGGTGCATTAAAACCTTTTCCATTATTTTTAAAGGAAATGCAACTTTAAACCTAGAGTGAATCAAAATATGATGCTAAACTTTACCCACATAAGTGATGCACTGGCACACTGCCAAGATCACAGCACTGTTATCCTAAATTGAGCATTTACAAGAGATATACTCAATAGAGCAAGTACAACAAGTCACTCACTAATCATAACAGCTCGCCCTTTGGGATCCACAGCTAAGAACTGGCCAGGAACGATGCGGCGGCATCCACTCTTGCCAAAGGTTTCTTGGTGAATTTTCTCAAACATATTCTTAGATGGCTGGTATTCCAAAATAACAATTCGTCCAGAGTCACTGCCAACTACAATATAGTCTTTGGTGCCACCTGTCAGCCTAAAGGCCATGAGTGACCGGATAACACCAAATACTTCCACAGTGAGAAGGGTATGTACTTTGCCAGTGTTGGGGTCTGGGCGAAGCAGCTCCAAGATCTTCCCACGAGAAACAACAATTTCCTGTTGTTTGGTTCCTAGATCACCAAAAAATAAAGATCATAAACAAACAGAGCTAGTCTAAAAAGTAACCTGGATAGACAGAAATGCTACTTAAGATTATTCAACAAGTTGGAGGCCCAGCGCTTAAGTTATCTTATTTTATTTGAAAAAGCATTTTTCCTAGAACTGAAATGACCTAACAAAACTAGTATCAAAGAAAACTTTAAAAATGGTCAACAAGTTACTTTTCATTATTTATTTTTTGAGACAAGGTCTCACTCTGTAGCCCGGGATGGAGTGCAATGGCCTGATCATAACTCACTGCAGCCTCAAAGTCCTGGGCTTAAGCAATCCTCCTGCTTTGGCCACCCAAAGTGCTGGGATTACAAGTGCGAGCCACTGCGCCCAGCCCACACAAGTTACTTTTTTTAAAAAAAACTCCTTTTTCTTTTTCTAAGATTTGCCATCAATCTGCTAATTGGGAATTGCCTGTAAATGATATTAATGTATAATATATAGCAACTTCCTAAGATTAAAATTTTCCATAGACTCTTTCCAGTCCATCTTTAAGGCTACTGTTCTACAAAATCATTTAACCTTCTATGCAGTTTGATAAAGTGTCTCAAAGAACTTTTGAAGCTACTATCCAATATATGCTCTGTTATTTCTAAACTCCTAAAAAGTTCACTTTCTTAACTACAATCAACATCTCCAAATGCCTAACAGGCAACTTTGTCCCCATCTCTCCCTGCCTGCTATGTAATAACACCTGGATGAGTTGTCATTAACCTTAAATGTTTAAGTTCTTCATTCTACAAAGTCCCTCTCTGGTCTCAACTAACCTGCTGTTACTGTTATTTTCCCTGCCAGCCAGGCTGGAAACTCATATCCTTCACTTTCTAGTCCCACTGCCGTGGTCCAGGTTTTCATTATCTAATGCCTAACTATCTTCCTATCCTATCTGATATTCCACCCACTATCCATCCCAATCCATTCTCATTTATAAAATGCTACTACTGCCGGGCGCGGTGGCTCACGCCTGTAATCCTAGCACTCTGGGAGGCTGAGGCGGGCGGATCGTTTGAGCTCAGGAGTTCGAGACCAGCCTGAGCAAGAGTGAGACCCTGTCTCTACTAAAAATAGAAAGAAATTACATGGACAGCTAAAAATATATATATAGAAAAAATTAGCCGGGCATCGTGGCGCATGCCTGTAGTACCAGCTACTTGGGAGGCTGAGGCAGTAGGATCGCTTAAGCCCAGGAGTTTGAGGTTGCTGTGAGCTAGGCTGACCCCACGGCACTCACTCTAGCCTGGGCAACAGAGTGAGACTCTGTCTCAAAAAAAAAAAAAAAAAAAAAATGCTACTACTTATCAGGCCACCTTACTTTCCAAAGGTTCTTTGGAGATCAGATTAGATCAAGTACTCCAAAGTGCTTTAGAAAATGTAAAGTATTATATAAATTACAATGTTCTGTAATGGTTAAGAAAAAAATGTTTTCTATAATTTAAGAAAAAAAGGAAGTTTGAATTGGAAAAGGAATCTGGAGGCTAAAATTAGCAATATTTTCAAAGGCCAGGCTCAGTAAGTAGCTCACACCTGTAATCCCAGCACTTCGGGAGGCTGAGGCAGGATGATCACTTGTAGCCAGGAGTTTGAGACCAGCTTGGGTAACACAGCAAGACTCTGTCTCTACAAAAACAATTTTTTCATTAACTAAGCATGGTGGCAGATGCCTCAGTCGTAGGCTGAGGCAGGAGGATCACTTAATCCCAGGAGTTCAAGGTTACAGGAGCTATGATTAGGCCACTGCACTGCAGCCAGAATGACAGGGTGAGACCTTGTCTCTTAAGGAAAAAAAAAGCCTTCAAAAATCCTCTCATACAAATTCCAGCTGAAAATCACCACATTAAATAATAAAGTCAATTACAAATCCTCAAATTCAAGTATACATATCACTGCCTTCATAAAATGTAGCAAAGAATAACTAATTTACCTAAGTGAAGCCCTCAGACCCACAGTTAAGAGTTATAATGAGGATCAGAGAAAATATTGCCAACATGAAATGTGAATTCTGTGTGGTCAGGCTCCTGCTCAGTTAAGATACAATAGGTATTCAGCTTGAACTTCAACAAAAGTATGTAATACTCTACACAATCATGAACCTCCTGCATTACTTGGGATTAATTCACAAATGTTAAATCTCCAAAATGCATGAAAAATTTTTATTTTATATACATAAGTACCTCATTTTCAGTAACTGTATTGCCTAATATTTCTTTTCCTAATCCAGTATTTGAAATTTCACATAATTCATACCTTCATGTTCATCTTTCCAAAAATATCCCCCACCACTCCAGCTTACTATCCATGAGCCAAAGTAGGTAGTGAACAAACATCAGTAAATGATGTTTCTATACAAGCAGCACACCCCACCTAAATTTCACTTTCCCTCCTCTCTTCAAGCACCAAATAAGGCTCAACATTCCCCTTTTAAAACTACTCTCTCAACTTGACAAATACCTTTACACATTCTTTTTATCCAACTTGATCCAAATTCAAGATCACAGATCAAGTCTTACACATATCATCATGTCTCAGCAATATGCACACAACTTGGTAGCCAAGAAATGTGCACCATGAGATAAGATTATACAATGTGAGCATTGTATTATACATTATACAATGAAATGCACCTGAAATTAGGTAACAGATAATACACCTCAATTTAATACCAAATCTCATAAATTACAAGCCAGATTTGGATTGTTCACATTCACTGTTTTCTCATAAATGGAAAACATTTCCTCCATAAGAGATAAGCAAAATACGTATTAATTCTCTTAACTTCTGAAAGATAATAACTAGAGAACTTACCAGAAAAATTGCCATGAATAGCAAAGCTGATGCCAGTGGCTCGCTGCAAGGTCAAGTTGTACAGGAACATGGCTGCGGCAAAAATGAGCCACCCAGAACTCCAGGCCTTGGTTATACCAACGGTGCCAAGTCAAAGCAAGCTAAAGAGACATAAAAACAGAAAAATAGCTGGGCAATTTTTATTTTAACAGACATTTCTGTATGGGAACTTCTGGCTAAAGTCAGCAGAACCAGTAGAGTAAGGCCTATTTAAGAGCAACATATTTTTAATTAAGAGTTCCTTCAATATGCCAGAGCACTATGCCATATATCTTGCCTTTAATCTCACAAGAATCCTATCAAGGGAAACTGAAGCTCACCTGCCCAAAGTCGCATTAACAAGTGGTAAAAATATTGGGAGCTGGGATCTGTACCATTAATGCAATACTGCCTATCTGTCTTTGTCACAGAAACTAAGTAGGTCTGTGTTTACTTGTACTTCGATGGCCTATACATTCACATGGTGGTTAAGAATTCAAAAGCACAGCAAAAAGCTCCCTGCAATCTATTCCCTAGCCATCCAGTCCTCCCTGGGGGAATCAATTTTACCAAGTTATATTATGTCCATCCTTCCAAATATTTTTCATAATATACACAAGTAAAAACATACATTTTTATTGTGTTTTGTTTTCTTTTTAAGAGACAAGGGTCTGGCTATGTTGTCCAGGCTAGCTTCAAACTCCCAGGCTCAAGGGATTCTCCCAATTGAACCTCCAGAGTTGCTGGGACTATAGGTACACACCACTGCACCCAGCTTGTAGGTATTCTATTCCCCCTTTTTAACCAAAGGTTGGCTACTATATTTTATACACTGACACTATACAACTTATTTTTTATTATTTTTATCTACTTTATGATGGTAATAAACAAAGGGCTTTCTCATTTTTATTTTACAGCCAGAGTATTCCACTGAATGGGCATATTATAATTCATTTAGCCAATATCCTACTGACGAATATTCAGGTTGTTTCTAATCTCTTGGTATTATGAACACTGCTGCAAAGAAAATGCCTTGTATGTACGTCATTTATATGTACATGAGTAGATCTCTAAGATTAATTCCTAGAAGTGGAATTGCTGGATTGAGGGGTTCATATATTTGAAATTCTGGTAGATACTGCTAAATTGCCTTTCAAAGAGACTCCAATTTACATGCCCAGGAATGCATGCGCATCCCTGTTTGCCCACAGCCAAAGTGATATTATTAAGACTTCCAACCTTCGCTCATCTAAAAGATGAAAACTGGTATTTTAGTGTAGTTTTCCTTTGCATCACATGCAAACCACTTGAGAAGTGGTTCAAGTTTAAAATTTAAACCTATTCACCATCAAAAACTACAACAAAAACTGAATTCGTGCTTTTTCAGAAGGTCTCCCTAAACTAGCATAAAGTCACAAAAAACGGATTCCTTCTCAGCAGACAGGACTGAAGAGAGCACAAACTGAGGTGCCTCTGCCACAAAGATTAATCCGAAACTACACCTGTACAGTTACTGCTGAAAAATAAACTGAATTATTTTCCCCCAGTATTATTTAAGAGACAAAAGCAAGAAATCTTGAGAAAACCAAAGTCACGGATGTGTAACATACAAATTTGATTTTGTTGTTAAACCAGAAGAGAGAATTATCAGTAAATGTTCTCATCAATAATAATAATTTGGGAGTTGGGCAAAAGCAAGGTGACAAGAAATAGACCCTGACAGGTACAAATTTTCCTACTTGAATCTAAGGAACATCTTTAATGATTCTCTAGAATCACAGGGAAAGATGAAGGAAAAGATCTGAGGTTGAAAGAGAAGTGGAGAAACGACCAACAAGAAGACAAACAGGAAACCAAGAGCCACTTCTGAAACCCGGAACAGCTCCCCCCAGGCTACTTTTCATACTTTACAGCTGACTGGAAGACCTCAGCCTACACTCCCATTCCTTTATAATTGATACCATCCATTACAAACCCTTGGAATTCATTTTCCTCAAACCTAGCAGGATCCAGGTTCTCCAGGCACATTTTAATCTTGGGTAATAGAGGAAGCTGCATTTTGAAGGAATATCGGTCCTGTACTCGAAGAACAATACACCAGGAACCATTAACGGCCAAAACTTGGTAAGCTTTGTAACCTCCCCCACGTCTACCTCCTTCCTGTCTGTGATTACTACAAAAAGCCTGTGATTGCTAACTTCATCCCTGCTCCATCTTCCAAGGAAACATCACCGCATTTGGATTCTGCGAAGTCTCCAAGATACATATTATTGTCCCACATTTCGCACATGAGAAAGATAGAGGTTCAGAAGACGAGGCAAGTTGCCCAACTATCAACACACAAATTCAAACCGCAGTCCCGGCTCCAAAGACTGTTTCCGTTATTAACACTTAAATACACTTACGATCTATCTTTCCATCAGTGTACCATTTACTCTCTCCCAAGGGAGACGTCCCTCCGGCTACTTCTCATACCTCCCCCGTCTCAGAGGCCCCAGGACCCAAAAGCGAAGCAATTCAACAAGCCTTATTTTGAGCCAAGACACGTTCCCACCCTGTGGACGCAAGCGGGACGGGAAGCCGTTTCCCCACCCCAAGCGTTCTTCCGCATCTCCTCGTCCCCTGCCCGGACCTCTCAGGCCTAGACTACCTGAGACCCCCACCAAAGCCTTGGGCCCCCCCGCTTCTACATGGCCGCTCTCCGCCTTCCCGGGCCCGGGGATGTCGCAAGGCCGTTTCTTTTCCTTACACCGTGAAGGATGACGTAGATATCAGACGGATGCTGAATCCCCTCAAGGTCTAAGCCACAGCCACAGCCGACCCGCCGGCGTCCGTCATTAGCCCTCAAGACAGGGGCCTTCCGGTGGCGCGCGGCGGAAAAGGCTTCCCAACCCGGCCTGAAGAAAATATATTTTTTTAAATGGCTTCCGGCTTGCTTCCATAACGCATTGAAAATTATTTAAACACACATTATTACCGTTACCTTTTCCAGTAAATACAAAATTGATAGTGTTTTTAAAAAGTAGACTTTTAAAAACCACTAGAGTTCGTTGGGCACTTCTGTGGGCAGCCCCCAAGGACGCAGCGCGCCAACGACTAAGGGACCTCGCGGGCCCGGAAGTGCCGAACAGGAACCAAGATGGCCAACGTTGATGCCCCTCAAAAGTTGTCAGGGATGCCTTCGGCGTCTGAGGGGGCGGGAGGTGGCTGCTGCTCCGAAATCTCCACCGAGCTCATTCGCTCCCTGACAGAGCTGCAGGAGTTGGAGGCTGTGTACGAACGGCTCTGCGGCGAGGAGGTGGGAGGGCTGAGCCTCCTATTTTTCTAGGAGGATTCAGGGGCAGGGGGCATAGGAGCCTCAGTCTTGGGAAATCCGGGCAGTGGGAAGCTCTCCGCTGGGAGAAACAAAAAAAGCGGGAAAACAAAGAAGCGGAAATGTAGCTGGCTGTTTGGGGTATTATTGTCAACTCTTTGCACTCGGTCAGATGCGCCCAACGTTGTTTTCCCCAATATATGGGCGATCTACACCCTCTCCCCTCAACCCCCTATTGATTTCCCTGGCCCATAGTTCTAGTTTCTTCGCTGAGAGTTTATGCCAAAGCGCTCGGTTTTCAAAATAAGAATAATCAGCCTCTTGCATTGCCTTAGCAATTTAAAAATTATGAAACGCTTTCATCCTGTTATCTAATTTAAGAGAGAGGTCATTGCAGATAAACTTCTTGAAGCATTTTAAGACTTTCTCTTGTGGGGAATGATTTAGGGGTGTGATTTATGCATTTGAGTTAAATACCCAGCTTGGTAGAAGTTGGAGCTTTTAAGACTCAGGCACAACTGTCTAAGCTTGGACAAGTCACTTCATCGCTTCATTCTGTCAAATAAGTGGCGTGGACTACATTCTAAGATTCCTTTCATTTCATAAAATTCTATTTCCTTCTGCCTCCTTCACTTTTTCATGGCAACCTGATGCTGTCAATTCACTTTAGAATGTCAGTTGGGTTTGAATATTTTCAAATATTAACTTGCACCAACTCTAGCAGTTTCTGATACGTTTTTCAGCAAGATGTGTTTTAAAATTTAGCATCTTGACTTAACATTCCTTAGCTTGTATTCACTGAGTCAATCAATACTTGGGGTGGAAAATTAAGGAAATCTTACAAACAGAACAATATCAGTAATGTATTTGTAGTTGTTGACTGTCAGAGGGAAGTTTCCCTCTGGAGCCTACTGGGCTATTTATATTTATGTATGTATGTATGTATGTATTTTAAAGTGGCAGGCTGCAGGAACATCCCGATAAGCCCTAGGTCAGGGGGAGCACAGCCTGCTACCCATTGTTGTTTTTTAGAGGCGCTCTGTTGCCCAGGCTGGAGTGTAGTGGTACAATCCTAGCCCATTGCAGCCTTGAAGTCCTGGGCTCAAGTGATCGTCCCGCATCAGCCGCCTGAGTAGCATGCCACCATGCCCGGCTATGGGCTATTTTATTAATAATAAAAATGTAGGGCCAGGCACGGTGGCTCACGCCTGTAATCCTAGCGCTCTGGGAGGCTGAGGCGGCTGGATCGCTCAAGGTCAGGAGTTCAAGACCAGCCTGAGCAAGAGCGAGACCCCGTCTCTACTAAAAAATAGAAACAAATTATCTGGCCAACTAAAATATATATAGAAAAAATTAGCCGGGCATGGTGGCGCATGCCTCTAGTCCCAGCTACTCGGGAGGCTGAGGCAGAAGGATCGCTTAAGCCCAGGAGTGTGAGGTTGCTGTGAGCTAGGCTGATGCCACGGCACTCACTCTAGCCCGGGCAACAGAGTGAGACTCTGTCTCAAAAAAAAATAATAATAATAATAAAAATGTATAGCTAACATTAATGGCTGTTGTTGAACTATATGCTACATACCATGCTAAGCACTTCATGTTATCCCGTTGGACTTACACAACAGTCCTATGGAGTATGTATTGGTATCCCTTTTTTTTTTTTTTACAGATGGGAAAAGTGGAACGTAAGAAGGTTGCATAAATTGAGGTAGCACAGTAAATGGCTTGACTGAGATAGAACTGTATTTATCCCCTCTGGGTATGATTATGCACCAAGAAAAGATTTTTTTGTGACTGCCACTTTGAAAATGTCATTTTTTTAGGCAATATATTTTAAGTGCCTTTCTGTAGTAGGCACTGTGCTAATGATACTGAATAAAAGTTTACTTCCTCCCTCCCATTGTGATGTTCACCTGCTAGATGGAATGAAATACACGTAAGGTAACAACCATAATGCAGTATGTTAAGTGCAAAAATGAAGTGTTATCTTTTAAAGTCTGAGGGGAGTATAGTAAAAGGAAAGAAGAAATTTGAAGTGGAATTCACCTTTCAGCTAAGTGGTTGGGTTAGATAACTCTTAAGGTTCCTTCTGACCATTCTGATGAAAAGATGTTTCTCTGTGTTTCAGAAAATGGTAGAGAAAGAGCTGGATGCTCTTTTGGAACAGCAAAACACCATTGAAAATAAGATGATCACTCTCCACCGAATGGGGTGAGTCTGTGTACCTCAGCAAGAGCTATTGTAAACTCCAACAGGGTCCATTAGACAAATTATCATTTTTCTTAACTTGGTGTTGTAAAATGCTAGTTGATTTTGAAATGTAAATAAGCAATACTTCAAGGTAAAGTGAACACCTAAGGGTATGCTTCAGGGGTTCCCAAAGAGTCCTTGGGTCAACAGTAGCAGCATCCCATGGAAACTTGTTAGCAATGCAAAGTCTGGGCCCCCACTCCAAACTTACTGATTCAGAAACTCTGGGGGTAGGGTCCAGGAATATGTATTTTGATACATTAACTGCCATGGTGAGTTGTATTTAACTCATGCTGGTTTTGAGCCCGAGGCCTCATGAAGAATATATAAGTCACATGTCTACCTTGGGAACCACGTGGTGCGCAGGCAACTCATGCTGCAATGCTGTAGCATACATGTTATGTGATGGGTGGCCCCCTGGGCAAAACCCACAGCTGGTCTGTGAAAATCTTAATTCTTGATGTTCTTGTTATAATTAATATTGACAATTTAGTTGCATGTAACTCACAGAGAACAAAAAATAACAAATTTTTCATTAAATTAGAAAGGATTGTTTTGTTCCTGAAGTTTTTACTCTATTTTCGTAATGAAACACCAGGGCCTCAAGAAAAACAAATTTTTTCTAGTGTGGCAGTCACAAGCTTACCAGGTGATTCTGATGCACAGCTCAAGTTTGAGAACCACCGTTTTTATAGACTTTCTATATTTACTAGTCATAAAAATTGCTCTTTGATTTCACCATCCTCTCAGATTGTTAGTTAGCACATTTTATGCTCACTTAGCAGTTGAGAGAATCTGTTCTCTAATTCTTAGGCTGTACCTATTTAGGGATGTCTTGAGTAGTTTTAGACCTTTTTTTTTTTTAATTAAATATAGGTCTGAGTTACAGTAAAATACTCTTGAGAAAAAGCTGTGTGTAGAGGGAACTGAGCTAAGAGTTGTGGGGAGGTACACAAGAAGTAGAAGACCTAGTCTCCATATGCAAAAAAATTTTTCCATCTCTTACCCTCTGCCTCTGTGGATATTATATGTGCTGACAATGTGTCTCTAGTCCCAATCTGCAGTTGATCGAGGGAGATGCAAAGCAGCTAGCTGGGATGATCACCTTTACCTGCAACCTAGCTGAGAATGTGTCCAGCAAAGTCCGTCAGCTTGACCTGGCCAAGGTAATCCCACTGAGCTTTTGATGTTTGAGTTAGTAGAGAGCAGTAACGAAGCTACTACATTAGAAATCAGAGCATCACCATCCAATAGGAATCTAATGTGAAATACCAAAACCAAAGAAAAGAAGACTCCAGACCAATAGCTCTTATGAATACAGATATAAAAACCCTCAACAAAACACTGGCAAAGTGAGTCTATCAACATATAAAAAGAATTATATACCATGACCAGGTGGGATTTATCCTAGAAATGCAAGGTTGGTTTAGCATCTGAAAATCAATTAATATAATATACCATATTGGTAGAATAAAAGGACAAAAACCATGTGATTACCTCATAGACTCAGAAAAAGCGTTTGACAAAATCCAAGGCCCCTCATGATAAAAACGCTCAACAGAGGCTGGACACAATGGCTCACACCTGTAATCCCAGCACTTTGGCAGGCTGACGCAGGAGGATCACTTGAGGCCAGGAGTTCAAGACTAGCCTGAGCAACATAGAGGACCCTGTCTCTGCAAAGAATTTTTTAAAAAATTAGCCAGTCTTGGTGGCATGCACACGTAGTCCCAGCTACTTGGAAGACTGAGGCAGGAGAATCACTTGAGTCCAAGAATTCAAGGCTACAGTGAGCTATCATTGGGCCTCTACACTCCAGCCTGGGTGATGGAATTAGACTCCACTTCTGAAAAAAATTAAAAAAAAAAACACTCAACAAACTTGGAATAGAATAGAAGGGAATCTCCTCAACCTGATAAAGGGCATCTATGAAATACCCACAGCTAACATCATACTGATAAAAGATGGGATGCTTTCCCCCAAGATGAGGAACAAGACAAGAATGTCTGCTCTTGCTACATCTCTTTAATGTTGTACTAGAGGGTATAGCCAGGGCAGTAAGGTAAGAAAATGAAGTAAAAGTCACTCTGGGCCTGGCAAGGTGGCTCACGCCTGTAATAATATCACTGTGAAGGCTGAGGCAGGAGGATCACTTGAAGCCGGAAGTTTAAAACCAGCCTGAGCAACATAGTGAGACCCTTATCTCTACAAAAAAATAGAAAAATTAGCCAGGCATGGTAGCATGTGGCTATAGTCCCAGCTGCTTGAGAGGCTGAGGCAGGAGGATTGCTGGAGCCCAGGGGTTTGAAGTTGCTTTGAGCTATGATGATTCCACTGCTCTCTAGCCCTGGTGGCAGAGTGAGACCCTGTCTCCAGGAAAAAAAAAAAAAGTCATTCAGACTAGAAAAGAAGAACTCAGAAAGCTAATATGAACCATCTACATAATTTTAAATTTTCTACTAGCCATTTGTTAAAAGTAAAAAGAAATAGGTAAAAATAATTTTAATAATTTATTTGATTTAACCTTTTTTTTTTCTTTTTTTCTTTTTCTTTTTTTTTTTTTTTTTATTAAA
>CM052442.1:120950195-120995001 GCA_028533085.1 Varecia variegata | reverse complement strand
TGGGACTACAGGCATGTGCCGCCATGCCCGGCTAATTTTTCTATATATATTTTAGCTGTCCATATAATTTCTTTCTATTTTTAGTAGAGACGGGGTCTCGCTCTTGCTCAGGCTGGTCTCGAACTCCTGAGCTCAAACAATCCACCCGCCTCGGCCTCCCAAGTGCTAGGATTACAGGCGTGAGCCACCGCGCCCGGCCTGATTTAACCTTTTTTATGCAAAATATTTCAACATGTACTTGCTATAAAGTGATATTAATGAGATATTTTACCTTCTTTATTTTTATACTGAGTCTTTGAAATTTGGTGTTTATTTTACACATACACATCTTAATTTGGACTAGCCACATTTTAAGTCCTCAATAACCACATGTTCATGGCTACTGTATTGGATAGTACATGGCCTAGGTTCTTGAACAAGTCATTCCTATCCTCAGTTTGCCCCTGTGAGATAGTGTAACTCTTCCTGATCTGTTTGCCCAGATTCTGCAAAAATAGCTTCACAAAACACTATAGCCACATAGCCACCAACTCATATGTTAAAGGTATTTATTTTTTTTATTATTTATTTATTTATTTATATTATTTTTGGGACAGAGTCTCCCTCTGTCACCCTGGCTAGAGTGCAGTGGTGTCATCATAGCTCACTGCAACCTCAAACTCCTTGGTTCCAGTGTTCTTCCTGCCTCAGTCTGTGGAGTAGCTGGGACTATAGGCACATACCACCACAACCGGCTAATTTTTTCTGTTTTTAGTAGAGATGGCGTTTCAGTTTTGCTCAGGGTGGTCTCAAACTCCTGAGCTCCAGCAATCCTCCCACCTCAGCCTTAAAAGTTTTTTTAAACATGCTTGTTTGTTCTAAAAGAAAAATACCTTCCACATATTTCACTTACTTCGTTACTTGGTTTACAATGTCATATTCCCAAAATATCAGATACATTCTGATTCTATTATAAATTTAACAAAATAAGCCAAATATTTATATAAATTATGGATTA
This sequence comes from Varecia variegata, assembly GCA_028533085.1. Classification (NCBI taxonomy): domain Eukaryota; kingdom Metazoa; phylum Chordata; class Mammalia; order Primates; family Lemuridae; genus Varecia; species Varecia variegata. The sequence continues at coordinate 120,994,004 of CM052442.1, read as the reverse complement.
TCTCTGTTCCTGCCTCCATCAAAATGAATTATTTGACCACATTAATGAAATTGTATGATACCTGTCAGGGGTCTTGATCATCGTCAATAACAGTTTTGTGAGTGGTAGTGGTGGTGGTGTTTGTGAGTTTGCCAGTGAAAGCTGAAAAGGACCTGTGATTAACCAGATTCAGCTCCTCAATCTCCCTACCTTCTGAAGAGGTGTGTTTGAAAGAATAGGACATTGTTTCTAAGCACCAAGTCTTTTTGCAGAACCGCCTCTATCAGGCCATTCAGAGAGCTGATGATATCTTGGACTTGAAGTTCTGCATGGATGGAGTTCAGACTGCCTTGAGGAATGAAGACTATGAGCAGGCTGCGGCCCATATTCATCGCTATTTGTGCTTGGATAAGTCAGTCATTGAGCTCAGCCGACAGGGAAAAGAAGGTCAGTTTTCCAAACTGTTGATTTCTAGGTTAGTTAAAATCATCTATAATCTGAACCAGGAAAAAGGGATCAGTTATTAGGAAGTTGTCTTGTCTGCTAGTAGGCCCTATATAGGTCCTATACTATCCAAGGACAGGTGATATTATAGTAGTCCCTCCACCCTTATCAGGAGTTTGACTTTCTACAGTTTCAATTACTCTTAGTCAACCAAGGTCCAAAAATATTAATAGCACGTGGAAAATTCTAGAAATAAACATAAGTTTTAAATTGCACACCATTCTAAGTGATATGATGAAATCACACCATCCCACTCCATCCCTTCTTTGTCATCATCATAACAGTGGTGAATAGAGTACAATAAGATTTTAACGGGCTGGGCAAAGTTACTTATGCCTGTAATCCTAGCACTCTGGGAGGCTGAGGCGGGAAGATTGCTTGAGCTCAAGAGTTCAAGACCAGCCTGAGCAAGAGCAAAAGCCTGTCTCTTTTTTTTTTTTTTTTTCGGCACCGAATTCCTTCTGAAGGAGCCTGTCTCTACTAAAAAAAAAAAAAAAAGAAAAAATAGAAAAAGTAGCTGGGCGTGGTGGCATGTGCCTGTAGTCTCCACTACTCCAGAGGCTGAGGCAGGAGGATCATTTGAGCCCAGGAGTTTGAGGTTGCAGTGAGCTACAATGATGCCACTGCACTCTATCCAGGGCAACAGAACAAGGCTCTGTCTCAAAAAAATTTAAAAAAGAAATTTTTAGCTTGGTATTTTGGAACTTCCATGATCTTGACTCACCCTATCTTTCTAACCTTATCTCATACTATTCATTCATGCATCCATTCATGGTGCAAATATTTGTTGAGCTCCTCTATATGCCAGGGCATATGCTACTTGTAATACTTTGCAAATACTCTTCTCGTCTTTCTGCTTCTATTATTTTGCTTATTTCATTCACTTTGCCTGGAATGTATGCCCCACCTACGTAGGTAAAAAAAAATCATGCCCATCTTTGAGACATGAGATGTCACCTTCTTTAGGAAGCCTATTCTGATTACTTCTACCAGAAATGTGACTTTTGGGCACCTTTGTTATGATGCTTATCATACACTGAATTTTCTTATAGTTATTTGTGTACATACCTTATCTCTTTTACTTGATCATAACTTCTGTGATGGTAGGTAGGATCATGGCTGATTCATCTTTTAATCATCCATATTGCTAGCACAGTATCCTTTTTTTTTTTAAGGCTAGTCAAGTGAAGCAGTCGGAGTGAAGGAACAAAAGAATCAATTAGTTGTAAACACCACTGCACTCGGACCAGCCACCAGCACAGTATCTTTCATGTAGTGCTTAAGACACATTTGTCGAATGAATAGTAGTGCACAAACTAAGTGGCATGTACCTGACACAGTACCATTCCTTACACTAATTGTCATTTTCTCCCCATTGAGCAGGCAGCATGATTGATGCCAACCTGAAATTGCTGCAGGAAGCTGAGCAGCGTCTCAAAGCCATCGTAGCAGAGAAGTTTGCCATCTCCACCAAGGAAGGAGATCTACCCCAGGTGGAGCGCTTCTTCAAGATCTTCCCACTGCTGGGTTTGCACGAGGAGGGATTAAGCAAGTTCTCAGAATACCTTTGCAAGCAGGTATGGACCCCGATTGCTTGTTAGGATAATTACATGGTCCCCTGCCTGCACACTGGGGCACTGGATGGATCCAGTTTCCATAGATACTTTCTCTCTTCTGGATATGACTCCCCTTTCTGCTCTTGCTATAGTCTGGTGGGACAGGATGCATGCATTCACCAACACACCTATTGCCAGCCTACTGTGTACCAGCCATGGCCAAGATATCTGCTGATGTACAGTTATTTCTAATAGACCCAATGAAAGTATGGGAAAATTAAAATGCAAGTTCTCTGAAATGTTGAATCACTCTTTTCAAGGTGTCAGTCAGGACCTGGCTTCTTTTGAGAGCAATTAGAATTCTTGGTTAGTGGTTTTAAGACTTCATAACCAGGCTTGAGTCTCAAAATAGGGCATACTGAGATGAAGGAGGTAAGGTCACTCAAGGTTAATTCCTGAAAAAGAAAGAGATTTTGGTTATGGTCTTAAGGCTTCCTCACTTCCACCCCTTAGATGCAGAGAAGGAAATCCAGCAGGCATGTGTACATGGAGTTGTGGGGTTTTTAACTGTATGGCAGTGCCTGACCCTCTCCCACAAAAATTCTCTATAATAGAACACTGTTCTGCCATTTAAAAAAAATGAGACATATTTTACTCTCTAGCATATGTGGTTTTTTTTTTTTTTTTAATCTTTTTTTTTTTTTTTTTTTTTTTTTTGCCTCCAACAGCCAGTTGGGACATATGTGGTTTTTTAAATTAAAAAAAACAAGGTACGAAACAGTGTGCTGTCATTCCTGTTTAAAATGAAGGGGGTGGCAGTAAAGACACATGTTTGTATAAACATAGGATATTTTTGGAAAGGTTAACAATGGTCAGCTCTGAAGAGGAGAATTAGGAGATCAAGAGACATAGGTAGGAGGAAGAGCCACTTTTCACTGAACATTCTTTTGTTCCTTTTGAACATTTAAGCGTGTTACTTATTAAAAAAATTAATTAAAAATAAAATAGAGCTGCTCTGTGGTACTTTTTTATCAGTACTCTGCCACCTGGGACCTAGAAATGGCTACTACTTTTAATCCATTAAAAGTCCCTTCCTTGGCCGGGCGCGGTGGCTCACACCTGTAATCCTAGCACTCTGGGAGGCTGAGGCAGGTGGATCGCTCAAGGTCAGGAGTTCAAGACCAGCCTGAGCAAGAGCGAGACCCCGTCTCTACTAAAAATAGAAAGAAATTATCTGGCCAACTAAAAATATATAGAAAAAATTAGCCGGGCATGGTGGCACATGCCTGTAGTCCCAGCTACTCAGGAGGCTGAGGCAGAAAGATTGCTTAAGCCCAGGAGTTTGAGGTTGCTGTGAGCTAGGCTGACGCCACGGCACTCACTCTAGCCCAGGCAACAAAGCGAGACTCTGTCTCAAAAAAAAAAAAAAAGTCCCTTCCTTGGCCAGGCGAGTTGGCTCGTGCCTGTAATCCCAGCACTCTAGGAGGCCAAGGCAGGAGGATTGCTTGAGCTCAGGAGTTCAAGACCAGCCTGAGCAAGAGCAAGACCTGTCTCTGCCAAAAATAGAAAAAATTAGCCAGGCCTGGTGGCATGGGCCTGTAGTCCCAGCCACTCGGGAGGCTGAGGCAGGAGGATTGCTTGAGCCCAGGAGTTTGAGGCTACAGTGAGATCTGATGACACCACTGCACTCTAGCTCCAAGGGCGACAGAGGGAGACTCTGTCTCCAAGAAACAAAAAGTCCCTTCCAAAGTACACAGATTTTTTTTGTCCTGCTTGACAAAGCACAATTAATAACAAGTTATACTTTGAGAAGATTATTGAAACTGAGGACTCTCCCCCTTGGTAAATGGCAGTCCATATTTTCAGAGAAAAGAAAAGCATTGTTTATACCTCTGAGTGGAAGAAGAGCTACCACCATGCTCAAGTTTCTTTTCCTGCCTGAGGCTCAGACAGCCCAGAGTCCCCCCAAGAGAGGTTCCTCTGTGCTGCCTAGGCTTCCAAGCATCAAGGGAAACATGGAATAAAGAAAGCCAGTGGGAGGCCTTTTTGGTTTGTTTTTTTGTAGAGATGGGCTCTCGCTACGTTGCTCCTGGCCTCAAGTGATCCTCCTGTCTCAGCCTCCCAACATGCTGGGATTATAGATGTGAGCCATGTGCCCATCCTGGGAGGCCTTTTTGAAAAACTGAGACATACCTGGTGTGAGGCTAGCCTTTGGTCTGAGAAATATGTATGTATTTTCTACTTTTTTCAGGTGGCCAGTAAAGCTGAAGAGAATCTGCTCTTGGTGCTAGGGACGGACATGAGTGATCGAAGAGCTGCGGTCATCTTCGCAGATACACTCACTCTTCTGTTTGAAGGCGAGCCTCTTTCTCCACTCTAGGGAGACTGGAGACATTTCTCTCTGACATGTGCATCCTAGCCCTTCTCCTCTCCCCTCCAGCCTGATGCCTTTAACTTAATCCTGTAGTTTTCTATGCATTGATTTATTGGAGAATTTACTTGCAGATTCAGTATCTGATTAGCAAAGATTAGTTACAGTCTGTCTGGTATTTTGATCTTCCTTGAGACTCAAGACCCAAACTCTGTAAGAATAAATTTAACCCTAAAATAAATTACTGGAAAGAGAGAAATGCTGATTTCCAGAGATGCTGCTATAGAAAATAGTATCAATGTAACTTACTAATGCTTTCTGGTATACCAAGCACTGTGCATACTTAACAAACAAGTTTTCTTAGCAACCCCTAGCACTGACTAGAGTTATTTATGTTAATTTTAGGTAGTGAAGCAGCCAAAAAGAATTGAGTTAGACCCTGGATTAGTCCTAGATGGGAAAACAGAGTTTATTTTGTGGGAGGAATATTTGGAATCCAACCCTCTCACTTCCTTCCTTCTAGGGATTGCCCGCATCGTGGAAACCCACCAACCAATAGTGGAGACCTATTACGGGCCGGGAAAACTTTATACCCTGATCAAATATCTACAGGTGGAATGTGACAGACAAGTGAAGAAGGTGGTAGACAAGTTCATCAAACAGAGGGACTACCACCAGCAGGTGAGCAGGGAAAGCTACAGGCATTTTGGAAGCAGCTTTAGCCAGGGACGTTGAGTAGAATAAGTTAGGGGGGGAAAAATGAAAAAAGCTGAAGACAGCAGAAAAATTAAATGCCAAGTACAGACTGGCCTGCATCTTGCCCATCAGCAGCTTACTGTGAACTTGAGGTGTTGTTGAGATGCCAGTGCCCTCAGTACAAGATTGAGAAGGAAATAAAAAGGACTTCCTGAAAGGAACAAGACAGAAACCGTAGACAAATTCTCAATCACAGAATATGCAACAGTGCCCTCTAGTGATACAGTGAGAATTTTATTTCCTAAGGCCCTATTGAGTGTCAAGTAATTTGTCTCAAATTTCCTCTTAGTTCCTTAAGTGCTACAGATAATGTCTGCTTTTTCAGAACTTTATTTTTCCATTCTTTTGAGCAGAGAAAGTAAAAATAGGACATATAAATAAGAGTGGCTGGCCACGGCAGTGGCTCATGCCTGTAATCCCAACACTGTGGAAGCCTAAGGCAGGAGAATGGCTTGAGGCCAGAAGTTGGAGACCAACCTGGACAACATAGTGAGACCCCGTCTCTACAACAAAAAAAAATTAGCCAGGTGTGACGATGCCCACCTGAGGCAGGAGAATCCCTTGAGCCCAGGAGTTCGAGGTTACAGTGAGCTATGATCAGGCCACTGCACTCCAGCCTGATCAACAGAGCAAGACTCTGTCTCTTTCAAAAAAAGAAAGAAAGAAATGGGAGTGGCCTCTTACAATTTTATTTCTAGAATTCCAGACCTAGTAGTCCATGAAAACACCATTAGCATTACTTTTAAGTGCAGTAATAAAGATGAGTATAATTAGCATCTAAACCAAAAACAAATCTTTGGCCCATCATCCTAAAAGCCCACCTCTAGCTTGAAGGAAAGGTAAGATTGGTAGGCAAACTAAACCTAAATGTTCTTGTATGTGAAAAGTTTGAAGTGACCAGCAGGAGGCAGACAGTTTGGGAATGGGGAAGAGTATTCTGATTTTTGTGGTATATTGCAGTTCCGGCATGTCCAGAGCAACTTGATGAGAAATTCTACAACAGAAAAAATCGAACCAAGGTAATAAATCTTTTCTTTCCTTTAGCCTATAGGAATTTTAATTGGTAATCATGTATAATTCAGACTACCCTGTTACAATGTGGTCTATGTTTTTAAAATATTTTATTTATTACTCTTATTTTTCAATAGAATATATCATACAAACAAAAGTATATATAACATCGTTCATAAAGAATGATAGATCATTATCAGTACAGTCTTGCATCACTTAACAACAGGGATACACTCTGACAAATTCGTTGTTAGGCAATTTTACCATTGTGCAAACATCAGAGAGTGTACTTACACAAACCTAGATAGTATAGCCTACTAAATACCTAGACTATATGGTATAGCCTATTGCTCCTAGGCTACAAACCTGTACAGCGTGTTACTATACTGAATACTGTAGGCAATTATAACACAGTAAGTATTTGTGTATCTAAACATACCTAAACAAAGCAAAGATACAGTAAAAATATGATGTTACAATCTTATGGGACCACCTTCATGCATGTGGCCCGTCCTTGACCAAAATGTCATTATGCAGTACATAACTGTACTTTTGAAGCCCCTAGAGTTACTCTCCTCTTCCCTTTCCCACAAAGGAAACTATTATCCTGAAATTTTAAACTTTTACTTTTTTATAGTAAAGATAATATATGCTTGTTAAAAGATATCCAAACATTATAAAAATGTATTTATACAATCAACAAAGTTTTATTGAGTATACATTATGGGTTAGATACTAGTACTTGATACAGCAGTGAGCAAAGTGAGCAAAACAGATGTAATTCTTTCTTTGTGATACCTACGGTCTAGAAAGTAGACAGATAATAAAATAGCTAACCCATATGTAGTGTTTATGCCAGACACTGTTCTGAGCACTTAACAAATATTAAATCATTTAATCCAAGGTTTCTTAACCGCTGCACTCATGGCATTTGGGCTGGATAATTCTTTGTTATGGGGGACTGTCCTAAGCACTGTAAGATGACAGCAGCATCCCTGGCCTCTATCTACTAGATGCTGGTCATCCCCTGGGGAGGCACGATTACCCTCAGGTGAAAATCACTGATTTAATCCATAAACATTTTATAGATGAGTAAACTGAAGCTGGAGAGGTTAAATGACTTGCCCAGGGTCATGCAGCTAGCAAGTGGCGGGGGAAGAAATTTCTGTTTCCAAGCAGTCTGGCTCTAGAGTTCATGCTGTTAACCATTATGATATACTAAGTGTACGATGCAGGATCACATGTAATAAGGGGATGTAACCTAATCTTGGGAAATTAAAGAAAGAATTCCTTAGGAAATGACCTTAAGAGTGTGTATTGCCTTGTGTGTTATGGGCTAGAAAAAGTAAATAAAAAAATAATAAAAAAAAAAAAACAAAAAACAAAAAGAAAAGAGTGTGTAGGGGCCGGGCATGGTGGCTCACGCCTATAATCCTAGCACTCTGGGAGGCTGAGGCGGGTGGATCGTTTGAGCTCAGGAGTTCGAGACCAGCCTGAGCAAGAGCGAGACCCCATCTCTACTAAAAATAGAAAGAAATTAGCTGGACAACTAAAAAAATATATATATATAAAATTAGCTGGGCATAGTTGTGCATGCCTGTAGTCCCAGCTACTCAGGTGGCTGAGGCAGGAGAATCTCTTGAGCCCAGGAGTTTGAGGTTGCTGTGAGCCAGGCTGATGCCACAGCACTCTAGCCTGGGCAACAGAGTGAGACTCTGTCTCAAAAAAAAAAAAAAAAAAAAAAAACAGAATGAGTAGGAATAAGAGTGCTCCGGATAGAGCGGGAAAAGCTCCGGATAGAGCGCAAAGGTCATATGTAGAAGGCAAGTGTGGCTGAAGTGCACTGTGGTGGGGAGACCCTGGAATGAGATGAATATGGAGAGGTTATTAAGAGTCAGGCTGTTCAGGGTCTTGTATCCTAAGAACTATGGAAACAACATGGTATGATTTATATTTTGAAAAGATCTCTTGAATGTCACTGTGCAAATGAAGTTAATTTTTATGTATAATATGAGGTAAGGATTCAGCTTGATTCCTTTTTCATGTGAATATCAATTGTCCCAGCACATTTGTTGAAAATACCATTTTTTCTCTGTTGAATTGTCTTAGCACTGTCATTGCAAATCAGATGACCATCTGGACTCTCAATTCTATTCCATTAATTTATTTCTATCTTTATGCCAGTACCAATTAGTCTTGATTGCTATAGCGTTATGGGGAAGTTATGAAATCAGGAAATATGAGTCTTATAACTTTGGTTTTTTTCAAGGTTATTTTGACTATTCATCAGGATAGATGAATGGGTATGGGGACAGTTTAATGATGTTTCCCAAAATCCTGCCAGAGCTAAATTAGAGATTGGGGAAGTACATTTTCCTTCACATGAGGCATAAATTTTATTCAAACCACAAAAAAAAAACAAAAAAAAAAACCACACCTCCCCAACCCCTTATTTAGCTCCAACAGAATTTTTTCTTTTTTTTGTAGAAACAGGGTCTCACTATGTTGCCTAGGCTGGTCTTGAACTCCTGGCCTCAAGCAGTCCTCCCACCTGACCTCCCAAAGTGCTGGGATTACAGGTGTGAACCACTGTGCCTGGCCTAGAATTTTTTTAGAAACAGGGTCTTGCTATGTTGTCCAGGCTGGCCTCAAACTCCTGGACTTTGGTGATCCTCCTGTCTCAGCCTCCTGAGTAGCTGGGACGGTAGGTGTACACTACTGCACCCAGTTAGCCCTGGCAGGATTTTAGGGATGAATGATTTGGGTGAAACAGGTAAATGGAAAATGTGATTGACAGCTGTCTCTGATTATAATCGGGTCGACAGAGCCAGAATGATCATCTGGCGGGGCTGATCCTTATGGGCCCATTAGAGAGGGGGAGCTCGGGATTATGTTTGCCCTATAGCTCTTCTGTCTGAGGGAACCCAATGTCCTATTCTTTGTGCTCCATGTGTCTCAGGGAATTGGACCCCATCCTGACTGAGGTCACCCTGATGAATGCCCGCAGTGAGCTATACTTACGCTTCCTCAGGAAGAGGATCAGCTCTGATTTTGAGGTGGGGGACTCCATGGCTTCAGAAGAAGTAAAGCAAGGTAAAACATGTTTCCCATATTCTCTGGGAGGCTGGAGTATATATAGTTGGCACTATTTGTAATAGTTAAGCAACAATCTCTTACTGTTCAAGATCAGCCTGGGCAACATAGTGAGACCCCGTCTCTACAAAAAAAAATTAAAATTAGCTGGGCATGATGGCCTGTGCCTGTAGTCTCAGCTGCTCAGGAGGCTGAGGCAGAAGGATTGCTTAAGCCCAGGAACACAAGGCTGCAGTGAACTATGATCATGCCACTACACTCCAGCCTGGGCAACAAAGTAAGACCCTGTCTCTAAAAAAATTTAAAAATTTTTAAAAATAAGGAAGAAGAAAAAATAAGGTATGTAGCAACGTGAAAAATATACTTTTTTTAAAGCAGAATACAAAATTATATCTGTACTTTGATTACAACCATATGAAATGTGTAAATGTTTGGAACAAAGGCTTGAAAAAGACTTGAAAAAATGAAAAAGTTGCTCTGTTTCCCTTGGGGAAAAAAGTGAGTATTCCTTTCTTGACTGTCCCCTAGAGCACCAGAAGTGTTTGGACAAACTCCTCAATAACTGCCTATTGAGCTGTACCATGCAGGAACTAATTGGCTTATATATTACCATGGAGGAATACTTCATGAGGGAATCTGTCAATAAGGTAGGACATAGAACACGTCTCTTAGAAGTAGGGCTTCCTGTCCAAGAAGCCAGGCTCAAGGAAATGGCTGAGCATGTCCTACGTATTTCTTGGTCCAGTTTTGAGAATACTCTTGCATGTAAACTGAGTAGCACCACTTTGTATGGTTAGAGAGCATCTTTGGAGTCATCATACTCTTCGTATACCCAGTTGGGACTTCTTTCCCAAGGATTACAAAAGAATAGCTCAGTTCCTCAGGGAGCCTACTTGTTCCCTGCTCCCTGGAGGTATGTGGGTGAGAAGCCTCAGGGAAGTAGGGCCTCTGCAGATGTCTTACATCCCAGGTAATAGATGTCCCCAAGGCAAAGGCCCTAAATATTTAATTTCCTAATCTAGTGATCAATAAAGAAGTGAGCTACTTTGGCAAGGAGGATCTACACCGAGCTGTGACCAGAATAAGCCATGTTGGGAGAAACATGGACAAGGTATAGAAAAGGGAGTAGGGCCAGGGCTAGTGTCACCAGAACCATCTAGAACAGGACATGCAGAACTGGAACCCTCACTGTGTGTTTTACCTTTTGTGTGTTTTACCTTTTGGGTAGGCTGTGGCCCTGGACACTTGTGAGAAGGGCCAGTTGACCTCGAGCATGGTGGATGACGTCTTCTACATTGTTAAGAAGTGCATTGGGCGGGCTCTGTCCAGCTCCAGCATCGACTGTCTCTGTGCCATGATCAACCTCGCCACCACAGAACTGGAGTCTGACTTCAGGTACGGTGGACTCCCTTTCTCCTTTCTAGGCAGAAAGGTCCTAGTTGTGGTTGATTCCTGAGGCCTATGTGTTTCTTTTTTTTCCCCTTTTTATGATTCTAGTTCAATTTTACACAGGACATAAGCTCCTGTCCCTAGCACAGTATCCTTGGCCCCAGGCAGCTGTTGATCAGCCAGATATCTTATGGGCCAAATTTCTGTTCCCTGAACTGGATTGAAGAGGCCCTCAGTTCTAGGAAAAAGAATGGGCAGTTTCAAATGAAGGCAGTCGTTGTAATAATACCACTCATAGTTACCATTGCTACAGCCAGACACTATGCTGACCTTCTACTCGTTTCTAGTCCTACTAATAATGCTGGGAGGTAGAAGCTATTAGCTCTGTTTTATAAATGAGGAAACTGGGGTTTGGGGAGATGCCATCCCTCATCAGAGATCACACACCTCCTGAGTGGTAGACTATAGCATGCAGAGCTGACTGATGCAAAACCTATTCTCTCGACTCCTAGACAGTACTTACTGCCTTTCACTAAGCCACACTGCCTCTGCTTCATTTGTTGGAGCACAGTGGTGATAACTGAAAGCCTCATAAGAAATAAAGAATTGGCCAGTCTCCTGTGTATGTCCTTGTCACATCACTGTCCTTCAGGAGTGTTGGTCACTCTCATACCCTGGCTCCTAGGATCTCCTACAGTGGTCTCAAGGATTGGTTATTCTCCCCAGCTTGTGGTGCTGGATTAGGGTAATGGGCACTCTGGTCCTGCTGTCCTGGAGGCCAAGTTGAGCGCTGTCACTTCCCATATGCCATTCTATCCTCCAGGGATGTTCTGTGCAACAAGCTGCGGATGGGCTTCCCGGCCACAACCTTACAGGACATCCAGCGCGGGGTGACAAGTGCCGTGAACATCATGCATAGCAGCCTCCAGCAGGGCAAATTTGACACAAAAGGCATCGAGAGCACTGACGAGGCCAAGCTGTCCTTCCTGGTAGGTAGCCCACAGATCAGGAGCTGGGTCAGTTTATCTTGAGCGGTTGAACTATGATCTCTAAACCACAGTATAATCAGCATTGAGCTGGAAACTTTTCCTCCAGTGTCTATTTAGAAGGAAAATTCCTCCTTTAAGGAAAGCTCCTTCTGGAAGGTTCTGCAACTACTTCTTTCTCAGGGACCGATTCTGAGTAGCCTGAGCCAGGATATGTGCACTATTCCCTGCCAGAAGGCTGGGCTTCTCAGCTCTCACCTGGCGTCTATTCCCAAGAGCAGTGCCCAGCTGTTCGGGGCCCCACTGAGTGTCAAGCTTGGCTCGCGTCAGCCACAGAACCAGCTGTAGCTAATATCTGTGCCAGGCCTCCAGACTGCTTCTCTGAGGAGAGGCCCACAGCAAGGGTGGGTACCAATCCTTGAGGCCTGCCAGGACTGCTTTTCTAGTGTACATCTTAGGCTTTCAGCATCCCCTGGCAAGGTGACCTTATCAAAGCCCTCAGCTACCCAGAATGACAGATGTGATGTGAGTCGTAGAAGTTATGTGACAGCTCAGCAAGGAGAAGCATGGAAGGATGAAAGGATTTGTACAAGGCAACAGGCAGTTTGTGATGAGCCAAAGAGAACACACATGAGTCCTAAGCTCATGCTTCTGTGGCACACGCTGTCTTGGCACACACAGGAATGGCGCTGTCAGAAGCCCATTCTGCTCCATCCCTCACATTGGCAAGTTCAGAGCCTGAAGGAAACATCCAGTAGCAGAACTCTCAATCAGCAGTCTACACATGGGGCTCAATGCAAAGATGTGTACATGTATTTTTCTGGGAGCAGAGTCCTTAGCTTTTACCAGATTCTTAAGGTTCTATGACCCCAAAAAGTTAAGAGCTGTTTCTTTCAGAGACAGAAACCTAAACGTGCTAATATCTACCCTGCTCCTGTGCAGGGGAACCCACAGTAACTAGTCATCAGCCTGATCCGGTATGAAGGCTATTTAGGCAGCCCCACTGTCTTCCCGTCGTGGAAAATATTTCCCCTGGGCATGGGTTCTGTCAGTCTGGCACGTCATGGTTGTTGCCAAAAAAGAGGATCCGTTCCAAAAAACTGTGGCCTCTGAAATATGGTACCTTTGGAGAACTTTGACAAAATGTCCAGTAACCAGCGTCATATGATCATGAACTGACTTAAATTTATTTTGTTTGCATTCTATTTCATTTTTTTACAGAACTTATTTTCATTCTTTCATTTCTGTGCTCAGAAACATTCATTGGCTCCTTGCTACCCACCACATCAAAGCTAGATGTCTGCCTGTTTAGACCTCCTAAATCTGACCCATCCCACCTCTCCAGTCCCGTTTTCCACCACCCGCCCACACACGTGCAAAGGCTGGCCAGCGTGTGTTCGCTCTTTCACTGCTCCGTGAGGACCTCCCATTCACACGGGTTCATTGTTTGAGGGCCCAGAAGATAAGGCAAAATACAAAGGTGATGCTAAATGCTCGATGACAGGTTTCCAGTTTTCCCGATGCCAAGTACTTAAAATGTCATCACTGCCACTGCAGGGCCTATTTTTTATGTCACCTTGATTCATTTGGCTGTCAAGATAAATACTCCAACTGTACTGACGTATCATTCACTGCAGGCAGGGGATAAGCCCAGTGAATCCATGCTTACAATGTCTGTCAATACAGGGGAAACTTTGAAATCAATACCATTTGACCCCAAATACATTTTCCCCTCATGAGAGTTATTCTTGGTGTCCTTACATGCCTTGGAAACATTTATGTGTGGCTTTCATCCCTAAGTTGTCATGACAGTGCATTTATTTCTTTGGAAACCTGTGATGTTGGCAGGCTTATGTTGTGGCGTGTTAAAGAAAGGCATTTAGGGCCGGGTGCGGTGGCTCACGCCTGTAATCCTAGCACTCTGGGAGGCCGAGGCGGGTGGATCGTTCAAGGTCAGGAGTTTTAGACCAGCCTGAGCAAGAGCGAGACCCCATCTCTACTAAAAACAGAAAGAACTTATCTGGCCAACTAAAATATATATAGAAAAAATTAGCTGGGCATGGTGGCGCATGCCTGTAGTCCCAGCTCCTCGGGAGGCTGAAGCAGTAGGATCGCTTAAGCCCAGGAGTTTGAGGTTGCTGTGAGCTAGGCTGACGCCACAGCACTCATCTAGCCTGGGCAACAAAGCAAGACTCTGTCTCAAAAAAAAAAAAAAAAAAAGAAAGGCATTTAGGCTTATCCATCCACAGCCAGAGTGGCCCAAGCAGCGCCGTCAGCAGTGTGGGTTTCAGTATTGACAAAGGAAGCACCCTGGGGAAGGCAACAGGGACTGCCTAATCTCAGTCCCCGGGGTTCTGGAATTCTCCTTTTATCCTGAAACTCCTGACTCATATCTTAAAGATTGGCTCCCCCTTCTTCACCCCTGCCTTCCTGGTCACGCCACCAGCACACCAGTTCAGAGGCAGTGGGAGCCTCTTGAACGCCAATTCCTCCCACACAGAGCCTCTAAATGAGGATTCCCAAACCACAGCTGTGCTCATGTGGCATTCGCCTGCTTTTAAAAATCTTTAGTGCCACCCCACTGCCCACAGGACAAAGGCCTAACTATTGAGCACAGCACCCCAGTCCCAGTCAGACTCCACCCACCTCTGCCCCTCTATGTCTTGCCACTTCCCAGCACATGTTTGTGAACTGACTCTATTTTCCCAAATGCCTTTTGGAGTTTTCTGCCATTCTACATTTGCTTATATTATCCCCTTCCCAGAGTACGTCCATTCACTCTCTCGCTCAACAGATATTTATTGGGAAATGTCTATGTATCAGGCACTGTTCTGGGTTCTAAAGCTTCACCGCACAACATGGTAGCTGCTAGCCATAGGTGGCCATTGAAATTTTTTTTTTTTTTTGAGTCAGAGTCTCGCTCTGTTGCCCAGGCTAGAGTGCCATGGCATCAGCCTAGCTCACAGCAACCTCAAACTCCTGGGCTCAAGCAATCCTCCTGCCTCAGCCTCCCAAGTAGCTGGGATTACAGGCCACCATGCCCGGCTAATTTTTCTATATATATTTTTAGCTGTCCATGTAATATCTTTCTATTTTTAGTAGAGACGGCGTCTTGCTCTTGCTCAGGCTGGTCTCAAAACTCCTGAGCTCAAACAATCCGCCCGCCTCGGCCTCTCAGAGTGCTAGGATTACAGGCGTGAGCCACCGAGCCCGGCCTTAATGTCAGACTTTGTATCACTGACCAAGCTTGGCAACTTGGAGCCTCAGAACTTATCCCAGACCTATGTGCCTGAGTCATTTCTAGTCTGTGGGTAACAGAGCCAAGAGACCTGAAACCTGGACTTTCTACTTCTGAGGTCTCTATGGCTTTGCTCCCTGGCACTAGGCACAGAAGAAAAAGCAAGCCTGGTTCACCATTCTGCCCGGTCCGAGATCTGAGCCTCCTGCCTGAGGCTAAACTCCAGCCAGTCCTCTGAGCTTCAAAGAGTGCAGCTGTCAGCCAGCCTGGTGTTGGAGTGGGTAGCACACACCAGTCAGCAGGAAATCACATTCTTCCTTCCTCCTTCATCTCCCAGGTAACTCTGAACAACGTGGAAGTCTGCAGTGAAAACATCTCCACTCTGAAGAAGACACTGGAGGTATGGGAGAAATTGCCTGTCAGCTTTCAGCAGCTGTAGCCTCCCCATTTTGAGAGAAAGCCCCGTACGCTCATCCTGGTGGAGACAGGGGCATTCCCTGACACTGAGCCACACTTGAGGAGATTCGCTGGTGATTGACATGGTAGCAAGGCATGCGTGGGCCAGTGGGAAAAGATCAAGAGTTGGAAGATCAGAATTCAAATTAGCTCTTCCAGCACATACTTGGCATGTGACCTTGGACGAGTCTCCTAACTCTCTGAGCCTCAGTTCTTTTATCTGTGAGATGAGATACAGATAGATCTCTATCCTGCCTTACTTTGGGCTTGCGGGGTGGCCTAATGAAAAAACAGGGTTGAAAGCACCTTATAAAAATGACAAAGCCCTCTATAAATAGAAGAGATTAAGATAAGGTTCACCAAGCCCTATACAGAGCTGGTTGCTGTTATTTTTTGAGGCAAGGCAGCAGAGTATAGTGGAAATTGCTTGGGCTTTGAAGTCGATACCCCTGAGTTCAGATCTCCACTTGAGCACTGAACGTGTGGCCTTAGGCAAATTCTGTAACCTCCCTGAGCCTCAGTCTCCTCCATGGTAAAGCAGGGTTGTTGTGAGATCAATGTGATAAGCACCTGGTATGTGAGAGGCATGCAGTGGTACCAACTAATTATATTAACAGTTACAAATAACAGCATGGAGCCATCACTTTCAAGTATTAGAAAATGAGGGGCCCAATTCTTCCCTACTCTCCAGCTCAGCCTCTGGGAAGGTAGTGAGGTCAGGGTCCTGTCTCCACAGGGGGCACCTGGACAGAGGAGAGGAGGATGCTTTGCAGTGGAGGCAAGGGCTTGAGGCACCAGCTGGTGTGAGGTGTGGCTTTGGGCTGGGCAGGCCGAGGAGGAGGCTGGGAGCCAGCACATGGAGGGAGAGAGGACCCAGTAGCTAACGGGGTTACTGAGGGAGGCTCCAGGAGAACAGTCAGGTGAGAGTTTATAGTAGTACTGTAAACTGGACTAGGTTAGGCATTTACCCCAAAAAGTCTTTAAAATGAAAAATAAGGTGATACAATGTACTGATAACATAGTTTCTATCACATCGCATATGTTCAACAAGGTGGCTGTCATCATTGTTTTTAAGTCATGGCACTTTAGATTATATTTCTGACTTCCTCCTTAACATCAGTCTGTAGGATTTTGTAAGTAAAATTTTGGGAAATGTTAGAAATTCAGAACTGGCCCCGTAGAATTAGCCAAGTGAAAGACAAGAGGGACAGCAAAGAGCTGAATAAACAATTCCCATAAATCCCACCCCTGCCCCTTAGACTGCATCGCACAGACACTCTCTGTCACCCCCCTCAGCAACCCTTGAGACAGGCGGGTCAGGTGGCATGATGTCCACCTTACGGATGAGGTCACAAGGCTAAAGATAGTAAGGGTTGGAGCTGCTGTGGGAACAGAGGGCTTCTGCCTGCCAGGCCAGTCCCTGGGCAGCTTTCCACACTGCTCCCCGCCATGGCCAAACAGCACAGACTTTCTATGGAGGCTACAAGAATGGGGGCAGCTCCTGCAACCTAAAGCACGAGCTTCAGGAAGTCCCCCGTGTGGAGTTCCCTCTACCTAGGCCACAGTATAGTGATCAGGAACAGGCACTCTGGAGCCAGAATTCCCAGACTAGAATCCCAGCTCCATGACTTACTGCTGTGCCTTCAGGTAAGTTATTAACTTCTCCGTGCCTCAGTTTCCTCATCTGTACAATGGAGATAATAATTTTACCTACTTCACAAGGAGGTACTTTTTTTTTTTTAAGTTCAGCGTTATTTACAACATTTGTGGGTTTGTTTTGTCTTTTTTTTGTAGGAGAGCAAGTACTTTAATTAATAAAAGTAAAATGCTTAGAACAGAGCTTGGCACACAGTAAGCACTTAAACCTTAGCTATGATCATGACAATCTCCCTTTGGCAGCCAGACCAAAATATTTAAGAAACAGAAACTGTAACCATAATAACTAATGTCTCCTTAGTGTCTACCATGTGCCAGGCACCGGGCTAAGCACTTTGTGAATCACCTTACACAACTTTCATGATACCATGGGAGCAGGAATTGGTTTTCTCATTTTATAGACAAAGAGATTGAAGCTCAGACACTTTAAATCATTTGCCCAAGGTCATTCAACTAATACATGACTGAGCTAGGACTTGAATCTAGAAATGTCTACTCTAAGGGTATGAAACATTTAGGCATTTATGTTTCTTCTTCAGTTCCCCTGACACTGGTACCGCCATGTTCCCAAGGGGGAGGTGGGAAATGAGTGGATAGCCACCAGGATAGAATCCAGGTTTTCTGAAGCCCACCCAGGGTTCTTGCCAAGGATCGGCCATAGCTGCTCCCACAGGAAGCTGGATGAGGAGAAATGGCTGGCTGCATACTGGCCTCCTCTCTGCCTCTCCCCACACTCCCATGGCCCAGGCATGCTCGGTAGCCTTAACATGTTCTCCCCTAGAGTGACTGCACCAAGCTGTTCAGCCAGGGCATCGGAGGGGAGCAGGCCCAGGCCAAGTTTGACAGCTGCCTTTCTGACCTGGTTGCCGTGTCCAACAAATTCCGAGACCTCTTGCAGGTAAGCCCCAGGTTCAACTGCTGACTGAATCCTGTGCCTTTGTGTTACTCTGAGAAGATTGTTAACTGGCTTGTCCTAGGCTCCGTTGTGTACAGGAAACGGGGCAGGGGTGGGGTGGGGGGGGAGTAGCATGCAAGCCCCTGAGGTTGTGCACGTCCCTTGAGACTAAAGGCCCTGTTGGTTTTTCAGCAGTGAAGTTGTCACATTGACAAGCCAACGTCTGGTCCTCTAGAATCTCCACTTGGCCCCCACGATGACAACAGCCCTCAGAAAATTGCTCAGAGGAAATGGAACCACATGGTTGCACCGACCTGCTGCTTGGCCTTAATCACAGGTGCTGCCTAGCACCAGGCACTCTAAAATCTCTTCTTCTGAAAGTTTACCAGAACCTCAGGGTCTCATCTCCAGCCTGGACCTGAATCAGCACAGATCTGGAAAGGGACACATTGTTCCTGGCTTCTTTAATTAGCACTCTCTCTGTCATACTTCTGACAGGGCCTGCAGAATGCCTCCGAGCTGGAAGAATGCCCTGCAGTGAAGGGATGAACGAAGAAGAGGGGGCATGTGCCTCCCGTGTCTGATGTGTCTCTGCCTTGTCCCTGTGCAGGAAGGGCTGACAGAGCTCAACAGCACAGCAGTCAAGCCGCAGGTGCAGCCTTGGATCAACACCTTTCTCTCCGTCTCCCACAACATCGAGGAGGTCAGCCTGACCACAGGCAGCCATCAAGCCCCGGATTGCCACCACCCCCAACCCCGCCCCGTCCCCAGCCGGAAGGCAGTGGAGCCGCGATGCCCACTTCCTCACGCCTACCCTTGAAGACTAGGTTCCTCCCGGGAAAGTTTGTTCCCACAGTGAGAAGGGCATCTGAAGGAGCTTGCTTTGACCTGACTCACCCTCTTTTATTGAGGCTATCCTTGCCCCCCCTTTCATAGACTTAAGAGCTTTTTTCCCCTTAGCCTAGTGATTTCATTCCTGTAGAACATGAGATGCGAGAGGGAGTAAAATGCCAGGAGCTTTACCATGTTATGTGGGCTACCGCTACAGCCCAGGTGGTTCACTGGTCGGAAGCGTTCTTCCACCCAGGGTGTCCAAGCTGGTTTTAGAGTGGAAGAGTAAGAAGCTACAGGGGTGGAAGAACCTCTTACATTATTTTCTTAGACGGGTGGTGGTGGGGTGGGGGTGAATGGTACTTCTTAGAAAGAGGCCCATGGTGACCCACCTTGCTTCCTGACTATAGGAAGAATTCAACGACTATGAAGCCAACGACCCTTGGGTACAGCAGTTCATCCTTAACTTGGAACAGCTAATGGCGGAGTTCAAGGTGAGCAGAAGCTCTAAGGATCAGCTTAGAGGATTACCCACCTCTGCCCAAACCAGCAGCCGGTGGCTTCTCGTCACATTCCTGCTGGGGACCCCGAAAGCCCTTCCAACCCTGGCCTGTAGAAACAGTCCCCCATGGCCTCATGTAGCTGTCCCCTTCCCCTGAAGACTCCAGCATAGAGGCAGAGTGGCTAGGTGGCATTCCCACTGATGTTGAGCCTCTGTGTGCAGGCCAGCCTGTCCCCGGTCATCTACGACAGCCTGACCGGCCTCATGACCAACCTTGTTGCCATCGAGTTGGAAAGAGTGGTACTGAAATCCACCTTCAACCGGGTAAGGTCAAGGGGGCACGGGTCCACAGCCCTATCATTTCTTCTCTGAGGAAGACAAATCATGCTGCCACCCCAGGACTCATGTCCCCTCTGTCTGCTACCCATAGGCTCTGCACATCTGGGCCTAGTCCTGTTCTGGCTTCTGAGGCCTTAGAGCTACCTGGAGCTACGGGACACCACATAAGGCCCAGCCAGCCTTGCCACCCAGCTCTGAGGACAATTGGAAGCCAGTTCTGCTTGGCCAGAGGGCCAGGCCTTAACCAGCGTAACCGTCTTGTGTTCTCCCGCAGTTGGGCGGTCTGCAGTTTGACAAGGAGCTGAGGTCACTTATTGCCTACCTTACCACGGTGACCACCTGGACCATCCGAGACAAGTTTGCTCGGCTCTCCCAGATGGCCACAATCCTCAATCTGGAGCGGGTATGTGGGACTCCCTTGGCCTACCCAAGGAAAGGTGACTGGAAAGAGGGACAATGACAATTTGCATCCTTGCCACTCCCTCAAAACCATGTCTCTGCCAGCACCCCAGCCCTGCAGGGCACCTTCCCCTTCCTCAGTACCCCTGCTCTGCCCCTACTGGAGCCCAGAGCCTTCCTTCAGGATAGCCCTGACCTTGCCAGCAGGTCTCTGCATTCCTCCCCACAGGTCACTGAGATCCTGGATTACTGGGGTGCCAACTCTGGCCCACTGACGTGGCGCCTCACCCCTGCCGAAGTGCGCCAGGTGCTGGCTCTGCGCATGGACTTCCGCAGCGAGGACATCAAGAGGCTGCGCCTGTAGCTCCCGGGTGAGCCCACCTGGCCCATCACACTTGCAGGCCTGTTCTCTAAGTGGCCATAGCCAAGGAGCTGAGCAAGGCTGTCTGGCTGGAGGGAGCTCTGACAGTCCAGACTGTTCCATGGCTGGCAGCAAGGAAACAAGGCCTACACTTACTCCATGCTCTGCCCTCGGACCTAGCTGGGTGATGCTTTGGGGGCAGCCTTTGCCCACCAAGACAGATAGACTTCTAATTCAGTGGGAAAGCCAAGGCAGGCAGCATGCACCCCAGGCCAGCTTTTTGTGTGGCCCTGAAACACTACAACAAACACGCTGCCCCTACCAGCCTTTAGAAGACTTGGGTACATCTGGAGACCTGGGAATTGGGTTTGACTTTGAGGAAAAGCTGTGATGTTTATGATCCCTGAATAAAGACATTCCTTGGAGAGATGCCAGTGTGCCGTTTCCAGAAACAGGGAGGGCTGGGTGCTCCGGGCCAGGACAGGTCCACCAGTTGTGCTGAAGTGTGAAGGCACAAGCCTAAAGCCTCAGCCTCTTCCCAAACGTGGAGCGGTACACAGCCACTGCAGGCCTTCATCCCGTCCTGGACCCTCGTCCCCACTCTTGGCCCCTCAGCACCACAAGCTGGATCATCCTGGGGCAGTTTCCCACAGTGCCGGGGGAAGCCGGAATTGCTCCCAGCAGAACAAGAAATACTTTATGAGAATAACCTAGAAGGGCAGTGAATTTATTCCAAGAATATCACAGAACCCATTGCCCACCGGCACCAGGTCACTTGGCACAGTCCTTAGTGTTGCTGGTTAAGGCCTGGGTTGGGAGTGACTCGTGGGCTCACTGCCACACACTTGGCAATGGACCCCCACCCTCACTCTCAGTCTCTCATGAGGGTTGAGCGTGAAGTCTCTACACCTCTAAGGAAGGCCACAGAAAATGACTCAAAGGGCCACTTCAGGGCGGGCCTTACCTGGGGACCCCAGCCATATGCTAAGGCTGGTTGTCATCTTCTTCCAGGGCTCTAGTGGAAAGTGAGAAGGCCAAGACCCAAGCTGGGCCATGGGATTGGTAAAGGCCACATGGGACACTAAGCTTAGGACCTTCTTATGTCCAAACAGTGCAGAGGCCAAGCGTAGGCGGCTGTCAGCCAGGAGGTCACAGTCCTATCCCAAGCACCGTCTCTGCTTGCCCAAGTCTGCTCCCTTTAGGAGCAGATGCACAGAGGTGGCTGAGGCGTAGGAGGCAGAGAACTCCCGTGGGGGGAGGGAGAGAGGGGCCGCTGCAGCTCCAGGTTTCCTTGCAGCGAAGGACCAGCCTCATGAGAACGGGCATCAGGTTGAGGCCTCACTGCCCAGCAGCTTCAGGCTCAGGCCCTGAATATCCACTTCCACCAGGTGGACGCTGCAATTCCCAAGGCCCTGGACAGGACACGACATGACAGGAGGTTTTTAGAGGAATATGGAAAAATCTTAGGCCTTCCAGAGGCTGGACTAAGGCTGCAGGGCTAGGGGGACTTGCAGATACAGCCCCTGGCTAGCTGGTGGGCCACAGTAAGATCTCAACCCCACCAGCTACCAACCCCAACCCCATCGGGTACCTCAGTCTTGGCCAGCACAGCCTCCAAAGCCTCTTTCTGCCGCGGCTCCTTAGTCAACAGATACAGGAAGCCCCCACCGCCTGCCCCTGCCAGGCTCTGGCCATGCACGTGAGGGACCAGGACATCCATCAGACGCCGCACAGCCAGGGGCTCACAGCCTGGCGCCATGAGCTTCTTCTGCTCCCAGTACGAGGTCAGGCACTGGCCCAGCAGAGGCAGGCTTCCTGCGGCGAGGGCAGAGAGGGGAGTGGTGTGCCTGGGCCAAGGCCAACACCCATCTGTAGGCTGAATCAAGAGCCAAGAGGCACTACTGACCCAGTCACGGTTAAGAACCCTGGTGCCAGTGCTGGCTGGAAACAGGTGTAATAAAGCCCAGTTCACAGGGTTGTTTGAGGACTAATGTTCGTAAAGTGACTGACACGGCGCCCAGCAGTCAGTATCCAGTGAACTGTGCACCACACGCCGGGAGCCCTGCTCAGCTCTGACCCCTCTGGAACTCAGCCACGGGGCCAAACCTCTTCCCCCATCTGCTTCCTGTCAGGTGGGGCTGGGGGGCCTTTCCCACGATGCAAATTTTGTCCTGAGATATGGCTCCGGCCTAAGTGTGAGACCCCAGAGAGGACAGACAATAGGCTTCTGTTCCCAGGTGCCGACTATCTGGGCCCTGCGCCAAGCCTGCAAAGGACCCCGGCCTCTGACTCCCACAAGCTCCTGGCTCCTGACCTCCCCTGGGGGAAGCACGTCACCTTGGCGGAAGGCTTCGGCGCACTGCTCAGTTTGCCGCACCAGGCTGTGGGCGTTCTGCACCACGGCGGGCAGCCGGGCATACCAGCTCCTCAGCACATCCTGCAGACGGGGCAGGAGAGAGGTGACGGAGGATCCGGGCCAGGCTGAGCCATCTGCCTCCCTCCCTCGTTCTGGGGCTGGGGCTCACCTGCAGCAGATTCCGTGCCAGGCGGGTCTTGCCGGTGTACACCAGGAGCAGGTGGTCGTTGACCTTCTGGACAAAGCCCTCAGGCACAGTGATCTCTTCCACCTCTACCTTCAGCGGCAGCTGAGCCCGGGAGCGCCCCACCTTGATGCCAGGCATTAGGCCACCCACTTGGTCCTGCCAGCCACCTCCTGTGATACCAGGGCCCTGTCACTGTTGGAGCCTATCTGCCCAACTTCCCTCTTCCCGGCCCAGGCTCCCAGCCTTGCACCCCTGGCTGGGACCAGCATGGAAAGAAAGATAGCTTCCCCCAACTCCATGGGACAGGTGAGCTACGCAGTTTCTGTCCCCAGTCCTGGGAGCAGGACAATCCCAGCAGGGAAAGGGCTTCACTCCAGAGCCAAGCTTGGAATCCCCAAAGCTTGAGTTTTGTTGCAAATCTAGTGCGTAATTAGCATTGGGATAAAGCACGTCAAAGGGTAAAGATTTTACACTAAACCTCTGCACTCCCTAGGGCAGTGTTGGCCAGAGGAAAAGTGACACAGTCCTCCCCCTGCAGCCTGTCTTTCCTGATGCAGTGTTCACGTTGGAAAGCAGCTTTCCAGCGTCTCTTATCTTCCTCTAACTTGAAAGAGCTTGTTTACATCTTCCTTTAGTAATGAAAGGTATAGGCCAGGCAGGGTGGCTCACGCCTGTAATCTTAGCTCTCTGGGAATCTTAGCTCTCTGGGAGGCCGAGGTGGGTGGATTGTTTGAGCTCAGGAGTTCAAGACCAGCCTGAGCAAGAGCAAGACCCCGTCTCTACTGAAAATAGAAAGAAATTATCTGGCCAACTAAAAATATATACAGAAAAAAATTAGCCGGGCATGGTGGCGCATGCCTGTAGTCCCAGCTACTCGGGAGGCTGAGGCAGTAGGATCTCTTAAGCCCAGGAGTTTGAGGTTGCTGTGAGCTAGGCTGACGCCACGGCACTCACTCTAGCCTGGGCAACAAAGCGAGACTCTGTCTCAAAAAAAAAAAAGAAAGGTATGGATCTCTCTTTCCCCTTGCGGCTACATAAAAATGACAAAACTTGAGCTCCTTCTGGGAAAAGCCCTTGATATTTGGGGAAGGGACTGCCGGGATTTAAAGTATAAAATGCAAATAGCAGGAGGCATCTGGAACTTTACAGCCAAAACACGGTGGTAGCACAGGGCCCGAAATGTCAAGAGCTCACTTGTGCCCCTCTCCTTCAGAGCACTTGGCGCAGTTTGTAATTACACGTTCACTAGAGTGGTTATTGATTAATGTCTGTCTCTAATAGACAGTGAGACTTTTGAAGGCAAGGACCCTATCTGTGCTCATTTTATCTCCAGGGCACAAGAGAGTGGATTCTCAATAAATAGTTGTCAGTTGACCAAGTGAAGAACTTGAATGGTACACCTCAAAAGAAAACTGAAAGACCCACCACTTGTTTCTTTTGCTAACAACTACCTATGGTAGCATGTGAGTCATTACAATGAAAGGAGGAGTCTGGGCTGCAAAGTGACAGGAAAAGACCCCATAAGACATCTGTCCGTCCTTGCAGCCGTTTCCTTCCAGAGACACGCTGCAGACGAGGCCCGGCATCCTGAGATGAACAGAGCACCCAAGGATCTGGAACCAAACAAGCCTCTGGCTGCTCTGTCCTTGCATGGATTCCAGGGGAAGGCATGTGGCCAGGACGAGAGAGAAGCCCGGTGCTAGTGACATTCATCAGATCATAGCCGTTGCTGGGCCCTTGCTGCCCTACCATATGGCCAGGGCAGGGGTAGCAGGCACAGATGGTCACAGCCCAAGGGAGGGGCATGGTGCCAGAAGGACAGGCTGCAAGTCCAAACCAGCTCTGCCCAGCCTTGTCTAAGGGACAGCTCTGAAGGGGAGCAGAGTCACCAAGAACGGCCTAACATGAAACGTGCAGCACAGAATCTGGCACTTAGTAGGTGCTCATAAAACATCTGAGGTAGTACCTTTCAAGCTGAAAACCACCAGAGGTCAAAGTAATAAGAAGGAAACTGTAACCATTTTAAGGAGCAGTACGGTTATGTGGCTATTGACTGATCACATGTAAATCCAGGGGAGCCCCCCACAAGCCCTTGGGAAAGTGTCGGTGACCTCCCCCCAAGCCCCGGGGCGGTCCCATACCTGTGGTGAGCACCTGCTCCAGGTGCAGTACGGCATGGATCAAGGCCTCTGTGCCCACTGCCCAGCCTGCGGCCCGCTGCAAGGCAGCCAGGGCGGCACCGGCCAGGATGCTGCTGGTGCCTACAGGGCGTGAAGGAGGGTACCAGGCATGAAACACCTCTACCCGGCCCAGTCCTGCCCCACTCCCCATCAGGACAGAGGCCAGGGAGGGGGATCTCAGGCAAGGCTGGAGGGCTGTGACAGTAGGTGGCTGGCAAGGGACAGGGCGTGCTCACCAAGGCCAGAGCCATGGGGCAGCTCGGACCAGGTGTGCAGCTCAAAGCCACCTCCGAAGGTACGGAGCAGCTGCTCACTCAGCGGGAGTTCCGAGTGGACGCTCACGATGCCCGCACAGATGAAGGCCGCCTTCAGCAGGGCCCCTACAGAGGGACGGGTACACAGCAAGGAATTTGGTCTCCACAGGTAGACACAGACACCCCAGCCCCGCAATTTCCCAGTCCAGTGTGGGGCTCATCTGGTGGGACAAAAGGCCAGCAGCAGTGCAGGCCTCATCCCCAAGCCACAAAAGGGCCTTGGGCTCCTCGGCATGGAGAAATGTGTCATCTCTACTTCCTGTGTCTGCGTGTGCCTCGGCAGGGTAACATCCAGGCGTTTCCTTTCCCTCAAGCCTCCTCCGCCAGACTGGCCGCCCCTCAGGCCAGGCCCCAGTAGCCTGCAGTCCTCCATGGAGGAGTCTCTAGGTTCTGTCCCCATCCCCCAGCTGGCTGCGTGTGCCGTCCCCACCCGCCGATGTCCTGGGATGCCCTGACCTGGGGCGTGGGGCTGGCAGTAATCCTGCACGTCTTCCAGGCTCCGGCACGGTATCTTCACGGCCATCTCGTCCTGCCGAGACCCCACCGCCAGCCACAGCATGGGCTCCGGGATGCGGCGTGCCCGGGCCCCGATGGGCCGGCGGCCATCCACTCGCACAGCCAGGCCCAGCACCGCCCCGCCGAGCTCATAGGCCAGGGGTGGTGTGTCACTCCAGCCCCCTGTGGCAGTTCAGCAAGATCAAGCTGGTCACGGGGGCTGCCAGCCTAGCTCTGGGGGTGGCTACCCGCACCCCCACTCACCAGAGAAATCCACACGGGCCGGGCACTCAGCCACCACCCACTGCCCAGGCGCCGGCAGCTCCACCGGCTCCGTGGAGACGAAGCGCTGGGCTGACTTCACAGCCTGGCGGATGAGGATCTGCCCGGCCCCCTCGTAGTGGCGGGCCGCTCGCACCAGCAAGGCCGGCCTGCCGGGAGGAGAGGTGGCGGCACGGAGACCCAGGCTGGGTGGATTGCCTGGCTTTGGGGATCTGACTGCCCTGGATGGCCCAAAGGTACCCCACCTCTCTCTGGGCTTCCGCTATCAGGGGCCACTTCCCTTGACAGCTGGGGACTTCATGAGCACCCACCTGCTCAGCCACTTGTCCCTCTCCTGGGCAAGTGCCTCCACACCCCCCACCAAGTCTCCACGCTCCAGGTACGAAAAGGGCTGCATCCACTCTGGGTTGGCAGCTGGCCCACTCCGTAGGCCCCCGTGGCCCTCGGCCATGCAGCCCAGCACGTCAGCCACACAGGCCAGTGCCCGCGCCGCTACACCAGGGTCTCCTGCCCGAGCTGCAACTGAGGGACCAGGAGTCAGGGCGGCAAGGAGGGGGGCCTGCCCCCAACACCCTCTGCGCTGAAAGACTACTCAAGAGACCCCAAACGCTCCAGACCCCTCACACCTCCTGGCTTTTGCTCAAGATATATCTTTGCCTGTAAATGCACCCCCACTCTCTGCCTGGCAAAGTTCTTCTCATCCTGCCAGCCCCCACCCAAATGTGCCCCTTTACGCCTATCTAGGATGCCCATAGTGGTTAAGAGCTCAGGCTCTGGGGTCAAACCACCTGGGCTCAAGTCTCAGCCTCACCACCAACTAGCTGTGTGGCTCTGGCTAAGTGATAAATAGGGACAGTGTTCCACAGTCCCTGGGACCATTCATGAGATGCTGCTTATCAGGCCCAGGCTCTGAGCCCCCAGGCAGTGTGCCTGGGACTTCAGGGAGAGCTGGCCACATCCCCCAGGCACTCTGCTGGAGCTCTGCACCCACCCACATCCTGGCACCCAGTCCGGAACATGCAGGGTTTGCCGACGTGCGCGGGACCCGGAGGCTCAGCCTCAACCTCTGACCAAACCCCACGACACGGATGAAGCTTCCCAGAAACCTAAAAGTAAACTCCAGTGTGTCTCTCTACTTGAGCACTTCATGGCTCCCTAGTGCCCTCACACTGGTGGTCTAGAGGGCAGGTAGGGCAGGTGACCCTGCTCTGACTCCCCAGCACACTCACCCCCGTCCAGCGTGGCCAGCAGGGGCCCAGGACAGCCCTCCTGGACAGCAGCCCGGATCAGCGGGCGCAGGCTGAGGTCCTGCCGGGCCTCCAGCACATGCCGCGCCTTCTGCAAGGCCTGGCGGAAGAACAGGTCCCTGCGGGAGGCCAATGTGGCAGCCCGGTCCACGCATGGCTGCAGCTGCTCCCAGGACAGGCGCCAGGAGGCGCGCCAGGCCCGCAGGGCCTCGCCCCCGTCCTCTTGTGGGTCCAGCATCCACAGCACGTCCTGGGGCCCCAGGGCCCTCGAGGGGTGGAGCACGGGGAAGAGCCGGGCACTGAGAAGGCAACGCTGCTCGGGGGGCGTGTCTGGGTCCCACAGGTCCCAGTCTCTGACGAGGGTAGAGGGTGAATTAGGAGGGAAGCCCTAACAAACTCCTCCAGAGGTGGCACAGGAGGGCCATTCACTGGGGGAGGCCGAGCTGCCCTGCCTCCTTTTCCCAGGCCACTGAACAGGAATCCCAAAGTCTAAGCACAGCCAGAGACTTGAAGTTGCCCAGAAGGAAAGTGCTGGAGAGAATCAAGCTGCCGAAATCCACCCCAGGCCCAGTGGACGGTAGGGGCCGGCGCTGCCCAGGCAGGAGGAGGAGTGTGCCTGCAAGATGGGCCACCCTACCTGCCCCGGCTCGCACAGGCCCGCAGGGGCCATCGACCTCACCGAATGCCTGTCCTCTTGAAGAATTCCCTCCAGGACATGTTGAGATATGTGCCTGCCCCCTGCCTCTGGGAGAAGAGGAGGAAGCAGTCAGGGCTGCAGGGCCACAGGAAGGGGTAGGGACACTCAGCCAGAGGGCTAGGAGCTGCTCCGAGAAGACAGGAAGAGAGATGTGGGCACACACGCCAGCAAGTTCTGAAACACTGCTTCAAGCCTTGGGAGCCTCAGTACTCTTGCCCAGGGGCCTGGCATTTGGAGCAGAACCCTGGGTTCCAGGCCCGATCCACCGTAACTAGCTGTGGCCCAAGGCAGGTCACCTCCCTCTCTGAACCTCAGTCTCCAGCCTACAAACAGGGCATAAAAATTCCTACCCAGCCCACCTGGCAGAGCAGATGAGAGCAAGGAGGCAGAGGCCTGCTGAGACTGTACCGGCCACACCTCCTCACAGCCATCACTCCAGCCAGGGCCCCCCAGGGCTCCCTAAAGCCTGAAGATGGGAGATATAACACAGGTGCCTACCTCCCAGCTGTCCAGACGGCCAACAAGGGTGAAGGCACGGCCTGGAGAGCCATGTAGTCGCATGTGGTGTCCCCGGAGGACAAGGTCATGCAGCTCCAAGCCACGCAGAGCCTTGGACTGGGCCGTGTCAAGGCCACTCAAGAAGCAGCCGGCACCGATGTGAATGGGGCCCTGGCAGGGGAGAGGGCGGGGTCCCGGGTGGGCAGGCGTCCAGCACCCCCCAGCACACACGGGATGCTGGCTGCGCTGGCCCCACTCGCCCGCCCTTGCTCTCAGACCTCACCTGCAGGTGGCAGTGCTGCAGGACACTCCCAGGACCCAGACGGACGGGGCCCTCCAGCAGGCAGCTGACCACGGAGCTCCCAGCCGCCAGGAGCTGCAGCTCCTGTGCAGCCAAGGGTGGGCGTGAGGGCCAAGGGTGGGGGCCACCCATCCCTCTCCCAGAGCCCAGCACCCAGGGCCTGCTGCTCCCCTGCCTTCGGCCAGCCAGATTCCTCTCTGGACCTGCCCCGGCCCCAGCATGAGGCTTCGTCTACCTCAACCACGGCCACCCTGAGTGCCACCTCTGTACCCTGCCTGCCCCCTTCCTTAACACCAGGGCACTGACCCAGTCCCACCACCTCAAACGTGCCTGTCTCCCCAAGCAGACCTCGCAGAAAAGTCTTCTTTACCTTCTCAATCAGGCAGACCTGGACGCAGAATCCTGATTTGGCCACTTCCTGGCTCTGTGGCCTCAGGCAATTTACTCAGCCTCTCTGAGCCGCCAGTGCCCACACTCAGGTAATCTGCTCCAAGCTCTATTCCCTTCCCTGGAGCCCACATCCCGCCTGAGCCCAGACACCCCAGCAGCCACCTCCGAGGGGCAGGGAGGTCTCACCTCCACCTGGGAGTGCACAATCTGGGCCTTGGGGACCCCAGGGAGCGTGAGGCTGTGCAGGAACTCACTGGCTGAGGAGGTCACGTAGCTGTAGCTGCCGTTGGGGACATACGCTGTAAAGACACAAGTACTGACCCCAACACAATGCCTGCTGCAGCTCAGGTGCCAGGCTGGCCTCCTGCCAGCAGACACCAGGACGGCAGGCATGGCGATGTCAGGCCCATGGGGAAGCTGAGGTCCAGAGGTTCAAAAACCTGCCCAAAGCCACCCAGCCAGAAAGTAGACAGCCTGGGACTGGAGCCCAGGAATAGACAAAAGACAGGAAGGGAGTGAACTCAGCGGAGGGCTCTGGCCTGGGACAGGGGAACCATCCAGTCCTCATGCTGGGGCCTCACTCCCGAGGTCTCTGCACCCCAGAGAGCCGAGTGGCGGTACCCACCCATGGTGAGGGGCTGATCACGAAGCTCCCTCCACAACTGGGCCCGGGCACTCTGCAGATAACCTGCTACGTCCGTGTCCCTTTGCTCCAACTCCGGGGGCCGCCCCACCAGGAAGTCCTCCCTGTTCACGTTCTGAGCCATGCAGAGCAGGATGTCGAAGAACAGAGACAGCTGGGGCGAGGGGAAGAAGCACAGCTATTGGCAGCACAGCGGCCGGGCCCCGGAGTTCCGAGGCTGAGCTGGGGCAGTCCCATCCTCAGAGACTCTGCCCCAGAGAGGGGAAGGGCTGGCTGAGGTCACACAGCACCTCGACCCCAGGCCAAGGCCCTCCAGTTGCCCTCCCCCAGTCACCTGGACAGGCCGGGCTCCAGAATCCAAGCCCATGTAGGTGCAGGCGTCCAGGGGCGGGCTCACGTGGGTGGCTAGCAGGTGCTCAGCAGTCTCCACTGAGAAGAAGACAACCCCAGAGACCTGGAGGGTCCCCAAATAGGTCAGGTGGGGGCCTTGGCACGAGTTGGGGAGGACACATGCAGATGGGCCAAGCGAGGCCGGGGGCCACACCAGGCACACCTGATCTCTGGGCCACTCAAGCACGCGGACTCCAGGCTTACTTGGGGCAGCCCCCACCAAGGCACCAAACACCCTGCACCTTCAGGCCTTCTCCCGAACCTCGATCTCCACCTTCCCCACCAGGGTCCAGTCCCAGGTTTCCCCACCGCTCCCGTCCTGGTCCTTCATTCTGGAAGCATTCCCAAGTCTGGCTCTAGACCTCCCAGTGGCATCCCCTGCCTCTCCAGTTCCAGGCTTTCTGGTTCAGGGCAAGACCCTGAGTTCCCAGACCACCCCTTCCTCAGATCCTGGCTCTAACCTGTCCTGGAATCTTCTAGGAGTAGGGCTCCACCTCTGGAAGGAAAACAAACCCTCCCTCCCTGTCTCATAAGGACCCCAAAGACCCCCAACCTGGCCCAGCAGCCATACCAGTGGCACCCGCCCATCAGGCCCGACACACCGTTGAATCTCTGCCTCAGTGCCCTGGTAGTAAATGTCCAACACGAAGCCCTGGGTGGGGGAAGAAAAGAGACAGGGAAGGAGCAAGATAGGATCCAGGAGGAGGCCCCAGCCCCAGCCCCAGCCACAGCAAGGGACTTCTGCAAGTGAAAACTCAGACTCAAGTCTGGCAGGTGCTGGAGCCTTCCACACTGTGACGGTGGAGGGCAGCCTTTAAATCTCTTCACAGCCTCTGAGCCCGGGCAGAACCTGGTGGGCGGTCAGCGTGAAATGCATTTTTGGCAAGAGCAAGTGAGTGAGGAAACTCGTCGAGACTCGAAATCCAGGATGAGAGGTTGCCCAGTGCACAGGGCTGGAAGGCCACCCGGGCCAGCTCAGCGGCCCGTGCCCTGCCCCTGGAGGCACTACCTGGGAGTCAGCGAGGTAGACACCATGCTTCTGAGCATAGGCGGGGCTCGCTGGAAGGGCGATCACTCTGGCTCCCCGGAAGCCGTCCCAGCTGATCCCTGTGGGGTGGGGCAATCAGGAGGCCGCCAGAGGCCCCAGACCGAGGCAGGGAGTCCCCAGCCAGGACTCAAGAGCCCAGGGCTGGGCTATTTGGGCACCTCTAAAAGGGAAATATGGTTTCCAAAGCCAAACGGACGTTTGTCTAGGACAATGACAACCCTCCTTTCCCCGAGTTCTTCCAACAAAGCTCCGAGGCACAGCACGAGTATTTATGTCCATTCTACAGACAGGCAGACTGAGGCCCAGCAGGGGAAGCCCTGCCTCTTGGTCTGGGCTTCATTCTCCACACCCTACAGCTTTCCTTCTGAAGAAGGCAGTGGGCCGGGCCCAGAGACAGAGCAAGCTAGAAAGGCAGAGCGGGCTTCTCACTGCTGGCGAGGGAAGGAGGTCCCAGGCCGTCTCAGGCTCACCTGGATTTGGAGGCACAGACAGCAGCATGTCGGTGCTGCAGACCCACACGCCTGGCGGGCAGCCTGGACCCAGCTGCAGGGGGAGACAGAACAGATCCACACGCAGCCCTTCCTCTGCTCTACCCCAGCCAGGGCTCGGCCTGGCTGTCTGTGCCCTAGCAGCCACCCTCCCCAAGGGCCCTGCACTGCTGAACTAACCTGCAAAACAAGAATTAGTCTTGGTCGCATTGGGGGCAGATGTAGCCCCAGGTTGTGGGGGGTGGGGTGGGGGCACACCCTCCCCCAATGTGACCAAGACTAACTCTTGAAGCTCTCACTAACTCTGGGTACCCCAAAAATCATCCCTCCTGGGGCTCCCCAGCTGAGCTAGCATAGACTACAGCTGGGGGTACAGTGGGAGAGAAATGGGTCTATCTGGGACGAGGCCCCAGGGGCCACCGCCCGGCCTCACCCGATAGGTCATGATGTCCAGCAAGCAGTCCAGGTTGCAGACCAGGGCTTCCACGGGGGCCTGGGGGTCCTCTATAGCAAGGCAGGTGAAGGCCCGGCCACAGTCATCGAAGGGGAAGTCTCGGCCCTGTGGGGGCGGGGACTGGTGAGGAAGCCCTTGGGACAGAGAGCCTGGGGACAGCTCATTAGCTGTGCAGGCAGAGCACAGAGTCTAGAGGACGTCTGATATAAAAGGAAACACCAGGAAAACATTTCCTAATTTTTAAAATTAACATGATTATAAAAAATGAGAAACTGCAAATATTCAAAAAGAAACCCAATCCCTCAGGGATGCTAACACTGCCCTCATTTTAAGGTATATCCTATCAGACTACTGTTCACACACTCTTTACTTTTTTTTTTTTTACAAAAATGAGATCATTTGGAAAAGAACTTAACACACACATGGAGTATAAGTAAAACTGGGGAAATGAGATTAGGGACCGAATCAATGTCAGTATTATACTATGACAATCTTATATTATACTACAGTTTTGCAAAATGTTATAATTATGAGAATGTGGGCAAAGTCTACAAAGGCTTCTTTCTGTATTATTTCTTGCATGTGAATCTATAATTATCTCAATCAAAATTCCAATTTAAAAAATATTCCCATTAAAAAACTGAGATCATTCTGTACAAACTTCTGTTGCTGGCCTTTTCACTGAGTGAGCCAGGCCTTGTTTTAAGCATTTACGTGGATCATCTCAGCACGTCCCCACGGAGGAAAACTATCACCCTCCTCATTTTATAGATTTATAAAATATATAGAAACTGAAGCCTCGCAAAGGTCAAATGACTTGCCCGAGGTCACAGAAACTGACAAGCTTTGTTCCTGGTCGATTCACATAGAGTTAGATGGACCTTTTAATCTATTATTCCACTGGGAGGATATGCAGTACATATTAATATTCAGCCTGTTCCCAGTTCTTTGACATTTAGAGATTGACTCTGATTCCGATTCTTCTGGATTTGCACAATGAACATCTTGCACACACACAATAGCAGAACACCCCTAAAGTCCTGCTCAACCCTGAGAATCGGGGTTCTGGCCTTCTGCGTGGCCCCTGCCCCGAGTTCCACTTACCATGTGCAGAATGAGGATCCAGGCGGAGTGCAGGACATCAGACGTGACCACCTGTCAGGGGCGGGAGAGCTCTACTGACAGAGGCCTCGGGCACATGGCACCAGAGCGTGGCACCCTATTGTCCAGGGAAGGAACCCAACACAAATCCACTCAGGTACCAAAGGGACAAAGGCAAGGTCAAGACCAATGGCCACAGGCAGGCAAGGATAAGGGAGCCGGTGGCCCTCCACCTGGGCCACCTCCCTGCTCCCTCTTTTGAGGCAAGGCTGCAGGCAACAGCTCAAGGCTGGCTGAATGTGTGACTAGTGGGAAGTTAGCTCTGTGACAGTCACACAGTGGTCCCCTTCCCCTGCAGGTGCCACCTCCACCACCAGAGCACGTCCATGCCTGTGACTATCCTCACTCTGCATGCCAGCACACCACACGGGCAAGATGACTGAGCGAAGTGGCTGGATGCGTGTAAGACACGGGCCCAGAGGGGACACTGACTCACACGGCCTGCCCAAAGGGGACAGCTGCATCTCAGTCCCAGTGCACAGCTGCCTTGTGGGAGTGACAGCCCAAGGTAGCAAGATCTTTGAACTTTTCAAGAGGAGCCAGAAAGCCTCATTTTGACTTTCTAAAAACACTGCAAAAGCTGGCCCTGGCTTCTACCCTCGCCCAGATGGCAGGTCACAGATGAAGGCCCCATTTATTGATAAAAACACTGAAGCCAATGCTGAATCGGCCAGGGCAATGAAGCCACAAGGGCTGGGGATTTCAGAAACGATCTGGTTCCGACAGAGACATGGGGCCGAGGGGTGGACCTCGTGAACACTCACAGTGAAGCCTGCCCGGGCACTCAGGTGTTCAGCAGCCACCAGCAGGGCGTTGAGAGTGGCTCCTCCGCTGCCCACGCGTATCTCGGGGTCCTCCACAGCCAGTAACAGCGTCCCCGCTGGGATCTGCTCCCGCTTCTGCCGCACCTCCAGCTCTGCGGTCAGAACATGCGCTGGCACCTGCCCTCCGCCTCCCTGCCCTGCTCCAGAGCACCTGAGCAAGCCCACTAATGGTCGCTATTTTATCTTCTTTCACTTACTGGCTTTTCATGTAGTAGTTCACTAGATCTCTCCCCAACTCTGTGGGAGAAGTACTATCACTCCCATCTTACAGATGAGAAAACTGAGGCACAAGGAAGTGGCATGATATGTATCAGGTCACGTGGCTGGGAAGAAGTAGGATCTGGGTTTGAACCCAGCTCTGCCTGGCTCTGGGGCTGTAGGCACATAGTGAGGAAGGGAAGGGGGTTTTCTGTTAGGAGCAAGGGCAGAAGGAGGCATCACCCACCTCTCTGAAAGACCTGGACGCTGTCCTTGTACTGACACGTCAGGATGACAACAGTCCAATCAACCCCCTTCGGCTGCTCCATTCTGGCCAAGTGGAGGGGCTTCCTGAGGGAGCAATATGGATGTATGTGAATATTTTTTAAATTATCATGTACTAAAATCGATTCCGTTTTGCATACAGTCCTGTAAATTTTAACACATGCCACTATCCACACCCAAAAAAACTTCTTCCTGCTATCCCTCCTCCATCCCTAACCCCTGGCAACCACTGATCTGTTCCCCATAGCTATAGTTTTGTCTTTTCAAAAATGTCAAATAAAGGCTGAGGCAGGAGGATCCCTTGAGCCCAGGAGTTTGAGTCCAACCTGGGCAATACAGTGAGACCCTATCTCTAAAACAAAATTTTTTTTCTTAAAAAAATTTTTTTTCAATTGTAAAATAATTGGAATATAATCTTTTGAGATTAGCTTCTTTTATCCAACATAATGCCTCTGAGATCCGCCCAAGTTGTTGCACATTTCAATAGCCCAATCCTTTTTTCCCACAGAGCAGTATTCCCTGGTGTGGATGTGACACAGCCTGTTTCTCCATTCACCCCCTGAAGGGCATCAGGGCTGTCTCCAGCTTTGTGCAGTCATGAACTGCTATAAACCTTGGGTACAGGTGGCTTCATTTCTCTAGGTGGACACCTGGGGTGGGATTGCTGGGTCACATGGTAAGGGCACGGTGCTGTTCTAAAACGTGAGTGCATGAGATTTCCTGAGGAGGAAGAAGTGAGGAAGCAGGACGGGGTGACAGCTGGGCCCACCTTAGGCCAGGGGCTGCCCTTTCTGTACCACCAGCGCTGCCCCCCTGCCATTGGATCACTGGCTGTGAGCTGGAGGGAAGGAGGGAGCGAGTGTCTAACCTCCCTGGCTCCTTCGGCTGAGGGCGACTCCCTGGAGAAGGGGGCAGCTGTGAGGAGCCCATGTGCACACTGCAAGCTGTGGGAGGGGGGCACCAGCCTGCTTAAGGGGGTCTGGGCAGGGTGCCAACAGCACCTGCACAGGGACCTCCCCTCACAGATGCTCTAAGCCAGAAGGGGCAGCAACACTACCTGTCAGCCACCTTGCTCCAAGGCAGTCTGATCAACCAGGGGCAAAGCGAGGCCAAAGCTATGGCTTCACCCCTGCAACCCCACCAACACTCCTGCCAAATGGGGAAGCAGTGTGACTCCAGAGCCCTTGGCCTCCCAAGACCACCTGTGGATGAATTCCTTGGAGTCCCCTGGCACTCACCTCCGGCAGGACTCCCACTGCTGTCCCACGAAGCAGCCCACCCACCACCTCTTCCCTCCAGCCCCCAAAGCTCAGCAAGGGGAGGGACAGTGGAAGCAAGTCACATGCCACTGTCTGAGATGTGCCCTGAGCATGCAGCCAATGGTCAGCCCACGCCCCAGCCAAAAGCCCACAGAAAACCTGAACCTCAGAACGGTCTCTTCCCAGGACAGATTCTGCTGCCACCAAGCCTACAGTTAAGGCTGACAGGACACGACCACTTAGAAACACCCACACTCCCCCATGCTTTCAGGAAAGGCCTCCTCCGTCCGTAGCAGAAATTGCTCTATTACCAGCTCAGCCCAGAAGGGGAGATCCTGGCCTTCCCTGCGAAGGGCTGCGAGGGACTTCAGTGTGGCCTCAGGCACCCCTCACCCTTCGGTTTCCTCTAGCAGGGAGTATAACTGACAGGTGCCCCCAGCTGCTCCAATCTGAATCCCCCACCTTGCTCACGTGGAGGCCACGCTTCTCACCAGCTGCTCCCAGCCAGTGACTGAGCACAGCAGCGATACTGAGGCAGCCCTATTCCTGCAAGATCCCAGACTCCCCTGACAGGGAGCTTTGGCTTCAGGACTCCCCATCACCCCAAAACTTAGAACCGCACTGCAGTCCGAAACTTCCTATCCATCCCTCCCTCGCCGGAAGGAGCAGGAGAATTTAACCTGAACCTGAAACAGGAGGGACTAAAAGCTCTGAAATATTCTTTGTGTCAACATTGGCTGTGAAGAAGAAAAAAATTAGGGAAGGCCTGGGGAAATCAAGCAATGCTAAGGGGCACCCCACGCCAGATCAGCAAAAGGTAGAATGATACAGGCAACTAACACACAGTGCTTTCCTCAGGCACTATGCCAAAGGCATTGCAGAATCGGCTCATATGACCCACCCAACAGCCCTAAGAGTTGGATCTTATCTCTGCAAAGCTGTAGACAAGAAAGAAACTGTAGCCTAAGGAGCCAAGGAGCCAGCCTGCCTAAGGTCACACACAGCTGGCACAGGCAGGCCAGGTGTGTCCAACACAAAGGTTCATGCTCTTAATCATGCTGTAGAAACAAGACATTTCTCTTGGAGTCTCTGTCCCCTCTGTTGCACCTGATATTTGCACAGAAATCTTAGAAAAGAATACAGGCCCCTAATTATTCTAATATTCTGCCCACTTTCAACAGAACTTCATCTGCTAAGGTCGAGATGAAATACTTCTTAATGTCCTCAGCCACACGCTGTCCTCCAAGACTGGGATAGGGTAAAGGAACTAAATGTGGAATAAAATAAGGCCTCTTTCATATATGCTTTTTGGAGAGGTGAGCCAAGGACTTTGCGCATTTTAGAGCTTTAAAGAGAAAAAATGCGCTCACGGCGGACTCTGATTTGCTGCCTTCTTAGTAACGGACAGAAAGAAGTCGATTGGGAGCAAAATCGATACACAACAGTGTATCACTGAGATTCGTGCACAACGTTGAGCCTTGACAGAGTAAACTGAGTCAGGAAGCTCGGCCTCAAAGCAAAATCAGAGCAGCGCCAGCATCAAGCGCCCCACCTGGCTCAGGTGTGAGGAGTCTGGGCCCCGTACCCTCCCTGTCCCGGGCGTGCGCAGGTGCCGCAGCACCGGCCAGGTCCCGGGGCTCCCGCTGGAAGACCCAGACCCAGGCCAAGGGCAGGCGGGAC
The DNA here is from genome assembly GCA_028533085.1 of Varecia variegata. Classification (NCBI taxonomy): domain Eukaryota; kingdom Metazoa; phylum Chordata; class Mammalia; order Primates; family Lemuridae; genus Varecia; species Varecia variegata. The sequence goes on along the minus strand of CM052442.1, from coordinate 120,956,305 downwards.
ACCAGACACCTCCTGCAGCAGGTGGGCTCCAACGGCGCCGGCAAAGTTCCCCGAGACTTTTCCCTGTCAGGACTTGGGTGGCTGGTGGTCCAGCGCGGTGCTCCCGACTAGGGAGAGTGCACTGGGAAACCGCGGGGGTACTGGGGTGTAGCGGGGACCCACAGGGGCCAAAGGGGACCGACGTACCTGCGGCCGCCCGGCGTTCCGCGGGGCGGGCTCTTTAACGCGGGCCGCCCGTCCCCCCCCCAGGCGCACGCTGGGAAATGTAGTTCCACACCTCCGCCTCCCTGGCGAGCTCCCTCCCCACCCACCCACCTTGAAAAGACACGCGCCGAGCTACCGCGGGCCGGCGGGTACCGTCAGGGCAGCGCTTTCCAAAAAGGCAGTGGGTCTTCATTTTCAGAAGGAAGGAGGGCCGGGAGGGCCGCGCGGGTGGTCAGCGAAACTACAACTCCCAGAGGTCCAATGCGTCTTAAAGACACAGGCCCATTTTCTGGGACTCGCGGTTCCAGGTTTGGGTGTGTTGGTTTTCTGGTTTGGGGATTTTTTTAATTTTTTTTTAACCCTTCCGGCCCGGGCCAGGGCTGGCCGCCTTCCTCGGGAGAAAAACCCAATGAGGGGCGGGGACAATCACACTCGTGCCCCAGCAGAAGCAGATACAGTTGGATTTGCAGTCGGCAGTGCTTTCGCTGGTTTTATCACGTGGGTCCTTCGGGAAGAAACTTTACAATTCAGCAGTGGGAAGAGGATCTGCGGAGCTTTTGGAAAAGTGAATGACAGCGTTGTTTGTCATAGCCGAAAACTGGAAACACCTCAGGGCCTCTCTAGGATACTGGAAAACTAAAATAGGCACATCCATGCAATGGAATATGCTATGCAGCATTTAGAACAAAGCGATCAATATGTACAGTATAGAACGATGTTCAAGACATTTTGTTTTGTTAAGGGAAAAGAAGCAAGTTGCAGAACGAGTCGTCAGGATGGCAGTCTGCCCTTGGCCAAAGAATGACCAGACACACGAAAGTGTCAAGTCCACTATTATCCTGGTCCTCTGACTCCTTGCTTGTAAAAATCACCAGCAGGGCCAATAGGACGGAGTGACCCCCAGGCAGGAAGCAGTTTCACACCAGCAGCTCTTTATGGTATGGTCTGTCTCCACAAGCGGATAGAGACAAACCCACTCACTCACTAACTCACTCTCTGATTGTTTCCTTTTATTGACCCAGCCCGGGGGGCGGGCTCTTGGACAGTGTGGAATATTACAAGATGATCCACAGGTGTCCTCAAAATTCCATCCACGCGATGGCTCCCGCCTGTAATCCTAGCACTCTGGGAGGCCAAAGAGGAAGGATTACTTGAGCTCAGAAGTTCGAGACCAGCCTGAGCAAGAGCGAGACCGCACCCCCCCCCATCTCTACTTAAAAGATAGAAAAAATTAGCCAGGTGTGGTGGCATGTGCCTGTAGTACCAGCTACTCAGGAGACTGAGGCAGGAGGTCACTTAAGCCCAGGAGTTTGAGGTTGCTGTGAGCTAGGCTGAGGCCACAGCACTCTAGCCCAGGCAACAAAGCAAGACTCTGTCTAAAAAAAGAAAAAATTCCCTCTTCGGGTATATATAGGAGCTCCCTCTAAGAAAGCCCATGGGGGGTGGGGCTGAACCACAATGCAGATTCAAGCTAATGGCATAATAATTACCCTTAGGTTACTCTAGAACACTTTGTAAATCGTATCTTGCCTGGGCTGGGGAATTCCCAGATTGGAAGGCAGCTATGCTCACCACCGTACCACCAACGCACCTGGGAATTCCAAGATAAAGCATTCCTTCCTTCCCCAGGTATAGCAGTTGCTCAGGATAGGGTTAAGGGTGGGGCAGCACCAAAATGGAGTGCCTTATCCTTCTTCCCAGGTGGGGCAATTGCTCAAGACAGCACCAAAGCAGGGAACCCTTGTCCCGAGAAGAGCCGGAGATCCTCACTATCTACCTCACAAAGTATGTAAGGGAAGCCACTCGTGTCAAAAATAATAGGTATGGACATATAGTATGGGTTATGCACAGGAACAGAGTGGAGTGCATCCTGGGGCAAGACTGCTGAGGATGGGATGGACAAGGAGAAGTTGAGCTTAATCTGTATTGTCTGAATTTTTATTACTAAGAATCTAGTTTCCAGTTCTACTGCTGTTAATAGGGAGCCTGCGAGACCCTACCCTCCGTGTCAATGGAGATGGGGGACCCTGCTCTCACTCTGTGTAACCATCTATAAAATGGGTTAATAATAGTATCAAATGCCTCAGATTGTTGTGAGGATAAGATAAATGCTTGACCCCAAAGGAAGTGCTCAAAAAATATTAACCTTTACAAACTCACTGCCGAGTGAAAACAAATTAACCATTATTATGATTATTGTTGTTGTCATTCCCATCCTTCTCCATTAAAGCAGGATGTTGTATTCTCGGGCCCTAGAACAGTGCACAGAACATTATCAGTGGTTAAAAACAATTTGTTGAATGAATGAATGAATGTGTGAAGTGCAGTCTCCTGCTCACCTCACATCAACCTGCCACCTACCAACAATCTCTCTCCTTCCCTCGGTCTTTTCCCAGTGGAGTCACCCACCCTCCACTTGGCCCAGGTCGCATCACCTTCCCCCACTTCAGTGCCTGCTCTTTCTCCTGTGCACCCAGGAGGCCTCCAGGGAAGTGATGAGCTGCCTCCCACTGCAGCTGTTCTCAGCAATGCAGGTCCCAGGCTCTGCAGTGGAGTGGGCGGCAGCCATGCGTGCAACTGCAGCTTTGGCCCGGGCTCAGGAACACAGAATGTGCCTCAAGGAGCTCAGAGGCAAAAGGCTCCATCCCACCTCCTAGGGCAGCAGAGTTTAGGGGAAAGGGAAGGGGTGGCTCCAAGGCCACCCTAATCATTCCAACTGAGAAGCAAAGAGACTCAAGGAAGGTTTTTAGTAAAATGAAGCTCTCAGTGCAGTCTATCAGTAGCAGACACAAAAATGTAGCTTTCTACTCTGTACTTGGTCCCATTGCCTGGGGTATACAAAACCATTTAAAAAAAAAGAAGTTCTGAGGTTATAGGGTAGAGTCTAGGCATTAAATCCAGGAGTTTGAAAGCAAACAAATCCTCCCAGCTCCACTTTCTTACTGTGTAAACAAGCCACTCAACCTCTTTGAGCCTCCACTCCTTCCATGAGATAACAATAGTATTTACCAGGTGTATGGGGGGGTGCATGGGCAATATGTATAACCTGAACTTTTGTACCCCCATAATAAGCTGAAATGAAAAATAAAAAAAAAACAATAGTATTTACCTAACAGGATGTTGGCAGGATTCGATGAGATAATGTGCATAAAAGGTTTATTGCAGAGCCTGGCACAGAGTAGGCATCCAACTTCCTTATTGTTAAACAAACATAGTGCCAGAGTGTGAGGGTCAAGGTCTGGGGGTGCTTCTTGGAGGAGGCGAGATGTGTGGCTGCTCCTGGTAGCAGGAAATCCCTCTGGGAGCCAGGACTGCCCACAGGGCTATCTTAGGTTGGGTTCCCTAGATGCAGAGCCTGAGACAGGGATTTTGTGCAAGTGATTTCCGGGGCAGTGAGGAAAGCAGGATAGGGCAGGGAAAGAAGCCGAGCAAAGATGTGAGCTCACCTAAGTCCAGCCTCAGTCTGATCCTGCAGGGAACTCTAGAGTGTAAAATACATCACAAAGTTTGTTCTTCTCAGAAGCAAGGGAGCTGGACTTTGTACCCCATATCAGTCATTCCCGAGCTGTGGGCTGCTAGGAGGTGGGGGAGGGAGGAACATAACTTCCAGGCTTCTCTGGGCAAAAAAGCTCACAAGGGCTGAGGACAATTCTCTAGAGAAGGGTGAAGCTGTGAGCCAACACTCATGACGCTGGGAACAGGTGCACCATCACTGTAAGGGGATGTCCCAGGGTGGGACATTTCCTAAAGACAGGTAGGGAGAACTGAAGAAATGAAAACCGAGGGAAGAAAATGGAGAGAGGATATTAAACTCTCCTGCTGGGTCTTCCAAAGAGAAAATGAAACAACTGATACGGTTTTGGTTTTTTTGTGTTTCTTTTATTATTATTACGGTAAGAACACTTAACACAGCTCTAACTTCTTAACAGATTTTTAAGTGTACGACATGGCATGGGCACACAATGTTGTACGGCCTGCTGTGGTTTCCTCGGCGCTGGCTATGGAGGTGGCAGCCATCGTGGCCGCCCTCACACCCCTCTCGAAGCCCAAGATCCTAAAAAAGAGGACAAGAAGTTCACCTGGCATCAGTCAGACCGATATGTCAAAATGAAAGGTAACTGGCAGAAACCCAGGGGTATTGACAACACAGTGTGCAGAAGATTCAGGGTCAGATCTTGATGCCCAACAACCCTTGGTTATGGGAGCGGCAAGAAAACAAAGCACATGCTGCCCAGTGGCTTCCAGAGGTTCTTGGTCCACAGTGTCAGGGAGCTGACGTGCGACAAATCTGCTTGTGCTGAGACTTCTCTGCAATGTTTCCTCCCAGAACGCAAAGCCATTGCAGAAAGAACAGCCCAGGTGGCCCCCAGAGCCACCAATCATGAGAAAACGAATAGACGGCTCACGTACAGGTTTTGTTTATTTTTAAATAAAACCAAAACTAATCAAAATGCAGACTTGATAGACTAACCAAACAGTGAACGCTTTCTGGAGAGCTATTAAGTATATTTTATCATGAAGTGGCTCCTTCCCTCAAAGCCAAAGCCAAATATCTTGTGCAACATTTTCCAAAGGGTGATTCTGTGGGATGTTAATAAGTGTGGCTGCGGAGACGGTGCAGATCCATTAAACAAAGGTAGACATGTTTATTTTCTTCTCATGGTTTGTAAAATCCAATATAATAGATAAACAAAATGTGGTATATCCATAAAATGGAATGTTGTTCAGCCATAGGAAAGAATGAAGTGAAAGAACCCAGATGCAAATGACCACATATTGTCTGATTCCATTTATATGCAGTATCTAGAATAGGATCTAGGGAAATCCATAAAGATAGAAAGCAAATTTGTGGTTTCCCAGGGCTGGGGGTGGGGAGAATAGGGAGTGACTGCTTAATGGGTATAAGGTTTTCTTTGGGGGTAATAAAAATGTTTTGCAACTAGATAGAGGTATTGATTGCAAAACATTGTGAATATACTAAATTCACTAAGTTGCATACTTTAAAATGGCTTATTTTATGTTATGTGAATTTCACCTCATTCTAAAAAAGAAAAAAACAAGATCTGGGTGCTACGTGTGCTTGTTGCTAATGGGATGTCACAGCTCTCAGGAGCTAAGGAAAAAATATACCAATATGCGTGAGGAACCATCAGGCTAATCTAGAAGGCATTTCATAAGCACGTGAGCTTAGGAACTCTTTTCTAAAGAAGCATGGCACAGGGCGCCATATTGTAACACACTTTGGAGAAGGCTGATCAGTGCATGGAAGGTTGGTGGGAAGTGGGCCTCTTGAACTGAATCCCCCAGGGCACTAGGATGGGGCACAAATGGACGAATGACTTCTGTGTTAATCACCACCTTTCTTCTGCTTTTTGTATGGCCTTTAAGAAAGTGGCCCAGCGCGGTGGCTCATGCCTGTAATCTTAGCACTCTGGGAGGCCAAGGCAGGAGGATCACTTGAGGTCAGGAGTTTGAGACCAGACTGAGCAAGAGTGAGACCCCATCTCTACTAAAAATAGAAAAAATTAGGGGGGGAGCAGGAGGCGGGCTCCCAATCCGGTTCCATCCGGTTCTCCCACCGCCCCAGCTGCGGGTCTCAGCAGCTCGGGCGGCGGGAGCGACGGCAGCGGCCAGGCAGCCCAGCTTCGCGAAGGCTCTCGGTGCGCTGCGGCCCGCAGGCACCCGGCACGCGCCCTCCCCGCCGCCCAGATGCCCAAGAGGAAGGTCAGCTCGGCCGAAGGCGCGGTGAAGGAAGAGCCCAAGAGGAGATCTGCGCGGCTGTCAGCTAAACCTGCTCCTGCAAAAGTGGAAACGAAGCCCAAAAAGGCAGCAGCAAAGGATAAATCTTCAGACAAAAAAGTGCAACCAAAAGGGAAAAGGGGAGCAAAGGGAAAACAGGCCGAAGT
>CM052442.1:120931918-120949695 GCA_028533085.1 Varecia variegata | reverse complement strand
GACAGAGTCTCACTCTCTTGCCCGGGCTAGAGTGAGTGCCGTGGCGTCAGCCTAGCTCACAGCAACCTCAAACTCCTGGGCTCAAGCGATCCTACTGCCTCAGCCTCCCGAGTAGCTGGGACTACAGGCATGCGCCACCATGCCCGGCTAATTTTTCTCTATATATTTTTAGCTTTCCATATAATTTCTTTCTATTTTTAGTAGAGACGGGGTCTCGCTCATTGCTCAGGCTGGTCTCGAACTCCTGACCTTGAGGGATCCACCCGCCTCGGCCTCCCAGAGGGCTAGGATTACAGGCGTGAGCCACCGTGCCCGGCCTTAGATCACTTTTAATCTTGCATTTACAATACTGCAACAAGTGTCAATCTGTATATGAAACTTTGAACATGTGCAAATAGGATACTTTGTTCGAAGAAAAATTGCTAGGTCAAATGGTTTGTGCATTTGTAATTTTGAAGATATTACCAAGTTGCTCTTTGTAGAGGTTATGCAGATTTCCAGTTACACTAGCAGCATGCCTTTTCCCCACACTCTTGCCAAGATAGTTATCAAGCATTTTGTTTTTTTTTTTTTTTTTTTGAGACAGAGTCTCGCTTTGTTGCCCGGGCTAGAGTGAGTGCCGTGGCGTCAGCCTAGCTCACAGCAACCTCAAACTCCTGGGCTCAAGCGATCCTACTGCCTCAGCCTCCCGGGTAGCTGGGACTACAGGCATGCGCCACCATGCCCGGCTAATTTTTTTTTCTATATATATTTTAGTTGGCCAGATAATTTCTTTCTATTTTTAGTAGAGACGGGGTCTCGCTCTTGCTCAGGCTGGTCCCGAACTCCTGAGCTCAAACAATCCGCCCGCCTCGGCCTCCCAAGTGCTAGGATTACAGGCGTGAGCCACCGCGCCCGGCCAGTTATCAAGCATTTTGATCTTTGCCAATCTGATAGGAGAGAAATGATATCTCAGTGTGATTTTCATTTGCATTTCTTTTATTAAGAGTGATGCTCTGCTGGGCACGGTGGCTCATGCCTGTAATCCTAGAACTCTGGGAGGCTGAGGTGGGAGAACCGCTTGAGCTCAGGAGTTCGAGACTAGCCTCAACAAGAGCAAGAGCAAGACCTCGTCTCTACTAAAAAATAGAAAAAAAATTAGCTGGGCAACTAAAAAAAAATAGAAAAATTTAGCCAGGCATAGTGGCATGCCCCTGTAGTCTCAGCTACTTGGGAGCTGAAGCAGGAGGATGGCTTGAGCCCAGGAGTTTGAGGTTGCTGGGAGCTAGGCTGATGCCATGGCACTCTAGCCCAGGCGACACAGTGAGACTGTCTCAAAAAAGTAAATAAATAAAAAAAAGTGATGCTCTGGGAAAATAACAAGCATTAGTGAAGATGTAGAGAAACTGGAACACTTGTGCACTGTTGGTAGGATTGGTAAATGGTGCAGCAGCTATGGAAAACAGTATGGCAGTTCCTCAAAAAAAATTAAAAATAGAATTACCAGGTCTGGTGCTTGTTTCAGCAGCACTGTAATTAAACTGGAATGATACAGAGAAGATTAGCATGGCCCCTGCGCAAGGATGACACGAAAATTTGTGAACCATTTCGTACTTTTAAAAATCCTAGCATTTTGGGAGGCCAACGCAGAAGGATGGCTTGAGGCCAGGAGTTAGAGGCTGCAGTGAGCTATGATCACACCACTGCACTCCAGCCTGGGAGACAGAGCGAGACCCTGTTTCCAAAAAAAAAAAAAAAAGAAAAAAAGAATTACCAGGTCTGGACAGGCAGGCCTTGTGAAAGGATCAACAAGCCTTTGACTAGAGATTTACTACATTCATCCTTGGAAGAGGAAAAGAAAAAACATAAAAAGAAACAGCTAGTTCAAACTCCAAATTCTTATTTTATGGGTGTAAAATGTCCAGGCTGCCACAAGATTAGCATAGTTTTCGGCATTGCTCAGTGGTTCTTTGTGTAGGTTGTTCAGCCTTGTTGTACCAGCCTGTAGGAGGAAAGGCCAGACGCACAGAGAGTGTACATTTAGAAGAAAACAACACAAATGTTATGACTTTTACCACTGAATCACTTTGAAACATAAATAAAATAAAATAAAAAATTTAAAAAAGAAAGCAACACAAATGATCCATACAACTTCCTAAATTTGTGTCCTCTCACAGAATGTCTTATCATAAATGCAATAATTCTAGTTAATCTACCAAGATAATGTAATTATGTTTGATTTTATAATGTATACAACAATTATCTCTTTGTTGTTGTTGTTTGTTTCTTTTTCTTTCCTTTTTTTTTTTTTTTGACATAGGGTCTTGCTCTGTTGCCCAGGCTAGAGTGCTGTGGCGTCATCATAACTCACTGCAACCTCAAACTCCTGGCCTCCAGTGATCCTCCTGCCTCAGCCTCCTAAAGTGCTAGGATTACAGGTGTGAGACACCACACCCAGCCTGTTTTGTTTTTTGTCTTTTGACAACTTTGGTACCCAGTGTTCAATGGTGTCCATTTTTTAATAAAGTTTTGATTATGGGCCAAAAAAAAAAAAGAATTACCATATGATTGAGCAATTCCGCTATTCCACTTCTAGGTATACACCCAAAAGAATTGAAAGCGAAGAGACCTTTGGCCACATTCATAGCAGTATTATTCGAAATAGCCAAGAGGTGGAAGCAACTCATAATTGACTTGACAGATAAATGGATAAAGAAAATGTGGAATGTACATATAATAGAATATTATTCAGCCTTAAAGAAAGGAAATTCTGGGTTGGGTGTCTGTAATCCCAGAATTTTGGGAGGCTGAGGCAGGAGGATTGCTTGAGCCCAGAAGTTTGAGACTAGCCCGGGCAACATAGTGAGACTCCTATTCTACAAAAAAAAAAAAAAGGAAAGAAATTCTTTTTTTTTTTTTTTGGGACAGAGTCTCACTCTGTTGCCCAGGCTAGAGTGCCATGGCATCAGCCTAGCTCACAGCAACCTCAAACTCCTGGGCTCAAGCGATCCTTCTGCCTTAGCCTCCCAAGTAGCTGGGACTACAGGCATGCACCACCATGCCCGGCTAATTTTTTCTATATATTTTCAGTTGTCCAGCTAATTTCTTTCTATTTTTAGTAGAGATGGGGTCTGGCTCTTGCTCAGGTTGGTCTCGAACTCCTGAGCTCAAACGATCTGCCTGCCTTGGCCTCCCAGAGTGCTAGGATTACAGGTGTGAGCCACCACGCCCGGCCAAGAAATTCTTTTTTTAATTATGTATTTATTTTTAGAGATGGGGGGGGTCTCACTATGTTGCCTAGGCTGGTCTCAAACTCCTGGCCTCCAGCGATCCTCCCACCTCAACCTCCCAAGTAGCTAGGAGTATAGGCATGGACCACTCCACAGCTGGAAACGCTGACATACGCTACAATATAGATAGACTGTGAGGACATTATGCTAAGTCAGATAAGCCAGTCACAAGAGGACAAATACTTTATGATTGTACATTTCCTGTTGGTTTCTTGGTCATTTCCTTGCAGATTTGCTGGAGCATTTTGTATTAGCCCTTTGCCTCTGATAAAAATTGCAAAAATTTCTTCCATTTTCCTATGAGTTGGTTTTTGTTGTCGTTTTTGCTTTTTAGCTAGGTATGAGGTAGAGACCTGACTGAAACTTTTCAAAAAAAAATCATTTTATTATGGAAAACTTCAAACACATCCAAAGGTGGAAAAAAATGTTATAATGAACCCTGGGTAACCATCATCTTCCTGCTTCTACAATTATCAATTTAACCAACCTTGTATCTATACTGACACCCGAACCCTGGATTATTTTGAAGTAAACCCCAGACATTTTATCATTCCATAAATATTATCTCAGCATATATCACTAAATGAGGTCTCTTTAAAAAGAAACTAAACATAACACCATTAGTACACCTAAATTAATAATTGCTTAATAGCCAAGAGTCAGTGTTCAATTTCCCCTATTCTCGTATACTTTCACAGTTTTTCAAAGTTCATATATTGCGATTAGCTGATATGTCTCTTTTAATTTACAGATTCCTCTCCATGTCTTTTTTTAAAAATTGCAATGTATTCATTAAAGAAACTGGGTCATTTGTCCTGGACAGTTTCTCACTGAATTTTGACAACTGCATTCCTATGGTTTCACTTAACATGTTCCTTTGATACCTGCATTCTCTGCACCTAGGTCGTTGTCAGATTTAGGGTGATTTTTTTTTTTTAACACTATCAGAGTATCATGTATTATACCTTCATCAGGAGTCAGTTATCTGTATCTCTTCAAGCGAAGGCAGTGTCTTCATTTTTCATGCTGTTGGTAGCCATTGGTGATTTCTGCCTAGATCCATTAATTTATTCAGGGTAAACTTAATTTTTTTAGCAGATGGTTCCGTACACCATTTATAGCATAATCTCCCCGAACCACACGCACACTTATTTGAAACGCATCTTTACCATATGCCAAATTTCCATTAGTATTTGAGTTTATTTCTGGACTTTCTGGTCTAGTCCATTAATCTATCACATTCTTTTAACTATAGGTTTATAGTGTGCGTAGTATCTGAGAAGGCTAACAACCTTCACTAATCTTAGTTTAACAAAAGTTTCCTGGCTAGCCTTGCTTATTTATTTTTCCGGATGAATTTTTAAATCAATTTATCTAGCCCTCCCTCCTCACACAAAGAAACCTGCTGGTATTTGTGTTGGGATCACATAGTTGATAGATTAACTTGACTTCTTTTTTTGTTTGTTTGTTTGTGGTTTTTTTGAGACAGAGTCTCACTCTGTTGCCTGGGCTAGAGTGCCGTGGCGTCAGCCTAACTCACAGCAACCTCAAACTCCTGGGCTCAAGCGATCCTTCTGCCTCAGCCTCCCGAGTAGCTGGGACTATAGGCATGTGCCACTATGCCCGGCTAATATTTTCTATATATATTCTTTTAGCTGTGCATATAATTTCTTTCTATTTTTAGTAGAGACGGGGGTCTCACTCTTGCTCAGGCTGGTCTCGAACTCCTGAGCTCAAGCAATCTGCCTGCCTCGGCCTCCCAGAGTGCTAGGATTACAGGCGTGAGCCACCGCGCCCGGCCTTGACTTCTTTTTGATAGTCTTCCTATCCAAGAGCATGGTATTTCTTTCATTTAATCTTTATAACTCTAAAGTGCAGGGTGTATTCTTCCCATTTTACAGATGAAATAATTGTGTAACTTGCTCTGGATCCCAAAAACCATCTGCTTGTAGGACCTACCAGTTTGGTCTGACTTTGGGCTTCTGTCCCCTAAACAGAAGCCCAGGGAGGGAGGGAGCCAGCCCCTTTGTGCTTTGCTGCTTAGCAGCTCTCTGCCTCCAAAGCCATGTTCTCATCAGCCACGTGCTTCTTTTGCACTGGACAGTTCACCAGCAAAGCTAGGCTTTTAAATGAATGATACAAATATGAGTGCTATACAAGGTTCACACGGGGCTGAGGCATCTCGGGAGAACCTTCTGGAAGAAAGAAAACTCAAAATGGACTTTGGACAGTAAGGCAGAATTCAGAGGGCTGGAGAGGACCCGAAAGCACAACTGGCAGGGGGAAATGGGTGAACCCAATTGGACATCTAATTTGGAGGTAGTGAGGGTGTTGGGGGGCAGGGGACTCTTGCTGGAACTCAGGGATAGAAAGGGTCTCTCTGTCCTGCCCAGGAAAGGGCATTTTAATTCTTTCTGAATAATTTGTAACAGAGATTTGGGAGATGGATATAAATTCAGAAAGGCTCATTAATTAACTTCTACCTGGGAGGGGATGTTGCCATTGCGTGTGACTTAGGTGCAGAGGCAAAGTCCTTGCAAGAAGGGCCTGGAAGCTGATTTAGGGCAGAGCATGCAACTGCATGCAGATTACTGAGTCCCCCATGGCCTGTGATGGGACACAACTCTAAAGGAAACAGAAAAGCATTCCTGAGTCAACCTCAGTCAAGGTCCCGTGCCTCTGGTAGTTGTTAATACTTGGCTACTTGCCCAAGGACCTAGAGTTAATTCACCCGTCTTACCCTTGATGAGGAGGAGCTAGAGTCTGGGCCCCTATGACTCAGAGTAGATACCCACTTTGTCAAAGATAAAGCCACACACTAGTTAAAGCTGGTAAGAACAAATTTTAATCAGCAATATACTACAATAGGGAAGAGGGTCCTGCGTGAACTAAACCCAACTTCGATTTGTACAGAGGTAACTGGGTGTTTTAAAAGGAGACTGAAGGAGTAGGGAAGGTGGCAAGCAGGGACAGGGACATGAAAAATTGCAACGGGGCTGTGTATTCTATCCTCCCACAGAGACTGGGAGACAGAGGCCTTATCCTTCAGGGCGATGACATTTGCAAGGAATAGCTTTCAGGTCCTTGAGAAAGACACTTGTGAAGTTGTAGGAGATATACATACATCTCAAAGCATCAGAGGAAAGATTCACAATTGTAAGCCCTTTTTAGTAAATGCTATAAGGAAGGGTAGTCTAGCCTGTGAGATCCCCATCTCTAAAAACTTTTTAAAAATTAGCCTGGCATGGTGGTGTGCACCTGTAGTCCCAGCTACTCCTGGAGCCCAGGAGTTTGAGGCTGCAGTGAGCTATGATTGTACCACTGCACTCCTGCCTGGATGACAGAAGGAAGCCCTGTCGGAAGGAAGGAAGGAAGGAAGGAAGGAAGGAAGGAAGGAAGGAAAGAAAGAAAGAAAGAAAGAAAAGATAGTCAGGGGCCTATGGTCAGGTATTAGCTAAAACAAACAACAAATTATTTTGGCAGCCTTGAGTTTTCTCAGGCAGGCACTTTAAGGGGACCTAGGGTCATTCTAGGGATGTGGCCTTAAGCTGTTAGAAGCTATGTTAGTATGTATCAATGTCTTTTAATGTGGAGTGAGGAGGGTGGATAAAATCATTTGTGTTAGAGGCTGCAGTTTTTATAGGCCAAGGTTGAGGCTTTGTTAAGAAGAGGGCTCAGGGGAACTTGGCTAGAGTTTGGTTAAGGAGACAGTCTTTGTCGCCTTACACCTGGGAGTTTGGGTTCCTGCTGAGGGTGGTGCTCACCAAGCTTCCTCTTCAACAGTTTGTAGCTTCAAGAATAGCAGAATAATAGGTAGTAAGAAGGGTCAACCTGGGTGGGAATGAGAGCCACTCTCATCTGAGAGTGACAAACCAGGAATCTACATCTCCATCTGTCACGCCCCCAGCCTGTCTTAGGTCACAGCCCGCCCAGAGGTAGCAGATTGTACTAAGCTGACCTCCTCCTAGGGGTTTGATATCACAAGTAGCACCGGTAATACCTCTGCTGCCTCCTTCACAACAGAAAAACCTTCCCTGCTTTAGGGGGAATTTCAAGGGCTAAGGTCTGGAACACCTTTCAGTCCAATGGCCCCATGTATTATATAGTATCTTCCTTTACTGGGTGCACTGACTTGTTGTTTATTACCATTATTAATAAAAGGATCATTCCCTGCTAAATTGGACTGGGGCCCTGCCTTCCATGGTCTGGCTTTGCAGAGGCTACAAGTGTCCCATAGGAGGGCTATCCTTGAAAGACAATACCAGAATTCTGGTCAACAAACATGAACGGCAGCTGTTATCAAAGAGGTTCCCTAGACCAGCAGCATCAGCAACACCTGGAAACTTGTTAGAAATGCAAATTCTAGGGCCAACCTGGAGCTACAGAACCAGAAGCTGCAGGTGGGGGCCAGCAATCTGTGTTTGAACAAGCTCTCCAGGAGAACCCTCTACACACTGAAGTTTGAGAACCTACCACCGGCTGGGAAGAAGCAGGAGAGCGAAACTGTGGTCCACCTGGAGCTTCATAAAGGTTTTGACCTAGGTTTGGAAGTTGGGGGAAGGATGAGCTAAAAGATGATATGGAAAATATTTAAAATGCATGCATTTTATCCTAAACAGTAGGAAGCTCCGGGCATCTAAGCGAGTCTGGAATGAGGTGCCCCAGTGGGTGAAGGCTCCAGGCCACCCACAGGCACCCAGCCCCTTTTTCTCAGGTGGGGAACATGAAGTCTAGGGAGGCCAAACTCCACGCCCACGCCGCTGACTGAAGCTCTCTCCCCTCGGGCCTGGGCGCAGTGGCCCCACCACAGCTCCGCCTCGCAGGGCTGGGCTACGAAGCCAAGCTGGCCGCAGGCCGTGGCTCTTTGCGAGCGCGAGTGAACAGTCCCCTCTAGCCTGGCTTGGCAGCAGCTGGCCACAACCGCGTCTGAGAAGCATCCTCGGCTAGTGTGCACCTCCCTGAAGATGCAGGTATGCAACCCGGGACCAGAGCACCGCAGACTCCACGCCGTCCGCTCCGACCGGCCAAAAGCCTGCCTTTTGCAAACGGAGCTTTCCTATCACCCTCCTTCGCCCCGCCGCCTTGCGCGGTAGACCCCACCCCCCCAGCCCCGGCCGAACTACAAAGCCCACGATCCCTAGCGCGAGCGCGCGCCGCCTCCTGGGAGAGGTAGTCCGGGCTGTGGGGCGCCCGTCGCGGCCCGGCGCCGGCCGGACTTCATATCCCAGCATGCCCGCGCACGTGCGGGAGGCGGAGGGCGGAGAAGAGGGGAGCATGCGAATGGGGAGGGGGCAGCCGCCCCCTTCCCCCCACCCTTCGCTTCCAGCCGGGCCGGGTGGGGGGAGGGGCCGGGCTGAGGCGGCGGCGGCGGCGGCTCTCGGGGAGGGCTGGGCCGGGCTGGGGCGGGACTAGCCCACGGCGGGCGGACAAGAGCGCCGCGGAGCTAACGGGTCCGGACGCAGGCGGCGGCGGCGGCTTTCTGCGCGGGCGGAGGCAGCAGGAGCAGGAGCGGCGAGCATGGCCCGCGCGGCGCCCGGCGCTGACTGAGGTGCGCGGGCGGGATGAGGGCGGGCGGGATGCGGAGCGCCCCGGGCCCGGGGCTGCCCCAACCCTTCTCTGCGCGGGCGCCGGCTCGGCCCCGCGGCCCAGACCGGCCCGGTCCAGCCCGCAACTTCCCCCGGGTCGGGCGCTGGACTCTCCCGCGTGGGCGGGGGTCCGCTTGCGTTGGCCTCGATCCGGATCCCCGCCTTCTGCTGTGCACATCCAGCCGCTCCCAGCCATCCTGGCGCTCCTGTTCCACTGCTTGCTGGCAGCCCCCAGTCCCGACTTCCAGTCCACTGCCTAGTTCGTACCCCTAACCCCCTGGACGTTCCCAGCCTCTGCTTTACCTGGAGTCCCCTGCCCTTTTCTTGCCAGAGGCTGGCTGAAACATCAGCACCTCTCACCTCTTTCCCCTGGCCACCCTGTGTCCCAATTCTCCCAGCTTGACCTCCTTCCCACTTTGGAGAAACTGAGGCATGGCATGAGCCAGAAATGGCCAGTATGCGAGTCCTGTGGTGGCTGGCCTGAGCCTCGTCCCTTGTCCCTCCTGTTCCTCCCGTGCTTTGGAACAGAAGAGTCACTTCTTGTCCCCAGTCATTCCCCTGTGACTGGACCAAACTTCCCCACCCCTGCTGCCGCTTGAGCTGAGCTCGCTTTAGTCTCCCCTTTAGCTTTTCTACCTCTTCTCCTTCCCCTCCTCCTTCGAATAACCCACTCCTGGCCCTCTTCTGCCTGTAGAGGAGTCACCCACCCTTGCTTGCTCAAGTTAGCCTTTCGATTTCGATTTCTTGCCAGCTGCATCCATTTCTCATCTTGCCTCCTGCTTTACAGCTGTGTAAAGGACCTGCAATCAGAGGCTACGGTGGTGCTGGGGAAAAGGGAGAGACAGGTATTGGTCGTGGAAAGAGAGGTGCAGCCTCTTTCAGCCAAAGCCACTGAGAGGGGTTCAGGGCACTCGGAGGCCTCTGGGAAAGTCATTCCTAGCCAGTAACTCACACTCCCGCCCTGTCTTTGGGAGGGATGTCTGGCAGCTGGTTGGCCATCCCTTCCTGTTGTTATGCCTGGTGGCTCTGGAGTCCCTCCGAGATGGAAGGCATCTATCTCCTACCTTTAGGGAGATGGTGGCATAAGAGAACTCTGGGAGACCACACCTCTAAGCCTCATCTTGCTTCTGCTGCTAACTTTGGAAGGGGTTGCCCTTTCACGGAAGGAGGTGCTCTGAGCTCTTCGTGGAGGAAGGCACAGTGTCTGTAGGTGGTGATCTCAAGTTTAGACATGGTGCTCAGGATTTGAGGGGACTAGGGAACGGAGGCTCAGAGAGGTGGCACAGACTTGCCTGTATAATTCAGTTTTTTGTTTGTCGTCTTCCTTCAGATTATTTTTTGGGGTCAGCCCTTTCCACCCCAATCCCCAGTTTCCCAGTGGGCAGGGTGGAGGAAGGGATGGGAGGCTCCAGGAGTTCTTTGGGGTCCTGAATGAGCAATCTTGATCTGAACCAGATGGTTCCCTGCTTCAGCACCCCCTCCCCTGACTCCCCCTTGGCTGTGAATTGGATGCTTTTCACCTTGTAACTTGAGAATGAAGGAAGGGAGGCCAGGGGGCCAACTGTCTGTGCAAGTGTTTATGTCTGCATCTGCACACTCACGTGTAAGCTCACCAGGCGCCTGTGGGAGTGCCCCTGCGCGGGAGTGCATTGTTGTGATGTGCTGTGACATGCTGAGGCCCAAATCCCACATAGAGCCCTATCAAAGCCCCTAAGAACCACTGGGTGTGGCCTCAGGGGAGCGTTTCCCATGAGGATCACTGTTCTTGAGAAGGCCACCTGGGACTGAGGGGTCTGAAATATCAGGATTGACGGCGAGGGGAAGTGAGGCAGTTTGGCTTTCCCAGAACTAGTGTTCTCTTTTCATGGCAAGAGAAGGTCTGAGGGGTGGGGTCTGGGGAGAAGGGTGGGGAATAGATTCTTCTACACCACATCCTGCCTTGTTTTGGCAGTATTTGTGTACTTGATTTTGTGGATCTTCTTGATGTGCGTACTCATTTCTGAAATGCCACTGTCCAGCTCAGTCCTTGGCACATAGTAGGTGTTCAGTATATGTTTGAGTGACAGCAGAGGGTCTTAATGGTTAAAGGTTTAGGGCAGGGTTCTTCATACTTAACCGGTGTCAGAATCCCCTGGAGAGCTGATTAAAGCAGATTGCTGGGCCCCACTCCCAGAGTTTTCTGATCAGTCAGTCTGGGTGGGGCTTATAATTCGCATCTCTGCCCAGCTGCTTGGGGCTAACACTTTGAGAACCACTGATTTGGGGCCGCTACAGTTGCTTGGGAGATTAATCCAGGCAGATGTAAAGTCTTAAGAGTCACTTCCTTCCATCTTACTTCCCCACCCAGGCTGTTCTGGCAGTTGCACTGGTTTGGCCTTTTCTTTCATTCTGATGCTGTCCAAGGTTGAGTACCTTAATGATGGGGTGACTTGAGGTGCCTGAGCTGCCAGTCTCACTGTAACCATATAGCAGACACTGCCCCATGGTTCTTCGAAGGAGGGGCCCGTGACCAAGCAGGACATCTAGGAACCAGGGCTTTGGAAGAGGGTGGCTGCGTGGACATAGTGAAGCAAATGCTGAGTGGGGCCCCCATGTGCCCTGCGCCTGTCTCCCAGACTGAGCGAGTTGGGGTGCCTGCTAGGCAAAGTCCTGCCGTGGCTGCACACTGGACAGGATGGCCGGAATCTCTGAAATTGAGAAAAGCGGGAGGCATCACTTTCCATCTGTTGTCTTATGGGAGGTTTATATAAGGCAGACACAGACCCAGGTAGGGTTACTGAGGAACAGAGACAGATTTTGTGTGTCACACAGACCCCTGGACTACTGATTCTAACTCTTGGACTGAGTGTCTGCTAAGCCAGTTGCTACTAATAGCTCAAATAATGGCTGCTGTTCCTTGAGTGCTAAATGTTCTCAGGTGTTAATCCTCACAGCAACATTACAATGTTGACATCGTTGTCACTATTTTGTAGATGAATAACTGAGTCTTACAGAACTTACGAGACTTGCCCAATGCCAGACAGCTGGTAGGAGCATCTGGTATTGACCTCAGGTCTTTCTGACACATACCCCATGCTCTTAGTTTGGCTCTTAGTCCCTGCTGTCTTGCCCAGGAAACTTGTAGTTGTCCTTTGGGGTTGTCTGTCCCAAAAAGCCTGATGAATTTTTTTTTTTTTTTTTTTTTTGTGACAGAGTCTTACTCTGTTGCCAGGGCTAGAATATAGTGGCATCATCATAGCTGACTGCAACCTCAAACTCCTGGGCTCACACGATACTCCTGCCTCAGCCTCCCGAGTAGCTGCGACTATAGGTGCATGCCGCCACCCTTGGCTAATTTTTATAGTTTTTGTAGAGATGGGAGCCTTGCTGTGTTGCTTAGGCTGGTCTTGAACTCCTGGGCTCAAGTGATCTTCCTGCCTTGGCCTCCCAAAGTGCTAGGATTATAGTCATGACCCACTGCACCTGGCCTGATGAAATATTTTGAGCCTGGAACTTTGCTGGGTGTTGTGGAGGAGATAACAATGACCAAGTCACTGCTCTGGGAGGGGGATGAGACAAGTACACCAGAATGTCTACAGTGGAAGGTTGACAGTATAGCTGGTGGCTTGTAAGTTTAAGGGAGGTAGAAGTCATCCCTATAGAGGGCTCAGAAGAGGCATTTGGGCTGGGTCTTAAGGGTAGGGTTCCAGCAGTGCCTGCGGGTTGGTGGTGTGCAGGCCAGTGGGTGCAAACAGAGGCAGTCACAGGGCACAGTTAGGGAGTTGTCCCTTTTGGCTAGACCGCTAGAGCGTAGGGGATGTATTTAGAAAGTAAAGAGAAGTCCTGTTTGGTTGCAAGCAACAAGTTGGCCAACTTTGGCAAGAAAGGACTTCCTTGGAAGGCCACAGGGACTACAGAATTAGAGGGATAATCCGGGACCCAGGTCCCTTCCAGGATTTTGGAGGAACCAAAGGTCACCTCTTCGGGCTACCACTGTCGCCAGGATGAATGTGCTCTGGCTGTGCTCAGTAATTTTGTCACCACTGCTTGAGATTCACATGCCAGGGAGGAAATGTCTGGTTGGCCAGCCTGGGCCGTGTTCCCTCCCTTGGCCAGGCAAGGGCTGGTGGCACGGTAGGCAGTCCCCCTAGATTGTATCAAAAAGCGAAAGTCCCCAGAACAAGAGGAAACAGACACCACAAGAGCTCAGTTCTGAAAGGTGCTAGATAAGAACTTGAACTGGCAGGTGGTGGTGAAGAGGGTACTTCAGTCTGACAAGTTGCTGTCAGACCAGGGGCAGACTGGCAGCAGGGTATGGCTGGGTCATAGTGGGACAGGGAGAGGAGGGAGGCAGGACATGGGAAAACTAGGTAGGGTCCAGGTGAGATGTAAGGAAGGCTGGAACCCAAGAGGGCCGGAGTCTAGAGGCTGTGAAAGTAGATACCGTCTTCGGAACAGACACTGGAGTGGCCGGGCTGGGTGTTTTAGTGCCTGGTGAAGAGGGTTGGTTCCTTTAGCTGAAATGGGGCAGTCAGGAGGAGGAAGAGTGTCAGAAGTTGATGTGGCTCTGTGTGGGATGCTGACAGCACACCCGGAGTCCTGGTGAGCTGCCTGAGGTTTGGGGCCCGCAGTCCTGAGGAGGTGGGGCTGCAAAGTCCCAGAGGCCCTCTAGAGTCCTGCAAGCAACTGGGGTTTGGGGCCAGCTCAGCACTTTCCCCCGTCTTCCGTCTCCACAGGCAGCCAAGGGTGGGCCTCCCCTTTCTTCCCCCTTCGCTGCCCTCGGTTCCCATGTCCAGCTGCCCCTCTCACCCCAAGTTCTGGCACACCTGAGCCCTGACTGACTAAGGGGCCTGGCCCAGCTCCCTGGGACCTAGGTTCCCTCCTGCCCTGCTCACAATGCTTGTTACAGTAAGTCCTTGCTAGCTATTAGGGCAGACATCTCCAAGTGACATTTCTCAAGGAGAGGGTCTGAACTTTGCCTGCTATCTGAGGAAAACAGGCTTTTCCTCCACTTATGTCGTGCTCATCAGGGACGCCTGCCTGTGTCCCTAACCAGCCGTGCTGGAGTACTTCTTGTTGCTTATTTATAAATCATTGTGATTACAACATATTGCCAATAGAGTGTTCCTGCCATTGCAGATCTCTCCGAGGGCTGCAGGGCATAGGCTGGGCTTGGGGCCACCCCAATTTCTAGCCTTGCCCTGGGGGAGTTTCCTCCTACAGGAAAGGGTGGGAGGGAGAGAACAGAGTCCTCCTAGGTGGGCACAGAGGAGCTGTGCTGAAGGGCACTGTATCCCACATATCGGAGCAGAAGGTCGTCTTCCTGGAGTGAAGAGAACTTTCCCTCAGTTCAAACGTGCTGTTTTACCCTGTGTGCACTGGTCACTACCAGGGACAATAAGGCAAACGAGGAACAAGCGAAATCAAAAGGAAAAAATGTCATGTTTCTTTATTTTGCTATCAGTGCTAAATTTTTATTTGCACAACAGTGATATTAGCACAACACACACAGTTCTGGTATCAGATACTGAAAAACTTAAGGGATCAGGGGGTATTCGTGCTCAGGCACAGAGGCCTCTGCTGCTCCTGGAGGGTGACTTCACAGGGCTCAGGGTGGGGGGACCCTGAGGTGTGATGGCGTGACCCAGGGACCTGGGAGCAGTCCTCACCCCGCTCTGCCTGTTCTCTCCTAAATCGTCAGCCCCTGCCCTGCGTGCAGGCAACAGCCTCCCAGCCTTGGCAGGTCAGCAGCTTTCTGAGGAAGAGAACCAGGAACAAATGCAAATAGCTAATTGGTCTAGAGGGAGCTGCTCTGGTGAGGAAAAATCAACAAGTTGTTTATTTTTGTGGCTAAAGGGAGTTTAGAGGGGATGGGGGGTGGTCGTTAGGAGGGCAGGATGGGAGGTTGCTTGGGGGAAGGGACACAGCCAAAGGACTAGTGGGGGTGAGGTGGGTTCTCGCCACTGCCACCCCCTCCGCCCCACCCCTGCTGCCTCCCCCACTCCCACACCTCCTCCTTCCTGCCTTCTTTGCAGGGTTCCTTGGCAAAGGGACATTAGTAGAATGTTGAGTCTCCCCTGCCCCATACGTGGGTTTCCCCCCACCCTCATTCCGACCCAAGTTCCGTTAAAGACACAATACCAGCCGTTTGACGCAGGCGGTGAATTGGAACCAGAGTGTCAGGAGGAAATGAAAGTTTCTGTGGGCCTGTGTGGACTCCTTAGGCTGTGCCGGAAAAGGGACTGTGGCTGTGTGGGACAGGCAAGGTGGGGGGAGCCCCCGAGAGCCTCTGCTCCTCTGTTCCCTCCCTAGGGAGGAGTCTGAGGCCTGGTTGGGTTTGCCCAGCCACGAGGGGGGTTCCAGGGGGTCGTTCCTCTCTCTGCTCTCTGCTGTCCCAGAGGGCTTGATATTTCCTGGACCCTGTTGAGGCTCTGGCTGGTTCTGGGGTCCTCTAGCAGTGCTCAGGGGAGACCCCAGGTATCAGGGGTAGGGGGAGATCCTTCTTGAGAAGGGAGAACCCCGAAGGGGGTAAGGAGAGGAGTGGAGGCCCCGTTTAGGCTCTGCCAGGGGAGGGGCCCAGCAACACTGGTGCCTCTTAGACAGGAATATGCTGTGAAATGGGGGCAGTTAAGGAGTTTGTGTCAAGGAGGTTCAGCCCAAGATCAAAGTGGCAGCTGTTTGATGAAAGCTTTTCCTCAGTGCCTGAAAAGCAATTTACTCTTGTCCTTAAAGCAGCAGTGGGCAGACTTCTAGAATGAGCGTGAGTTTTAATCTCTCAAGTGGCATTACCCAGTTGTCTGTGTTCCTTGCCCCCTTCAAACCTGGGTGAGGTGTCTTGGAGGGCATCGTCTTCCACCCGTGCTGTAAATTCTAGTAGTTCCTGCCCCTCCTGGGATGTGGGCACACCCTGCCATTCGCCCTGTGCAGACCAGGGGGAGGAGCCGCAGGCCAGTGTTGGCAGCCAGGAGGACCAGGTGGAGGCCTGGGCTGGCCGAGGGCCGAGAACCTCAGGGCAGGGCTGTTTGGCTTTTCTGCAGGGGAAGCAGCTTGTTTGCTGGGGTGGAGGGGGCAGCGGGGAGGGGGGGCGGCCAATGATTTTCACAGTTGCGGGCTCAGTCTGGTTGGGTGCATGTAGGGTTCTTGCTACCTTAGCTACCCACAGGGGGGTTCCGTGTTACGTGATCCAGGGCAAGTTGCTGCCCCTCTCTGGGCCTCAGAGTTCTCATCTGTGAATAAAGAGTCTGAAAGCTGCTCAGGGATTCACTGTCAGACCATCTGGTCGATCGGACCGACAGGAGCACCACATCCTGCGTGGGGAGGTAGTGTGGGGGCCCCGGATGCCATCACGCAGTCCAGACATCTGCGGGGATTGGTTCGACCTTTCTCTTAACCTGTTTGGATGCATCAAACAGCAGCCATCTCTCTGGGGGATTTAGGCTCCTGCGGCCCTGGGAGCTGGGAGCTGTTCTCAGTTTCCCCATACTCAGTGGTTCCTTGTTGCCGGCTCCCACGCCTGCTCTGGCTCTGTCCTGGGTTCAGGCAGAAAACCCATCTGGTCTCTCCTCACATTCCTCCCTTCTTACATGACTGCCACTTAGGCCCTGGGGTGACTGTTCGTAGGGTTCCTGTGGTTTTCTGTTCCAGGTTCCCCCTACTCCCTATGTCCTGTGCTCTGCTCTAGGCAGTTTATTTTTCCCCAAAGCTGGGTGGGAAGTGGAATCACAGGCTGGTCATGGGAGGCCCGGGCAGCAGCACAGACACGTGGCATGTCTGCTAGGAGTTGAGAACCTGCTTGGAAGGGGACAGGGACAGGTCTCATAGTAGAGAAGAGAAGGAAGGTGGTGAGGAAAAGATCACATGTACGGAGGTGGAAAGGCCTGAACTGAAAAGGCAGGGGACGTTTGGGGACCTTGAGGAGACCAGTTTGAGCAGAGCATAAGGTTTCTTGGATCATGCCCCAGAGGGAGGGGTAGGGTAGAGAGATGGCTGAGAGCTGGGCCTCAAGCCTCACCCTGGCAGGGAGGAAGGTTTCCAGGAGCCCCTGGCTGGGCTGGTCTCAGCCAGAAGGAAGTGTGGGAGGGGCTGTTAATGACTGTTCACTGGCTGCGGCTGCCAGGGGGCAGTCTGATAAGAGGGAAGAGGTAGACTCCTGGAGTTTTATACTCCAGACAGCTGCCGTCTCTCAGCCGGCCCCACAGATACTGGCAGTCTGTTGTGCTGCTGCTCTATCACCTCTTCCTGAAATACACAGCCCCTGGCTTCAGCCCAGCTGGGCTTCCCCTGCCTGGCCACCAGCTCCCTTTCCCATCTGTGGTTAGATGAGGTCTGCACTGGGGGAGGGGGCAAACCTGGCAAGACTGAGCAGATTCTAAGCCTGACCCAGGAGTTTGGAGCTACTCCAGGAGTGGGGCCAGGGCTGTGGACTGAGCAGTGATTCCAGACCTTCCTGTTCCATTTGGGTCTCAGGGTTACCTTGCTGCTCAGCCAGCCAGACCTGGGGCCACGTCCGGAGTTGAGGAGTCCCGCATTTGCATCAGAGCATCGGGAATTCTGGCTGTTTTGTTGGGAGGAGTTGGACAGGCAGATTTGAGGGGATTTGCATGTGTGAAGACCACTTTTGCTTCTGTGTGGAGATGGAATTGGAGGTCTCTTTAGTAGATACAGGGCCAGTGGTTAGGAGCCTACTTTGGTGAAAGATGACATTTCCTTGGATAAAATGATGGTTGTAGACCTGGAGAGAAATAGAAAGATCAGAGGGAGATTTAGGTGGTAAAAATCAGTTGGGTTTTGTAATAAATTGGCTGTGGGAGGTTGTCGGAAGGAGGTGGTTACAGACTCTTCAGTTTCAGGGTTAGATGGATGGTGCTCCCTTTCCCAGAAACTGGGAATACAGAAAGAGGACCAGGTTTCAAGGGCTTAGATCATGCATGAGTTTGGTTTGGGG
>CM052442.1:120915742-120931418 GCA_028533085.1 Varecia variegata | reverse complement strand
AATTGAGACTTTTGATCATGTTACGCCAGGGTATCTCAGTCCATTTCCTTCGTTGTGTTGGCTGGAGTTCTATGAATCTTGTTAGAGATGGTTTGATATCCGTTCCCAAGAGACTGGTGTTGGCAGAGATCCCCGGTTCCCTGGTACGAATAGTATAATCCAATTCATCCAGTCAAGATGACACTGTAAATTTATACTCTGAAAACATAGCAGTAATACATAAAAAGATAAAATTCTAAAAACATAGTCATATACTCCCCCTCTTCCCACTCCGCACCACACACACAATGATAAACATCCCTGTGGATGAGAAATGGAACAGGAACACAAGAAAAGCAGGGTCAAGGCTGCAGGCCTGCTGGTCTCTGAGTCTGGAAGCAGAAATTTGTGGTAACAGCTAGAAAAAACTCCACTGGAAACATGGAATTAGAGCTAGTACATTGCTTAAACCCTTCGGCTGGGAAAGTAGGCTAAAAAAGGTTGCTTACCGACCATTTCCTGGGGCTATGGCTTATTTTAACAATGTTTACTTAAGGAGACATAACTTGACAGCCTGGACCTAAGCTGAGCTGCTGCTGCAGGGTATGGTCTAGCCTGGGGCACTCAAGGACCTGGGGAGGCAAATGTGAAAACCCCCAGATAGGTAGGGAAAAGTAAAATATGAGAGAGATGTTGAGATGAGCTTATACACAAATTCTGAAACACATGAGAAAAAATGTGAAAAAAGAACAAATAAAATTAAAGAAGAATTTACTCTAGAAGAAATGAAAATAACTGAGTAATTGGAAAATGTCTTCAGTGTACATAGATTAAAGACCCTTAAAGAGATAAGCAAATATTAAATCCAGTGAAGAAAAGAAAAGGGGCTGTTTATGGTGGATCCCAGTGCTTTGGGAGGCCAAGGTGAGAGGATCCCTGGAGGCCAGGAGTTTGAGACCAGCCTGGGCAACATAGCAAGACCCTTTCTTTAAAAAAAATGTGAATATAGAAAAATACCTATTAAAAATTCTATAAATGAAGACTAGTGCCATTAGAATTTGAAGCAATAGATAACGCTGGCCTGTACACAGAGAACAGAATTCATGAATTCAAAATAATACTGAGGAATTCATCTAGAATGCATCCTACACATGGAGGACAGATTGGGAGCCTTCAGCCTGTGTCTAGTAGGAATTCCGAATATGATTAAAGGAAATGGCAAATAAAGAATATTTGAAGAGAGAATGGCTGAGAATTCTAGACTTAAAGAAACAGCATGAACATCAAACAAGATAAGTAATGTCACCGGGCATAATACAGTGAAACTGCAGCCAAAAACAAAGAGAATATTAAAAACTACCAGAGTTAAAAAAAGAATTCAAAGGATTGACAATTAGAATGACACCATTTCATCAACATTAGATGCCAGAAGATGATAGAGCAATGTCTTAGAGAAGCTAAGGGAATACTGCATCCAGCTATCATTCAACAGTGAGGTGACATGAAGGTATTTCTGAACATCTTCAGACACTTGTCACCTACAGACCCTTGCTATGCGAACTGCTAAAAGTGTACTTCAGTAAGAAAAGTAAACCCGGGAGAAAAGAGCAGGTTGCCAGAGCCAACAGCGAGCAGAGCAATTGACACATTAGGTTGGTAAACTTAATGAACTACTAACAGTATATCAGGATGCAAGTTACAGAATAACCCACAGTAACTTAAACTATAAGACATGTTGATGAGAAGTGTAGGTAGGGAGCTCCAGGGTGGGTGCAGTAGTTGAGTACCAGCCGTGGGTCTTTCTGTTCTGCCGTGTAAGATGTCGCTCATCATGGTTGTGCCGCTGCCACTCCAGACCCTGTAACACCCCAGGCAAGGAGGCAGGGAGATGTCAGGAGAAAGGATGCTTTCTCTTTATGTGCCTCTGTTTTGGGAAGGAGAATCTTTCCAAGGTAGCCCTAGCAGATATCTCCTTAGGTCTCATTGGCCTGAGCTAGTCCATGCTCAGACCAATTCCTGGTGAAAAAGGAACACGCTTGCTGTGGTTGGCTGTGGTTGGCTTTGGCTAGTCTTGCGTCATCTCCTGGGACTGGGTCCTTAGCTGCCTGAGCAAATCAGGATTCTCTTGGCAAGAAAGGAAGACAGAGTGGCCGCTGGTAGGCAGCCAGCAGTGCCTGCCCCAGATGGCAAAACACACAGACAAAAAAACCAGGATCTAAATGGGCTTTTAATTAAAAAAAAAAAAAAAAAAAGGAAAACTAGAATTGTAGACCATATTATCAGGGGAGAATAAGATAGAATAAATTAAAGAATTTTGTTGTTAAGTCACAGCAAGTTACTGCCTTGTTAAGAGAATGGCATTACCGAAAAACTAGACTCAATCAGGAAAACGTATATCTGCTAACAATTTAAGATAATCACCAAAAGAAGAGGGATATAATTTCCAAAGCAGGAAGGAAAAAAAGGGTGGGGGTGGAAATAAAATGCCATTCCAACAAAAGTCAGGAAGGAAAAAATAGTAGAGAAAACACAAAGTTAAGATAGTAACATAAATCCAAATACTAAGTATAATAGATTAAACTCGTGGGTGTTTTTTTTTGTTTGTTTTTTTTTTTTTTGAGACACGGTCTTGCTTTGTCGCCTGGGCCAGAGGGCCATGGTATCATCATAGCTCACTGCAACCTCAAACTCCTGGGCTCCAGTGATCCTCCTGCCTCACCCTCCCGAGTAGCTGGGACTACAGGTGCACGCCACCATGCCTGGCTGATTTTTCTCTTTTTTGTAGAGTTGCTGTTGCTCAAGCTGGTCTCGAACTCCTCCTGACCTCAACTGATCCTCCTACCTCGGCCTCCCAGAGTGCTAGGATTACAGGCGTGAGCCACCACACTCTGCCTAAACTGGTGTATTTGTTTTAAAAATAAAAACAACAGACTGTCAGATTCATTAGAGAGCAAATGGGAAGTGGAGTGGAGCGTGGAGAGACCTGGTCAGCAGGAATCAGGGACTCAGCAAAAGCCACCGGCTCTTCCCCACCCTGGTGGTTCTGTTCTGTAAACTGCTCTCTAGTCCGTACCCTTTTTTTCCCTCTCTCCCCGGCTCTTTCTATCTTGCCTCCTTGTCCAGCTACTCAGGTAACTTGTTCTAGACTTTACTTCCTGCCTTAGTATAGACATGGACAGCAAGTGTCCCTTGCCCACCCTGACACAAATGGCATGTGGGCTCCCTCCTGAAGGAGCAGGTGTGGGGCAGAGCAGGTGATTGATCTGGAGGGACCCATCTCCCAGCTCAATCCCTGCCCCCCTTTCCCATGCCTCAGGGCCCAGCGTTCCTCCCCTCAGAGGCCAATTCTTAGGGTGCAGCATGGGCCCTCTTGCAATGAAGACTGATGGTGTATTTCTCTAGGACTTCACCGCAGGTTAGCCCGGGTTACGTACGATCTTAGGTGTGAAGAAATATGTTAGCTCTTCTTGCCTTCTGGTTTTCTGGCTGCCAACTCCAGGCAGCATCAGAGATGCCAGAGCTGGGATTTCAGGCTGGATGTCAAGTCAAGGTCAGGTGTCCCGCAGGAGGGCAGGGGCTAGAGAGGTGGGGGCTGTGTCCAGGGAGTTATAACTGGGGAGCAGAAAGGCTCTGAGTCATTAGAATAGCTCTGAGCAGTCTGTGCCACGATGTTGCAATGCAGATAACTTCAGTTAACCAAGCACGTGGCGGTGAAGCAACCAGTTCTCAGGTCAAGGACGTGCCTCACTGGGTTTGAGTTGTTGGCAAGGGGGAGGAGCTTTTGGGTTTTCAAGATGATAACTGACGCCACC
The DNA here is from genome assembly GCA_028533085.1 of Varecia variegata. Classification (NCBI taxonomy): domain Eukaryota; kingdom Metazoa; phylum Chordata; class Mammalia; order Primates; family Lemuridae; genus Varecia; species Varecia variegata. Next base: position 120,927,627 of record CM052442.1, on the reverse strand, counting down.
ACCCCAGCTGCCACTGCCACCCCAGGGCACCTTCTGCCAGAGGTGTCTGTCGCCTCACCCAGGAGGCAGGGAGTTTGCTGGGTTGCTACGCTGGCAGGATTTGGGGCACAGGGAAACTTTTGATGGTTGTACCCCAGTTAGTGGAAAAGCCTGTTTGGAAGGCAGTGGGCACTGTGGAAGGAGCGCTGGACTTGAAGTCATCAGACCTGGCGTGGCGTTAAAGCATCTTCACTTCCGCCTGGCTGACCTTGTTAGCCAGCCCTGGGACTCCTGAGAATACCAAATGAGAGGCTATCCCCCCCAAATGCTCAGAGATTCATAAAGCGTCATGCCACTTGGGTAATAGTCTGTGGCTTGCTGTCTTCAGAGTGAGGCGCTGGGACACATCCTCAGTGAGCGTAAGTGGGTGGAAAGGGGGGCTTCATCAGAGTCTTGGGCTAGGATTTCTCCTTCTCCTGTCCCTCCCAGAAGCAGGCAGCCCCCATCCCCCCCATCTTCAGTGCCTTATTTTGACGTTTCTTTTCTCTGCCTGCCAAGAAGGTTGTGTTCAGCTGTGCTGGTCTGAGGCCTGCTATCCTGTGCTTCATTAGGTTAATTCGATGATGGCTGTCTCCTGGGATCTGACCGAGAATGGCTCTAAAGCTGCTACAGCTTCCAAAACAGTCCCCGCTGCTGTCCTCTGGGGCACCCTTTGCTTCTCAATCCTTTGCTTTTGTTTTTCCTTCTCTTTACCTTCAAGCTGGTGAGGGCCTCCTTCGAGCTTCCTGATTCCTTATCCCGGTGGAAGTAGCTCAGTGGTGCACCCCCTGATGGGTGCAGCTGGGGGGGTTGCAGGGAGATGGGCTCATCCACTCCCCCAGGCCTTTGCTCTCCTGGATCCTGGCTGCCAGTCTCTCTGTTCAGCCTCAGCAACTCGAGACAGACCAGCCATTCAGGGGATGTTTGTTGTTAAATGATCTCCTCAAATTTGCCAAATTTGTGACCACAAACCTCTCACAAGACCCTAGCATTGCCTTGCCACCGACTACATTTCCCTCGTTACTCCCTCCTCTCTTAGAAGGCTGTTTCACGCCTGATCTCTCTGTAAATCTCCAGCCCCTCCTCACTGTCTGTGCCCTTCTCCTCTGCTTTGCCTCCTGTCGCTCAGGTGGCATCTCTCCAGCTGGGCACCTGATCCTACCTCCCTGCTGAGGGCTTTGCCCTTCAGCCCCTTTTCCTGCGTCATAGATTTCTCCCTCTCTACTGGTACATTCCCATCAGCGTACGCACATTTTGTAATATCTCCCAGCTGAACCCCCACTCCACTCTCTGACATCCCATTCCCTCCGTGTTAAGTACATCTTTGTTTAGATATAATTCACATACCATACAGTTCACCCATTTAAAGTATACAAGTCTGTGGCTTTTCTTCTGTTCACATGGTTCTGCAACCATCACCACAAGCAATTTGAGAACATTTCATCACCCTGAAAGGGAACTCCAAGCCACTAGCAGTCATTCCCCATTCTCCCCATCCCCCAACCCCTGGCAAAAAATAATCTACTTTCTGTGTTTATGGATTTGCCTATTCTACACATTTCATATAAATCACCCAACACGAGGCCTTTTGTGGCTGGCTTCTTTCACTTAGCACGGTGTTTTCAAGGTTCATCCATGCCGGGGGGGTGTGTCAGAACTTCATTCCTTTTGATGCCTGGATAATATTCCATTGTGTGGGTATACCGCATTTTGTTTGTTCATCAGTTGGTAGAACTTTGAGCTGTTTGCACTTTGGAGCTATTATGAATAGTGCTGCTGCAAATCATTTGTGTACAAGTATTTTTGTGACCATAGTGTTCATTTCTCTTGGGTATATACCTATGAGTGGAATTGCTGAGTCATATGGTGACTGTGTTTAACCTTTTGAGAAACTGCCAGACTGTTTTCCAAAATGACTGCACCATTTCACATTGCCACCAGCGAAGTATGAGGGCTCCAGTGTCTGCCCATCCTCACGAGCACTTGATATTCTCTGTCTGTTTGATTACAGCCATCCTGGTGGGTAGGAAGTCGTGTCTGATTGTGGTTTCCATTTGCATTTCTCTGATAGCTAATGACGCGTTGAGCATCTTTTCCTGTGCTTGTTGGCCTTTTTCATCTTGCCATATCCCTGGATCAGCCACTGCAAAGGTCCCCACTCACCTCCACCCAGTGGTCAGTTCTCAGGCCTCACATTACTTTTTCAGCAATATTTAACACTGTTAATTCGTCCTTCATTCTTGGAACTCTTTCTTCTTTGGCTTCCCAAACACGGGGCTGGTTTTCCCCCTGCCTCCCTGGCTGTTTCTTTCTTGGCTCTGTGCTGGCCTCTCTTTTAGACATTGGGGTGCCCTGGGCTGTGGCTGGGGCTGCCTTCTCTTGTCCACGTCAGGCCCTCCCTAGATCGTTTCTTCTGGTCCTACAGTTTTAAAGATGAACTGGACTCTGATGACTCTCAGATGTATCCCTCTGACCCTGACCTTACCCATGAGCTTCAGACAGGTGTGTCTCACTGCCTATTGCCATTTGCACAAGGATGTCTAAAAGGCATCTTATATTTAACCTCTCACAAACAGAACTCTTGTTTCTTCCCACACAAGCCCATTAATTTCCTGTCTTTTCTGTATCAGTGAATGACAACCCCCCCCCCATTAAGCAGGTTGCTCAGGCCACAGCCTCTGTGTCTCCCTGGTTCCTGTCTGCCTCCTGCCCCCACCCCCTGCACCTTCTGTCTGCCCCTTCAGAATACATCCAGCCACTTCTCACCACCTCTGCCGCCTGGGGTATGCCCACAGCTCTCCTCTGGTCTCCCTGCTAGCCTCACACAGCAGCCAGAGTAGTCCTTTAACCTAAAATAATTTTAGATTTTGTTATGAAATGCATCACACATTCAAAATAGTATGTATCATATGTGTGCTCTGTAAAGAATAACCATAAAAAATGTGCTGGTACCCACCACCCGGGTTAAGGGGGACATTACCCGGTACTGCTGAAGCCGCTGTGGGCCTCTCTCTGATCTTACCGACCTTCCTTCCTCCTCCAGCGGGATTTCCTGAATCTTGTGTTGTTTCCTTGATAGTCTCTATTGTTTTATTAGGTATAAATAGAGGCACACACAATGTCTTGCTTAGCTTTGCATATTTTTTAACTTTTCATGGATTCATGCTGTGAGCATTTATCCATGACTTACTCTTTTTGGGCAACATAATGGTTTTGGCGTCATATTCATCCTTGTTGATGTCTGAAACTGGAGTTCTTTCAATGTACTGTGTGGCGTGAATGGCCACGGTTCATCCATTCTATTCTGACAGACATTCAGGTTGTTTGTGGCTTTCAGCTGTCACACACTGCCGTGCGGGTCTCCTGGTGCACAGGTTCATACGTACCTGGTAGTAGAAATACTAGAGTTTGCTAGACACCCACCAGAATGCCTGAAATTAAAAAGATTGAAAATATCAAGGCCATGGAACAAATGGAGCTCTCATACGTTACTGGTGGGAATGCAAAATACTACAACCACTTTGGAAAACTACTTGATAATTTTTAGTCAAGTTAAACACATGCCTGCCCAGTGACCCAGTAATCCTACTCCCAGGTATTTACCCAAGAGAAATGAAAGTATGTGTCCACAAAAAGACTTGTATGAGAAGTTCATGTAGATGTAGTCATAACACCCCAAAGCTGGAAACCATTCAAGTGTTCAAATATGGAAAAGAAAAACTAATGACACGTATAACAACGTGAATGAATCTCCAAATGAATGATGCTGAGCAAAAGCAGCCAGACACACATGAGTATGTAGTGCATGTATATATGAAGTTCAAGAGCAGACAAACCTAACCTCTGGTGACAGAAGTCAGAAAAGTTGGTGGAGCAGTGGGTATTGACTGGCAAGGAGCAAAGGTGGAAATGTTCTGTATTTTAAACTGGGTGGTGGCACTGGTGTAGACATACGGAAAAGTTCATCAAGCTTTACATTGAAAGATTTCTGCATTTTATTATATATGAATTAATCATCAAAAAAAGAATTGTATCAGGTCGGGGCAAGAGTCATCTGAGTGAGATTTTTGGAGGACCAAAATGCTATATTTAACCCCATTGTTGGGGTTCGGCATAAACTTCACATCTGCTTAGCATAACAAGCAGTTGGAACTCACTGACTTTGTAATTTAGTGACTCTAAATACCTTTGGGTGAGAAACCATTCCTTCCCACCCAAACCTGAAGAGGAAAACAATCTCTGAGGATGACTATGCACATGCTTAATCTTGTCTCTCATTCTGTTCTCACACCATATTTTATGTGAGAAATATGACTTTTATTTGCTCTTTAAAAAAACAAAATCTTGGCCGGGCACGGTGGCTCACGCCTGTAATCCTAGCACTCTGGGAGGCCGAGGTGGGTGGATCGCTCGAGGTCAGGAGTTAGAGACCAGCCTGAGCAAGAGCGAGACCCCGTCTCTACTAAAAATAGAAAGAAATTATCTGGCCAACTAAAAATATAGAAAAAAATTAGCCAGGCATGGTGGCACATGCCTGTAGTCCCAGCTACTTGGGAGGCTGAGGCAGGAGGATCGCTTAAGCCCAGGAGTTTGAGGTTGCTGTGAGCTAGGCTGACGCCACGGCACTCACTCTAGCCTGGGCAACAAAGCGAGACTCTGTCTCAAAACAAACAAACAAAAACCCAAAATCTGGGATATACTCATGTCCATCTTTATTAACTAATGTCAAATTATTTTCCAAAGGTTGTACCACTTTCTGTTCCCACCACTGCTGTCTTAACTGTTCTTACTATTTCACATCCTCTCCAAAGTCTTGGTACTGTTAGTTTTTTAAAAAATATTTTGTCCAAATCAAAACTTCAATAAGGGCCGGGCGCGGTGGCTCACGCCTGTAATCCTAGCACTCCAGGAGGCCGAGGCGGGTGGATCGCTCAAGGTCAGGAGTTCGAGACCAGCCTGAGCAAGAGCGAGACCCCGTCTCTACTACAAAAATAGAAAGAAATTATCTGGCCGACTAAAATATATATAGAAAAAATTAGCCGGGCATGGTGGCGCATGCCTGTAGTCCCAGCTACTCGGGAGGCTGAGGCAGTAGGATTGCTTAAGCCCAGGAGTTTGAGGTTGCTGTGAGCTAGGCTGATGCCACGGCACTCACTCTAGCCCGGGCAACAGAGCGAGACTCTGTCTCAAAAAAAAAAAAAAAAAAAAAAAAAACTACAATAAGATACCTTGTCACTCAAGTTAAAATGACTTTTATTCAAAAGACAGGCAACAATGAATGCTGGCCAGGATGTGGAGAAAGGGGAACTCTCAAACGCTGCTGGTGGGAACGAAAATTAGTGCAACTGCTATGGAGAACGGTGTGGAGGTTCCTCAAAAAACTAAAAGTAGATTTACCATATGACCCAGCAATCTCACTGCTAGGTATGTATCCAAAAGAAAAGAAATCAGTATATCGAAAAGATATCTGTACTCCTATGTTTATTGTAGCACTGTTCACAATAGCCATGATTTGGAATCAACCTAAGTGTCCATCAATGGATGAATAGATAGAGAAAATGTACATAAACACAGTGGAATATTATTCAGCCTTGAAAAAGAATGAAATCCTGTCATTTATAACATCATAGATGGAACTTGAGGACATTACATCATGTAAAATAAGGCAACCACAGAAAGACAAATTTCGCATGTTCTTACATGTGGGAGCTAAATATTAAAACAGTTGATCTCATGGAGACAGTAGAATGATGGTTACCAGAGGCTGGGAAGGATAGTGGGGATGGGGAGGATAAAGTAGGGATGGTTAATAGGCACAAAAATGTAGTCAGATAGATAGAATGAACGATATTTGATAGTGCAGCAAAGTGACTGTGGTCAACAATAAGTTACGGTGTACTAGGCTGGGCGTGGTGTCATGCCTGTAATCCCAGTACTTTGGGAAGCCAAAGTGGGAGGATCACTGGAGCTCAGGAGTTCAAGACCAGCCTGGGCAACATAACAAGACTCTGTCTCTTAGCCAGGCATGGTGGTACACGCCTGTAGTCCCAGCTATGTAGGAGGCTGAGGCAGGAGGATCACCTGAGCCTGGGAGTTTGAGGCTGCAGTGAGCTATGATCATGCCATTGCACTCCAGCCTGGGCAACAGAGCGAAACCTGGTCCCTTAAGAAAAAAAAAATTGCTCCAAAGTCCATTTTAAAGTATAAATCAGGTTGTGACACATCCCTTCTCAAAACCCTCCCATCAGATTCATAATAAATCCGAGCTCCTCTGGCCCTCTAAGCCTCCCGGCTTTCCTCTGACATCCTCCCTGCCTTACTGGCCTTGCCGTGCTTTTAACAGGCCAGGCTGCTTTGTTCCTGAAGCCCTGTTGCACGCCTGTTCTCTCTCCGGGCTCTCTGTAATTGCCTGTGTGTTTGTATTTGCCACTAGACCATAAGCTGCCTGAGGACAGGGCTGGGTGCACCCTGTCCTGTTCCACACTGCCCCCCCTGGCCCAGCGCTGGCCCCTCAGTGTCCGCTGAGTGTGCACACAAGCTCCTCCCCCAGCCAGGTGGCCCAGGAGTACTGGCCCGCATCCCTCTGCAGGCACCAGGTGTGGGGGGCTCGTGCCAAAGTGTGTGCCCTCCTGTGAGCTTTTTATATCTGGGTATACATGGGCTTATCCTGAATGAAGGGGGGCGATCCCAGTTAGGCTGTGGGCGGCGGAGGGGTACGGAGCCTTAACAGGTGGGAATGAGACGTGCGAGGGTCAGCGCTGGGTGACTTCTGGGAGTTTCAGTGCATGTCTAGGAGCCTCTGATGTGTTTTAGCCCGTCCTCGTGCCTCCATTTGCTCTCAACACAACAAGTAGAGCAGCTTAAGCTCCCGGGAACAGCCTGGACATGGGGTTCCCAGAGCAAGGGCCTTTGCCAGCTGCTCCACTTCTGTGCTCTTCCCAAACGTGCTGTTGAAACTAGGGATTTTCCTCTCCCCAGCAGGCAGTGCAGTTACCTCGGGTGCCCCCTGTGTTGATTTAGAATCCCAAGGAGTCAGTGACTTCCTTGATCGAGCTGCTTCCTGCGCCAGCTTCTGCCCAGCCCCCGCCTGCAGTGGCCACAGTGGGGCTGCCCTGCCAGCAGCCAGGTGTCCCCAGCTGAGGCCCCTCATTCCCGCCACTGGCCTGGCCTGGGAGGGACTCTGCCTCCCAAGGCCACCTGGCTCAGGACTGGCTCTCCCCAGTTCCCTGGAAGCTGGGAGCAGGACCCCGAGATGCCGAGTCCTTTTCCTTAGGCCCTGGGCATGGCAGAGGGCGAAGGGAGTCAGCAGGGACCATTCAGCCAAGGCTGTGCCCAGTGTGGGACTTGCCGAGTGGGCACAGTGGGACATTGGGAGAAGCACATTGGAGCCAGTGCTGCTGGGGTCTCCGTGGATGAGAGTCTGTGGGTGGGCCTCGCTCCTGACCTCAGAAGCCAGCTCTGTGTCTCTCTTCACGGGCTGCTTTCTGTGCCCCGGCTGTCCCAAGCTCACCTCCACTCACAAGCTTGTGGCCTTCGGTAAGTTCCTTCACTTCTTCACTTTTGATGCTGTGTGAGCATCGTCTTGCCACCCAGGATAACGTCCTCCTTACTGCAATGTGCAAGTTCCATTCCCTGCTGGCTTTGTGGTTTGGCCTGGCCTTAGAAATTTGAGCCGCCACAAGTGGAGGTGGCAGCTGGGTTTCTTGAACACAGGGCCTGCGGGAACTTCTCTGCAGCTGCTGGCAGCAGCCAGAGGGGCCTGGAAGGGTGAGAGCTTCAGCAAGGAGAGGGAGCAGGGCTGGGCTGTCGGGCCGGGGGCTGGGTCAGAACCGGGGCTTGCCAGATTTGCAGAGGGGGCCATGGGGAGGGGGGGTGGCCCAGCTCACAGGACTCTCATGGGTGGGGCCAGTGCTCAGGGCTCCCCTCTCAGCGTGTTTCCAGCTCGTGCTCAGGCTGCCCTGTGCTGATGTGGATTCAGGCCCCTTTCCTCAGGGCTGACACCCAAACTGCCCCGCAGGCGGCCTCTTCTCCCTGTTCCTGCCTCCCAGCGCAGCATGTGGCCTCGGGCTGCAAGCGCTCCCAGGGACCCCGAAGTTCATTTCGTCCCTGGTGTACGGACAGATGGAGGCAGCTGCCCAGAGGACTAGTTAGTTGGTGGTGTGGTACCGAGCCCGGCAACCCCGTCTCCTGACACAGCCCCGTCCTCCCCCAGCACCAGAGCTGGGAGGATTGTTCATGGTTCACCAGGCTTACCCAGCAGCGCCTCCTCTGTAATCCACAGCTGAGAGGAGAGGGACAGTCACAGGGACCAGGCCCAGCACATTCTTCTTTCTGGGAGGGGCCGCCCACTGGCCTCCAGAGCACTGTGTCAGGGAGTCAGCGTTCACAGTCCCCTGGGATCATCTCTGGGCCATTTTCTCTTACGTTTCACCTGAAATTCACTGCACGTTGCTGGACTAGGAACTTTGTAAACTGGTACTTCCAGGGACTTGTGTGACTCTGGGAAAATTACTTTACCCCATTCCTTGTTTGCCTGGCTAAGAAGTGAGGATGCAGGGCTGATCTAGTCCACCAAAGCCCTGGAGTCACGCAGAGGGATGCTATCTTGCTATCTGTGCGGAGTGAGAGGGGACAGCCCTTGCTTTTGTCCACCCTCTGATTAAGTGGGTGTCTCCTCTAGTGCTAGCTTTGTCCCTCTGGGACATGGGGGTGGGGCTGGAGCAGAGCCTGGGGTGCCCGTGTGACTTATCTGCACATTATTTTTCCTGTCTGCAATTTCAGGGTCGTGCTGCGGCGGCCTGGCGCCTGGCGAGTGAGGGGAACCTGCCAGGGGATTACCGTGAGCTGACGGCAAGACAGGCTGGCCTCAGGGGAGCGGGGATGGGCAGAGCAGCCGCCCGGCCTTTGCCAGCAACACCAGGGAGGAGGCCTGGGCCCTGGTGGGGAGCTGGGCGCGCATTCGGCTGATGAGACGGTGTTTGCACGGCACCTCGCAGAGCAGCAGCTGTTCCCAGCACCAGAGGACCCCACGCGGGAGCAGGAGCTTTGCGACCCCTGTGCAACCGCAGCTGGGGCGGTGGCCACCAGGAGAAGGGACCAGCGCTCGGATGGGAAGCAGCAGGGCAGAACCTAACATAAGGAGGATCTTGGTCTCTATCGCAGAGTTTTCTGACACCCCCGGCACTTCCTGTTTTTCTCTTCTCAGGGTTGGGTTCTGGTTCCCCTCTGGTAGAGGGGTTGGGCCATCCAAGCCAGGGATGACTCTTGCGGGGAACCCAGGCCCCCTGAAGCCCACGTGCCCTCTGCGGTGATTGGAGGACGAGGGCTTCCCCGCTGCAGGGGACGAGGGGCTGCCTCGGTGTCTGCCCATGAACCACAAGGACCCCAACTGCTCCAGACTGGATTGTTTCAAGCCACCAAAGAGGGGGCCCTCCAGATCTGGCAGCCAGAAATCCCAAGGGACTAGAGGGCTGGCATGGACTGACCTCCCCCTCGCCAGGGCAGCGGGAGAGGCAGAGCCTCTGTGGCCCAGCTAGTGACGGAGAGACCCGATGCAGCCCTAAGCAGGGGCCCGAGTGGCTCAGGGACAGGGCAGCCACTCCTGCTGACGTGCTTTCTCCTTACCTTGAAGGAGGGGCGTGGGCGAGGGACCCTTGCCACTGTCCCCTGCCGCGGCACGTGCCCTTATGCCCTTTGCACGTGGCGCCGGAATAGGCAGACTGTGCCGTGGCTGGCCCCTCAGCGGGCTGGGAAAGGAGTGGCCGCGGTGACGGCCGCCTGCCCGCCGGCACCATGAAGTGCTCCCTGCGGGTGTGGTTCCTCTCCGTGGCCTTCCTGCTGGTGTTCATCATGTCCCTGCTCTTCACCTACTCGCACCACAGCATGGCCACCCTGCCCTACCTGGACTCGGGGGCCCTGGGTAGCACCCACCGGGTGAAGCTGGTGCCTGGCTATGCCGGCCTGCAGCGCCTCAGCAAGGAGGGGCTCGCGGGCAAGAGCTGTGCCTGCCGCCGCTGCATGGGTGACACGGGCACCTCCGACTGGTTTGACAGCCACTTCGACGGCAACATTTCCCCTGTCTGGACCCGAGAGAACATGGATCTTCCCCCGGATGTCCAGAGGTGGTGGATGGTGAGCGCTGTTGCCCTTCCTGCCTCCCCTTTGCCGCCCCCTCTCCGGGGGTCTGTCCCTCTGATTGGGAGTCACTCTTAGAGCCCCCTCTCGGATTTGGGCTGTCTTCTGGCCCCCAGAGCCGTATGCTAGGATCACAGATGAGAGCAGAGCAAGCTTTGACCGGGAAGGAGAGAGAACTAGTATTTTCTAGTGCCTGTAGGAGCCAGGCATAGACCAGAGTGCCTGTTGGACCGGGCAGGTGGCCTGGCGAGAGGACGGTGGGAAGCGAGGAGCACTGCCTGGGGAGGCCTCCCTTTGCGAAGGAGGCGCCCGGGCTCCGGTGGTTGTTGCTGTGCAAGGATGCGGCCCACGCTGCTGCATGTGCTGACCTCGTAAGGGAACCCAGAAATCCAGATTTTTAAACGAAATATTCGAATTTGTAAACGTTGGCTCAAAATAATTTGCAAACACCACAAGAGCCACTTGCTTGGTTCTTTACAATTGCCGGAAAAGACTTCTTTCTGGGCTGGGATGAGAAAGCATCGTATCCTGCCCAAGGGAGCTGAAGGCTGGGGATTCTGTGCGCAGGTCCTCCCGTCCTGTCCTCCTGCCCTTCCAGTGGGTCACCTTTCTGCTCCTTCTGATTCCCTCCACCTCACCCCACAGCCTCTGCAGGCCGTCTGGTTGCCACGTGGGTGGGGTCCAGGTTGGGGCCAGACACAGGCTCCCTGCGTTCCCTGCTCAGCTCTCGGGGATCATGACTTGCCCTTTTCTCATTTCAGGGACAGTGTGAGGATGAGCTCACGTGGTCAGGCTTATCCGAACCACTCCGCAGAACCTGCCTTCGGCCCAGAGTGCCCAAGACTGGGGTCTGCAGGGGGCGGTGGCCAGGAGCCCCATGGGGTACCCCTTGAAGGCTGATTCGGAAGGAGCCCCTGAGGGAAGCCCTCAAAGGCTCCTACCTCTTGCGCAGAATCAAGGCCTTCATTTTATGGGGGAAGTCAAGGTTCAGAGAGCACCCAGGGTTTGGCCAAGGTCATAGTTTCAGTGGTGGCCATATAGGGCCAGGACAGGACTCTGGGCAGGGGTGGATCCCCAGCGAACAGGCCCGGCCTCCTGCCCACAGGATGGAGCTCAGCGGCCAACATGCTTCTCCCCTGCTCCCCACAGCCACCCCCTTTTGCCATGAACTTGGGAATTGTTGTCCCAGAGCCACGCTCCCTCTCCAGACAGATCCCCTGAGCAGCTCCTGCTCAGCCACCAACCCATGGAGTCACAGCTCCATCCACAGAGTATTTTAAAAGCCTAATTTGACATGACCAATTGGTGGCCCTTGGGCCAAGTCCAGCTCACTCAATGTTTTAAAAATACTGCATTAAGGCCAGGCACGGTGGCTCACACCTGTAATCCCAGCACTCTGGGAGGCCGAAGCGGGAGGATTGCTTGAGGTCAGGAGTTCGAGACCAGCCTGAGCAAGAGCGAGACCCCCGTCTCTACTAAAAATAGAAAGAAATTATATGGACAGCTAAAATATATATATAGAAAAATTAGCCGGGCATGGTGGCGCATGCCTGTAGTCCCAGCTACTCGGGAGCCTGAGGCAGGAGGATCGCTTGAGCCCAAGAGTTTGAGGTTGCTATGAGCTAGGCTGATGCCATGGCACTCTAGCCCAGGCAATAGAGTGAGACTCTGTCTCAAAAAAAAAAAAAAGGCCGGGCGCAGTGGCTCACGCCTATAATCCTAGCACTTGGGAG
>CM052442.1:120899790-120915242 GCA_028533085.1 Varecia variegata | reverse complement strand
AAAAAAAAAAAAAAAATACTGCATTAGTTACCAACATTTAGAAATTAGGATATTTCATGTGAAGTCCATATCTTCAGCTTCCCTTGAAAAACTGGAAAATTTGGCCCTTCTGGGCTCACGATCCCACGTGGCAACACTCGGCTGAAGTTGCCCGTTTTTGACGGGGCACAGATCTCCTGTTTGCTGTGGGCCCCACGGGTCCTTCACTTCCTGCCTGGCCAGTAGGCATTTGATGGCCGCCCCTGTTCTTGCTGGGAAGGGGGGAACCAGTTCTGTTCCAGCCATTCCTGCTCCGAAAGAATTTACACGCCTCTGCCCTTCCCCAGGGCTCAGGGAGCAGCTCCCGCATCCCATCAGTATTGCCCTGGAAGCAGCTCTGGCCGCCCCCAGCCATCGGGCCGAGTCCCAGGGGCGCCCCCTGCAGGCTGATTGGGAAGGAGCCCCCGGCGAAGCTGCCCCGCTGGGCGGCACAGGCCTGCGGGTCCCTGGAGAACGTGCTGCCTGGCCCCTTGACCTGAGCGCCCTCCAGTGCCTCAGCAGCTCTGTGACTGGCAGGGCCCCGCTCCCTGATCAGTGAGACTCGCACGTAACCAGGGACTCTGCTGTTGAGAGGGAGGAGGGTCCTACTGCTCAGAGAGAGTCCCCGGTCCCCGACAGAGCCCTGGGTAAAGAGGTCTGTGTGCACGGACACTAGAGAGCAAGGGAGGCCAGAGCCCCTTCCTGCTCACACGCCTCTGCGCTGCCCCCGCAGATGTTGCAGCCCCAGTTCAAATCACACAACACCAACGAGGTGCTGGAGAAGCTGTTCCAGATCGTACCGGGGGAGAACCCCTACCGCGTCCGGGACCCCCACCAGTGCCGGCGCTGCGCCGTGGTGGGGAACTCGGGCAACCTGCGGGGCTCCGGCTACGGGCAGGACGTGGACGGACACAACTTCATCATGAGGTGAGCCCGCTGCGGAGCCTCCGGGAGGGGTTCTGGCCCCGTTGGCCTTGTCTGGCAGGGTGTGGGTTGCCAGCTGCGGGGGTGCTGTGGGACCCTGACCCCCAGATCCTCCCGGGACAGGCTGGGCTCTCCTTTGTCCGTTGGTGGTGGACGGGGAGGCAGAATTCCCAAGCTAAACTTTGCTTGAGGCCAACACAGTGTCCAAGGCTCCGAATTCCTCTGGAAAGGGCTGAAACCAGACTCCTGGCTGATGTTTGGTGAAAAATCTCACCAGAGGCCCTTCCTACCCCCCTGGTCTCCCCCGCAGTTGGGCAGGAGCAAGGGCCCCAAACCAAACTAGCATCTTGCTGAACAGCGATAGGTGATTCTTTCTGGCAGACTCACAGAAGACACAGGTCTTGGGTGCAAAAGGAGCCGTTCACTGCTTGCTCTGGGCTCATTCATCCCAGAGACATCTGTGCCCAGCTGTGAGGAGAGGAGGAGGGTTGGGAGGGGATTCCGTCCAGACAGAGACACAGAGCAACGCAGGCTGGGCGTGAACAGGGAGTCACGGGCTGCTTTCTGCTCCTGAGCCTGTGTGTTTCAACTTCCTTTCTTGGCTGGGGACAGGAAATGCCACGGTGGGATCCTTCCACCCCTCTCCTTGGTGGAGGAAGAGCCTGAAGACTAGAGATGCTGAAAATGTCCAGTTTTCATGCATCTCTTAGGATGAGCACTACAGAAAGACCAGGTTTCCCAGGAGGCGGAAGGAAGGGCTTTGTCTTAGAAACTGTTGCTGTCTCCATAGCAACACCGAGGCAGCAGTATGTCTCTGAGGCTTTTGGCATTCCTTGCAAGACCTTCCTCATGTTGGGAAATGGTGGCCAATGGGAGAGAGAGGAGAATGAACCCCATCCAGGACCCCAGAACCACCTGAGAATATCTCTGTCTGCAACTGCTAGCTCCCCAAATAGGAGGGAGGTGAGATGGGAGCTGGAGAGCGGCCTCTCTCTACCCAGAGACGGTGGCCGAGGTTGGGGATGAGGTGACCATCACTCCAGTACAGCCCTGGGGCACTTGGGAAGCCCAGGAAAATGCTCTCAGGTACCTGAAACGCCTGCCTCCCTGGCCACCTGCACCGAGAGAGGGCTTCATTAGACACCTCCGTGATGGTTGGGAAGCTCCAGGGTGGAGGCCCTGTTGACCCAAAAGGTTTGGCTGCTTGTGACACTTTGGTGGTACCCGTGCAGGCCAGGTGCTTCCTCACAGGGGCCAGGTCAGGAGATGTGGTGTTCTGGAGTGGGCCCCAGAATCGCTTTCTGGAAGGGGTGACCCAGGTGGTGATTGGCGGTCTGCCGGTGTAGGAAGCCAGACGACAGTGGAGGGGACTCTGCTTGCAGGCATTTCTTGGTTTGGAACCAGTGGGGAGGCTTCCCGTCCTGGAAACAAGACCAATGCAAGACCCCTTGGGAGAGCTGAGCTGAGTTACAGTGACACGATGTCCTGACCCACCAGTTCCCTTCTCCGCCCAGCTGCCTCCTCTTCCTCCTGTATGTCCCCTGAGCCCTGCTGACTACCCAGATGGAGTTGAGCGGCCTCAGCTGGCCAGCAGATACATCCACAGCTTGTAGAACAGTGCCTGAGGGATAGTAAGCACCCCATAAATAGATGAATGAAAGAAAGGGACTAGGCAGCCAGACACCAAGCCCTAAACAAGAGAGCACATCCCCTCTGCCTGTGCCCCTGCCCCCCAGAGCTTCTTTGGCCGCTGGAGGCAGCCAGGGACAGATTGATTTCTAGAATGCTTCATTCCCAAGTCCCAGAGATACGGCTCATCCTCTCTGTCCTGCTCTGCCCCTTTCCAGGGCCTGGCTTCTCTAGAATGAATCAGAGCCTCAAAACAAAATCTTGTCCCCATTAGAGTGCCACGTTCCTTCCCTTTCCCTTGGAGGCTGTGAGACTTTGCTGGGACCAATGCCAGAAACTGTTCAGAGTTATTCATGGGTGGAAAAAGATGCTTCTTGGTTCCTCTAGGAGATGATATCTCTGAAGCCTAAGGACCAGGAGACCAGAGGGGCACTCAGACAGGAGGCAGAGGAGCAGTTCATCAAAAGACGTGGATTTGGGGAGGGAGGCCGGGTGCTAGATCCTGTTACAGGGACAGAGCAAGCTGGAGTCTGTAGGGAAGAATCCAGGTGTCTGCTTAAACCAGACTAGAACTACAGTGGTTAAGAACAAAGACTCAGTCTCTAGGCTTTAGGGCCTCCCACTCCAGAGCATCCTCTAGGCCCTCAAGGGGAGGGAAAAACAGAGGTAGGAGACATGGTGATGTGACCGGTGGGGAGTGTCCTGGACAGCATGGCCTGTGGCCCTCCCAGTCCCCTTGCTGAGCGATGGGAATGCAGCAGCCTGTGTGTGAGCCCCTGCAGCACAGGGAGTCCTTGCCCAGCCAGCCAGATGGTCCAGCCACTGCAAGGACAGGGAACGTTGGTTCTGGTTGTACAGAAGTGGCACAAAAAGCTGGGAGAGACACTGAAGACTCGTCACCCTCACCCCACCTTGGTGGTCATGATTCTACCAGGTGGTCTACGTGAGACAGGAATGCCCTCATAAACAGTCTTAGCAGAAAAGACAGGACTGACAGGTTTGCGTTTAACAGCTGGCTCATCTTATACGTAAGATGCTTACCAAAAAGGGGAGCTTTGATTTTTACTTATGCTGTGTTTTGCACGAATTGAAAGGAATGGAAGCCTTCTTGGCTTGCTACCCAGGGAGATGGGAAGCCTGTGCTGCTGTCTGGAAACCAGGAGAGATGGCACATTGCATGTCACCTGAAAGACAGCCAGGGCAGACACCCTCAGAATGCAGGGCATTCCTCTTGGCCTTGGAGTGGAAGGGCAGACAGGGACTGGGAGTACAGGCACAGGCTGGGGGTAGCAGAATAGAGGCTTCCATCCAGCCCAGGGGCCAAGGGACTGCTTAACCTTCCTATCGTACTTTCACCGTCTTCAAGGAGAGAGGGCAGAACAGCCAGGTAAGGTGGAAGCTGTGGAAGACTGTTCTTTTTTTTAAAAAAATTATAAGCTGGGCATGGTGGCTCACAGCTGTAATCCTAGCAACTTGGAAGGCTGGAGTGGAAGGATCTCTTGAGTGCAGAAGTTGAAGACCAGCCTGGGCTATATAGCAAGACCTCATCTCAAAAAATAAATAAGTAAATATTTTAAAATTTTAAAAGTAGGCTGGGTGCAGTGGTACACACCTGTAGTCCTAGCTACTCAAGAGGCTGAGGTGGGAGGATCACTTGAGCCCAAGAGTTTGACATTTGAATCCAGTCCAGCCTGGGCAACATGGCGAGACCCTGTCTGTTAGAAAAAAATTATAAAAGTAATATACACTTTTGAGTGAGTTATTAAAAAAAAACCAAATAGGCTGGGCACAGTGCCTCATGCCTGTAATCCTAGCACTTTGAGAGGCCAAAGTGGGAGGATCACTTGAGGCCAGGAGTTCAAGAGCAGCCTGAGCAAGAGGGAGACCCTGTCTCTAGAAAAAATAGAAAAATTAGCCAGATGTGGTGGCACACACCTGTGGTCCCAGCTACTGGGGAGGCTGCGGCAGGAGGATCACCTGAGCCCAGGAGATTGAGGTTGCAGTGAGCTATGATGATGCCACTGTACTCTAGCCGGGATGACAGAGAAAGACCCTATCTCAAAAACAAAACAAAACACAAACAGAAATGTATACAATAAAAAAAGTTAACCCTCTCATCCCATTTCCTTAGAGTAACCAATTGTTGACAATTTTAATATTATTCCAGATTTTTCCTATTCATACACAAAAGTATGTTTTTGTTTCTTCCTTTTTTCCTGTTTCTGTGCTGTAATTTCCTCCTGCCGCACAGGGTAAGTACTAAAAGATACATGTTAAAAGAAATGGGACAGGGCCGGGCGCGGTGGCTCACGCCTGTAATCCTAGCACTCTGGGAGGCCAAGGCGGGTGGATCGCTCAAGGTTAGGAGTTCGAGACCAGCTTGAGCAAGAGCGAGACCCTGTCTCTGCTAAAAATAGAAAGAAATGATCTGGCCAACTAAAAATATAGAAAAAATTAGCCGGGCATGGTGGCGCATGCCTGTAGTCCCAGCTACTCGGGAGGCTGAGGCAGTAGGATCGCTTAAGCCCGGGAGTTTGAGGTTGCTGTGAGCTAGGCTGACGCCACGGCACTCACTCTAGCCCGGGCAACAAAGCGAGACTCTGTCTCAAAAAGAAAAAAAAAAAAGGGGGACAATTAACACTTTTTTTTTTCCATAGAATAGCTATTTTTTTTTACCAGTACATGTAAATCTACTTCATTTATTCTGATGGCCACATGGTATTCCATTATATGAATGTGCCAAAGTATATTAAACAGTTCTTTTTTTTTTTTTTTTTTTTTTTTTTTTGATACAGTCTCACTCTGTCGCCCCAGCCAGAGCACAGTGGCACAATCTAGCTCACAACAACCTCAAACTCCTGGGGTCAGGCGATCCTCCTGCCTCAGCCTCCCGAGTAGCTGGGACTAAAGGCACTCACCAGCCCACCCAGCCTCTATTGTTTAATGGATACTTTTACATTTTGTTTTTTAACTTTTATTTTAGAGACAGAATCTCACTCTGTCACCCAGGCTGGAGTGCAGTGTGCATTTATAGCTCACTCAAACTCCTGGCTTCAAGTGATTCTCCCACCTTGGCCTCCCAAAGTGCTGGGTTTATGGGCATGAGCCACCATGCCTGGCCTTGGTTCTACTTTTTACTGTTATAAATAATACTACATTGAATATCCTCGTATACATGTCTTTGCACACTTGTGCAATTTATTTTTATAGGATTTCTAGAAGTGGAATTGCTGGGTCAAAGTCTACGCCCATTTAAATTTTTGATGGATAGCACCAAATTGTCCTCTAAAAAATCTTGTACCAGTTTCCATGGCAGTTGATTCTCATGTCACCCTCTCCTCCCTGCAGGATGAATCAGGCGCCAACTGTGGGCTTTGAGCAGGATGTTGGCAGCCGAACCACCCACCATTTCATGTACCCCGAGAGTGCCAAGAACCTGCCCGCCAACGTCAGCTTTGTGCTGGTGCCCTTCAAGGCCCTGGACTTGCTGTGGATCGCCAGTGCCCTGTCCACGGGGCAGATCCGATTGTGAGCCTCTTTGTTGCTGGGAGGGAATGTGGGTGACAGGATCACTTTGGGGGGAGGCTTCCAGGGACCGGATTATAGAATTCTTTTAATTGAACATTTTGGCCAAGAGGGGCTGGTGAGGAGGGAGGGCTTCAAATGGTGAGTTGGCTGAAGGTGCAGCTTGTTCCACGTCACTTCCTGCACAGTGCCATCCAGCATCCTGACGGTGGGAAAGTGAGGAAAGGACCATCTGGTTTGGGTCTCATTTCCGGGATGTGGCTCCTGACTGAGGGAACTCTGCCTTCTGAGAACTTTGTTTGGGGGCAGTGGTCCCATCACAGCCTGGAACTATGGGAAATCCAAATCACCGAGTATTTTTTTGTATAACAGCTTTATCAAGATGTAATTCACATACCATACAACTCTCCCACTTAAGGTGTACAATCCATTGACTTTTAGTGTATTCATAGAGTTGTGTAACCATGACCACAATTGATTCTAGAACATTTTCATGTTCTAAAGATCTTTAAAGTTATACAGATGCCCTGTACCCCTCAGCCATCACTGTGTTCCACCCGCCCCCAGCCTTGGGCAACTGCCAATCTGCTCTCTGTCTCACCGTGTATTTTTGTTGTGTAGTAAAATATACAGATTACAGAATTTACCATTTTGACCATTTTAAAGTGTACAGCTCAGTAACATTAAGTATATTCACATTGTTGTACGACTGTCACCACTATCTCCAGGACTTTTTATCACCCCAGATGGAAACTATGTACATGTTAAACACTAACTCCCCATTCTTCCCTCCTCCCAACCCCTGGTAACCTTATTCTACTTTCTGTCTCTACAATTTGACTATTTTAGGTGCCTCATGTAAGTGGGGTCATTTCATATTTGTCCTTTTGTGTCTGGCTTATTTCACTTAACATGGTGTCCTCGGGGTTCATTCATGTTGTGGCTTGTATCAGAATTTCCTGGGTTTTGGTTAAGGCTGAATATTATTCCATTGTATGGCTATACCACAATTGGCTTATCCTTTTATATACCAGTGGACATTTAATTTAGGTTGTTTCTACCTTTTGGCTATTGTCACCGTGTATTTTTTAAACACAAAAGTAGAAGTTACCGTTTCCTGACTTTAGGATATTCGTTATCTTGTGTTTGGGAGAGCTGAGCTGTATGATAGCTACCCAGAGAAGGGTGTCGGTTACAGGAGCCGTGGCTGGCAGTGAGTGGAGCTGATGCCAAGCCTGGGGGCAGTGGCGAGGACAGGCAAGAACACAGGCAAGGATTTAGATGATCAGCCAACTCACGTGGAGAGCTCATGGCAGATAGGTGGGGAAAAAAGGTTGCAGCTGGAAGGCCCCAGTGCTTGTCTAAAACATCCCTATTTTATCCTAAATGACGTGGGGAGCTATTGAAGGCTTCTGAGCAAGGGCCTGCAGTGGGAGAAAGCCTGGAAACAGATGGGTCTGGAAGCTGTGAGGCCTGAGGTGGGGAGAGGAGAGGCACTTGTGGGTCCCACGGGGCCATCTGAGATGTTGCCTTTCTGTCTGCTTACAGCACCTATGCCCCAGTGAAGTCTTTCCTTCGAGTGGACAAAGAAAAGGTAAGCTCCCCACATCAGTGGGAACAGTGTTTGCCTGACCCGTGTGCCTGGTCCTGTGGCCCAGGTGTGCCCCAGTTCCTTCCCAGAACCTTCAGAGTCCCCATCTGCTGGGATGCCTGAGCCCAGCAGTGGCCACAGGAACCAGGGAACTCGGATGCACAGGTCCTCTGGCAGGCACGAAGGAACTGGCAGAAGCTGCTCAGAGGCTGGCCTGAATCTCTGGGCTGCCAATCCCTCATGTACCTGTTACCCTTCCCCTCCTAGGTCCAGATCTACAACCCAGCCTTCTTCAAGTACATCCACGACAGGTGGACAGAGCATCATGGGCGGTACCCTTCCACAGGGATGCTGGTGCTCTTCTTTGCCCTGCATGTGTGTGACGAGGTGGGTAGGCCCCATCCTAGAATGGGGGGGGGGGTGGTCGTGGGACCCCTGAAACAGGGAATGCAGCCCTTCTCGGGTCTTAGCAGCGCCTCCAGAGGAATGTGTTTTTGTAGGCAGAAACCATGTGGCTTTGATTTCCCCCATCTCTAGGCTGTAAAGTATAGATCTGCATTTCCCAAACTGTATTACTTTCACGATTTTACCAAATCTGAAATCACTTCATTAAAAAGCTAAATTACTGGCCCGGCGTGGTGTATCACGCCTGTAATCCTAGCAATCTGGGAAGCCATGGCAGGAGGATCGCTGGAGCCCAGAAGTTCAGGGTTGCAGTGAGCTGTGATGACGCCACTGCACACTACTCAGAGTGAGACTCTGTCTCAAAAAAAAAAAAAAAAAAAAAAGGTTACTGTAAAAGGAAATAGAGTATTACTATCATAAATGATATTATTTGTCAGAAAGAAAAAGTAAGTATAACCATAAATGGACCGGAGACAGTGGTTAGATTTCAGCTGGATGGCTGTCCCCCACAGCTCCTGGCCCCAGGCTTACTCTGTGTTAAAAATGGAGGCTGGTCGGCTGCGTGCGGTGGCTCACGCCTGTAATCCTAGCACTCTGGGAGGCCGAGGCGGGTGGATCGTTTGAGCTCAGGAGTTCGAGACCGGCCTGAGCAAGAACGAGACCCCGTCTCTACTAAAAATAGAAAGAAATTATCTGGCCAACTAAAATATATATAGAAAAAATTAGCCGGGCATGGTGGCGCATGCCTGTAGTCCCAGCTACTCGGGAGGCTGAGGCAGGAGGATCGCTTGAGCCCAGGAGTGTGAGGTTGCTGTGAGCTAGGCTGACGCCACAGGACTCTAGCCCGGGCAATAAAGCGAAACTCTGTCTCAAAAAAAAAAAAAAAAATGGAGGCTGGGCATTCACAGAAGCGCATTTCACTAGCGGCCAGGGCTACTGTGCCACAAAGGGCAGTGCTCACACCCAGCACGCCCACTTTTGCCAGTAAGTTCTTCACTGTACAGTACTGGGTACTCGACCAGCTTTCAGATAAAATACTCCATTTCAAAAGAAAAAAGTCAGCAAGGGTTTCTGGAAAAGAAGGAGAACGGGAAAGGGGGCGGTGGTCTTCCCTGTGAGTATGTCCTTGCGCCAGGGCCGGGTGTCCCCTGCGTGTCCCCGCTGCCTCCCCCCGCACTCCTGGAGTTGATGAGCCAGTCAGCCTCGCAGGCAGTCGTCCTGTCGCTGTGGTCCCTTCTCCTCCCCGCCACGACCCGAGGCCCTCCCGCGCCCTGTCCCCCACGGTCCCTGCAGCGGGCTGACCCTGCGCCGCCCTTCCCGCAGGTGAACGTGTACGGGTTCGGGGCCGACAGCCGGGGCAACTGGCACCACTACTGGGAGAATAACCGGTACGCGGGCGAGTTCCGGAAAACGGGAGTGCACGACGCGGACTTCGAGGCCCACATCATCGACATGCTGGCCAAGGCCAGCAAGATCGAGGTCTACCGAGGCAACTGAGCCTGGCCTCGCCGCGACCCTCCCGGTCCAGGCTGTAGGCTCTGGCGCGCGTTCCCGCCCAGGACTCCAGACCAGCCCAAGGGCGGTGGCCTCGGCGTGCGCGCTGTGCCCTGCCCCGCCCTGGCCGTCATCAGGCGATCAAGAGCAACTCCAGAGCACGATTTGGACCAATCATGCTGCAATCCAGCGAGCGTCTGCTGTCCCCCACCAATCACGAGACTCGGGGGGGCTTCCGGGCCTGGCAACCAATCAACGCTGCAGTCAGGCAAAACTCGTTTTTCTCAGCCAATCATGCGACTCAAGGAGAACTTCCGGCGCTGGGCCGTCTCCTCCAATCAATGGCCTCGAGGGGCGGGCCGGCGGCCGCGCAATCCCCACTCCCTTGTGCTTTTGGATAGGGTTTTATTTCACGCTTACTTTGGAGCGGAGGATGCTCCGGGCTTCGACGAAGTACTTATCTGTCTCGACAGCGGGGAGTGTCCCCGTTGCTGGCTGGCCTGACTCCGCTGTGGCGCTGCGGAGGAACCTGGGAAGGCAGGGGACGGGTGCCCCTCGGGGCCTCGGCGGGGCTTGCTGGGGGTCGAGGGGTGGCCTGGGGGGTTTCCATGGGACGCGCCTTCTCCCCAGGAAGAAAGCTAGCGGCCTCGGCAATCAGGCCTCCGAGAGCATTGTAGACTCCACGTTTCCCTTGTCCGTCAGGCCCAGATGGGTGAGTGCAAACCCACCAAAGAAATGCAGTAGCAGTGACGCCCGCGGGCCCCTCCCCCTCCCCGCCTCGGCCACCCTATGGAATGGCCTCTGACCAGGGCATTTCGTGTCTCACGGGAAAACTAGGGAATTGAATTCCCCCCCTTGCTAGGGTGGAATTTGCCCAGGGCCCAACCCCTGAACATAGGTGTAAGAAACAGGGCAGGGGACGAGGAAGCTCTGTCACATCCAATGTAAGGTGCTTCTCACTCACGTGTGCCCTCGGCCCCTTCTGTTCACTCACAACCTTTTTAGTGTCTCTCCTTAGGCCCTGGGCCTCCTCACCAGCCTACTTGTTGCTCTGGAAAAAAAAAAAAAAATCAGAGAACTTGCCCTGGGGTCGGGACCCTGCTGCTGCTCGCGCGCTGTTTCTCTCTCTCTCTCACAGGCAGACACACCTTTGGCTGGCTTTAGGGAGGGAGAGCAACACTATGGAAAGAAGGCTGGAGGTGGGGAGCCCAGCTGCTCGCTGCATGCCCCTTCCTCCACTCGTCACCCCAAAGAGTGATGCTTGCTTAGGGGTGACTTTGCTTTGGGCTCCTAATTTAGTTAATGTGAAGCTACCAGGTATGGCTGACCAACAACGATTCTTTTCAAATTCGGAGCTGGCCGTGCAAGTAGCCAGGAGCCTCGCGGGGAGGAGTAGACTTGCCCGCTGCATGCCTCCTGCCACGCGCCCGCCCCCCTGCTCACCTCCTGCCTCCTCCCCTCCGACCCACGTTCTGTTTCCCGCTCAGGAAGGGCTGGGAAGCTGACCACCAGGGGTTCCAGCTAGAAGCTGCTGGCGCTACTGAACCCAGCTTAGGTCCCCAGAGGGAGCTGATGGTCGTCTCGCCCTTAGAGGTTGGGGAAGTTTAGGAGGGGAAAGGGCTTCTGTGAAGCTCCCAAACCACTAAAAGGATCCCCTTCCCACCAGTGATGACACCACCAAGCAGCCTACTGGCCATCGGTATGGTTCCTGCAGCTGGCTGGGGGAACAGAGACCAGCAGGGGAGTTTGTTAGGGGAGGGTTGGGATGGGCAGTGGGCACCCAGAAGAATTAATATATTGAGAGCTAAGTTTGAGTCTGTTCCTTCCCAATTCCAAATGTAGGAGGAGTGAAGAATGGGGTGGACGGGGGATTTAGTAGACTGCCTCTCAGGGCTCCCCGCTCCCTCCTAAAGGGTCAAGGCACCAGCCATTCTTGCCAGTCTCATTTCAGTGCTTCCTGGAGAGGCTGTTGTGTTTTGAAGATGAAAAACAATGCAATTATGCCAAACAGTATTGAGCAGAATAATTTATTTTTTTGTTTCTTTTTCTTCTTTTGTTTAAACCATTAATCCCCATTCTGGAAGAGGTAGGTCCCAGCATCCAGCCCAGATCTCCTTTTCTGCAATAGTTAAAAGTTTTTTATTTCCTTCCCTTTCTCTCTTTCTGAATTAAAAAGAACAACAAAACTATATAGTCTTTCGTTTGTTCTGAAATGTGCATGATCACGGGGAGAAGGCAGATCTGAGGATGGGGATCTTGAACGATACTGGCTGAGGATGTTGGGGAAGGGGGGATGTGGGAGGCAAGATGAATCCTAGGCACCGTCTTTTGAGTGTCTGAAGTCCACAAGACACATCTGAAGGACTGTGAACATTTTGGTTATAAATAAATTCATTTTCCCTCTTCAGTTTCCTCCAAAAAAGGAATACATTGGAAAGAATTCCTGGCAGCAACTTCCTGCAGGGGCTGTCCTGTAACCACTCTGGCCTCTGACTCTTAAGGCTTCTGCCAAGAAGTTCATGTTTCCTTGATGCCAAACAAGTCCCATGGCCGTGCCTCAAGTCTAGCAGGGATGTGTGACCCTCCTCTGGGAGAGGTGCCATATTTGGGTGAGCAATATAGAATTTATGGGCTGGGGCAGGATGGGTGGATGCCAGGGGGAGGGAAGGAAGCAACTGAATATCTTACCCATCACAGGAGCAGCCGCAGGCAAGGAACTACCTTCTGTGACGTGTTGGGCAAGGTAAGAAAGCATCATTCCTTGCTAGGCAAGGTAAAGGTAAAATCCTAAACCTCTATCTTAAAAAGTCAAATTACTCGTCAGGGGTGATGGCTCATGCCAGTGCCTAAGTTGTGACTTTTTTGGAAGGGTAGTGAGGAGCACTGATTCCTCACTCAGAAAAGAATAATTTGATTGTTTATTCATTTTATTTTAAAAAAATTTTAGTAGAGAGGGTCTCACTATTTTGGTCAGGCTGGTCTCGAACTCCTGGCCTCGAGTGATTTCTCCTGCCTTGGCCTCCCAAAGTGCTGGGATTACTGGTGTGAGCCACTCTGCCTGGCCAAGTTTTTTTATTTCAATAATTACCTTTTTCATTTATAATCTTATGTGTGCCCAGTGGCATGCTGGTAAATTGTCTCTGATAAACACAACCCCTTGATTTGTAGCATCTGCTGATTTCTGTGGTGTAAATACTCCTGGCGTGCCCAATTTCAACCTAGCAGTGATTTAACCACCAGCTCTTTTGAGTTGGTACACCACTGCTTTTTGCCTGAATTTACTTCATAATTTCTTGCTTTTAAAAAGTGAAATGTATTGTTTTTCTTTTTGAACATCCAAACATACGTAAAAATCTTTTATCAGGCATTCCATAAAATTAATTTTATCTAGGGTGAATTTGTTTGGATGTTGGCAATCTTAGCATTAAATTTGGAATTTTCATTTTTAGGTTCATTCTAAAGGTGTTTGGTTTTGGGTTTTTTTTTTCCCCCCCTTCCTGATTTTTCTCACCCCACAATGCACCGATATAGTTGGCTGGCTCATAGCAGTTGGCTCCATTCAGCTCTCCATCCCCTAGGGCTGTTCATTAAATAGAACCTTTTTAATGTCTGCTGACCTTTTGGGGCTCCTACCCAGCAGAGATTTGGGGTTATCACAGAACAGGTGGGCAGTCAACCAACCAGGGGATAGTGTCACTTACCTGTTGCAAGGTGGGCTCCAAGTTCTCTTGCCCCTTTCCTGGGCCCATGCCTTAACACATCTTCCCTCCAGCCACGGTGCAGGGGAAGCTGCAGCAGGCTTACTCCAAGCAGGGACCCTGGCTCTGCTTCTGGCCTTGCATCCAGAGCTTAGGGTCCCCTCGACTCCACTGGATCTAAACCCGATAACTGGTCCAGTCCACCGGAGCCCAGCAAGCTTTCAGCTTCAGCCGTGCTCACCACCTGGTATTTTTGCTCCATGGCTAGTCCATGAAACTATTCACCTCGTTTCTGAGTCAGATGGTGTGTTTTTCTGTTTTCCATTTTCTGTCTCACTGGTGTTTGGGTCAGAGTGGTGTCAATGCCTGAGCCCTTAACTATGGCTCTCTCTCTGACCTCCTGTCTCTTCCCTCCTTCCCACCCCCAAGCCTGGCTCCCTTCACAGCACCCACTTCAGCTTGCCCCTTGCATCTTGCTGTAACCCCTTCCCCTCACCCCAGCCATGGCTCCTGTGCCCCTCCCGCACACACCCCTGCACGGTCTCTCCTGCACCACTTTTATCACGAGGCACTCAGTCTTGCCCGACTCTTAGCTCTTGCACACCCGCTGGTCTCACCCGTTCACTTGGTGGCTGTGACTTGCCCAGGCGCCCACAGCTCTGCCAAGTGTTCACCCTCTGTGAGACTAGAATTGCTCACAGCCGAATGAGCAGGGCAAAATGACAACCTTTTTAAGGCCTGTAAGAACTTAGAAAATTTACTGTCCCAAGAATCACAGGAAACATGGGTGTTTTTATAGTACTGGAATGAGGAAAGCTCTTCTAGCCCTGACATGAAATCCAGATTTATTAAAATCTAACAATTAAACCAAAAATCAAAATTTTGGGTAGGATTAAAAAAATGAGTTTGTAAAGAAAACTAGAAAAGCTGCCCTCACTCAAGACAAAGTCTAATTTCCTTAATGTACAAAGGTTGCTAAAAATCAGTAAGGCCTAACAATCTAATAACAAAATGGTGAGACGAGAATGGGCAGGTTCCCAACAGAGACAATACAAAGAGCCAATAAAAAGAACATTTGCCAAGCCTCACTTAAAAAAAAAAAAAAAAAAAAAAAGCAATGGCATCATCCGTTTTTGCTGCTCAGGCTGGCAAAATTTTAAAAATTGATAATACAGAGTACTGGCAAGCAGGTAATAGATATTTTTGTATCACAATAACGTAAACTGATAAAAGGTTTTTGGCAGGCTTAATTGGCAATGTATTAAAATTTTAAATGTCCCCACTCTTTGACCCAACAATTCTACTTCCAGGACTATTTCTCACCAGTGCTCAAAGGTAAGAACAAAGATGTTCAGTGTGACACTGTGGGCAACAGCCCCAGGCTAGAAATCCTGAGGCCAGCCACCAGCGGAACGGGGAAATAATGCTGGGACAGCCGCGTGCTGGAATGACAGCCAGTTTCCAGAGTGAGGACGATCTATGTGTGCTGGACATGTCAACATGTCCAGGACACGGTGATCAGTGGAAAAGCAGGCTGCACGATAGTGTGAATAGAACATTCACATTTTTGTAAAAGAAAACTTGGTTGGTTTATGGCCAACAGAACACACTATGATGGAATGTTCACCAAGTTGCCAGCAATGGTGACCCCAGAGAGGTGGGGAGAGAGGGCATGCTCATTTTATTATAGATACACACACATTTTTTAAAATGAGTATATATTAGTCTAGTAAGCAGAAAAACAAAAATCATGATTAGTAAAGCATTTCTCGTAATTACTTTAAAATGTCTTAGCATAATGAATGGTGCGTATAGTTACGATTTTCTATCCTCATTCATACAATGTATGAATTAAAGTGACCCATAAAGTCCACTGTTAGGGATGAACAGCATAGCGTTTTCACTTGGTCATAACTTCCTTTCCAAACTGCTGCTTGGCTCTAGGCACAGTGCGACACCCCTGGGTAAGAACCAACTAACTCGGCCAGTCGTGTGTTCACTCACCGGGTGTCTCCTAGCTGCCAAGAATAAGCACACGGGGCAACTGACAGGAGAAGGCTGGCCAGATCCATGAAGGATTCATCTACCCTGGCTGGACTGATCTCTCAAAGGGGCTGGGAGCCACTGACTTCTACGGTTCTCCCCAAGTCTGAAGTTACGAAAGTAGC
>CM052442.1:120883209-120899290 GCA_028533085.1 Varecia variegata | reverse complement strand
GTGATGAGAACTATTCTGCTCCCACATCTTCATTGTAGGCATTTCTGTGTTTTAGGGCCAGATCTGTCTCCTGGGAAGGGAAGGGGCCAGTGTCAGCCTCCAGATGATTTCCTTAATCTGACATTACAAAGAGACCAACAGACTGTCAGTTCTGCCACATTACCCTGGTGTTGGGTACTAGACTATGCTTCTGGTCTACTGTGACATGTCTTAGAATTCTTATAAGAAGAGAAGAAATTTCTTTTTAAGCTCCTCATGAGTTAACTTGAGAGAAGAGATGTTTATGCTCTCCTTCCCCCAAAGTCCTGTGGACCAACCGTGAACTTACTGAAAACAAGAGCAATAATTAAAGAAGTAAAAACTCTTCACTAGGCCACAGGCTGACCACACCCCTGCCTTCTCCTCACAACCTATCTGCTACTGTAGCCCCCAGTCTGAGAAGGCAAATGGGAAGGGGTGTGCTGCAGACTCTTCAACTGTAGGAGGAATGGGTATCTGGTAGAAGCATAGATCAACAGTTCATAATCTGGGGTCTCGGACCTCTAAGAATTCACTGGATGGGTGTCATGGAGTCTGTGAAGTATATGCAGTAGTTTGAGTTATAAATTCATTTTCCTGGGGAGACTCCCAAAGGAGTATGTGTCTTTTAAAAAGGTAAGACCCACTGTTGTGGATGGCTCTGGAAAGTCACCCCAGTATCACTCCAATTCATATTCCCTCACAGTCCATATTCATTACTGCCAGCACCTGGCTCCCTGGGCCGTGGCTGCCTCTGTGCTCTCTGAGCAGCTTAGAGAGATCAGGGATGTAAAAATTTATTGATCTTGGGGAACCTTGGTCCCGAGGGATTCTTTTACTGACTTTAGTAAGTTCCTGTGTATGAAATGATAAAGTGCAGTAGAACATAGAGTTTTGGAAAAGGAAATTTTGGTCCAGTGGAAAGTTCTGGATATGTTCGTTATCCATAAACAATGGATTTTATTGGGGTTTTTTTTGTGTGTGCATGTGTCATTCATTGGTTGTATGCATAAGAACTAATCAGTTGTTGGTGTATTCCTTATTGCTGTTAACTGAAGTGTTCGTGTTACTAAGACATCATTAATGAGTATGAGAAGGAAACAGCATGGTTTTGGTTGCTGGTATTAGTTATCATATGTAAGTGGAGAGGCCAGTTAGGACCCGATATTATTATTTTATTTCAGAGTTGACACTGCTCCAAGATGAGCAATTGGGATGTCTCCATGGGCCAAAGGCCCTGCTCAATTGCCAGAGGGCTGCTCAGATTCCTTTTTTCCTGCTGGTAAACCGGGGATGCAGACTTACTAAAGAAAGAAGCTAGGTGGCAGTGAATACAAAGTCCTTGTATTCTAAATAGAAATAGAACTTAGAGATAGGTCTTCTCTCTTTGTTGCTTCCATCTCTTCTTATTTAACATGAAGGCAATTACTCCATACTGGAATAAATACTGTCAGCAGTATCCAGAAGGTAGGGTCTCTGAGGTTAGAGAAGGTTTCATGAAGGAATGGTGTTTTCTTATAAGAGAAAAGCAGGATTCCAAATGACAAGAAAAGTGCCCTAGGCAGGGGAAAGGTATAAGAATAAAGCCAGTCTGCTAGGATAAACAGCGTGCTAGAAGGGTAATGAGATGAACAATCTGGTCATGTAGGCAGAAAATGAAAGTAGAAAATGAAGGTTTGGTTGTTTAAATGTTGTCTTAGTCCATTTGTGCTGCTATAACAAAATCCCAGAGACTGGGTAATTTATAAAGAACCTCATGGTTCCAAAGGTTGGGAAGTCCAAGATGGAGGCACTGGCAGGACGGGTGTCTGCTGAGGGCTGCTGTCTGCTTCCAAGATGGTGGCTTGTTTCTGTATCCTCTGGAGTGGAAACTGTGTCCTCATGAGGTAGAAGAGACAGAAGGGCAAAAGAGCACTCCCTTCAGCCTCGAGCTCTTTCTTAGGGGTGCCAATCCCATTCAACTTAATACTGTTGTACTGGGGATTAAGTTTCAACATGAATTTTGGTGGGGACAGCATTCAAACCATAGCAAATGGTATTTAGAATTAGTAGTAACTTGTCAGATTGTTAAATCACAGGAAGGAAGTGATGAAATTGTTTTTCAGGGAAATTGCTCTAGTGGAGATACATGGATATACTGGAGGTGGAAAAGGCTGGCAGCTAAGAAGTCAGATTATTGTACCAGTCCCGTCACACAGCAAGTGCCGAGATGTCATTGCTTGTATGGAGAACATAGAAGGAATGCGCTGGAGGGAGGTTGTAGAGGAGTGGTAGGCTTTTACGCTTTCTTGTTGTTATTCCAAAAAGGATTTGTGGCTCTCAAAAATTAGACTCACTGTACAAAATAATTCTGGGAAGAAACCCACAAAGAAGGTTTGGAAAACAGATGGCATCAAGGTTGAGTCTCATACACAGTATTTATGATGTCAGGCTTGTCACCTTTGCCAGAAGGGACAGACTCCATTCTTTCACCAACACCAACTAAGCTTTTGTGGGCTTCAAGAACCCTCTTCAGATTTCTCTTGGTCCTGGACATAGACATCAGATTCTTGGGAACCCCTGCAATTTACATGACTTTGCTTTTCTGCTTTAGAATAAAGGTCCCTTATTCTGTTGCCTGCCTCAGGTTCCAGCGTCTTCCCAAAATGACACAGCGGAGGTGAGGGCAACCTGAGGGGCTGGTGCTGAGTGCTTCCATGCTCCCCTAGTCTAATCTAATCTCCCAGAACAGCTGCAAACACCTAGTGGGAGGTTAGAGGCCACGGTGGGTGGGAGGTGTTGGCTGGTTCTAGGTGGGTTAGAAACTGTTCTGGTGTTATACTCAACAGGATAAGGGGCTTCCCACAGTAGTTAGTTGTGAAATGGGAAATAGAAGTAGGCGGAGGAGAAGAACATTAGAGGAGCCGAGTGCAGTGACTCATGCCTCTCACCCCAGCTATTTGGGAGGCTGAGGCAGGAGAATTGCTTGAGCTCAGGAGTTCAAGGCTGCAGTGAGCTATGATTGCACCAGTGCACTCTAGCCTGGGTGACAGAGCAAGACCCCATCTCTTAAAAAATTTTTTTAAATGTTAGAGGAAGCCTAACAATGGTGGCTCTCTGGGGTGTCAGCTGCTCAGATGATACACTTTTCCCCTCTGCCTTAGCCATATCTCATAGGCAGGTGGGGTTTGGGGAGCAGACCCTTCATGTGGCCCTGCAGCCCCGGACTATGGCCAGCTTTTGCTGGAGGGGGTTGGGGCGGAAGGGAGGGTGTCTACACAGAGCTCTCCTGGAAGTACTACTGAACATTTTGTGAGTCTTTACACTGTTCTGTTGCATCCTCATCCACATGCTTCCAGCATCCTTGGAATTCCCCAGCTGAAGAATAGCCAAATGGTCTTAAGTTTTTAGCTTATCCTTGAGAACAAACCTCCCTCTGCCCTGACTGGAAAAGACACGTGTGACCCCTGGTCAGATCGTGTGGCCGAGTATGCCAGGTTCATTGTTCCCTGGTCTATTTATTTTCCTCTCAGACAGCAATAGCTGCTAATTTTGCACCTAACACCAATGCCATTTGAGTTCAGGTTTAACGACAGGCCCTGTGCCAATGTTCAGGCATTGCTTTGTTAATTTCTAAAACATGTAGGATTATGCCAAGTTAAACATTCTATTCATCCGATTTCTCATTTAACCTCAGGGGACAGGACAACTTCAGAAAAGGCTGAAGTGCCTCTAGGCCCATGGCTCTTTCTGGTTAATTCCCTCACACTTCCAAGCCCATCATCGCCCTTAGCTGTCAGCAGAGGATCCCCCTACTGGGGGAAAAAAAAACCGGACACCTCCCCCCCAGCATTAAGAAACTCCCTCAGCCTCCCACCACCAACCAGAGCTTCCTCCCTGGCACCTAACCTCCCTCCCTCCCGTCGCCATGGGAGATGCAGCCTCGTTCTTCAGTTTCTCTGTCAGTCCACTGGATTCCTTCTGGCCCTTTAAGGGCTTGCTCCATCCACTCCCTTCTTATTTCCACCCTTTCCCACCCCATCAGCTCTTCTTGTTGTTAAGATGTTCGTACCTGATGACTGAAATTCAACACTCCCTGTAGTCCTCATCCTGCCGTGGCTCCTTGATGGCCAAAGCCTTGTGAGAGCTGCTTCTCTGTCCTGAGTCCCCCCACTCTTCCCTCTGCGGTCTGACTTCTGCCCCACCGCTCCCTTCAAGTCGGCTTCACCAGGGACACTGAGGACCTGCATGTTCCTAGTGCGGAAACCACTTTTTAGTCGCTCACATTTGCCTTCTCAGTAGCATTTCACACTGTGGACAGGCCCTTTCTCCAGCCGCTCTCTGGGGAGTAAGGGATACACCTCACTTCCTGTTCTTCCTTCTCTCTGGCTCCTTTGAAGTCTCCTTGGCAGACTCCTCCATTCACCTCTTAAATGTGCCCGTTGCTCATAGCTCTGTCTTGGGCCAGTTCAGACTCTCTGCCACAGGCAATCTGGTTCATTCCTGTGGCTTTGTCGGCTCCCAGAGACACAGCAAGACCCGATTGTTGAGCTCCAGGGTCATAGAAACAACTGTGCGCGTGGCACTGGCGCCTGGGATGTCTTCTTGGAGTCCTCTACTCCACACGTCCAACGCTGGGCCCTTTCTCCTACACCGCCACCGCTTCAGAAGCCCGGGCTCTGCTCCCACCGCTTCCTCCAACTTTCCCTCGCAAAATGGCATTACAATTAATGGCCTGTTGCTCAAGTCAGGAACCTCGGATTCATCATGAATCTTCCTGCCCTGCAGTCCTTTTGTATCAATTATCCACTATGTCACAAAGCACCCCAAAACAATGGGTTAAAAGGACAGCCTTTTTCACAATTCTAAGAGTTGTCTGGGTGGCACTGCTGGTCTCCCCAGGCGCTCTCATGCAGCTTCCTTCCCCCAGCTGGTGTCTGGACACAGCGGGGACCACTGGGCCTCTCCACATGAACTTTCACCTTCAGTCCCAGCGTGGTAGGAGGTCTCTGGGTCTGAGTATGCTCAGGTCTGTTGAGGCCTGGGCTCAGCCCTGTCCCAGTGCGATGGCTGTCACATTCTGTTGGTCAAAGCTAATCACAGGGCCAGCCCAGCTTCCACAGGCGGAGAGACAAACTTCTTTTGGGGGATGGGGTGTAGCTATGGAGTATTTGTGGCCATTTTTAGTCTACCACACCTATCAATTCTACCTTCTATTGCCTCAAACCAAACGATGCTGCCACCATTTGGTGGCTACAGAAGCAGCGCTGGTTGAATTTATCTGGTCTGGATCATGGGGTCTACTACCCTAGCTCCCAGCAGGTGCCTGTCTCCGCTGGGGTTTCCCTCCAGCTCGTCTGTCTCGCAGCAGCCAGGGTGATCTTTGCAGCCTTTGAGTGCGACTATGCCGCTGCTGCTTGAGACTCACAGCTCACTCTCCATTTCCCTGATGCGCAGCGTCGAATGGTGCACGAGGCCCTGCAGGTCGGCAGCTGCTCAACTTCCTGACTTCGTCTGCTTTACGTCCCCTCGTGCTCTGCTCCAGCTCCGGCGTTGCTGCGCCCTGCACTTTGCTCATGTGCTGGACTGTGTCGCAGACAAGCCAGTGGTCCTGTGTATTTTCCTCCCCAGTTTCTCAGCTCTTGAGGGCCGTGTTTCCTCCCCCAGCCCACTCTGAAGCAGAAAACAAGTCAAACAAACTGCCAGGACTTAAGGGTGAGGTGAAGAAATACTCACTTCCAGGATTCCAGCCGAGATGGGCATGGAAAGAGAGAGGTGACTAAAACTGGGCGTCCTGGCACTGCAGAGGGTTGGGGAGCAATGTGAAAGGAGTTCAGTGGACACGCTTGTTCCACCTGAGGCATCCCATGTGGCCATTCCTGGTCTCTTGAAGTCCCCCCTCTCCCCAGGAGAGCTCAGGAGACTTGGATACCCTGTACGGGGAGAGGAACCTGGACAGAGAGTCTTGCCATTTTCCCAAGTTGGCCCCAGACACCTGTGATCAGGAGCGTCCACTGCGGTGGTCATACCTCCGTGGTCCGTCACTCAGGTGTGGGTCACGGGCTTTCACAGAACTCTTTGCCCGTCCTTCCCTTCTTTCTCATTCTTCCTAATCCTTCCTGTTTGCGTGGTAAAAATCACTTCCTCAGGAAGGAGAGCCCCATTCCTCCATCATAATCTCCTGTAGTGGCCTGTCCTTCCTTATCAGCAGGATGGCAGGCGGCTTTCTAAAGGCCTTTGTAGATCAGCTCACTCCTCACAAATGTGTCACGATTCCCGTTTTACAGGTGAGACAGGCACAGAGAGGTTCAGTAATTTGCCCTAAAACATCCAGCTAGGAAGTATTAATAGCAAGCCCAGGTGGTCTGGCTCCAGGGCCCACCGCTTACACACTAGGCTGTAATTGCCTCGTGCCCCTTTGGGGACTGCTTGTTAAGCATCGGTCTTCCCTTGTATTTAAGTCCAGCAAGGGTAGGAAGAAACGTCTAACTTAATCACCACTGAATTCCTAGTGGGCTGCAGGGGGTGCTGCAGAGAAATCTGCCCTGTTGCTGTGTACTAAGAATGAAAACATGGAATACCTGTTTCACATATCTTCTAGAAAAATTATTCCCACTTTTTCATACATTTTTTTTTCATTTGATACAAGGGTCTCACTGTTCCCTGGACTCGAGAGCTTCATAGCTCACTGCAACTTCAAACTCCTGAGCTCAAGAGATCCTCCTGCCTCAGCCTCCCCGGTAGCTGGGACTACAGGTGTGTGCCACCATGCCCAGCTATTATTTCTATTTTTTGTAGAGATGGGGTCTCACTATGTTGCCCATGCTGGTCTGGAACTCCTGGCCTCAAGCGATCCTGCCTCCTCCGCCTCCTCCCATAGTGCTACGGTGACAGGCATGAGCCACCACGCCTGGCCCATACCGTTTTTAAAATTCACTTTGTCTTTATAAATTAGTCATTAGAACTTTGTGGGTGCAATACAAAGTTGTCTGGCTTCTGCCATCATTCCTAAGTTATTTTCTGAATCCTTACCGCACCCCTCTTCCCCGACCGCACCTGTTGCACCCAGTACACAGAGGCATCGGGAGGTGAAGGAGGAGTGAGTAGCTCCCAGAGTGAGAGTGGCCTTCCTATTGTCCCCACCGCCATAGCAGCTGCGAGAGCAAGAAGTGTGAATCTGCACTGCTCGCTCAGAAGGAGCTATGACGCCACAGAATCAAAGGCATGATCTTGGGTGATGGTTATTTGCCGATCAGAAAATTGCTTATTCTCTCATTCCCTAATTCAATCATTGTTTTTCGTGCCCCTGCTATGGGCAAGGTGTCAGGGAGCCAGTGCTGAGCCCAGGACTCAGAGTTGAGTGATGAAAACTGTGAGTCGGGTGCTCAGGCAAGTCCGTGTAAGACTCAGCTCTTGGTTCGAGAAACCATGTTCACGCAGCTGGCACCTCAGCGGGGTTTCAGGCCCTCGAGCTGGTTAGCAGTGCCCGGGGGCGGGCTGCCACCCTCCGCTGATTAGCTGGCTCACAGGACCTGGCCCACCAGACGCTGGCGTGGCCCCAGAAAAGAAAGCCAAATTGGAGTCTGGGCTGGGCCCGAAAGGGGCTCCTCACGTCTCAGGGAGGCCAGCCTGGGTCCAGCACTCTTTGTTTTTTGGTTTTGTTTCTGGTTTTGTATCAAAGGCATTGAAAGAACAATGCTTTTTGGAATTGGTTTGTCCCGAAGTCAAATTCCTGATTTGCCACTTATTACGTCAATTGTGGGAAAGTAAACTTCTCTGAACCTCAGTTTCTACCTCTATAAAATGGAGATAACAGTAGGGTTGTTGTGAGAATTAAATGAGATGATTCAAGTAAATCCGGTAGGATGCAGTTTAAAAATGTTAACTCATTTTGTTATAATCTATAGCCGAGTCTAAATTGCATTTGACCCAGGGCAGGCTGTCTAGTCCATATTTTCAGGATAAAGTGCCCTCTCCTTGGTTCCTGCTGAGGGTGCTGGGAATTAGATGAGGTGCTTAGACAAATTGGGGTTTGGCATTCTTCCGTGGCCCAGCGTGTGCATGCCCTTTGTGTTCAGTGGTTAAGAGCTGAGAAAATACCTTCATCCCCTCCTTTTGTAAAAGTATAAATAAAGGTATTACTACCTGTATTTTTTAAACTTCAATTCTTTCATTACATTGCTTGGTCTGTTTTATTTTTAATTAACAAATACATAGTGTGCAATGCAATGATATTAGGTGTGTAATTCTGTGAGGTGTTCTTTTTTCTTTTGTTTCAAGAGACAGGGTCTCACTCTGTCACCCAGGCTGAAGTACAGTGGCTAGAAGGATTTGTTCTGTGAAGTTTGGATTCTGTCAAAAGGCCAGACTCAAGGGTCTAGAAGCCACATGTGGCCCCAAGGCTACAGGTTCCCCACCCAGATCATAGCTCACTGTAGCTGTGAACTGGACTCAAGTGATGCTCCTGCCTCAGCCTCCGGAGTAGCTGGGACTCCAGGTGTCCATGACCACGCCCAGCTAATTTTTTCTATTTTTTGTAGAGATGGGGTCTCGCTCTTGCTCAGGCTGGTCTCAAACTCCTGGCCTCAAGCAGTCCTCCTGCCTCAGCCTCCCAAAGTGCTGGGCTAGCAGATGTGAGCCACCGTGGAACCACTGCTCCAATCAAGATACAGAGCATTTTCATTACCCTTGAAGGTTTCCTCGTGGCCCTTCCCAATCAGTCCTGCTCACCCCAGCCCATCCCTAGGCAACTACTGTTCTGATTTCTATTTTTTAAAACTCTTATTTCCCCAAAACAATCCCATCAGGTAGGTATTATTTTTAACCCCATCTGAAAGTGAGGTCACTGAAGCACAGAAACACTCAGTATCTCCCCCAAGTCCCTAGCAAAGGGGAAAGCTAGGATTCAAACCCAGACAATCTAGCTCCTGAGCCAGGCTCCTAACCTACTATGCCCTCCTGCCTAATAGCAGCAATATCATCGGTCGTATGTTGGTAAAACACTTCAGTTTACAGAGCATTCTCTCGTAAATTACATCATTAGCTGCTCCCCACCCCCCAGTGAGGCCTGGAAGGGAAGACTAGCCCCATTTTATAGATAAGGAGCTAGAGGTCCAGAAAGATTGCAGTTTAAGTCCAGAGAACTTAGCTGAGGCCCCCAGCTCCTCCTGGGCAGCAGTCGGGAAACGGAAGGTTCAGCAAGGCTCAGTGTGGCCCGAGGGAGCACAGGGTTTCCAGGCGGCACTTTTCCCTGGCGCCAATAGTGTCTGCCTCTCCCTGCACCCTTGGCTGGGCCTCGGTCCTTCATCGCTCCAGCCAGGGCCTGCACTGGTGCAGCAGGTGCAGAGAAGGCCCGCAAAGCAGGAGGCCCTACCAGGTCCTCTCCTGATTTCTATCTCTGTAGATTAGTTATACCTGTTTTGTACTTAGATAAATGGAATCCTGTGCTATGTACTCTTTTTGTATCTGGATTTCTTCCTCAACATAATGTCTATGAGATGGCAAGTCTCTCATCCGTGTTATTGCATGTATCAGTCTTTCATTCCTTTTTAAAGTTTGTAATCATTATTGACAGGCATAATTTATATACAATAAAATGATATTTTAACTATACAGTTCCATGAGTTTACTAAGTTCCATGAGTTAACAAATTGGTACATCTATATAACTAGGACCCCAATCAAGGTATAGAACAATTCTGTCACCCAGGAAGTTCCCTATGTTCTGCTCAAACTTCCCCGCTCCAGAGGCAAACTGTGTTCTGGTTTTATCACTATAGGTTTCACTTTTCCTATTCTTGAATCTCGTATAAATAGATTATACAGTATGTGTCTCTTGCATCTGGTGTCTTTCCTTGAACACAACGTAAGATTTCTCTATTTCATCGTGCCTATCAGTAGTGT
This sequence comes from Varecia variegata, assembly GCA_028533085.1. Classification (NCBI taxonomy): domain Eukaryota; kingdom Metazoa; phylum Chordata; class Mammalia; order Primates; family Lemuridae; genus Varecia; species Varecia variegata. Next base: position 120,889,391 of record CM052442.1, on the reverse strand, counting down.
GTTCTTTTTTATTGCTGAATAATATTCCATTGAATAAATATACCATAATTTGTTCATCCATTCTCCTGTTGATGGACATTTGGGTTGGTTCTAGTTTTGGACTATTATGACTAAATCTGCTATATATGGAAATACGTTTCATTTCTCTTAGATAATAACTAGGAGTGGAATTGCAGGATCATAGAGTTAGGTGTATGTTTAACTTCTGGAGAAACTGCTAAATAGTTATACAAAACTTATAGCAACAAGCTGAATGGGAAATAAATACAAAAAAAAAAGAAAAAAAAAAACAGTTATACAAAACCATCATGCCATTTTACATTCCCTCCAGAAGTTTGAGTTGCAGTTGTCCACATCATTACTAACACATGGCATGTCAATCTTTAATTTTAGCCTTACTATTAAATAACAACGTGCAGTGGTATCTCAGTGTGGCCTTTACTTGCATTTTCTTAATAACTAATGATTTTGAGCACCTTTTTATGTGCTTACTATCCTCTTTGTGAAGTGTGTGTTCAAGCCCTTCATACATTTTGACATGATTGTTGCAGTGATTGGAAATGTGTCCTAGAGTAATACCTTTTGAACTGAAATCTAGGTTAGTCTTTTCATCCATGCATTTCAAAATGTTTGAGAGCCTACTATATACCATGAACTTTTCTAGGTTCACTAATCAGCTGTAACCAAGATAGATAATGTCTTTACTGTTTGAAGCGTTCATATTCTAGTGGGGAGAGACAAAAAATAAACTGGAAGCAAACAAGATGCTTTTTGATGATGCAGAGACGCTCATTGGAGTGTTATACATTAATAGTAAAGCATTGGAAACAATCTGTATTCCAAGAAAAGAGAAGGAGAGGATTTAGGAAACATGATATGAGCTTGATGGACTATTATACTGCCATTACGTCGGTAATTATGACATTAAAAATACTTAGCAATATGATTAAAAGGTTGAACTTAAAATTTTATGTATGCTTTGCTTAGGACCATTCAAAATACCCCTGCTATGATGCATATGTACAGAGTCTGGAAGGACCCAGAAGAAAATGAAAACACTATTGTGTGTTGTGTGTATTTATTGAAGTGGTGGAATCATGACAGTTTAAAAGACTTTTCATTCATTTGGGTTTTGTTTTCTTACACGTTGTCGCGTTCTTAGTAAAACCTGGCATCCTACAGTATTCTGAAGGCACTTTCCCGTGTGTAAAGCTCTGCAGTTTGCAGAGATTTACTTAATATGAGACGCGGCAGGTTTAAAAATAAATTTTGGGTTTCTCAGTGTGAAGTAAGGCAATGAAATGAGAACTAACAGTTTCACTTTGCAGAGCTCCAGGATTTTCAGGCACGACGAGGCTGCGCCGACGGAAGGCTGAGCGACACGCGCGGCCGTGCGCGCGCAAACCCGGGGCGAGACCCGGCCTGCGACCCGGCGCAGCGCGGAATAGTGACGTCTGCACCCGGCGGGAACTGCCGTCACCTGCGCGCACCGCCGCTTCCGGTCCGCGTGAGTGGCGTCCTCGCGCCGGTGGCGGGCTCGGGGCCGGTGTTGGCGCGCAGTGCGCTGCAGTTTTGCGCAAGTCGGCCCCCCTCTTCCGGGACCATGGCCACGGACTCGTGGGCGCTGGCGGTGGACGAGCAGGAAGCGGCTGTCAAGTCGGTAAGTGGCGTGGGCTCCAGGGGGAGAACGGAGCAAGGGCCCAAGCGGACGCTGCTTCCAGCACAGGGAGCCCCCCGGCTTGGGCAGGCCCTGGGCCGGTGCTGCCCAGGGGTTTGTCGCGGGCAGTCACTTAGCCTTGATTTGCTCCTAAGGCCAAAGAGACCAATATCGAGCTTTTTATGTTCAGTTGGGCTCGTTAAGGACTTGATCCTGTGGCAAATCCGTCGCGCTGTGCATGCTAGCTTTTCTATGTTACACCTCTTTCTTAGTGACATTTGTAAGGAAAGGCAAATTTAGATGCCAGTTCCTTTTTCATTAAGTGACTACTCTTTGCGTGTTCTTGTGCTGCACTGTATTTAACATTTCTTAGCTCTGTGCTTAACCTGGTTGGCAATTTTGTAGCTTTTTACAGATTAACAGATTCAGGTTTAGATTAACGTCTCAGTCTACTGCAAATGTTGGAGGGAGGCATTACAAATTGTTTCATTGATGCTTAAGGTGACATTTGGTTTCATATACTGGTTCTTTGATTAAGGACGATGCATTCAAGTGGAGTGTAATTATGTTGCAAATGGTGGCTTTCTGTTCTTATAGCTAAGCCCTAAGGTTTAAGTTTGTTTAGTGATAATGGACTGTTGGTTTTAAGAACATAGACTTTTTTTGTAGTTTCAGTCTTATATAACTTTCGAATGCTTAAATCTTCTTTCTTTCCCAGCCACCCTTTATTGCTTTGGGGACATCATCAGTTTGTCAGCAGGTATTTGAAATGGCCTAAGCCCAGTAGAGTATAACAAGCAGCTTTGTGATCTAGTTAGGAAGGCTAGAATGGAGGGAGTGCTGTGACAGTGGGAAGAATAATGTGACAAATGAGCTCTCAGCAGAGAGAGGACCTTTATGAGTAGGAAAATCAGGGGTATTGTGAAGAAGTTTACATTTGAGCTGGGTATTAAAGAATGAGTCATGTTTAAGAGAGAGGTGGAGGCTAAGGGCATTTTAGGAGGAGGAATTCACAAAAGTGCTGGACTTCCTAGAGAACAGGAGTCAGAATTCGTTTTTGCTCCAGCTTAAGGTTATTGGGTTGGGGTAAGAGCAGTATAGAAAGCATTGCAGAGAGTGTACTTTGGACCTTAACTAAGAACTTAAAGGGGAAAGGCTTTATCTGGTAGGTTTAGGGATTTTAAAGAGGGATGTTGACAAGATTAGATCTAAGGGCTGGCAAGATTTATTGGGCTGCAGAGGACAGAATATATTAGAAGGAGAGATGCCCAGAGGAAAGGAGATGGGTGTGGACGTTATTCTGATAGCCCAGAGAGAGAGCCTGTGTTTGGCAGTGGAAGTGACAATGGATTCAAGAGATAACATGAAAGCAGAATATGCAGGATTTGCTAACATAATATAAAAAGGAAAGGAGGCAATAAAGCCAGGAGTTACTGTTTTCAACCGGGATCCTATAGGTGTTATTACAAAGTGTCAATAACAGGAACAGGAAAGTGGGAGGAAAGGCAGACTTGGTGTGGAGAATCATGAGTTCAGGTTTGGCTGGTCTGAATTTGAGGTATGGAGACATCTTGATAAGGAGACATCTTGGAGTCCCCAAGAGGTGGTCTAGGTTTGATGATTTGCTAGGAAGACTTACAGGACTCAGTGTATAGTTGTAGTCACAGCTATGAGTTATTACAGTGAAAAGATACAGAGTAAAATCAGAAAAGGAAAAGGCTCATGGGCCAAAGTCCAGAGGAAACCAGGTAGAAACTTCAAGAGTCATCTCCCAGGGGAGTCCACAGAACATGCTTAATTTTTCCAGCAACAAATAGTAACGACGTATGTGAGGTGTTGGCAAGGAAGCTCATTAGAGACCCAGTGCTCAGGGTTTTTATTGGGAGCCTGTCCCGTAGTCTCCCTCTGCCTAGCATGTGCCAAATTCCAGAGTTCCAGAGGGAAAGTGAGTGTTTAGCGTAAACCACATGTTTTTACAAACAGTTTAGGCATCGTGACCCCGTCTTACCAGTTCTGGGAATGGTGGGACTCCTCCCGAAATCTAAGTTCCCAGATGCTAGCCAAGGGCTGACCTTGCAAGCGGGCTTCCCTAAGGATGGCGGTCAGGCCCCGCACCTGGCAGGCATTTGGAAGGGTGGCGCTGGAGTTCAGAGACGGATCAGGGCAGAGGTATAAAACTGGCAGTTTCCACAAAGAAATGAAAAAGCATCAGAAAGGACATGATTCTTGTATTCTAGAGTTTAAAAATCTAATGTTTAGCATCAGATCGCCCGTAAAAGACAGTTACTGACAGTTGGTTTCAAATCTTTTTAAATCTATGACCCTAATCTAGCTGCGATAGGACTGTCACAAATATAGGCCTAAACATACTTGGTGTCTAATTCTAACCATTCTGCTCATCAGGAGGCTGGTGTAAATAAATGTTTTAAATAAATGTTTTCTTTTCTTTTTCTTTTTTTTTTTGACTAGTCAAGTGCAGTAGTGAGAAGGGGGGAAATTAGTAGAACAAGGATTTCAATCTGTAACTGACTGTGAGCAATCAAATGAGATAACTCACTACCTTCAGACCAGCCAAATGTTTCCTAATAGTTGGGGAAGACCTCCGTGTTTTTTGTTTTTTTTTTTTACCATACAGACCTGTGTACGTTCACTTAATAAGTGATTCATGGTATTAGGTTATCGTGCAGCTCTGCTATCTCGAGATAGTGAATGAAGATGACAGGGGACAGAGAAAGCACAATGATAAACAGACCCTGTATTTACATAAACATAATGAGAATCTTTGGTTTGAGCTTTGAGAAGCCACTGAAAGTTTTTGAGCTTGTGTGGTCAAAGGTGTACCTTGAGGCTCTTTTCTGACATACAGAAAATGGGTTTGGGGAGGGGAGAGAGAAGGAGGGAGAGTTGTGGGGGGCAGTTCAGATACAGTGTTAGGAACCCTAACAAAAGACGAGAGTCTGAATCGAGGCTTAGAAATAGAAAGGACCCTGATGCCAGTTCAGTTGTCTTCACTTCTAACCCAACTAGCTTCCTTTGCTGCTGCTTTCTGACCGTATTGCCAGTTAAATTTCTTGTTTTCTCCTTTCCAAGACCAGGAAATTAATTAAGATGGGGAAAAAATACTTTCATTGTAACAAAAAACTTGTGTCCAGTGTCAAGGACACTACCTTCTGTGCGAGGCCAGATTAACAATCGGAAAGCTGCTCAATGAGGATGAATCCAGAATGAAGGGAAATGGGGAACTGGTGGCTTACCTCTTTCCCATGGAGTTACCTATCAAGACAGTAGTTTTTTTTGTTGTTGTTGAGACAGAGTCTCACTCTGTTGCCCGGGCTAGAGTGCCGTGGCGTCAGCCTAGCTCACAGCAACCTCACACTCCTGGGCTCAAGCGATCCTCCTGCCTCAGCCTCCCGAGTAGCTGGGACTACAGGCATGCCCGGCTAATTTTTCTCTATATATTTTTAGCTGTCCATATAATTTTTCTCTATTTTTAGTGGAGATGGGGTCTTGCTCTTGCTCAGGCTGGTCTCGAACTCCTGACCTTGGGCAATCCACCCACCTCGGCCTCCCAGAGTGCTAGGATTACAGGCATGAGCCACTGCGTCCAGCCAAGACAGTTTTTGAATGCAGCTGAGTAAATCCTGACAAATTCTTGCTAGTAGGATCCCCTTGTCTTTGCTCTAAACATGTCACTGTTTCTTAGTGCATCTGTTCTTCATACGAACGACAGTACAGTGGGTTTGGTTACAGCTTTCCCCCTGGCTCCCCATTAGTTCAACTTTCTAGAGACCCTGGATTAGGGAACTCCAGATTATCTCAATCACATTTTCAGACCAACCCAAGAGTAGTCCACTTCTGTGGATCCCTATGTGTTTGGCCTGAAATGAGGATTGACCAGTGGGTAAATTCTGGTGTAAGATTCGTTTCTTATATGTGCTACACCTCCCGTTGGCCTGAGGGAAAGGGTATGGACCACCAGGGAAGAAGTGTGTTGATCTGATAACCATAAGAATAATGAATTATTACATAAATTTGGGGATCTCATTGGGGGCAGGGGTTGGCCCAGGGCTTGATTTGGGAATTCCTCAACCTGACAACATTTATAATACCACCTTTATATCACTCCTTTGTTCTTACCAACACTAAACGTGGAAAAATTGTTCTCACGAAAGCGGAGGCTTGATTACAATTTCATCCACTATTGCCTGGCTCGCACTGTCATCTGCAGCTGAGTATGCAAGTTTGTATTGACTAGGGCTACATGGCCAAGAGTAAATGAAAAAACCTTTTTGTTCAAGTTCCTGGAAGATTTTCAAAATCAGGAGCTTGGTTTTGTCAATCCTTTTATTGTAATAATTCAGCTTTTACCTAACATAATGTAGGTGGTTGATACGACAAGAAAGAAGATGGTAATTTATTTGCTAAGTGTTGCTTTAATACACTGTGAGTTTCGGGATTAAAAAGAAAAACTTGTTTGAGATATTTAGATGGTATCATTCTTTTTTTTTTTTTTTTTTTTTTTTTT
>CM052442.1:120871625-120883109 GCA_028533085.1 Varecia variegata | reverse complement strand
TCAAGTGTTTGTGCCATTGGAAGGATACACAGTCATGCATCGCTTAACCAGAGGGATACAGGCGATTTCATGATCATGCAAACATCACAGAGTGTACTGACCCCAAGCTAGATGGTGTGGCCTGCTGCACACCTAGGTTATATGCCTGGTGCTCCTGGGCCACTAACCTGTACAGCATGTTACTGTCCTGAATACTGCAGGTAATTGCAACACAGTGCTAAGTATTTATGTGTGTAAGCATATCTAAACAGAGAGAGAGTAAAAATACAGTATAAAAGATAAAAAAGTGATACAGCTATATAGGGTGCTTCCCATGAATGGAGCTTGCTGGACTGACTGGCTGGAAGTTACTGCGGGCGAGTCAGTGAGTGAGTGGTGAGTGGGTGTGAAAGCCCAGGACATCACTCTGCAATACTGTACAGCTTAGGCGACACTAAATTTGGAAACAATATTTTTCTTCAATAATAAGTTAACGTTGCCAGGTGCAGTGGCTCCACCCTACTGGGAGCCACTTGGGAGGCTGAGATGGGAGGATCGCTTGAGGCCAGGAGCTGAAGGTTGTAGTGGGCTGTGATCACACCACCGCACTCCAGCCTGGGCGACAGAGCGAGATCCTGTCTCTAAAAAATTTTTTTTCTAATTACTTAATGAACCTTAGCTTCATTACTATTGTAACTTTTTTACTTTACAAACTTTTAAATGCTTTTAACTTTTTGACTCTTTTGTAATAACACTTAGCTTAAAACACAAACACCTTGTATAGCAGTATAGAAATATTTTTTTTTTTTTTTTTTTTTGAGACAGTGTCTCACTCTGTCGCCCCAGGTAGAGTGGAGTATAGTGATGTCATCATAGCTCACTGCAACCTCCAACTTCTGAGCTCAAGGGATCCTCCCGCCTCAGCCTCCCAGGATGCTAGGATTACAGGCCTGAGCCACTGCCCAGCCAGCTTTTTTCTATTTTTAAAATTTTTTATTTTTTTTTTTACTTTTTATTTATTTGAGACAGAGTCTCACCCTGTTGCCCAGGCTGGCATGCAGTGGCTATTTACAGGTGCAATCACAGCACACTACAGCCTCGAACTCCTGGGCTCAAGTCATGCTCCTGCCTCATCCTCCTGAGTAGCTGGGACTAGAGGAGTGCGCCACCATGCCCAGCTCAGTTTTCTATTTTTTGTAGAGACAGGATCTCCCTCTTGCTCAGGCTGGTCTCAAACTCCACCCTTAAGTGATGCTCTCACCTTGGCCTCCCAGAGTGCTGTGATTTGGTTTACTTTTTAAGCAGCTCTTAGCGCAGTGGGTTTGTTTACATCAGTATCACCACAAACACATGAGGATACATTGCATCATGACATTCTGATGGCTATGATGTCACTAAGTGATAGGAATTTTTCAGCTCCCTTATAGTCTTATGGGACCACTGTTGTATATTCAGTCTGTCCTTGACAGAAACATTATGCAGTGTGTGGCTGTAATAGATATTTAATGAAGGTTAGATGTTCTAGAAAGAGAACACTGGGGCTGGGCATGGTGGCTCACGCCTGTAACCCTTGCACTCTGGAAGGCTGAGGCGGGAGGATTGCTTACGATCAGCATTTCGAGACCAGCCCGAGCAAGACTGAGAGACCTCTTCTTTACAAAAAATAGAAAAATGAGCCGGGCATGGTGGCGCACCTGTAGTCCCAGCTACTCGGGAGGCTGAGGCAGGAGGATCACTTGAGCCTAAGGGTTTGAAATTGCTGTGAGCTATGATGATGCCACAGCACTCTAGCCTGGGTGCCAGAGCGAGTCTCCCCCCAAAAAGAGAGAGAACATTAGAACATGTTCTCTAGAAAACAGAACATAAGTTGGGAGAGGCTCAGAGTTTTTCATACTTTCCCCCCAACCGTTACATTTAGTCCACCCCCCCCTTTTTTTTAAAGCTGTTGAAGATACATGAAATGTTTTCACAGAAGCTTTTAGCAGATTTGCCTTGAGCAGAACAAACCAACTCTCTGAATATAGGTTCTGAAGTAGTTTCAGACTAGACTTTCTCTAGTTAGGAAGCTTCTCTTTGCTCAAAGGCCTTACTTTAGTGGTCATTTGCTTAATTCTTGTTACCTTTTATTCCTATTCAGATGAGCAGTTTGCAGATCAAGGAAGAGAAAGTCAAAGCAGATACTAATGGTGAGTCCCTAGTAACGACAAGCTAGATGAGGTTACGTGTGGGCTTCTGCTTTGCACTCACGGCTGCGATGTACAAAGGAGCTTTCATTTAGTATAACTTTTGGCAAATGTTGTACAGCTAGGAAATTAGGTTTTGTTACTGAGGAATATGTCGGTTTTCCGGATTTTATCTAGCCTCTGACTCCTTAAAATTAAGGATCACTATTGGATTGTACTGCTGCTGTTCACTTGATAATGTTTCTTTGAAATTTTTTATTTGACTTTTTGAAAAGTGAATCTGTGTTCAAAACTCAGAAAGTATTAATATAAAAACATGCAAGGATTAGGGCCCACCCTAGTGACCCCGTCTTAACTAATTGCATCTGTAACAACTGTATTTCAAAATAAGGTTTCATTCTGGGGTACTGGTTAGGACCTCAGGGGAGGAGGACATAATTCAACCCATAACATTACCCCATCCCATAAGTAACCACTGTTATTGGATTTTTAATATTCTTCCAAAGTTTCTTTATGCAAAGCAAATACAAATATAAATTCTTGTATTGTCTCTTTCTTTTTTAAGCAAAAAGTAACATGATATACGTAGTACACTTACTTTTTCACTCAACAATGTATCTTGGCAAGCTTTCCTTATGGAGCTTCCTTGCGCTCTTTTATAATACTGTATTGTGTCAGTATACCATAATTTGTTTCACCAGTCATCTATTGATAGATGTTTGGGTTGGTCCCATTTTTTTTTGCTGTTATAAACAGTGCTTCATCTAATAACTATTAATATAAACTTAATCTTTATACATGAGTGCAAATGTGTTTGCAGGGAAAATTCCAAAAGATTTTTGCTAGGCCAAAGGTATATGCATTTGCAGTTTTCAGCAGTTTTCAAAGTACCTGCCATAGGTATTATGCCAATTTATATTTCTACCAGCAAAGCATGAGGGTTTTTTTTTTCCTACCACCTCATCACAGAATTGTTAGTCAAACTATTAGAATTTTGCCAGTCTGATAGGTAAAAGATGGTAGATTGTGTTTGCTAACAATGCTGTACTTTAACTTAGGATTAGTAAGTTAGAGATGATATATTCTGATCACTGAAGTTAGTTAAAACTTCTAGAAATTTAAAATTGTCTTATTCACTTAAAAACTTCCCAGAAATAAAAATCCATTAAACATAAAGAAATGCCAACTATTTATATTTTGATCACTTAAATAAGTTTCAGTATTTTCATCATTCCACCTTTTAGGTAGGTTTAATATTTGCCTTCCTAACTATAACAACTGTTTTGCTGTCTAGGTGTTGTCAAAACCAGTACCACTGCTGAGAAAACGGATGAAGAAGAGAAAGGTAACTGCTGTTGGCCCGTGGCAGAGGAAACTGAGTAATGCAAGAGAATGTTGAGAAACTGGCAAGAGACAGTATGACCCAGGGCCTGCCCTCCTGGAGCAGGAGGCACTCTGAGCTTCAGGATCAGGGAGAGGAGAGGAATCAGTGAGCTAGGAGGAGACCCAAGTGAGTGTGATGTCCCAGAAGCCAAAAAGGAAGTGTTTGTAGAGTGTCAAATATAGGTAATAAGTTGATTAAGAGAAGAACTAGAAATTGGCCATTAGGCTGATCTGGCAGCGTGGAAGTCATTGGTGAGCTTGACAAGGGCTATCGAAGTTAAGCAGGGAGGTTAAAAATAAAAGGCCTGTTCGCCAGGCGTGGCGGCTCAGGCCTGTAATCTCGGTGTTTCGGGAGGCCAAGGTGGAAGGATTGCTTGAGGCCAGGAGTTGGAGAATAGCCTGGGCAACATGATGTGACTCCATTCCTACCAAAAATTTAAAAATTAGCCATGCATGGTGGCCTGCGCCTGGAGTCCTAGCTACTTGGGAGGCTGAGGTGGGTAGGTCACCTGAGCCCAGAAATTCAAGGTTGTAGTGAGCTGTGATCCTGTCATTGCACTGCAGCCTGGGTGACAGACTGAGACCCTGTCCCTAACAAATGGTGGGAATGATCCAGTGGAGCAGGAAACTGATAATGCAAGAGAGTCAGTGTTGAGAAAAATGTCCTTCTGGGTAGGAAGGGACGAGAGCTATTATACGAGCAGGGAGGTTAGCCTGAGGAGCACGGGCTGTTCATCCGGTCACAGGAGCCGGCACCAATGCAAGTGGCTGTGCTGCCTCGGTCATGAGTGAGCATGCGGAGGGGTCGTACGTTTGAGAAGACAGGAAAAAGTACAAATGGGGGTTTGAGGAGAAGAATGTATGCGTGGACTGTGGAAGCAAAGACTTGCTGGGCAGCTCTGCCCATTTGAGTATAGTGGTCAAGAGTTTAAAGTGAGACCTGCCGTTGTGACTGTGCTTTTTCTCCAATCATGCGTGGCTGCCCAGGTGCCAGTGTGGAGAGGGGGAGGAAGTGGTTTTACAAGGGTGGGCTTTGCCAGAGGAGTATGAAGGGAATCTACTGGTTTCTTCCTGGCAGAGGACCGAGCTGCCCAGTCCTTACTCAACAAGCTGATCAGAAGCAACCTTGTCGACAACACAAACCAAGTGGAAGTCCTGCAGCGGGATCCAAACTCCCCCCTCTACTCAGTGAAGTCTTTCGAAGAGCTTCGGCTGTGAGTGTTTGTTCCTTTGAATGGCTGTTCCTTGCCAGTCCCTCTGCGTAAAACTTAGCATCTCAGAGATTCCTGTGCGAATTTCACTTTCTACTTTTACTGTAAAAAATTAATGTATTTTCTTCTTCGAATAGGTTATAAGTCATATGATTCAGAAGTCAATAAGCATGAAAAAATTTACAGTAATAATCTCCCACCCTTGTCTTTTGGCTACCCAGTTCTTCTCCTCTTGGTAGGAATTTTTAAATGCCACAAATTTATTCATTATAGCTGAAAGTCTTTTTTCTTTTATGCTCTTAGAACTTTCAATAAAATATTGGCTGACAGGTGATTTCTGGATGTCAGGAACATTTCTTATTAGGTAAGCCCTTTTGTTAGACTCTAGGGTTTACGGTCTTAAGAACAGCTTATCTGTTTCTAGAATAAAATCCGTCAAAAGAGCCTGGGTTCCTGGTATCTTCAGTGGAAAGCACCTTTGGCAGTCCTGGAATAAAAAAAAAAAAAAACCCAGAATGAAGCTTTAAAGGACCACTTTTATGGCATTGTGCTAAGAATAACTTCTAATTTGTCATTATTTTAAAGTCAGAAAATTACGAAAGGTCATACTGTGTTTTTTGTTTTGTTCAGTATGTTAGTAAGAGGTCTTTATGGCTCATTGGTTTACATACCTGCCATTGTCCATGGTGTTATGAGGAACACAAGACATAGCTACCATTCTTGCCGTCTGCCTGGATTGCAGTCAGAGACAAAACTAGCAGGTGACTAAGAATGTGGGGGAGTAGATGGATTCTTTGCCTTGTTCAGCAAAATCCACATTACGCCCGCTGTGGGCAAACAGACACCACATTCCTTCTAACTATTACCAATGAGTAAGAGATACTTCAAATAAGAGAGCTTACTAGTTATTAATGAAGTAATTATAAGGAACACTTTTTTTAAAGTGTGACTTTTTTTAAGCATTTTCTGGAAATTATACTTTTCTATGTCGAGTGCTTTATTAAAAAAATTTGTCATGTCTGCTTCTGTTCTTAAACTGTGTCAGGGCAGCTGGATGTGCTCTCTTGTTTCCTGAGACTGACATTTTCCAAGTGTCAGTGGGTTTTCTTTTAAGATCCTTTCCTTTAAAAGCCTTCAGTTCTCAATTTAATGAATTGTCCTCTTTGAAAGGCAAGTTCTCTCTGATTTAGTTGTTGGTAGCAAAAGGAAATAAACAAACCTAGGTTGTCTAATATAACTTGGTCTGTTTTGTACTTAGAAAGATTTGAATTAATCTGAAAAATGAAGGAAAACTAATGAGGCAGTGGAAGCTATTGGATCGTCTGAATTGTGGTTAGGTAGTGTCTATTTCCTTGATGACCACATTAGAAGCTGCCATGTGTCACAGCTTTTTCTTCCAAATGAAAGATGCCAAAGGTTATGTTTTTAAAGTTCTTTGTGTCTGAGAACCAACATGTACCAGAGGAATTTGCCTTTTAAAGACCCTGTTAAACTCTAAGGAATGCTTAGAGAATAGAATTCTTGACTTGGTCTGACTTTTCTTTTTTATTTTATTTTATTTTGTTTTATTTATTTATCTGTTTTGTACAATGGGCTCAACACTGAGGAAGGTCTAATTTTTCTTTAGGAACAATCTGATACGGTTTTTGTTAAACACCCCCTGTCAATTTAGAGGTGGCATAGAGTTTATTATAAATGTAATGTAAGAACAACTTTAATTAATAATTCTCATGTAGCTCCTCGATAGGAAGTTGGTGTTTTTCTATTCCTGATTTCGATTAGACCTAATGTCTAAATCTGAGCATTTGCAAAGTTCAGTGTGATAACTGAACTGCCTTTACCTATTTACTGTATATCAGCTGCTAGAAACTGGCTTCGTCAGTTTTCTTACCTGTTGAGGGTCCTGAGCGTCGGCACAGCTGGCTTTCGAAGGGCTGTGGAACACAAAAGGACTGTGGTTCAATTTTAACACGTGCACGGAGAAATTAAAACCGAAATCTCCTGCTCTGAAGAGACTTCTAAATTTAACAGTAGAGTAAGCAGTGTTTATTTTAATTTATTTCATGCTATGAGTTAATGACTACTAGCACCCTTGCTGTATCCAGGGAACACTTATTATCCGAGGCAAGCAGATTTGTGGGTCTGCTGAAAGCATGAATGTCTCCAGGAGAGGAAACCAATCTGTATTTTATGAATTATAGAATAGTTGCAGATTAAAATTTCATAGGGAAAGATGGTGGTTTGGTTTGGTTTTAGATAGTGCTTTTTAAGACATAGGAAATTATGTCTGACAGAGGTAGGAAGCATCGGTCCTTGCTAGATACAGGGAACAGTAAGATTCTAGGCCTTCTGAAACAATTTCAGCTACTGGGAATCCATCCATCCTCTGTCTCCTTGGCCTCCTAGAAAACCGCAGCTTCTCCAGGGAGTGTATGCCATGGGCTTCAATCGACCATCCAAGATACAAGAGAATGCGTTACCCATGATGCTTGCTGAACCGTGAGTATTCGGAACCAAGGACGTCCCTTTTAACTTTGATTAAACAAAGTCTTCCACGAACAGCTGTTGTGCCTGAGAACAAAAGGGGCCGTTTGGGGCAAACTCTGTCCTCAGGAAAGCAGCTTGGGCAAGTGCAGTGAAGCACGTGGAATTAGATACAGTTTCTGCCCTTCTGCACTTCACAGTAAAAACTGATAGAAAAGGTCGTACTTATCTGGGCACAGTTCTTATTCTGTACTCTTGATTTCCACAGGGCTCTTGGGGTAGAAAACTAGGGGTACTCTAGCTGTGCTAGAGTCTAGAATGATGATTTCTTGGTGTGAACCTGTCTAAAACAATTATTATTTCCTATTTAAGCTGTTTTTTAAACAATATATAAAAAAAGGTATCACAGTGGCCAGGTGCAGTGGCTCAGACCCGTAATCACAGCAGTTCGGGAGGCTGAGGCAGGAGGATTGCTTGAGCTCAGGAGTTTGAGGTTGCTGTGAGCTAAGTTCCTGCCACTGCACAGCAGCCTGGGCAACAGAATGAGACCTTGTCTCAAAAAAACAGTGTCAAAGTAATCCGTGCTCAATGCAGAAAATCTCAATAATATAGAGAAGCATAAAGGAGGAGATACTCCTTCCACCCAGAAGGAACACTGTTGCTTTCTTGTGTTTAATTTCATTTCTGTTATTCCTTGATGCAGCCCACAGAACCTGATTGCCCAGTCTCAGTCTGGCACTGGCAAAACAGCTGCCTTCGTCCTGGCCATGCTCAGCCGAGTGGAAACGGCAGAGAGATTCCCCCAGGTGAGGGCTGGGAAGTCGGGCAGCCCTGGCTGGCCTGCCCCGGGAAGGGCAGCGCCACCTGGTGGGGGAATAAGAGAGAGGGCTGAAGCTGTTGACGCCTCAGGCAGAGGTGGTTAGCACACCAAGCGCCGACCTGGGCAGGAGTCATTTGGAAGCCGCAGCCTTCCCCAGCGGCTGTCAAAGGCCTCCACCAAGCCAGGGTTCCTGCTGAAGGCTTCGCTCTATAACTGAAAGGTGGGCCTGGTTGGAGGATGCAGGTCCCTGCACTATCACATGGTAATAACATCAGCAAACTTGTTGCTAAGCTTGTCGTTTGTTACTAAATGTCTCTCCTAAACTCATCCTTTATGATTTCTCCGTCAGTGTTTGTGCCTCTCCCCAACATATGAGCTGGCACTTCAAACAGGAAAGGTGATCGAGCAGATGGGCAGATTTCATCCAGAACTGAAGCTCGCTTATGCTGTGCGAGGCAATAAACGTGAGTATAAGGGCTGAGACCTAAGCAGTCAGCAGGGTAGGGCGGTTGGTTGAGTGTTTGAATTTTGAAGATGTGATAACCTTATTCAACTTTTTAGTTCAGTCTGACCCTGGAGTCTAACTGCGTGCCTTTTAGCAAATCTATTTAAATACCTGCTAATTTGTTAACAATCTTGTTCTGTCTTAAAATAAGATTTTAAGTTGTCAAAAGTCCCTGCATGGCTCATGGATTTCTTCACCAAAGAATATGGGGTTTTGCATTTGGCATCCAAAGTTACGGGACCTGAGAGGGATTAGGACTTGAGGATGGTCGGCTGGGGTCAGATGCCATCCTTTAAAAGTAAGCACAGGCCGGGTGTGGTGGCTCACGCCAGCACTCTGGAGGCTGAGGCTGGGGGATCGCTTGAGAGCAAAGTTGATACCAGTCTGAGTAAGAGCTAGACCCTGTCTCTGCTAAACATAGAAAAAATTAGCTGGGCATGGTGACATGCACCTATAGTCCCAGCTACTTGGGAGGCTGAGGCATGAGGATCGCTTGAGCCCAGGAGTTTGAGGTTGCAGTGAGGTAGGATGACGCCACTGCACTCTAGCTGGGGCAATAGAGCGAGATTCTGTCTCAAAAAAAAAGAAAGAAGAAAGAAGGAAAGAAAACCATGGTGCTTTGGCATGCAGCAAAAGCACTTTACCCAGAAATTGTGAGGTTGGGTATTTTGGATATTTTTGTGTGTGTTTATCTGATATCTGAAACTGATGAGTGCAACCTAAGTGAAATGTACCAGAAGGTTGTGACAACATGTATCTTCCTAGATTGTTGTGTAACATGGGACTTCACTGTCTGTGTGAGGGTCTATTAACTGTATTTAATGTATCATTTTTTAAAGGTTCTAATTTTGACTGACAGCCAGTGGGCATTGAGAAACTACGATTGTGTTAATTTAAAGCTTTTCCAGTGGAGATTTTTTAGGTAGGTTTCAGATTTTTGATATTTTAGTATCTAGTATTTAATCTTTAATTTTTTAAATTTTTAAGATAGTTAAGACAGTAACATGTTTCAAAATTGAAGAGAATCTATGATAGAAACCTCTTTCTTGCTTGCCCCCCACCACCTAGTTCTCCATCTAGAGGCAACCACTACTAACCAGTTTGTGTCCTGCCAGAGACGTTCTGTGCTGCTGTAAGCAAGTAGTGTGCATATGCACGTGTGTTTGTGTGTGAGTATGCCCTGTCCAGGTAAACTCACACGTATCTTTTTCACTCTTTTTGGTATATAAGGTACGAACTTTTTTCGCTTTTTGCTGAGGTAGGATCTCCCTGTATTTCCCAGGTTAGACTCAAACTCCTAGACTCAAGTGATCCTCCTGCCTCAGCCTCCCGAGTAGCTATTTTTAGTAGAGACGGGGTCTCACTCTCACTCACAGTGGTCTCGAACTCCTGATCTCAAGCAGTCCGCCCACCTCAGCCTCCCAGAGTGCTAGGATTACAGGTGTGAGCCAATTTTAATAATTTTGGAGATTATTTCATATCAGTTCCTAAACACTTTTATGGATGTCATCCATTGGGTGTATCAGACTTAATCAGTTACCTCCTTACTGCACGCATATTCTTGCACATGTTACTTTATATGTTACTTCATATTAATACACCTGCAGGGTTACTTTCTAATAGTGGAAGCGTTGGTCAAAGGGTATATGCATTAGTAATTTTGATAGATAGTTTTAACAGTTTCCCACCAGCTGTAGTTTGAAAGTAATGTAGTGTTTTTTTTCTCTCTGAGAGACATTCTGTTGCCCTGGCTAGAGAGCAGTGGTATCAGCATAGCTCACTGCAACCTCAGGATCCTGGGCTTAAGACCTCCTCCTGCCCCAGCCTCCTGCGTAGCTGGGACTACCAGCACCTGCTAGCACCTGCTGCTAATTTTTCTGTTGTTTTGTAGAGACAGGATCTTATTCTTGCTGAGGCTGGTCTTGAACTCGTGGCCTCAAGCAGTCCTCCCATGTTGGCCTCCCAGAGTGGTAGGATTACTGCGTCTGGCTGTAATGTAGTATTTTTTAGATCAAAGGGAATTTGTGCTTAGGTAAACTATCTACACAAGGGAGATGTCTAGAGACCAGATAACAGAGGGAAAAATTATTGGACCAGGATCCTGGGATTCCCACTACCAATTTAGGAGGAACCGAGTGAGCTGTGAGTTGAATGGATGATAGGAAAAGAATGAAAGGGAAGAGGTGGATGATGTTGAAGTATGGAAGGTAAGACTTGAGGGAAACTTATGTGTGTTTTGAAGTTTGGGATTAACTACTTCTGCTGGTCCTGGAAGGATGGGCAGGGCTTGGATTTCCAGAGCTGGCTTTGTCTTTGAAATACCCACGGAAAACGTCTTGGGTCTCCACAGTGGAAAGGGGTCAAAAGATCTGTGAGCAGATTGTCATCGGCACCCCTGGGACCGTGCTGGACTGGTGCTCCAAGCTCAAGTTCATCGACCCCAAGAAGATCAAGGTGTTTGTTCTGGATGAGGCCGACGTGATGATAGCTACTCAGGGCCACCAGGATCAGAGCATCCGCATCCAGAGGTAGGAATCTCGAGCAGGGAGGAACTCCCTCCCGATCTGGGGCTGCTTCTCCCTTTAGTACGCCCCCTTCTCGCTTCTGTCGAGTTCTTTACTCTCGGACTTTCAGCAGCATTAGTTTGCTGGGCCATTGCCATGTCGGCACTGACCGTACGTCCTCCCAGCGTATGGGAGGGGAAGGAGACCTGAAGACTCTCTCCCAGCCCTGTGCCTGCCCAGGTCTGCTGCTGCTCGTCCCCGAGATGCTCCTTCCTGGGGACCCAGACCACCCAGGGTGGTGCCAGATGCCTGGGCCTTACCTTGCAGGATGCTGCCCAGGAACTGCCAGATGCTGCTTTTCTCTGCCACCTTTGAAGACTCTGTGTGGAAGTTTGCCCAGAAGGTGGTCCCAGAC
>CM052442.1:120852315-120871125 GCA_028533085.1 Varecia variegata | reverse complement strand
AAAATACACAGGTCTCTGCCCTGCCCAGGAACATGCCACGCCTCGGCCCATAGCAGCCTTCATGTAGCCCCAAAGGCTCCCAGTGCCTGAGCAGGGGCAATGGGGCCCCGGTCACTGACAGCAACAGTCAGAGCCTCGGGGGCAGTGTCATTTGAGTCCCTGGCCCCTGAACCCTCCGGGTGTGCTCCCTGAGCACTTCCATACGGTAGGAAAGGGGGGGCGGGTGCTCAGGGACAACGGCCTCTCTCAGGGCTACAGGAAAACCTACCCCCTTTCCCAACCCCTGCTCCTCAGGAAAGGGTGCTGGGCCGCGGACCCTCCCAGGGACTCACTAAAATGCTCCTGGATCCGGTTCAGGATGTTCATGCTGTGCTTGCTGTCCACCATGTTCACGGCCAGGCCCCTCTTGCCAAAGCGGCCGGTGCGCCCGATCCGGTGCAGGTAGGTCTCGTTGTCCGGGTTCCCGTCCTTGTCCACGGGAAGATCAAAGTTGATGACGACAGAGACTTGTTCCACGTCGATGCCTGCGTGAAGGAGAGTGGGAAACAGAGGAGTGAGGACGGCAGACAAAAACCACCGTCGTCCACAGGTAGGTCAACGTAGACCAACTCCGGGTGGACAGGGTCTAGGACATGCCGACTCTGGGAGCTGGGCACAAGAGAGGACACATACAGACGTAGCAGAATCCAGAGAGCAAGAACAGAACCTTGGCAGGTGCAGTGATTTATGGCGGCAGTGAGAAAGCCTCCGGTAGGTACAAGCATCTGGAGTTGGGTGCCCAGGAAGAGCAGACTCCATCCTCTACCAGTCGGATGCCCCGTACGTTTCCTTCCACAAGGCAGACTCCTGGCTTCTGTGTAAGTTCTTCTCTTACAAAATCCAAACACTCTCTCCCAGAAAGAAATCTCAGCACCAACCCCACCACTCTCCCACCGACAGATTTCTATTATAGAAACAAGGATTTCTCTCCCTAACAGGGCCTGGGACCCCGAGCCTAGCAGACCAAAACACACTGTCTGCTCACCGCGGGCACACACATTGGTGGTCACCAGAACCTTCTCTTTGCCCTCTCGGAAGCGCTCAATCACGGCAGCCCTCTGTTCCACCATCATTTCGCCACTCAGCAGAGCCACCTGGTGGCCTTCTTTTGAGAGCTCCGCTGCCAGCCAGCTAGCCGTTTTGCGGGTCTGGAAGAAAGAAAAGGAGAGAGAAATGAAGGTATCTGAAGAGAATATATTTGATCTGGAGAACTATCTGAAACTTAGCAAGTAAGGGTTAAATTTCCCAAATTGTTAACCTGATGTAGTGCAACAGGAAGTAACAATGTCATCTGGGTTGTAATCTTACAAAAATATTTGGACCATAAAAATATTTAACATGAATATAATCACAAGGAGGGAAAAGTAGAGAAATCCTAAAAGACTACTAGCCTAGACTCTTCAAGATGTCTGTTATGAAAGGCAAAAAGATAAGGGGGAGGAAACTGTTGTAGATTAAGGAGTCTTAAGAGACATGACAAGTAAAGGCAAGGAGCGATCCCTGATTGGCTCTTAACACAACAGAAAGCAGTAAAGATGAGCTGGGCAGGCACCTGTCCTCCCAGCTACTCCAGAGGCTGTGGTGGGAGGATCACTTGCATCCAGGAGGTCAAGTCCAGCCTGGGCAGCACAGCAAGACCTCATCTCTTAAAAAAAAGGCAATAAAGAATATTTTTGGCACACGTGGAGAGTATGGACCATATCTGAGATAATACTATTATTGTCCTTAAAGATGTGATAATGGCATATATTGTTGTTATGTAAGATTATCTCATTCCTTTCCTTCATGTTGAATCAGAGGAAAAAAAAAAAAAAAGATTATCTCATTCTTAGAAAGTACTTAGGGTGAACAGCCATGGTGTCTAAACAAACTTTAAAATGATTCAGCAGAAAGTACAGACAGAAATATGAGCAAGCACAGGGACAGTGCAAGTGTGGCTAATGTTGACAATAGCTGAACGGGTAAGAATGTTCATTTTATCCCTTTTCTGCAGGTTTGAAATCTTGAACCTGAAGTTGTGAGGGCAACTGCTACTGTATAAAAACCCTTATGATTTTTAATCACAATAATAAGTCTTCTAGTAACACAGTATGATTTTTTTTTATTCTTACATCCCCTAATATTTTGAAGTTTTCATCACAGACCTTAAATACTTTCTTAAGTATTTGCTGTTTGACATTGGAAGACTACATATGTTAATTTTGTGACTAACCATCTTGTTGAATTTATTTTTCCTACAAATATCACTTGAATCTCTTGAGTTTTCCAATAATATATCATCTACAAATAAGATACAAAGTTCAGGGGGCCCGATGTTTAGGCTCTGTATCCCTTAGGATACTATTACCACCACTAAAGAAGCTCCTCTCTTACATCTTTACAAAGTATTTCCCTTCTCTCTCTCTATTCCCTTCCTCCCTCTCTCTCTCTCTCTCTAGCACCCAGTGGGAATTGGGGGGGCAAGGGGGAGCAACCCCAGCAGGCCTCCTGCTGCTGCTGCAGCTACTCACATGGCAGAAGATCATGGCTTGAGCAATCGTGATGGCCCCGTAGAGGTTGCACAAGGCCTGGAACTTCTCGTCTCTGCTATTGCACAGGACATAATACTGCTTGATGGTGTCCAGGGTCTCCTCCTCACGCTTCAGTTTGATAACGTTTGGGTCTGGGACCACCTTCTGGGCAAACTTCCACACAGAGTCTTCAAAGGTGGCAGAGAAAAGCAGCATCTGGCAGTTCCTGGGCAGCATCCTGCAAGGTAAGGCCCAGGCATCTGGCACCACCCTGCGGTTTTCGGCGGAAGGAGCAGGTGCACGGGTGCCCCAGCCTGGGTGGTCTGGGTCCCCAGGAAGGAGCATCTCGGGACGAGGAGCAGCAGACCTGGGCGGGCACAGGGCTGGGGGAGAGTCTTCAGGTCTCCTTCCCCTCCCATACGCTGGGAGGGCGTACGGTCAGTGCCGACATGGAAATGGCCCAGCAAACTAATGCTGCTGAAAGTCCGAGAGTAAAGAACTCGACAGAAGCGAGAAGGGGGCGTACTAAAGGGAGCAAAGGGAGAAGAAGCCCCAGATCGGGAGGGAATTGCTCCCTGCTCGAGATTCCTACCTCTGGATGCGGATGCTCTGATCCTGGTGGCCCTGAGTAGCTATCATCACGTCGGCCTCATCCAGAACAAACACCTTGATCTTCTTGGGGTCGATGAACTTGAGCTTGGAGCACCAGTCCAGCACGGTCCCAGGGGTGCCGATGACAATCTGCTCACTGATCTTTTGACCCCTTTCCACTGTGGAGACCCAAGACGTTTTCCGTGGGTATTTCAAAGACAAAGCCAGCTCTCCTCTCTGAGAAATACTAAAGTTGTTGTGTATTTTAATGTAAATGTTTTGCTGTTTGCGCTATTATCAAAAGGAAAGGTTAGGATATCACTACAATGTTTAGTGGACACAAAAACAGACAAAAGTGCTGATAAGACACAAACAATGGGAAAAGAAAAACCTCTTCAGTAGCATTCTTTTCATTCTCTATAATCATTGAATTCTCTCTGAAGTACATTGTTATTTTTTCCTCTGTCAAAACCGTTCCATGGGCCGGGCCTGGTGGCTCACACCTGTAATCCTAGCACTCTGGGAGGCCAAGGCGGGTGGATCATTTGAGCTCTGGAGTTCGAGACCAGCCTGAGCAAGAGTGAGAACCCGTCTCTACTAAAAATAGAAAGAAATTATATGGACATCTAAAAATATATATAGAAAAAATTAGCTGGGCATGGTGGCGCATGCCTGTAGTCCCAGCTACTCAGGAGGCTGAGGCAGGAGGATCGCTTGAGCCCAGGAGTGTGAGGTTGCTGTGAGCTAGGCTGACGCCACAGCACTCTAGCCCGGGCAACAAAGTGAGACTCTGTCTCAAAAAAAAAAAAAAAAAAAAAAAAAAAGAAAAGAAAACCGTTCCATGTAGACTAGGACTACATTTCCTCACTAGCAGACTTTTTCAAAGTTCTTATCTTTCCGATGCACTCTGCCCCTGTGCTCCCCTGCCATATATTTCAAATATGCCAGTTGCCTTTACTTTCCCCCTGCCCAAGTCATTAAATAGTATTTATTATGAAAAGCTTTATCTTTTGAAAGAAACACAAACTGCCTTCTTAAAAAATGTGCTTACCCAAACAGGCCTAGCAGACAATTGCACATTCTCAGCCCTGTGTGGTCTGAAACTGAGAAGAACTTGGCTGTTCCTTTTTTATTTGTTTTTTAGAGATGGTGGGTCTCACTATGCTGTTGGGCTGTACTCAAACTCCTGGGCTCAAGCGATCCTTCTACCTCAGCCTCCTGCGTATCTGTGACTACAAGTGTGCACCACTGCACCAAGCTTTGGCTCTTTCTTTTGAGTCAGGTGGGATAGTGATTTGCTTTTTCATCCCTTAAGAATTATAACCTTAACCAGACACATGCAAACTCCCTCTAGTCACAGACAAATTCTGCCAAAACGTAAATGGTGAGTCAATTCAAAGCTAATAAGAATGCTGCTTCTAACTACAGTTAAACAAACTAATTGTTGCTTCCCACAAAAAAATTATTCAGAATTCTCTGTCCTTCTAACTGGAATCCAAATTGCAAAATTTTAAGTGTCTTATGATTATCTCCCAGTAAGTTTCATTATCTTATTTACTTTTCTCTTCAGAACTGACCTCAAGCAGGCATCAGGATGTCGTACATAGAATCGATTTCTGTGAGTCGCATAGTCATGTTTATTTTAAAGATCCATAAAACTCAACCAAACTTCCAATAACACTTCTAAAATTACTTAAACCTGCCAGGCACAGTGGCTCATGCCTGTAATCCTAGCACTTTGAGGATTACAGGATCCTCACTGAGTGAGGCAGGAGGATTGCTGGAGGCCAGGAGTTTGAGACCAGCCTGGGCTGCATAGTGAGAACCCATCTCTACAAAAACAACAGAAAAAATTAGCCGAATGTGTTGGCACTCGCCTGTAGTCCCAGTTACTCAGGAGGCTAAGGCAGGAAGATCACCTGAGCCAAGGAGTTTGAGGCTACAGTGAGCTATGATTGTGCTACTGCACTGTAGCACACACAACCCTATCTTAAAACAAATAATATAATGAAAAAATAAAAAATAAAATTATTTAAATAATTTTTTGTTGTTGTTGCTTTGTTTTTGTTTTTTGGTTTTTTTTTTTGAGACAGACTCTTGCTCTGTTGCCCAGTAGACTGCTGTGGTATCAGCTTAGCTCACAGCACCCTCACTGTGAGGGCAGGCCACTCAGTGAGTGGCCTCACTGAGCCACTGTGCCTGGCAGGTTTAAACTCCTGGGGGCTCAAGCAACCCTCCTGCCTCAGCCTCCCAAGTAGCTGGGACTACAGGCGTGCACCACTACGCCCAGCTAATTTTTTATATGTTTAGTTGCCCAGCCAAATTTCTTTCTATTTTTAGTAGAGATGGGGTCTCACTCTTGCTCAGGCTGGTCTCCAACTGCTGAGCTCAAGTGATCCTCCTGGTCTCCCAGAGTGCTAGGATTACAGGCATAAGCCACCGTGCCTGGCCAAATTACTTAAATAATGTTAATGATAAAACAAACTCATGTAGAAAAAATGAATAATGAAAAAAGAGTAACAACATAAACCCCCAGAATCAATCGCCATGAACATTCTATGTTTTTGTTCTTCTAATGAAGAGAAAGCAATTAGGCAATTAAACAAATCCAGAATGTAGAACATTTTATCAGCAACTGGTCTGGTCTGTCCAAAATGTCAAATGTAATAGGGAAGGAAAATGGTAGGGGGACAATTCTAGATTGAAAGAAACAAAGACCTGTAACAACCAAATGCAAGCCATAAACATTGATTCAATCTTGGTTCAAAAACAAAACAGTTATAAAGAAACACTTTGGGGACACCTGGGGAAGAATGCAAGTAGACTGGATATTAGTTATCCTAAGGAATTTTTTTTTTTTTTTTTGAGACAGAGTCTCGCTCTGTTGCCCGGGCTAGAGTGCCGTGGCATCAGCCTAGCTCACAGCAACCTCAAACTCCTGGGCTCAAGCAATCCTCCTGCCTCAGCCTCCCGAGTAGCTGGGACGACAGGCATGTGCCACCATGCCTGGCTAAGTTTTTCTATATATTTTTAGTTGTCCAGCTAATATCCTTCTATTTTTACTAGAGATGGGGTCTTCCTCTTGCTCAGGCTGATCTCGAACTCTTGAGCTCAAATGATCTGCCGGCCTCTGCCTCCCGGAGTGCTAGGATTACAGGCGTGAGCCACTGCGCCCGGCCTATCCTAGGAAATTTGTTCATTTTCTTGTTTGTGATAAGGGTATCATGGATATGTCAAAGAATGTCCTCATGAGACATATGCTGTAATATTTAGGAATAAAGAGTTACAATGCCTGCAATTTACCTTTAAATAGTTTAACAAAAATATATACATATAAATGGCAAAATGTTAAGTTTTTGGATCTAGGTGGATAGCATACATGTGCTCATTATGTTATTTTAATTACTGGGTATGTTTTGAAATTTTCTAAAATAAAAAAGAAGCAATTAAGTTAATGATTTAGGATCACATACTCACATTTATTGCCTCGAACAGCATAAGCTAGCTTCAGTTCAGGGTAAAATTTTCCCATCTGTTCAATCACTTTTCCCGTTTGAAGGGCAAGTTCATACGTTGGGGAGAGGCACAGACACTGGTAGGGAAAAAGTATGGAATGAGAATTCAAGATAATAGGTCTTTTGCAAAGGCAAGTTACCATTAGGACTCAGTCATTCCTCCAGTGGAGGCTGAAGGAAAGAATATAAAAATTGAAGTGTACACCATTTGAGAGTCATAAGCTAGAATTCTTAGGAGTCAGAACTCAGGCTGGGTAAAGATACTTGAAAACAGCTACTGGCCACCAGAATACAAAATCTACCAATGAGCAAGGAACTGAAATTCTAACTGGAGACTACCTTCCTTTTCACTTACTCAAAGTTCTCAAAACTTTCTAATGGATGATAGTTGCAGATAAGGAGGTTTTTTTCCTGCAAGTAAAGGGCCAAGCCTATCAGTGTATCCAAGAACTGGCAAACCATGGCAAAAGAAATACGATTTTTATTGCTACTGGAAGATCAACCATATTGTTAATGCCCAATTTAAGGAGTTCTGGTTTGTGTGAATAGTTACACATAGCTTGGCTTTTAAACCATCAAATGGAATTCCTCTTCTATCTATACATTAGTAGAAAACTCACCAAGTCCTTACCTGGGGATATTTATTTGCAGGTTCTACGTGGCTGAGCATGGCCAACACAAAGGCAGCAGTTTTACCAGTGCCAGACTGAGACTGGGCAATTAAGTTCTGTGGGCTGCACAAGAAAACAAACTGTTTAGGAGCTTAAATCTCAGGTAACATTTTAGCTTATAAAAATGGAGAATAAAGCTTAAAAAATGAATATTCAAAATATAGAAGGAAACACTGGATTCTGTAGCAGAGTTATAAATGCTTGCTTCACAAGTACAGAGCACTCCAGAGAGGAGATTTCTGGTGAGATTTGAAGTACTCCATATCTTTTATCTATTCTGTACCCAGCAACCAGTGATTCTTTTAAAATGTGAGTCAGCTCACATCATTTCTCTGCTCAAAGTCCAAAGCTTAAAAAAAGGCATTATCCATCTAGAAAAATGTCATTATTATGACAAAGAACAAAGAAAACTTTGAGAAAATATGGACCTGCTATATCTACTTTTAGACAAATAGAAAAAGAAATTTGAGGATTTAGGATTATATGCAGTAAAATTTTACATAATCACATATAATAGGGATCAATTTTTATAAAAAGTTCATCATGCTCTAGAACTTTATTACTCAAAATTCCATAGGAAACGAGCAGCATTAGCATCACCCGAAAGCTCATTAGAAATGGTGAACCTTACACCTGAGATCAGAATCTCCATTTTAATAAAGCCCTATGAGATTCATATGCCTATGAATGTGAGAGAAACACTGCACCAGAAAACCACCCTAGCAACTGTCCCTTGCAGGTCTCCCCGAACCCTGCTTGGTTTCTGTCTACTATATTTGAAACAATAAATTTTATATACCCATATAATGAAATCATATAAACGTACATGTACCAACATAGAAAGATGATCACATAATTAAATTTTAAAAACACAGCACATAAGGCCGGGCGTGGTGGCTCACGCCTGTAATCCTAGCACTCTGGGAGGCCGAGGCGGGTGGATCGCTTGAGCTCAGGAGTTCGAGATCAGCCTGAGCAAGAATGAGACCCCCGTTTCTACCAAAAAAATAGAAAGAAATTAGCTGGACAACTAAAAATATATAGAAAAAATCAGCCAGGCATGGTGGCACATGCCTGTAGTCCCAGCTACTCGGGAGGCTGAGGCAAGAGGACGCTTGAGCCCACGAGTCTGAGGTTGCTGTGAGCTAGGCTGACACCACGGCACTCTAGCCCGGGGCAACAGAGCGAGACTGTCTCAAAAAAATAGGTTTTCAAAAATAGAAAATTTTCACACAGTAGTAATATAAGAAAAAAAGAAAAAAAAAATAGAAAATTAAAAATGAAATAGAGTTGTATCAGGATACATACGGTTCTGCAAGCATCAAAGGCAAAGCATTCTCTTGTATCTTGGATGGCCGGTTGAAACCCATGGCATAGACTCCCTGGAGAAGCTGTGGTTTCCTACAAAAACAGAGATAAAATTCAATCTCTTTGGCTGAAGAAAGCAGCAAAATACTGGAAAGATTTTTTTCTTTTTTACCATTACATATAGTTTATAACCACCAGTAACTGAGCTGTGCTGAACTGAACACAATGTGTGAATGCAGCTAAAGCTTTTACCTGGAAATTTTTTTTTTTTTCTGAGACAGAGTCTCGCTTTGTTGCCCGGGCTAGAGTGCCGTGGCGTCAGCCTAGCTCACAGCAACCTCGAATTCCTGGGCTCAAGCAATCCTCCTGCCTCAGCCTCCCGAATAGCTGGGACTACAGGCATGCTCCACCATGCCCGGCCAATTTTTTTCTATATGTATTTTTAGCTGTCCAGATAATTTCTCTCTATTTTTAGTGGAGACAGGGTCTCGCTCTTGCTCAGGCTGGTCTCAAACTCCTGACCTCGAGCGATCCTCCCACCCTGGCCTCCCAGAGTGTTAGGATTACAGGAGTGAGCCACCTCGCCCGGCCTTACCTGGAAATTTTAATTATCCCAAAGCAGCTAAATTTTTTTTATAAAACTTGTATTAACTAAAAATGTTCTGCTTTGATGAAAAAATCTGTATAACAGGCCTATCATCTCTATCTAATAACGAGGGGATAGTAATTTCAGCTGGCAAAAAAGGAAACATAAAGGGGAGTCTGAAAGTAAACAAACACTCACAGCCGAAGCTCTTCGAAAGACTTCACTGAGTAGAGGGGGGAGTTTGGATCCCGCTGCAGGACTTCCACTTGGTTTGTGTTGTCGACAAGGTTGCTTCTGATCAGCTTGTTGAGTAAGGACTGGGCAGCTCGGTCCTCTGTTAGGAAAAAGAGAACAGAGATTTTTTTAAAAGTCCAAGAAATCCACCATGAGTTCACCTGAATTCAACTGCCATCTGCATTTTAAGTAATAACATTTATTTGTACTGAAACTTCTAATTCAAGGTACATAATTTTGACTTAAAAATATAATTAAAACAGTTATAATTAAAGAGAAAGGTTATGATACTCGCATCACCCATGTGGGCTTCCTATTCTTCCCCAGAACTCTAACAGCCCTCCTTTCCTGAGGTTTTTTCTATTTCTCCTATCTAGACCCAAATATTTACTCCCCAATTTGCACTCTGTAATATAAACTTAAAATTATAAGCTTAACAAACACATCACAATGAAAAAAAACCCAGGAATTAACAAAGCCTGGATAAGCTGTTCACATCTTGTCATCCATGTTAAATGTGTCAAAATATCATTAAGCTTAATTTTATTTATTGATTGAGACAGAGTCTTGCTCTGTCGTCTGGGCTAGAGTGCAGTGGTTGCTCACGGCAACCTCAAACTCCTGGGCTCGAGCGATTCTCCTGCCTCAGCCTTCCTAATAGCTGGGTCTACAGGCATGCACCACTACGCCCAGTTAAATTTTCTATTTTTTGTGGAGACAGGGTCTCACTCTTGCTCAGGCTGTTCTCGAACTCCTGAGCTTAAACAATCCTGGCACCTCTACCTCCCAGAGTGCTAGGATTAGAGGTGTGAGCCACCATGCCTGGCTCATTAAGCTTAATTTTATTAGACAGTGGAGATGAAATTTATAATTTCTTTTATAATGTTCTATACAACTGTTCAATTGTTTAGTTGTTCAACATAAAATTTCTCCAAAATGTAAACATTAAAATTCCTTCACTTATTAACTATTTATGCCAACTTTTATACTAGCAGTTACTCCTATTAAAGTCAAGCCAAGTTGGGTATAAAAATGAAGCCTGTAACAATCCATATTCTTAGGATGCAGAAGCTTGTTTACATAGCTCTGAGGCTGTGTTACCTTTCTCTTCTTCATCTGTCTTCTCCTCATTAGCATTGGTCTTGACAACAGCACCTTTATCAGACACAAAGTGGCCATCATTCAAAATCACATCTCATACCCAACAGCTGGGACAATTCAAATTCTATGACACTAGAAGTGTAAAGGCCTGGGGAGCAAAAAATAAATGAGGAAACCAAGCCACTGACAAAAACATTTTATATGCCCTAAATAAACAGAAGTATGAGACATTGTTGCTTATGTTTCAGTTCCTTCCTATTTCAGGTTCCCTTACCCTAACTCAAAAACAAATGTTTATTGCCCTCACATAATCAATAGTTCTGAAATATTATAGAAAGATGATTAGAGCAGTCAATGATCAGAAACCCCTTTGATGCTCAACAGAGTATCTATGCAAATCAGATTTTATCAATATGTGAACACAATGCCATTAAAATTCTATGCATATAAATCGTTAATACAAATTTATAGTCAAACAATGTTGTAGTTCTATTTCCCCCCTGTAATACTAAGTACATTAACAAAAATTTAATGGAAATCTTAAACTTTTGATATATATGACTTCATTCGAATAATTAGAATAGGTAAACTCTTAGGTTGCTCAGACTTTATCTATCTCATCCCAAATTGAGGAACTTATTTATTTATTTATTTATGAGACAGGGTCTCAACTCTGTCACCCAGGCTAGAATGCAGTGGTGTCACCATAGCTCACTGTAGCCTGAAACTCCTGGGCTGGGCTCAAGAGATCCTCCTGCCTCAGCCTCCCAAGTAGCTGGGACTACAAATATGTGGCACCATGCCTGACTGATTTTTCTACTCTTGTGGAAAGGGGGGTCTCACTATGTTGCTCAGGCAGGTCTCAAACTCCTGGCCTCAAGCGATCCTCCCATCTCCGGCCTTCCAAAGTGCTAGGATTATGGGCATGAGCCACTGCCCCCGGCCTTAAGGGACATTTAAAAATAATAATAATCTTTGTCAACACAGTCCCATGGTTAGTAATAAATTTAATATTTTATAAACCAAATAGGTATCCTCAGTGTTACATTAAAAACACTTTGGTCATACAATCTGGTTTGTTGATTCCCTAATCAAATGACTGCTGGCATCTCACAGCCCCCTGCCTAGTACAGACACAGTTTTTTCCAGACAATCATTATGCCACAACAGAAATACTAAAGGAAATAACATTTATTTTCAAACTAGCTTTTAGTTACTTACCATTGGCATCTGGTTTGATTTTCTCTTCCTTAAGATGCAAGTTGCTCAACTAAATGGAGAATATGGGGGAGGAAAGTGTCAGGAAAATCACTTAAAAGATTTTGTATTAACAGAGCCTCCCTACTGAAGCTGGGGAAGAAGGAGCCACTCTCAAGGTGTATTCATTTGGACCAATTTATTAGGTTGTTCTACTGGAATCCTTTTGTTTACTACATGTTTGAAAGAGAATAAACAAAATATTCCATAAATACGGCAGTAGGAAAAAAAGGATTGCACAGCTCAAAATCTATACTTTCTATTTACAATTCTGAGAATTATAATTTGTGAGTTTGCTTAACATCCTAAATAGAAACTCTCAGTGGAATATCATCAGTTGTCATTCTCTCATATTCCAAACAAGAGGAATTTAAAAAGATTTTTAAAAATGCAGTCACACTTCAGACAGATAACACTGAGTAGGGCGGACTGCAATGAAAAGCATCTGGGGGTAGGAGGCAGTTCTGTTGCAGAATATGTTTGAGCCATAGACCACAGCATGCTGATATGCATCCTCATAGTCAAGTTGCCTTTCCCTCCCCAAGTTGGCTTTTGCTGGGTGTCTAATAGTTTAATTGAGAACAGGCTAGAGCACCACGGCACACTGTGTAATCAAAACATCCACCAGGATGAAGTAGGAATAGAAAGGAAGAGAGATTAGAGAGACATTTCAAAGAAAGAATTATTAGGACTTTGCTGGGCGTGGTGGCTCACGCCTGTAATCCTAGCACTCTGGGAGGCCGAAGCAGGAGGATTGCTTGAGCTCAGGAGTTCAAGACCAGTCTGAGCAAGAGCGTGACCCCCATCTCTACTATAAATAGAAAGAAATTAGCCAAAATAACTAAAAGTAGAAAAAAGAAAAAATTAGCCAGGCACGGTGGCGAGTGCCTGTAGTCCCAGCTACTTGGGAGGCTGAAGCAGGAGGAATGCTTGAGCCCAGGAGTTTGAGGTTGCTGCGAGCCAGGCTTACGCCACGGCACTCTAGCCCCGGCAACAGAGTGAGACTCTGTCTCAAAAAAAAAAAAAAAAGAATTATTAGGACTTTGATCAAGTATTATAAATTAGGGATATCCTGGCAGGACTAATCTCCTCTATTCCAATGCAAATACCTTAATAACAGGGGATTTTTTTGCAGGGGGGGGGGAGGAGACAGAGTCTCATTCTGTCACCCAGGCTGGAGTGCAGGGGTAGGATGAGAGCTCACTGCAGCCTCGAACTCCTGGGCTCAAGTGATCTTTCTGCCTCAGCCTCCGTAGTAGTTAAGACTACAGGCTAATTTAAAATTTTTTTTTGTAGAGCTGCGGTCTCCCTATGTTGCCCAGGGTGGTCTCCTGGCCTCAAGTAATTCTACCTCGGCCTTCCAAAGCATTGGGATTACAAGCGTAAGCCTTCTTTTCTTTCCTTTCTTTTCTTACCCTCCCTCCCCTCCCCTCTCCTCTCTTTCTTTCTTTCTTTCGAGACAGAGTCTCACTCTGTTGCCTGGGCTAGAGTACAGTGGCCTCATCATACCTCACTGCAACCTCCAACTCCTGGGCTCAAGTGATCCTCCTGCCTCAGCCTCAGCCTCCCAAGTAGCTGAAACCACAGGTGTGACCTACTGTGCCCAGCCAACAATATTTCGATTTTTAATTGCTCTTTGGATCTAGTACAAAGCAGGTGGTCTAGTCATAAGATATTAAGTGGGACCTAAGACATCATCTACTAAATGGTAAAGGATGAAAATCACCACAATCAAATGATTCTTTTTTCCCCAAATACCTCCAGCTTCTTTAAGTCTTGAGGTTCATTTCTGTTGTCCCTCTAAGTCCAAAAACAGGGGAAAGAGGAAGGAGGGTAGTGTGAACTAAAATAAAAATGTTAAGGCTCTACTGCACTGGCTGAGTGAATGGACCCCTTCTTGGCCAAGGGGATACCCTAAAATTGGATTACCTGACATGAGGAGGGAGGTCAGACATGCCTCATCATGCCCCCCTCCCTTCTTGCAGATATTCTTTGTAACTCATTAACAGGCCTAAGGCTGTGTAAGACAAACCCTAAGGTCCACAATTTACACAACAAATGTCAGGTGGCCTCTCTCTGATTAACAGACCTCCTTATGTAAAAACATTGCAAGCCTTTAGACAAAGCTTCATTTTTTAACCAACTACAAGTCAAAGAGTCTTTAAACCCACCTATAACCTATAAGCCCTCCTCCCCCTTTGAGATGGCCCACCTTTTTGGGCCAATGTATGCCTTACATATATTGATTTAAGACTTTATCTGTAATCCCAGTTTCCCTGAAATGTATAAAACCACACTGTAACCCAACCACAGCGAGTCCACTTGCTCAAGGCTTCCTGGGTATGGCTCCAGGTCATGGTCCTCAAATTTGGCTCAGAATAAAATTCTTTAAATTATTTTACAGAGTTTGGCTTCTTTCCTGTTGACAGTGGGAAGGAGAAACAAAAAAAACTGTTGTTGCAATGGGTAGTTAGTTGGGAATAGAGGAGCCCCACTTCTACTCATGGAAACCGACAAGAAGTTTCTGTTGCTTTAGTGTTCGGGAGGGGAGAAGCACAGGGAAACATATTGGAGAGATTGCCAAGAAAAAAACTAAAAAAAAAAAAAGGAAATCATTCAACCTGAGCAAGCTGATTTTAAAAAAGGAAATCATCACAAAGCAGTAAAAATCCTTCATTAATTCGGAAGGATAGAGAACAACACACTAACATGATATATATGAAGCCACCAGCACAGTACATGAAATACGGTAGATGTTCAATATATTTTAGTCATCACCAAAGCACTCCCACACGTCCTGTTAAGTCTAGTACTTGGGATGTTGAGAGAGTGAGACAGTGAGTGAGAAAGAGAGAGACTGACTTATTGGCAATTAATAGCACTCATTCCTATGGTGATAATTACTATCTAATGTAAATCACAAGGCTGAAGTATAAATGAGTTAATGAAGTATAAATGAGGCATAAATATCCATTACTATAAAACACGTTAATATTCAACAATAAAAGAACAATCAATGATAAAGGTCATTTTTTTGAGAAGGGGGTCTTGCTATGTTCCCCAGGCTGGTCAATTCCTGGGTTCAAGTGATCCTCCTCCTACCTCAGTCTCCTTGCTGGAGCCACCCAGCTTGCTTTAAAGGATCCTTGTTTTGTTGATATTGTGCAACTGGAAGTTAACTGTTGAACAATTTGTAGTGTAAAATAAAGTATGTAGGAAAAGTTGGTAGTGACAATGTAAATGAAACCAACAGATGTTGATTACAAATGTATCAACTGTGAAAAGGTTCCAGCAGAATCTAAAAACTACTCAGCCCTCACTTGGCTGTAAGGATCTCAAAACCTGTAACACAAAAGCAGCACTGAAGTTTATGTTACCCACTGTAGTGTCACTGAACTGAATGCTAAAACTAAGTTGAAAGCACAGTTCCAATACCTTTCTTTGCTCTATTTGAATCAAAAAGGAGAAACCAATTTCTCTTGTAACTCCACTGGATACCATTTTGAAACCCAGAAAACTAACCAAAAGGCAAAAAAACAAAAACTCCCACCTTTTTAAATTGCCCAAAGCCCTGTTTTTATAATGACCACATTTAATATTTTAGTTAAGACATTAAAGTAATTGGGAACTATACAGTTACACTTCATTTTATTCAAAAGCTACTTGAGGCATAAGAAGAAAGATTTAGGCCGGGTGCAGTGGCTCACGCCTATAATCCTAGCACTCTGGGAGGCCAAGGCGGGAGGATTGCTTGAGCTCAGGAGTTGGAGACCATCCTGAGCAAGAGTGAGACCCCATCTCTACTAAAAATAGAAAAAATTAGCTGGTGTGGTGGCATGCCTATAGTCAATCCCAACTACTCGGGAGGCTGAGGCAGGAGGATCACTTGAGCCCAGGAGTTGGAGGTTGCTGTGAACTAGGCTGACACCAAAGCACTCAGAGTGAGACTCTGACTCAAAAAAAAAAAAAAAAGAAGAAGAAGAAAGATTTAATGGTAAATGCACTGTTGTAAACAAGGATTGCCTTAGGCAAAATTGTGAAGCAGAAGGCAGAGAAAGTCTTACATATCAGTTCTTGACTCCCTTAGCCCTTTAAATTGAAAAAGAGGTCTCTAATGCAACAAACAGGAACAAGGAAATGCCACTGAGGAATGCAAAAATAAATACAAATTTACAGATTATATAAATATAAATCTAGTTTTCCCTTACCTAAAATGAGTAATGAAACTGCCTGTCAATAACGGGTGCAAGGCAAGAACTGTGGTAAGGGCCTAGCTCAAAATAATGCACAGGTCTAGCTAAAAATAATAATTAGTAACTGCCCCTCTTGTAATTGCCAGTGTGGAGCCACACAACTGGTATCCATAAAGATTCTTAACTTTCTCCCCATAGCCAATGTCCATAATGATTCTTAACTTTCTCCGTGGATAACATCACCTTTTCGGAACCTAAAGGTAGTTTTCAAGGTATCTTCCAGGCCCCGCATTCCGGTGGATCGATTGGTGCACCCATACCAAGAAACTGACTCAACTGCAATTGCGACGTCAGGGTCTGGAACACAGGAAGATCATTTCCACACTCCTATAATTCTGCCCCAATTAATGAACCTAACTACCTAATCCCTTGCCTGCTAAACTTATCCTTAAAAACCCCGTCTCCCAAATTCTTGGAGAGGTGGATTTGAGAAATGTCTCCCATCTCCCAGCTTAGCGATATGCAGAATAAAGACTCTTTCTCTATTGCAATCCCGACTGTCTCAGTACATTGGTTCTTCTCTGTGCAGCAGACAATACAACCCGGATGGGTGGTAACAGTAAGAAATGAAATTTGCTGAATATTTATTTATTTATTTATTTTTGAGACAGAGTCTCGCTTTGTTGCCCGGGCAACAGTGAGTGTCGTGGCGTGAGCCTAGCTCAGAGCAACCTCAAACTCCTGGGCTTAAGCGATCCTACTACCTCAGCCTCCCGAGTAGCTGGGACTACAGGCATGTGCCACCATGTCCGGCTAATTTTTTGTATACATACATATTTCAGTTGGCCAGATAATTTCTTTCTATTTTTTAGTAAAGATGGGGTCTCACTCTTGCTCAGGCTGGTCTCGAACTCCTGACCTCGAGCGATCCACCTGCCTCGGCCTCCCAGAGTGCTAGGATTACAGGCATGAGCCACCGCGCCCGGCCGAAACTTGCTGAATATTTAAAATACAGACTGAACAAAGTAACCTTGCTCTGTATGTGTCATAGTCACCTATGTTATGCAACACCTGTGGGGAGCCTCAGTGAAAGTACCACAAGACATAGCGTTAACAGGCATCTTATTTGTTCAGTTTTAGAATATTGTGATCTATTTACCTGGACATGGATAAGGAGGTTCACAACTAACCCATATAATATGGACAAGTAATTTAAAAGATTCCTGCAAAGAAAGAAACTGTGAATTACAGATAATAAAAATAATAGCTATCACTGATATCAGGCATGTCCACAATTCAATGATGTAGGTACTATGATTATTCCCATATTACAGATGAGAAAACTGAGGCACAGAGAGGTTAAGATCACCTGACTAGCATGTGATGGATTCAGAATACAAATTGAAGTCTGTCTGACTATAAAGCCTGAGGTCTTAACCTCTACATGATAGTGTCTCTCACATATAATATTAGATATGTAATCTCAAAGAAAATACTAACTTTAAAGATAATGTAATTGCCAGGCATGGTGGCTCAAGCCTGTAAACCCACAGTTTGGGAGGCCAAAGCGGGAGGATTACTTGAGGCCAGGAGTTTGAGACCAGCCTGAGCAATATCGCCAGACCCTGCCTCTACATAAAACAGAAAAACTAGCCGGGGCCGGGCGCAGTGGCTCACACCTGTAATCCCAGCACTCTGCGAGGCCAAGGCAGGAGGATCATTTGAGCTCAGGAGCTCGAGACCAGCCTGAGCAAGAGCGAGACCCTGTCTCTACTAAAAATAGAAAGAAATTAGCTGGAAAACTAAAAATATACAGAAAAAATTAGCCGGGCATGGTGGCACATGCCTGTAGTCCCAGCTACTAAGGAGGCTGAGGCAGAGTGATCCTTTGAGCCTAGGCTTCAGTGAGCTATGATCACGCCACTGTACCCCAGCCTGGGCAAGACCCTGTCTCAAAAACAAAAAGAAAAAGATAATATAATGCTGGAGAGGCTTTGGAAAAGTCTGGCAGTTCCTCAAAAGTTAAACACAGTTACCAAAGAATTCAGCAATTCTACTTCTAGATATACACCCAAGAAAACTGAAACTATATGCCCACACAAAAACTTGTACATACTGATCATATTCTCATAGGAGTGGGAACCCTGCTGTGAACTGCGCACGTGGGGGATTCTAGGTTGCACGCTCCACATGAGAATCTAATGCCTGATGATCTGAGGTGGAGCTGAGGCGGTGATGCTAGTGCTGGGGAGCAGCTGCAAATACAGATTATCATTAGCAGAGAGGTGTGACTGCACAATAAATGTAATGTGCTTGAATCATCCCCAAATCATAGCCCTCCACCCCTCCTCCATGGAAAACCTGTCTTCCATGAAACTGGTCCCTGGTACCAAAAAGGTTGGGTACTGCTGTCATATAACTGCAAAATAGTTAACATTTCAAAATTCAAAACCAAAGTTGCTAGTATCATTTTGCTTTTGTGCCAGTTAATATTTATAAGGTCCTGTTAAATGTAATTAAACTGAGAACATCAAATGTAGAGGAAACAGTCTGATACTTAACATTCCAGTACGAAAAAGAACAATGCTCCCCCTCTGGGCTTGACTGCTGTCACCTTGGCTGGAGCAGTCCTAGGTTTCAAGCCTTGACTGCTGGGCTCCTGGCTTCTTGGATTCCTAACTCATAACTCTCTCCAATATCTTACTTTTCTTTTTTGTTTCAGAAATAATCATGTTTTTAAAAATACACAAATGGGGCCGGGCGCGTGGCTCACGCCTGTAATCCTAGCACTTGGGAGGCCGAGGC
>CM052442.1:120789694-120851815 GCA_028533085.1 Varecia variegata | reverse complement strand
AAAAAAAAAAAAAAAAAAGTAGCAAAACGAGCATGTTATTTAAGAAAAAAGGAGGTAAATACGGTCAATCAGTTTCAAGAGGAAAAAGTAGTTGCTTCTGGGGCTGAAAAAAATTGGTGGGAACCACTGTTTTTAAAACCATTTAACTCTTTAAACTATGTGTATATATTACTTTTTTTTATCATTTATAAAAAGTAAGACAAGGTCCTTGTTCTCGAGGAATTCATAGAAATAAGTACTAACAGAAGGAGGTTCAAAGCCTTACTAGAACTTAAAAGTGTTTAGGGGGGAGAAATTAATTCTACATAGTAATGTTTAGTACCTGTCTTGCTTAACCATGTGTCAGGTGCAGAAAAAACAACAAAGTTAAGCAGATCAGGAGAGAATTTACTGACTGCCAAACCTGCTGGCTCCACCATTCATCACCCCGAGCAAGCTGAGAAGGCACACAAACATGAATAAAGACATGGTCCCTGATCCCAAGCAGCTCAGAATACAGAGGTGGAGAATGGCACCTAAAAAAGTGATTACGGTACAGAGTGGCAAGTGCAATCTAAAACCAATCCTGGTTCCAGGAGTACTCACCTGCACTTATGTAACTAACGCAAAGGCGGATGGATAAACAAACCCGGCTCAGGGTCTGGGTTCCATCCCTATCCTCCCCCTCTCTCCTCAACCCGGCCCTGACCAACCTAGGCAGTGTGTTTTCCCAAGGACCAAGTCTCTGGTCCCCTGTGCCTTTTACGGCCGAAGCCAACTCACCGACTCGGCCGCCGCTTCCTGCTCGTCCACTGCCAGGGCCCACGAGTCAGTGGCCATGGTCGCGGACGCGAGGGGGACGCTCGCGATGGCGGACTCGCCAGATGGCACGGGGCGATCTTGGGCTCTGGGCGGGGGGGAGGTCGCAGCAAGCCCGGCTCGGTCCCCACAGAGGCAGAGGTCTTTCGCTACAGCTCTGGGGACCGGAAGCGGCGCGTCCAGTGACGTAGGAGCCCGAGCCCGCCGGGCCGCCCCTTGCCCCATCTGGGCTGCCGCTTCCGTTGTCCTCAGATTCCCACCCTTCATCGCCGCACAGCGCAGGCTTATCAAACTGAGGTAGTTATCTTAAAATGCCTAAGGTCTGCTCAACTGGCTCAACAAAGAACAAAATCACGTTCCCGCCCAGCGCAGTGGCATAGAAGATGCTTATCTAGATTGAATATATCAAAACAGAAAACCATTACAGATAGTCGCTAAAATGCAAAAACAAGCAGAAAGTTGTTTCACTTTTCAGGTTGGTAATTTAAAATGTTCAGGTTTGGCAATCAACGCTGTCAAAATGTGGCAGTATCACTTACAGGAATTTAGTTCTGAAAATACTCAAGGAAGATGCTAGGGCAAAGTGTTCCAGGTAGAGCACCAGAGACAAGAAAGAGCAAGCAGGGTGTGGAACTAAGCAGACACAGTTCCTGGGGGAACTGTCAAGAGGCAGGAATGAAGAGGTCGCCAGGAGGTCGATGAAAAGGACCAGCTTAATGAGAGCAAATGCATGACTTCTGGAGTTAGCTGTGCCTGGGTTGGAATCACAGCTCTATTATGGAAGGGATGCGTAATTGAGAGAATTTTAAAAAGGAAGAAACATCTTGGGCTGTTTGTAGGGGTAAAATAAGGATGAAGTGAAACAACTGTTACAGCCCAATCAGGTTCACTGCCTACTGCTCAGGAGGAAGCCAATACACGAGACAGCAGTGATGACAGCGGAGGAGAAAGAGCTTAACGTCACAGGCACCAACTTCACTCATTTTGCCAATATTCCACTACAATAAGTTAATTTCAAGCAAGGATGGGCTCTATGTGTCATTTTACCTGTACTGTATGGGTAAAAACGTTTTGAGGAAGGGTAAAGCAGTTCCAGGGCATGCTCTACTTGTTATGATTCTTTTCTCCTGCACCCTTAGGGGGCTCATTGGGTAACAGGTTTTTGTTGTTTTGGGCCTTACAGGTGAGGATGTGCAAAAAAGAAAAAGGCAAACAGCCTGGTGAGCCATGACC
The DNA here is from genome assembly GCA_028533085.1 of Varecia variegata. NCBI lineage: Eukaryota > Metazoa > Chordata > Mammalia > Primates > Lemuridae > Varecia > Varecia variegata. The sequence continues at coordinate 120,849,784 of CM052442.1, read as the reverse complement.
AACATCTCATCAAGTCAGAAGCAACCCAGGGAATATTTGCCAGATAATTTATATTGTTTCACAGGCTAAAGAAGGCTAGTAAATTTTCTAAAAAAGTTTAAAGAGGCTAAAAATAAATCACCCAAGGGTCATGACTGTATATGATAGGCGGCACTTGAGTAAACAAACCAACGCCCCCAAACCCCGAACTCACTTGTATAACTGTATCCACTATAGAAAATCGGTAAGATACACAACTAAATGTGGCTGCTTCTCCTGAAGGGCTAGAAGGCTGGGGTGGAAGAAGACTTCCTTTTTGTGTACACATTATCCTCTGAAATTATTTCCCATATACATGTTTTCCTTTTAAAATTGTACTTCGGACAAACAAGAAAGGGAATAATATAACAAACACTTAGATTGCCACCACAGGGCTTAAGAAATAAAACAATTAAGATTCAATTGAAGGCCTCTGCATACTCATTCCATATCCTGAACTTGGTGTTTTCCTTCCTGTACAAACTTTTAGCATGTGTTACTTTTTCTATTAGAAAAACCTTACAAATAAACATCAGGATTCTAGACTCTGCGTCGTCCGCCCCCAGTATACCTGCTCAGTGTGCCACTCCCGAGAAGAAGGAACCTGGTTTCCAAGGTGGGGCATGGAGAGAAGAGTGTTAGGCGAATAAGAACACAGGGACTTGAATTCAGCCTCCAGCATTTACTCCCATGTGACCTTAGGCAGTTTCAGGTTCCCCTGAAACAGTTAAGTACCCACCTCACAGCTGTAAGGTTCTATGGGATCACTAGACTAAGGCCTCAGACCCAGTGCCAGGCCTATGGCGAAGGCTCGATAAATACCACCTATTACTATTATTCCTCTCCCCAAGAGTAGGGGTGACTAAGATACCGAAATGTGGGGTCATTAACACCCTCACAGATACTCACGGCGCCCACAGGCAGGGCAAGCGGAAATCGCCCCAGGGCGCGGCCTCGGACACGGCGAGCAGCCCCAGCCATCGCGTCTCAGCATGGCGGTTACTCACCTCCAACCGCCAGCCTGGCCCAGCCCCAGCCTGGAGGGCGGAGACCTGGGAGCCGCTCCCGCCAGCCAATCAGCTGCGTGGACGCTACAGCCCCCGGGCATGCGCCCCACGGACTCTGGGGCCAAAGACCAGCGCTAGCCTCCAGCGGAGGGCGCTTTTGTTTATTTAGCTTTGTCATTTCTTGCTGGGACCTCCGTGAGGGCAGGGCAGTGTCAGCTTTAATTAATGTTGATTCTTAGGGACTAACACATAGTCACTCATTTGATGAACAAATAGATGAGGCATGCGTTTTATCTGCATTTGAATAGGTGCAGAGACCGCATCTTTGTGTCTAGGCCCTAGGTATTCCAAGTGTAATCTCTCAGGAGCATAGATATCACCTGCCGGACTGTTAGAAATGCCGGATCTCAGGTCCCACCCCAGGCCTATTAAGTCAAGCATCAGCGTTTTAAGATCCTACCCGATACCTATAGCACCTTATGGTCTGGAAAGCACTACATTAGGCAAAAAATGATACTGATACGAGCAATTGAAATGTTTCCTTAGAGACTCTCAAAACAAGTATTCAGCCATCCCTGTTTGACCTTGTAGCAAATAAATGAGCATTCTAAGCCCATTTTATAGATGCTAAAAGTAGGAAAAGTGCCATGGGAAAATTAGAATCTAAAACTACAACCTCCTTAAATATGTTAGTTGTACTATCTTGAGCCCCTTTATCTTCCTCATATCCAAGGGTGATGCTCAACAAATGTTCTTTTGGAGAGCAGGTCGTGTGTATAGGGCTCACTCCCACCTATAGGCCTATTTGCTTAGCCTAGAATAAATTAAGAACTTGCCATAAGTTTCCTAAAAAACACAATTTTTATCTTGCATTAAGATCGCTTTCTTTTTAGCATCTTCTTGACATTATTTACAAGAGAAAAATATCACAGAAAAATATCATCGGATAATTATAGAAGAATGTGACTTTTTTGCCTCAGTTACAATTTCTCTTAATGTGCAATATAGGGAGACCTGTCTCTCAAAACTTACCTTGTGCAAGGTAGTTTTATTTTATTTTGTGAGGGAGTGTCTCTCAATGTTGCCCAGATTGTACTCCACCTCCCGGGCTCAAGCGATCTTCCTGCCTCAGCCTTCCAAGTAACTGGGACTACAGGTGCCCCTCACTACACCCCGCTACATATAAATATTAACTATGATTTTTCAAAGGCAAATGTAAGACCAGATGCCAATTTTGTTGTATCTCAACTACTGTTATATTTCTTCTACACCAAATAGAAGGCTTGCTAAGGGAAGGTGTATCCATGAGCACAATAAGTCAGTATCTTTGAGGTCTGCATGTGATTCTGCAAGTAAAATGAACAGAAGTAGGCCAGGCGCGGCGACTCACGCCTGCGATCCTAGCACTCTGGGAGGCCGAGGCAGGAGGATCGTTTGAGCTCATGAGTTGGGGACCAGCCTGAGCAAGAGCGAACCCGCCCCTACTAAAAAAAAAAAATAGAAAGAAATTAGCCAAACAACTAAAAATAGAAAAAATTCAGCCAGGCACAGTGGTGCATGCCTGTAGTCCCAGCTACCCGGGAGGCTGAGGCAGGAGAATAGCTTGAGCCCAGGAGTTTGAGGTTGCTGTGAGCTAGGCTGATGCCACAGCACTCTAGCCCAGGCAACAGAGTGAGACTCTGTCTCAAAAAAAAAAAAAAAAAAAGAACAGAAGTATACCAAGACCCGTGATCACTACCAAACACATGTTTCCTTGTCCCCTCATTAACTATGTCAACTAAAGTATTAGAACCTTGCATATGGAAACGCCACTAGAAGCCCGCGTCCAACCCCGTCACGTGATGCACCAGATTCCCATCTTTCTTCGCCATTGCATCAGCCAATTTAGAGCCGCCTTCCCAGAAACCAGCTAATGAGCTCATTCGTGCTCAGTTTGATTGGCGTGTACATTGATGTATATTGACCAATAATATCTCGTGGGGTAAGGCGCAGCCGGGCACTTTCCACCGGCGCGCTCTGATTGGACGGGGCGGGGCAGGTTGCGGCTGGCTGTGGCCTGGGGCCGGTATTGCTGCGCCTCTGCGAGAGCAGGTAACCGCGGGCGCGGGGCAGTGGGCTCTGAGGAAGGAGCTAGGGATGGTGATCCTGGGGAGAATCAGGCAGACCTCCGAGAGCTCTGTCGCGCTGCGGAAGAGTCTGGACCTGGGATCTTGGGGGAAGGATCGGCAGTGGCAGCGGGCCCCTGGGCCAGGCCCCGCGTGGCCTCGAGAACCCGAGCCTGGGCTGGAGCGGGAGCCGGACAGTGGCCTTTTGTCAGCCCTCGGGCGCGCCGGCGGTGGAGTGGCTTTGGGTGGACTTGCTGAAGACCGAGACCTTGGGAGGGTTACGGTTGCCTTATGTATCCACCCAAAGCTGAGGTGTTATTTCCCTTGGCTTTAATGCCCGAGGGGCGGGAGGGGGCATAGGAGATAAGGGTGGAGTCCCGCAGTGAGCCATTTCTCTAATTTCTTAAAATTAACTAAATAGCTGATACCACTCCAGGCCTACCTGGACCATCATGTTCAGCTATTACTTTGAGACAGTCTGCATTTCTCGGGGTGCTTTGAAGTGTGTTCGTTAATTCAGACCTCGCTATTAAAGGATTAGCATACCTAATCATGAAATATGTATTTAGCAACCACTGTACTGGATGCTAAGGATATACCGTAATGGTGAGCCCAAAACAGTCATGATTCCCACCGACATGGAACTTACAACCTGATGAGATGGACATTAAAGAAGCGATCAGATGCATGTAGGAATTATGAAGGGAGACACTTGGGGCTATGAGACAGTAGAAGAGGAGGAGCCTGATCAAGAAGGGGAAGCCTTCCTTAGCTATGTTTCTGTGGTATCGGGATATCAAAAATGAGAAATTAGGAAAAGGGAAAGGAGTGGGGGGGGGGCAGACAGCTTGTCTGACACATGACAAGTATGTTAAAAGGTCCTGTGGCTGGAGCCACCGTGTGATTTAAGGTGCCCAAGACCTTTATAGCCCCTGCTGGGAAGTGGAATCTGAGGTCCTGCCTTTGTGCTATCTCTGTATCCCATGCAGCCTTCCAGTATGTTTATATTGAATGAATGAGTGGAGGTGGGGACACAGCTTTAAATAGTCCTAGCCTCCACAGGGTTTATAGTCAATATATTAGATCCTTTTACACAACACTGCAGTTATCTCCATATATGACGGTCTCCCTGTGGAGGACGTAAAGACTCTCTCATTCATCTTGATTTCCAGCACGTAGTATGCATTCATTATGTTGAATGAATAAGCAGAAATGGGAAATTCCTGTAACTGCTCATTTACCTCAGGTAGCCCATCTAAAGGAGGAGCAATGAACTCTGAAACAGCTGTGATGTTGCTGCAAAGTGTCAGGATTACCACTGTAAATTCATTTTGGCCACTGTTGTTAAGATTTATTGAGAGCCATGATGAGGAGGGATGAGGAAGAATGTGGTGTGATGACCTTTCTAAAAACCTAAGCCTTGACTCTTAGCATGGACAGCAAGTCCCCATCTGTGGGAATTGTGGTCAGCTGATTGGCTGTGAGCCAGTATTTCACCATCTTTTTGCCCAAAGGGCTTTTGTTTGAGTAGTGAATTGATTGTGTGGTGAATAAATCAATTGAAATTGTGGTTAAACATAAGTCTGAGAGTCAGGGTCTCATGTTGTCCACTGTGTTCATCTTTACTGTATCTTCCTCATAAGAAAAAACTTTTAAGCCAGTCAACTTAATATTATATTATCCATTCTGTTCCTTTACGGCTTTCCAGTTTACAGATTGCTTCCAAATGCAGGATGGCTTTTTTTTTTTTTTTTTTAAGAGATAGGGGTCTCACTATGTTGCTCAGGCTGGTCTTGAACTCCTGAACTCCTGGCCTCAAGCCATTCCCCCCACCTCAGCCTCCAAAAGTGCTGGGATTACACATGTGAGCCACTAAGCCCAGCCTGTCCTTTTCTAATTCCTGGCTTAAGGCCTGGCACAGAGTAGATATTTAATGCATATTTGTTGAATGAATAAACAGCTTCCCGCTCTGCTTGGTGTGTTGAACCTATTGAGGTTGGCATGGGAAGGAAGAACGGATGGGGCTGCTATCTGCCGGTGCAGCAATGTTTGCTTTGATTTTATCCTTGGACATTACTACAGCTTCCTGGTGTCGTGCCATGACCTGGCTTGAGAAGCCAGGAGTCTTGTTTAGTGCGTACTTATCTTTTAGTTTCAGTTCCTCTAATTTTCCTTCATGTTTTACTTTGGTTAGTTCTTCGGGGTGACTTTCAAGATGGACTCGCCCCTAACAGCAAGTGAAATCCGGCAGCGATTTATAGACTTCTTCAAGAGAAATGAGCACACCTATGTTCACTCATCTGCTACCATCCCGTTGGATGATCCCACTTTGCTCTTTGCCAATGCAGGCATGAACCAGGTAAGGGTTTTTTCCTTTCCTCTTGACTGTTTGTGCACATAGGAGGCAGCAGAACAGTGGTTAAAACACAGCCCCTGGAGTCAGGCAGAGTCCCGGTTCTGTCCTTTACTGGGTCATCTTGCAGAATTTTCTTTATGTTGTGAACCTCAGTTTCTTTGTGAAATGAAGAATAATATTTCCTGCCTATAGGTTGCAGTGAGGAGTGAATAAAGTAATACCTACAAAATGTTTAGCACAGTATTTGGTACATAGCAGATACTCAAATATTAGGTATTATTGTTTTTAATTATTACAATGGAAGACCTCAATACCCATGGATAAGACTTGTTTGCCTCTCAGGAAAAATACAGCCCGCCGTCCAGTTTGTGAAGTTTTGTCTTTTTTTACTCCTGAGGAAAAAGCTGTGTTTTATTAGACTCAGAGGCCGAATTCATCTTGCTGAGCCCTGCAAAAGACTTGTTAATTCAGTTATCATGATTCTCTTTCATCTTGTCGTTGTCCTTGTTTTTTTCTTTATAAAGTAAGTAAGTTCTTCAGGATTCTTTCAGAGCTTTGCTTTCATTTCCTTTCTAGGCCATGCACAGTTTCGTTGATTTTATTTTTTAACTTCCTTTCTTTCTGTCTGTCTATTTCTTTTTTAAGAAATGGGGTCTTTACTATGTTGCCTGGGCTGGAGAGCAGTGGCTATTCACAGGCAAGATCCTGGCAAACTACAACCTTGAACTCCTGGGCTCAGGTGCTCCTCCTGCCTTGGCCCTGGAGTAGCTAGGACTATGGGCGTCCACCACTGTGCCTGTCCCTTTCTTGAAACTATTGCCACCAGTGCCAATCTAGATCCATTGCTGAAGAAACTTTATTACTAATTAGTAAGTTTTGTGTTAGGAGCAGTTGAATTATAAAAGATACTTTGAAAGTTTTATTGATAGAGAAAAGGGTTTTTCTTGTAATAATGGAAGCATCATACAATTACAAAGCAGTTTAAGAGGAGTTTTTCAATTTGTTTGTGATGGTGAAAAATACTTACCAGGCTGTTCCTTGACAAAAGTGGGTTCGGGTTGGATGGTGCTCTCCGGGTTTCCTACGATGATTCTCTTGGAGTCCTGCATAGCCCAGTGGATCTGCCAGCCCTTAGGATGCTCCTCACTGTGGGATAAGTTGACATATTTTTCCTCTCAGATGTCTTTTCTGGCATGGAAAGTTAGAAATGGGGGGAACGTGTTCTACCTTGTGTAACATTGAATATCAAATTATGAAAAGTGTTTTCAGTTATGTGTGAGTTCTGAAATGGTATTTATTAGGCATTTGCCCTTTTTAGGTGCTTTGCTAGGTGCTGGACATGCAGAGATAAGTGAGATCGTTTTTGCTTTTAAGGAGTTCATGATCTAGCTCATGACTGTCCAGAAGAACTTCTTGTAATGATGGAAATGTTCTTTATCTTTCCTGCCCAATATGGTAGCCACCAGTCACCTGTAATTATTGCTCTAGTGTGATCAAGGAACAAAATCTTTAATTATTTAAAATATTACTGATTATTTCATTTTAGTTAATTTAATTTTACATGGTCACGAGGGTCTGGTTACCAAATTGGACAGTGCTGAATCGGACCAGCTAGTGGTAAAAATAAGGCAAAGTGACACAAATAACAGTGATACATCAAAGTATGACTTGATAAATCTTCAGAGCGAGGTCATTCTGTCTCCCAGTACATCCAATCATTCATCAATGTTGTGCTGATTTTACTCCCTTTATATGTCTTAAATTTTTTTCTTCCTCTTCACCTTACTACCAAGCAAGCATATCAATTTTTAGAATAAGTTCTTTCAGAAAGATGATATAAGCCCTGAACGTCAGAGACTTGTGAAGAAGCACAGGTTTCACAGCATCAGCCTTGGGCTCTTATCTCAGATCTGGTGGGCCTTTCCCTGTGGTGGCACCAGCAGTGGTGGGGACCATTAGGAAGCTAGGTCCAAGGAAAACCTGCTCCAAGATAGGCTGCCTCTGCTGTGGCTCCATCAGGCCAGCTGCTTCTGACAAGTGTCTGTACTCCAGGCTGGTTAAATCCACGAACCGCGGTTTGTATGTTGTCTCTTCCTGCCAGTGTGTGGCCACCTGATGTCACCCATAGCTCTTTAAAAGTTGAACTGTTCTTCTTTTTTTAGTTCAAACCCATCTTCCTGAACACCATTGACCCCTCTCACCCTATGGCAAAGCTGAGCAGAGCTGCCAATACCCAGAAATGCATCCGGGCTGGAGGCAAACACAATGACCTGGACGACGTGGGCAAGGACGTCTATCATCACACCTTCTTTGAGATGTTGGGCTCTTGGTCTTTTGGAGATTACTTCAAGGTGAGCTCAGAGCAGGGGAACTGTTGGGGTTTTGAATAAAGTGGTCATTTCCATGGAGGAAACTGGGTTCTAATTTTGCTTATTTTAAAATAGGAAATATGATCACCTGGGAGATTCAGGAATGAAGGGTATTTATTCCAAGACTTCTTGGAAGTAGTACCTGTGATTTGATGATTTCAGTTTATAGTTGGATTTTTCATATAAATTGATCCAAAATTTAGTTGAGTCTATAGTGAGGATATTGTCATTTTTTTATCTGTGTTCTTAGAATCTGGTCTTTTTGTACTCACACTAACTAGATTTGGGTTGGGCCATGTTCTGTATCGTTCTTTTTGTAGGAATTGGCTTGTAAGATGGCTTTGGAACTTCTCACCGAAGAGTTTGGCATTCCAGTTGAAAGACTTTATGTAACTTACTTTGGTGGGGATGAAGCAGCTGGCTTAGAACCAGATCTGGAGTGTAAACAGATATGGCAGAATTTGGGGTAAGAATATAACTTACTTGTTGAGATACAGAGGAATAAAATGATTCCTAACCTCAGTGTAAGAGTGAGGTCTTAAGTGATCTGGAGTGCATCACTATTACCCATTTTGGGGTGTGCATTTTGAGATGCAAGTGGGGGTGAGTGAGAATAATTATCTTTAGATGCATTAATTGCTCCTTTGATCACTCTGTTGAAAGTCCAGCCCATATGTAATTTCTTTATTAAGCAAGCACAGTCTTTTTTGAGTGTTCTGAGTTATTTAGCAACTTTCAGCAAAATCAAATACCTTGGAAATTTTTTTTTTTTTAATTCCATATCCCGTCTGGGCGTAGTGGCTCACGCCTGTCATCCTAGCACTCTGGGAGGCCGAGGCGGGAGGATCGCTTGAGGTCAGGAATTCCAGACCAGCCTCAGCAAGAGTGAGACCCCGTCTCTACTAAAAATAGAAAGAAATTAGCTGGACAACTAAAAATATATAGAAAAAATTAGCTGGGCATGGTGATGCATGCCTGTAGTCCCAGCTACTCGGGAAGCTGAGGCAGAAGGATCGCTTAAGCCCAGGAGTTTGAGGTTGCTGTGAGCTAGGCTGACGCCATGGCACTCTAGCCCAGGCAACAGAGTGAGACTCTATATCAAAAAAAAGAGATAAAAATAAAATAAAGTTCAATATCCCATTTCAAAAAATTTCTCATGTGTTTTTATTTTTCTTACTTTGGAAATGTTTTAATCTTATCAAATTCTTTTTGTATCATTTTAAGATAAAAGATGACTAAATTAGTATATAGAGAGGTGACTTTAAATAATCAGATTTTTTTTTTTAACACTTACACTGCCATATATGTAGTCATTTTGAAAAATGAAGAAACATTCGCAAAGATAACAGTTGCTTAAATTCTGGTCATATTCAGCATAAAAATTTTCATTTTTATGTGTTCCTTTCTAGGCCTTATCTGCATCTTTGCATGTTTTTATTGAGTTATGATCATAGTGTATGTATTTTTTTTTCATTTATTTTTGATATTCTTTGTTCTCCTAGAAAGAACATAGTGTATGTATATTTTATATTCTATGGTATTTTGTATTCTTGAGAAGAGTCGTGTTCAGCTTCTTTAGCCTGCTAAACATACAGGCTTAGCATTAGTCATCACCAAAGGGTAGGGCTTCTTTATAAAAAATTGCAAGGATTTCTTTTGTAGTAGATGCAAGTCTCGACAGAATCCTTATCAGTGGCTATAACTGGGCTTATCTTATGCAGGCTGGATGACAGAAAAATCCTCCCCGGCAACATGAAAGATAACTTCTGGGAGATGGGTGACACAGGCCCCTGTGGTCCCTGCAGTGAGATCCACTATGACCGGATTGGTGGTCGGGACGCTGCCCACCTCGTCAACCAGGATGACCCGAATGTGCTGGAGATCTGGAACCTTGTGTTTATCCAGTATAACAGGTGGCCTTGGGGTCCTGCTCCATTCCTGCTAAGAGCGGCGCCTTTCCTAGAGCCGAGTAGAGAAAGAGGAACTCAAAGCTGCGTGGCTTTCTTTTTGGCTGAAGGCTCTTTTCTAATCTTTGTCTTTGGGGACAGTGGAGCTGTGCTGAAGCAGGCTCCACAGGAATCATGGGATCTTACGGCACTTTCTTTAACTGTTATTTCTCAAGTTTCACCTTTGGTCTCTGGGACAGGACTGGGCCTATTCTTTATGCCCTAGTCTTATCCCACATAATACCTTCTCGAGGGCTCTTGCCATAATGTTATTCTGACTGTAATTTGGGCTGCTGTTTTAGAGCTAATTTCCCTGAAGTTGCCTCGCTCTTAAGTGGGCCCCAGAGTACTTTTCCTTTCTTTCTCCCTCCGCTCCCTTCTTCTCATCCAACCAGGCAGACGCAAATGGCAAATAGCCAGTCTACAAACTGTGCCATGTGAATGAGTTCTAAGCAGCAGGGACTGGTGGGGTGGGCGCCCGAGTCCCTGCTTCAGCTTCCTCTCCCTCTGCATCATACAGGGAAACGGATGGCGTTCTGAAACCTCTCCCCAAGAAAAGCATTGACACAGGGATGGGCCTGGAGCGACTGGTGTCTGTGCTGCAGAACAAGATGTCCAACTATGACACTGACCTTTTTGTCCCTTACTTTGAAGCCATTCAGAAGGTACTGGTCCTGTTGCAACTGTTTCAAACTTCTGGGGAGGTTTCCCGGCTGGACTCTTAGCAGTGCCATCATGACAACGTTATGCTTTGCCAGCCAAGGGGACCAGTTACCGTCTGCCCACTTCATTGTTAACGATGACGATGTGAGGCTCTAGGCACGAGGCAGTGTAATTTGTTGAGTAGGGGGCTGGCTGGAGTCTCCTTGCTCTCCCACTGTCACTGTTCTTGGGGTAGAGGATCTGGCAAGGTGACCATCTCTCCTGATGCTCCTCAATCTTCTGGGAACCTCCCTGGGCAAGGCAGTGCCAGAAGGGCTGTTTCCTAATGGGCCACCTCCTGGTTTTTATCTGCAGGGCACAGGCGCCCGGCCGTACACTGGGAAAGTTGGTGCTGACGATGCCGATGGGATTGACATGGCCTACCGGGTGCTGGCCGACCATGCTCGGACCATCACTGTGGCCCTGGCTGATGGCGGCCGGCCTGACAACACGGGGCGGGGGTAAGTATGTTACACACAGGGCAGCTTTTGGACTGACCATGAGTTTTATGACTCTTTTTGGAACTTAAAGCTATACTTTATTATTGTTTCCTTTGTCTTCTGGGTAGTGGGAAGGAATCTCCCTCCCCAGTTTTTTTAAGGGATGAAGGGAATTTCAGCTAATGTTGAAGAGTTGTATTAAACCTTTGCTGCTCAGTACAAGACGGTAAGGATTGTTATTTAAAGCTGGTGGGATATTGGCAGGGGCAGAGTAGGAGTAAGTATTGATGAGCCCCAGGAAACTGCATTACTGACAGGCAGGGCATCAAGTACGCATCTGGTCTGTGCTGCTTGCTTCCCTCTCTGGGTGGCCAAATATGGAAGGAAAACAAAGCAAGCTTTACCCTAGGTCATCCTTGACTTGTATTTGTGGGTATGTTACTGAATTTTACACTGGAATTAATGACCTTGGGGGATGCCAGAAGAAGCAAGTTTAAGATAAAAGAAAGTCTCTGAAAGAGCAAGACAAAAAGTTGGTCACATTGCCTTGGGTAGAAGTCTCAAGGAACCCCTATACAACCCTCAGCTGGGAATGTTGTCCAGCAAGGGACTTGTTTCTGCCTCTTACAGGTACGTGTTGAGACGGATTCTCCGCCGGGCTGTTCGATACTCCCATGAGAAACTCAATGCCAATAGGGGTTTCTTTGCTACGTTAGTAGATGTTGTCGTCCAATCCCTGGTAAGTATATTTCCCTGCTTAGCTCTTCTGTGCTAAAGGGAGGTAGCACACTGTTAATGAGCATTTTTAAGAGGAGTCATGGGATAGAGCCCCTCACCTCTGTTTCCCCTTTGTCAGGGAGATGCATTTCCTGAGCTAAAGAAGGACCCAGACATGGTGAAGGACATCATTAATGAAGAAGAAGTGCAGTTTCTCAAGACTCTCAGCAGAGGGCGTCGCATCCTGGACAGGAAAATTCAGAGCCTGGGAGACAGCAAGACCATTCCCGGTAAGGTCCTTCTTGTGCCCGTCTCCATCCGGGCTGTGTCATCGTTCTGGCAAAGGCCCTTTGTCACAGACTGAGAGCGGGCTCGCGTGTCTCCAAGGCGAGCATAGCTTGGTTAAACTGCTTTTGCTGTGAAACAGGATTTATAGGAAAATTATAAAGCTAATATATTGTGGTATAAAGTATTCAAACAATACTGAATACAAAAGTATTCAAAAAGTGAAAATCTTTCTCAAACTCATTTCTCAGGGGTAACAACTCTTCAGAGTTTGGTGTATTCAGGATTCTTCTATTTGCATGCAAATACATGCAGGTATTTAGGGGTATGTGTGTATTTTTCAAGCAAAAATGGGAACATTTGGTATATACTGTTTTGCAACTTGCTTTATTTTTCATCAGATGGGAAAATTAATTCCAAAGATGTTTTGTTCTATTTACTGAAGTATCATGTGCACGGGGAAGCTTGATGAGGAACACACTTGTGTTCAGATGTAGAAACAGAACTTTGCCAGGAGACCCTTGTGTTTCCTCCAGGTCAATTGGAAAAGACTTGATGGGTTTTCTGACAGGCACACAGGGCCAGTGCTGACTTGCCTGGGCTCTTAAGGACCCGACCTCTGTCGGTCCTAGCATCCTCCTGGGGCGCTTGGCATGGAAAGGAAGAGGCCATCATGCTATTTTGACACAACTCCTTTGTGCTGTGTAGGAGACACTGCTTGGCTTCTCTATGACACCTACGGGTTTCCGGTGGATCTCACTGGACTGATTGCTGAAGAGAAGGGCCTGGTGGTAGATATGGATGGCTTTGAAGAGGAGAGGAAAATGGCCCAGGTAAAGAATTTGGAGAGTGAGCAGGAAACCCCACACCTACCAAGCCAGGACGTGGCTGCAAAGCAAGCCATGGAGGGTTTCCCTCCATTCAAGTCCGTGAAATTCTTTCTTTCCCTAGACCGGTGATTCTCAACTCAGGGCGATTCTGCCTCTCAGGGGGCATTCGGCAATGATGTCCTAAGACATTTTTGGTTTTCACAACTGGGGGCGGGATGCTGCTGTCATCTGGTCAGTAGAAGCCAGGGATGCTGCTCAACATCTTGCACTGCGAGAGCACAGCCCCACACGAAAGAATTATCTGGCCCAAAACGTCAGGAGCACCAAGAGTGAAAAATCCTGTTTCAGAGCTTTACCCTGGCAGAGTTTAGCAAGTTTGAGTTCTTTTTCTCCTGCTTCCGGGTAACTTATGCTTGTTTCTCTATCTGGCAGCTGAAATCACAAGGCAAGGGAGCTGGCGGGGAAGACCTCATCATGCTGGACATTTATGCCATCGAAGAGCTCCGGGCAAAGGGGCTGGAGGTCACAGACGATTCCCCAAAGTACAATTACCATTCGGACTCCGGCGGTAGCTACGGTATGTTCTTGTGCTCTTTTTGCTTCTGAACCTTCTGCCCCTTATCTGGTGGGGGTTGGGGAGCTGTTTCTCAAGATTAGGTACCAAACAGATCGTTGACAGCCTTTCCTGTAGTGCTACAATCATGCTGTGCACTTCTGTACTCATCAGCACCCTTAGCTGGTCGTTTTCTTAACTCTTTATTTTGAAATAATTACAGTCACAGGAGTTGTTAAAAAAATTATAGGGAGGTTCCACGTATCCTTCATGCAATGCAGTTTCCCCTAATTTTAACATCTTGTAGAAAACCAGGCAGTTGACACTGATATGATCCACAGTGGCTGTTGAATTTTGCATCAGGATAATAGCATTCTAAAGTTAAAAAACAAAAGAAATTAATAGGCAATACATGTTATTTCTTTTTGCCCCGGCAGAGAACAGTCATACCTAAAAATCTATCCAAGAAAGCCTGCAGAATGAATACATTCTTTGTGAGTTGACCTTGGACTTGGGGATGTATTACTACTCTTCTGCTAATCAGATTCACTTAGTTTATGCTCAGTAGCTCAAAGTTAGGGTGACCAACTGTCCCAGTTTGCTCAGAACTGTCCCAGTTTTAATAGTGAAAGCCTACATGCCAGGAAACCCCTCAGTTATGGAAACTGGGACAGTTGGCCACCCTACTGAGTGTTGCATTCTCCGGTAGAAAACCAGTGTGCTAAGCCCTGTCATGCAGTATAATGGGCTTGCTTCCAAATTAAAATTGGACAATTAGGACCTAAGAAGAGTTTGAGAAATAGAATCCAGCAGAAGCCAGCTAAGAATGTGTGAATAAGTCATCGACCCTGTGTTCCCTGTTCTGTGCATTTCCATCGAGCAGTGTTTGAGAACACAGTGGCCACGGTGGTGGCTCTGCGCAGGGAGAAGATGTTCGTGGAAGAGGTGTCCACGGGCCAGGAGTGTGGAGTGGTGCTGGACAAGACCTGTTTCTATGCCGAGCAAGGAGGGCAGATCTATGACGAAGGCTACCTGGTGAAGGTTGACGACAGCAGTGAGGACGTGAGCCAGCAGTTCTTCCTCCTTGTTAGCTGGGAGCGGGAGGTGGGGATGGCAAACGTGGAGCCAGGCAGCTGCTCTTGCTCCTCAGTACTCGGGGCCTTGGGGAGCAAACCCGACACACCTTCCATTGGGGTTCCATTGTCAGGGTTTCTGAAGCTGAGGGAGGTACTTGTCCCTGTTACTTCCCGGACGTTGGGTACCGTTGTAGGAGTATCCTTGCAGCCAGGGTGCAAGGTTCTGACATGCTTTCCTTATAAATAAAGAGGAGCAGCTCTCTGGAGGGCACGTGTCCTTGTAGAAAAACTCAGCTTCTAGCTCTGCCACTGCTGAGTTTGGTCTTGGATGAGTTACTCTGTCTCCCTAGGCTCTAGGTTTTTTACGATGGCTTTTGAATTCTGTAAGATTCTCTTTAATATTGTGTGTGTGCATATATGTTTCATTATATATAATGGTATTAATTATATATGTGTGTGTGTACACACCACATTAGAGTGTTAGAGTATCTATGTATGTGTACAATTTATATGTGTAAAGAATTTTTTATGCATGTGAATTTATATGTATACATATGAGGGAATTGATATAGTTTTCAAGATTTTTATTGGTCTCCTCCTTGACTCTTAGAAAACTGAGTTTACGGTGAAGAATGCTCAGGTGCGAGGAGGGTATGTGCTACACATAGGAACTGTCTATGGCGACCTGAAAGTGGGTGATCAGGTCCGGCTGTTTATTGATGAGGTGAGTTGCATTATTCTGTCCCCTGTTGGATCTGGATAGTACTCTCCTCCTTCTCTGGCTTTTTTTTTGGGGGGGGGGGAGGGGGACACGGTCTCCCTCTGTTGCCCAGTCTAGCGTGCAGTAGTATCATCATAGCTCACTGCAGCCTCAGACTCCTGGGGCTCAAGTGATGAGTCACTGGGACTACAGGTTCGTGCCACCACACCTGGCTAATTTTTCTATTTTTTGTAGAAACAGGGTCTTGCCATGTTGCTCAGGCTGGTAAGTGCAGGAGTAAATTTTGGTGCATTTTGTGGATTGTGAAGGATGTAACTGAGGGTTAAATCTGTGTGTTCCCAAGTCAGTGATTTCTCCGGTGATTTAGTTGAGATCTTAGTAGATTTGTTTTCATGGTTCGCTTTTCTAACCTCAAATACTTCCTTAGGAGCCAAGGATCCTGTATTAAGAACTAGGCTCTGTTGCATGTATCAGATCCAAGATAAGAGTAGCTCAGAACAGGATAGCAAGGTATATTTTGCACCTAAAAGTTCAAGCTATTACAAAGGCTCTGCCTCACAGGGCCCAGCTTCTCACTTGTCGCTCCACCCTCATTCCTGAGGTGTTGCCCTTGATTTCAGGGTCCAAGAGGGCAGCTGTCAGATCCATTGTTTGGGCCAGGATTGGTGAATTTTTTTGTAAAGGGCCAGAATAGTATATATTTTTGGCTTTGTGGACTATATGCTGTTGGTCATGATTACTCAACTTTGCTGTTGTAGCCCACTAGCAGCCATAGACAATATGTAAACAAATGGGCATGGTTGTGTTCCAATAAGCCTATTTATAACAATTTATAAAAATAAACAACAGGCCAGATTTGGCCCATAGGCCATAGTTTGCTAATTTCTGTTCTAGGCAGTGGACGAGGAAGAGGGTTGGGGATGGCATGCCCCTTCTCTTTAAGGGTGGACATCATTTCTGCTCATAACCTATTGACCAGAACTGAGTCACATGGTCACACTTAGCTGCAGGGAAGCTGGGAAATGTAGTCTTTATCCTGGGCAGTCATATGTCTAACTTAAAATTCCAGTACTGGGGGAAAGAAGGGGGAACGAATATTGGGGGACGACTAGCAGTCCGGTGCAGACCTCTCTACCAGCCTCCTCTGCCCTCCATAGCCCCGACGGAGACCTGTCATGAGCAACCACACAGCTACCCACATTCTCAATTTTGCCCTGCGCTCGGTGCTTGGGGAGGCCGACCAGAAGGGCTCGCTGGTTGCCCCTGACCGCCTTCGGTTTGACTTCACTGCCAAAGGAGCCATGTCCACCCAACAGATCAAGAAGGCCGAAGAGATCGCTAACGAGATGATCGAGGCTGCCAAGGTAGGCTGGACTGTGTTCGAGCTTTGCGTCATGACCTTCACTCTTTCCCGCACCATCACTGTCCACAGAGGCTCAGACGCTCCCACTCTGTTGGGCCAGATTCTGTCCTGCACATAGAGTTGCTTAAAGCAGCGATTCTCAAACTTTGCTTCTGTAGGGGGCAGTGCTGGTGTCTTGGGAGGGGAGGGGTCTCTGCCCCACTCCCTCCTTAGGACGACCAGAGCTCTTCTAGTTATGTCTGTTTACATATAAGATTTGGTTCACACATCTCCACATAGTTGGAAATTCCCATCTTGATCCCCTTGACTTTGTACATGGCGCATTATTTCTGGAGGTTCAGGGCACGTGCCGGGCAGAGCCGCGTCACACTCTCTGTGCTGCCCCTTCCTACACCTCCAGGGACCCTTTCCAGCCTTTTTTCTGTCTTCTTTCTCTGGCAGCCTGTCTACACCCAGGACTGTCCCCTGGCAGCAGCGAAAGCCATCCAGGGCCTGCGGGCTGTGTTTGATGAAACCTATCCTGACCCCGTGCGAGTCGTCTCCATTGGGGTCCCGGTGTCTGAGCTGTTGGATGACCCCTCTGGCCCTGCTGGCTCCCTCACTTCTGTGGAGTTCTGTGGGGGCACGTGAGTACCACGGAGGAGCAGTAGACGACGGGGCCACCTGCCTTTATCATTTGACATTCCCCTTTGAGGATGAGGGTCGCAGGCTAGACCAACTCTCATCTCTGAGGGTGAAATGCAGTTGCCAAATAGCATTCCCAAGAGCCTCAGCATCCTAGTGCCCAGTCAGACCCCTCGGTGTCTGATAATAACATTTCCTGGGTTTGTGATGAAATGTTCTTCCCAGGAGGAGGTGGTGAGAAGCAAATAGCACACAGTTACTTGCTGTTGTTCGCTGGACGCTCATAACAAGGAGGCTGGTGTGAGCTCAGGATTCAGCAAGGCCGTGGAGTGCTCATCGAGCTCCTGATCCGGCCTAGCCCTTTGCGTTCCCGGCGCCTCACCGAATTCCCCTGGGCAGCATCTGGGGAATTAAGCTCTGTTGTCTCAGAGCCCCTGCACAGGCCACCTGGTAGACCCAGCTCAGTTTGGCTTAGGAGAGCCACTTGTTTCTGCCAACTTGGATTCTTGTATAGCGTCTGGGATCTTTTTGGGAAAGTCATGGTGGCCTGGAAAGTTCCTGCTTCCAAAGGAAGCCTGGTGAAAAGAACTTTCTTAAGATCCCATCCCAGGCCTCCTCCAGGCCTCAGGCAGGCAGGGAATGGGAGTGGGGTGGTGGGAGTGGGAGGTGGGGTGGGAGTGTGTGAGGGATCGAGTTCCAGGCCTCTCTGCCCAGTTGCATGGGGCCTGCAAATGAGTCCCTCTTCTGCCTGAATACCTGTTTGCTAACACTCTTTAGGCCACAGGAAACAGCTTTCATAAACGTTCTACCACCCTTGCAGGAGATCGACTTGGGGAGTTAATGAGTATTTGAGGTTCTCTGTTTGAGGCAACTGGGGAATAAAACCTACTTGTTTAAGGGGTTGTGGTCCAGTCTTCTCACCTAGTGAGCAGGGATGTAAAATACCGCTGTGTTCCGTCACAGGAGCCCCCAGCAGTCTCATGGAGCCTAACGACAGCAATATTGTATTGGATGTTAGGGATTCCAGAGCACTTTGATGTTTATCTCGTTTGATTCTCTCAGCAGACACGTGGGGGGAAATTATCCCCATTCTATTCCTGAGAACACTGAGGCTGAGAGACGGTTTCTTGCTCAGTGTCAATACTCCCAAGCCCAGGCTTTCTCTGACTCTCTTCTCCGTCCTGCTGCTTCTCTTGTCCTCTTAAGCCTGAGCTGTGTCCTGAGAGTCCCTTAACTGTGAAGGGCCTGTGTGCACTGCTGCCGTGAGAGCTTCCCGGGGAGGGACAACACCACAGGGCTCCTGCAGCCCAGCCCAGGGCTCCCGAGTGCAGGTAGGAAACCTGGGTGCGTGGGCTTCCTCCTCTTCACCACGGACTTTGTGTTCTGCCACCCAGGCACCTTCGGAACTCAAGTCACGCAGGAGCTTTTGTGATTGTGACTGAAGAAGCCATTGCCAAGGGTATCCGGAGAATTGTTGCTGTCACAGGTGCTGAAGCCCAGAAGGTGAGTGGATCCGACTGATTCATTGCTTATTTGAACAAGGCGAGAGGGCCCCATCCGTGAATCCACACAGGAAATGGTGCTCTGTGTGGCTGTTGCAGCCAGGATGAAAGGACACACTGTGCTACCCCCAAAGTGTCCTCTAGTTACCCCTACCTGACGGAAGAAAGCCGTCACCATACGAGATGTCCTAGCTCTTTTATGTTTAATCTTTTAAAATATATATGAATTTGGCTTCTACCCCCTAACATTTCCTTGTTGAGAGTAAGCCATGGTTCCGCCGTGGCTGCAAGTGCCCAGGGCTTATCCACACGTCCCCAGGCTGTGCGCCTAGTCTGACGTGTGTGCAGTGGAGGATGCTTACTCTGGGGGCAGGAACCATAGCTTGTGTCTGACTGAGCCAACACCTAAGGGGTGGTCATTTCACGGGTTGAAAGGGGCTCCTGATTCTGGAGTTCCCAGTCACTCCCTGAGCCTGAGTTGGGAAGCAGCCTTTGCTGGCCCGGCGTGGGAGGAAGTGCTCCTTTCTGGGATACGGGACTGCTCCCTGGAAGAAAGAAACTTCTGGTGTCTTAGGGTGTGTTGCTCCATAGTCTGTTATTGGAGCTGCCACAGCTGTTTACACACAGAATAGCGAGGCTAAGTGTCACCTGCCTCGGAGTTTACAACTGTGATTGTCCCCTCCCAGGCCCTCAGGAAAGCGGAGAGCTTGAACAACTCTCTCTCTGTCATGGAGGCCAAAGTGAAGGCCCAGACTTCGCCAAACAAGGATGTGCAGAGGGAGATCGCTGACCTTGGTGAGGTAGGGGTGGCCTCCCTCCCTCCTTGGGGCTTACTCAGCCCGTAGGCCGATGAGTGTGACACGCTCTGTTCTTGGGGAGCACTCACTGTGGCCTGTCAGGTCCTGGTTCTCGGTGGAATGAGCCTCTGGGCTGACTTCTGTTGTTCTGCAGGCTTGCCAAGGGGACCCCATGGGTCCTGGCCTGTGGACCCCTGGACCTGCCTGCTGCTCCCATTTCTGCAAGTAGGCGAGCTCAGTCCGAGTCCAAGTGGGTCCCGGGGGTGACGGAGATGGGGAAGGTGCTGAGGCCGCCCTGTTTCCAAGCCTGCTTGGTGGTCATCCATACTCCAGGGTCCCTGTGAGCCCGTCGCAGGCTGTTCCCAGCCTGGAAAGGACCAGGCCTTACGCAAGAGCCCGGCTGGCTCTGCTGCCCCCTTTCTCTAGCCCTGCTTGTTACAGCTGCTGCAGTTGCTCCTAAAGGGACTGGTCTCAAGGCCAGGAGATACTTTTATGTTTGTTTTCTCTCTCCTTTCCCAGTTGCCAGTCAGGGAGGACTTTGGTTGAAAGTCAGCAGGGTGGGGTGGGCTGAGCCTCACATCCTAGCTCCTCGTGGTCTTCCGGTTTTGTTTCCAGTCCCTGGCCACCGCAGTCATCCCCCAGTGGCAGAAGGACGAATTGCGGGAGACTCTCAAGTCCCTGAAGAAGATCATGGATGACCTAGACCGGGCCAGCAAGGCTGACGTCCAGAAGCGAGTGAGTCCTGGCGGTGCTGGGGCTGGAAGGAAGCCAAGGGGATTTCCTCGGCAGAGGCTGGCGGGACTGCTGTCTGGGTTTTGGGGCCTGGGTTTTTGGCTTGAGCCTCTCTTCTGGACTTTTCTTTTTGCAGGTGTTGGAGAAGACAAAACAGCTCATCGACAGCAACCCCAACCAGCCCCTTGTCATCCTGGAGATGGAGAGCGGCGCCTCGGCCAAGGCAACCCAGGGGCTGGGGGGCCCCTTTCTTTTGGGTCTTACCGGCCCTCTGGTGGCTGACGTGGCCTCTGGCTTGGAGTTGGGTGGTCACCTAAGGGCCCACTGTCTGGGCTGCAGGTCAGGCTAAGCCATGAAGAGACCTGGTGGCTGCAGAGCTACAGGTCTGGCAAGGGGACCAGTTCCTGGAGGGGGGAAGCCCCCTCAGAGCCAGGGTGTGGGCGAGGCCCTGTGCTTGGGTTCTTCTCCAGAGAGGCTCCCGGGGACAGCACCTGCTCTCGGAAGGGGCAGCAGCAGGCGGCCGGTGCTGGGGGCTGAGCTCTGCAAACCGTCTGCTCTTATGGAGAACAGGTCCCTCCCCAGGGCTGTGGCCTGACACCAGGTTCTCCCCACAGGCCCTGAATGAAGCCTTGAA
The DNA here is from genome assembly GCA_028533085.1 of Varecia variegata. Classification (NCBI taxonomy): domain Eukaryota; kingdom Metazoa; phylum Chordata; class Mammalia; order Primates; family Lemuridae; genus Varecia; species Varecia variegata. The sequence goes on along the minus strand of CM052442.1, from coordinate 120,829,007 downwards.
GCTTTTCAAGACGCATTCCCCTCAGACATCTGCCATGCTCTTCACGGTGGACAATGAGGCCGGCAAGATCACGTGCTTGTGTCAAGTTCCCCAGGTCAGCATTGCCTGCAGCCTTGCTCCAAACCCTGCCAACCCCTGCACCAGTAGGAAACGTCAGTTCTTAAGGTTGTTTGCAAAGATCGGCATGCTGTGTGCAGCCCGCATCAGAAACAGCCGTTTGTCACCTTTGCCAGTACCCCTTACCCTCGGGCCTTCTCAGTGGTGAATACGTGTAAACGTGCTGGCTGGTAGCTGGCTTTGCCACTCCGTATGCCTTGTGCAGGTGGTGGTCACTGTGTTCCCCTGTACAGCTGTGGAGTCCATCTCAGCCTCTGGCATTGCCCAAGGTGGGAGGGGGTGCCTGTGTCTCCTCTGTCCTTTTTCTTTCTCTCTGTCCTCCCTCAGTCCCATCCTCTGTCCTGACTTCCACTTCCTCCTCTATCTTCCAGAATGCAGCCAATCGGGGCTTGAAAGCCAGCGAGTGGGTGCAGCAGGTGTCAGGCCTGATGGACGGCAAAGGTGGTGGCAAGGATGTGTCTGCCCAAGCCACAGGCAAGAACGTGGGCTGCCTGCAGGAGGCGCTGCAGCTGGCCACTTCCTTTGCCCAGCTCCGCCTGGGAGATGTGAAGAACTGAGGGAGAAGTGCTGCCACCGGGAAGCACCTTCCTCTCACCCCGGTGCATTAGTCCAGCCAGGAGCTCTCCATCTGCCGTAAGGACATGTGAATCCTGGGACCTTTAAATAGCCCCGTCCGTCCTCCTAACCCAGCAGTGACTGGAACTCGCCCGGGAGCCGTCCTGGGACTCAGGGCCCCGCATGTCAGCACCACCTGTCTAGAACACTGACCCAAGATTGTTAACGTCGTCACGCTCGTGTCTATAGACGCAGCTCTCCGGACCTGAGGCCTCTGGGTCTGCAAGTAGGAATCATTTTTGCTGCAGGAAATAAAAGGACCATGTGCAATACTTGATGATGCCGTGTGATCTCTACCCTCCCCAGCATAGGGACCCTGTTTGACAGCCTGTGGCTCCCTGGGCGTCTGGAATAAATGCTGTGGCACCAGAGGGCTCCTGGTTGTAGTCCTCACCAAGTCCAGTTTGGGAATGGCCCCTGGGGTGCCTCAAGATGTTTGTGGAGGCAGAATGGGTTGGGTGAGATGGAGAGAGGCAGTAATAACTGAACGGAAGATGGTCTGTGGCGTTACTGGAAGCAGAGAAGCTCCTTTCTTACAGCCTCTTGTAGGAGAACCTCCCCATTTCTTAGGCTCCTGCTCCTCCTTCCCTCTCTTTGAAGCTGTTGGTGTGAGGTCAGAGGTATTCTCTGGCATAGGGGGTATTTGGGGTGCAGCTATTGCCTCTGCCTCCCCACTCCAGTGACTACCCCATCATTCCCACTTCCTACACCCAAAGACGGCCAGTGAGGACAGAGACCCTGCCCTGGCCCTATGTCCAGTTTACCCAAGCCTAAAAACAGCTGGGTTTGGGAACAGCAGTGTGCAGGGAGGTTACAGGGACTGCTTGCCTGTGCAGGCTCGGACTGACTGCATGTCCGCTGGGTACAGCAGCCACCTGGGGCCTACGGTCACTGAGCCCTGTGGACAGAGTGGAAGCAGGAGGAGAAGCAGGTCTGTTGGGGGTGAGGGGGGCAGAGGGAGGATGCCCTGGCTTCAGGGAGCACATGCCAAGTAAGGAGCAAAGGAATACAGGGCATTACACAGTCCAGTGCTGAGACACACATAATTCCATTCATTCAACAAATGGAAAGAACAAGACAAAGTCCTGGCCCTCTTGGGCAAGGCAGTGGGGAACGCATATAAATGTCACACAAGTGCAAGATAAGTAATTACAGCCTCCACAGTGAAAGGAGGAAGTCGCACGCCCCCGGGGTGGCCCTGGCCTGGGAGGCTAGAGGAGATCTACACTGGAGCAAGGCTGCCCAGGTCCATCGGAAGCTCCACCCGTCCTCCTCGTCCCTCCTCCAGGGCGCCAGGGGGCAGTGCAGCCCCGCCGCTCCCGCCCACCGCTAGCTCGACAGCCCTCGCGCCAGCGCGCGTCTTCAAACGCCGGAAGAACCTGGTCGCGAGGCCGGCGACGGGCGGAAGCGGCTCGCACGCCCGGCGCCGCCATGCCGGGGGACCACCGGCGCATCCGCGGGCCCGAGGAGTCGCAGCCGCCGCAGCTGTACGCAGCCGACGAGGGCGAGGCGCCCGCGGCCCGCGACCCGACGCGGCTGCGGCCCGTGTACGCGCGCGCCGGGCTGCTGAGCCAGGCCAAGGGCTCGGCCTACCTGGAGGCGGGAGGCACCAAGGTGCTGTGCGCCGTGTCGGGCCCGCGCCAGGTCGAGGGCGGCGAGCGCGGCGGCGGCCCGGCCGGAGCGGGCGGCGAGGCCCCGGCCGCCTTGCGCGGTCGCTTGCTTTGCGACTTCCGCCGCGCGCCTTTCGCGGGCCGCCGGCGCCGCGCGCCCCCGGGAGGCGGCGAGGAGCGCGAGCTGGCGCTGGCGCTGCAGGAGGCTCTGGAGCCCGCCGTGCGCCTGGGCCGCTACCCGCGCGCGCAGCTGGAGGTGTCGGCGCTGCTGCTCGAGGACGGCGGCTCGGCTCTGGCCGCCGCACTCACGGCCGCCGCGCTCGCCCTGGCCGACGCGGGCGTCGAGATGTACGACCTGGTGGTGGGCTGCGGCCTGAGCCGCGCGCCTGAGCCCGCGCCCGCCTGGCTGCTGGACCCCACGCGGCTCGAGGAGGAACGCGCCGCCGCGGGTCTCACCGTGGCGCTCATGCCGGTGCTCAATCAGGTGGCCGGGCTGCTAGGCAGCGGGGAGGGCGGCCCGACCGAGAGCTGGGCTGAGGCCGTGCGCCTAGGCCTCGAGGGCTGCCAGCGCCTCTACCCGGTCCTGCAGCAGTGCCTGGTGCGGGCCGCCCGCCGGAGAGGCGCCGCCGCCCCGTCCTGAACCGCAAGCCTGATCAGCGACGGACGCCAGACTTACGGCAGCCGAGGACCGTGCTGCCACCCTCCCCAAAAGGACCCATGTTGTCGGTCTCCAGACTGTGCCGGCATACGGAGCTGCAGCACCCGAGAGGATCGAGGAAGGCGCGCACAGAGCTGACACACTGGACAGCTGTGTTGGGACGGCTTTTTGCAAACTTCCATTAAAGAAACTTTTCTACTTGACCTGGCTCCCAGCTACGACACAGTTGAAAAAACCTGTGAATGCTGCCTGACTCTCAAGTTGGAAATGACTTCAGCCGGACTTACCTGGAAAACGGGACCTGGAGCTGTTGTCTTGTAAGGGAGGGATCTTGTGCCGGCCAGCCAGTGATTCCTTCCAAAATAACTGGGCTACTTTTGAGAGGATGGACAAGGGGGCTGTGTCTTTTCACTTATATCTAAGCTGAAACAAAACCTTTTGATATCTGAAAAATGTTTTCTGTAGTGGTTCTTCTTGGTACAGGATTTAAAAAAGCAAGGCTCTTTTGAGTTGGGTAGTGCATTCTTGGACCCCTGGTGTCCAGAGCTCAAGACAACACTGCCTTAAATGTGTCCTGTCCCCTTAGGACAACGTAAGCAGAAGAGACAGGCTGACATACTGAAGCAACTGCAGGGGTTGATGTGGGGAATGTGCTTTGGAGGAGGAGAAGCTGGGTACCCGTTAAGTACCAGAGTCTGGGCAGCTGCAAGATGTGACAGGAGTGGGGAGAGTTGTGTCCCCCAGCCCCTGGTTTAGTGCTGGGCAAGAACACAGCTCAGGATTGGGTAGCTGGAAAGGGTTGTGCTCTGGGTGCAAGCCAGATCCCAGCCTGCCTTGGCTATGCAGAGGAGCACAACCATTGGCCTCCTCCAGTGCTGCTGAGAAGTGGGGTCCTGGGCTGGCTTCGTTACCTGGTGCCTCTTGTCTAGCCTTGGCTCCTAGGAGCAAGGCCCAAGCTTCTGCATATTGGAAAACCAGATAAGGCCTGTCTATTCTGTAAGGCAGAGCTAGTCTGACTGACCATGAGGGTGTGGTCTTCTCATGTGGCTCTTGAGCTCGGCTGGTTTGTGCTCAAGGCTGGATTGGAGGAAGCCAGGTGAGACTGCCCTTCAGAAGGCAGGGCAGCCTGGTCCTCCTCTGTACCCCGGCGCAGTTTGAGTTTCTAAATTTCAAGGGCCTGCTCAGTTTCTCTAGGAGGGGCTAGTCCTGGGGCAGCCTAAGGACCAGAATGAAGACTGAGGTTCTGGGACCCCTCCAGGAACCCCTGACCAGGAAAAAGAAATGCAAATTTTACTTTTCCCCTTCTGACAATACATTTTTCTAGAGCAGGTCTGAAATATATAGTATCACACCAGCCAGAGACAAGATAGAAAACAGGACATAAAAATGGTGCCCCTATTCTAAAGGATGGCTTTGTAGAGTGGATGGGGAGTCTGGAACCAACAGGGGTTTTGTGGGGCACAAACTGAGGACCTTGCATCTCTGTGTAACTGTAGGGCAACTGTAGGAACAGGTGTACCTCCTTTCAGCCGGCTGCTGATTGGTGGCACCTGGGGAGGAGGTAAGAGCAGCTAAAGCGGTGTCTGCATTCAGACAGGGGTGAGGGTATCCCCTGACCTCTCGGGGAGACCCTGTCATCTGCCCCTTGTAAGGTGGCCCCAGCTTCATGAGAATAGTAAGCTGGTGCTGGGCAGTTCGAGGCTGCCTCACTCCAGCCCCAGGACTCATCTGGAAACAACCTTCAAGGAAGCTAAACCCACCACTAGGGGAGGCTTTCTAGCCAGCCGAGTCCTGCCTCCACTTCACTGCCCCAGTTCCAGCTCCAAAACGACGTCTTAGGCTGCATGGGTGCCACAAGTCAAGGAAGGGAGGTACCCAAGAATGCCTGGAAGGATTCTTACCTCCTACTGGCTGCCTTCCTGGTCTGATACACGATTCTTCACCTGTAGAAAGAGAAGTGGGACGCTAGTAAGGGGCAGGAGGCGTGGTACGGCCAGGAAGGGGAGGGCCACCTGCTCACATCTAGTCTCCCCCTCTACCCCACCCACCCTTGTTTCTCAAGAGCTTTAGGAGCTCAGGGCTACTCTAGATTCTTCCTAAAACCTGGGAACCTAGAACCACCATGCAAATAAAGCATTGTCTCCATCTAGCCCATTCTTCCCAGATGTTACAGATGTGGCTCAGGCCCCGAGCAGCATTGAGGGCCCTAAGCCCAGCAGGCCAAGGGCAGAGCTGGGCAGGTGGAGGAGGGAAGCTCACCACTGCCAGCCTCCCAGCAGCCCTGGCCTTGCTGGGAGGGCCCCAGCAGCAGTGTGAGCTTGGCTCGCCTCAGGGACCACCAAGAATGGAGAGGAGGTGGTATGGTGGGGAGTATAGGCCCTTGAATGGTGCACAAAGGGCTATTGTGGGTTCCAGGCTGGATCTTCTCCATCCAGGAAGGTCAGTGTGCCACAGCTTCCCAGGCAAGCAGGGTACAAACAGGCCACCCAGAGACCCTGCCGCAGCAGGCAGGGGCAGGGCCAGGAAGGGGCCAGAAATCAGGGGTTTAACGAGCTTATCAGCTGGGTCTCAGGGGTCTGGGGCATGGTGCACATGTGTGATATTCCCCCTACAAAGCTCAATCCCCCCGACCCTCCAATGCCTTCAAGAAGGAAAAGGTATTTCAGGCTGGAACGGACTCAATTGCCCAGCAGCCCCTGGCACGGCTGAGCCGACCGAGCCTGGAGTCAGGAGAGAATGAGCAAGGCAGGGCCCAGCCTTCCCAGCATGCTCTAGGGCAGAGGTCATAGGCCTCCCCGAGCCTACCACTGTGTGTGGGCTCCTGCACAAAACCAAGTTCCCCCCTTGCTCAAGGGAGGCCACAGGGACCCAAGCACACGAAGGGTGGGGATGACACTTACTGGCTGCTCTGTCTCTGTGCTCCCCTTGGAGCTGTCAGCCTCTGGGTTGGCCCTCTGGCCCCTGGGCTTCTGCCAGGGCTCGCTCCTTCTGTTTGAGGAGCCCTCACCACCAGGGCCCCTGTTCTCTTCACTGTCCTTTGTCCCTGTGCAGAGAGAGTCACCAGTTAACGGCTGTGTTTGGAGGCCCCAGCTGACCCCAGAGAGGCCACTTGATGCCCAGCAATGACCTAGGGCATCCTAGTGCTTGGGAGGGCAGGAGGCAGATGGGCTGGGACATTCTGCTCTGGCTCCAGATAGCTGCTGAGTGGGCTGAGGTGATGGGACAACCCAGAAGCCACAAGGGTCTCCAAGCCACAAGAACAGCTGAGGGGGTTGTACTCCAGGGAGGGGGACCATTGAAGACAGGGAAAGGCCCAGGCAGGACCTCAGGTGCCCTGGCGTCTTCAGGAGTGAACAAACCTGGGGCCTACTAAGAGCGTGGCCTGGGCCACACCTGGGGAGCTGACCTGCTGGTTGGTCCCTCTGCCGGTCCATGTGCTCCACGTGCTGCAGGAGGCTGTCCACCTGGGCTTTGATCTGGCTCAGCTCTCCCCTGATGGAGCGCAGCTCCTCGGTCCGGACTGCTGGGAGAGGGCCAGGGTTGGTACCCACACTGGGCAGGGGGGGCGAGGGTGGTGCTGCCCGGGCGTGTGCCCCCTCACTCACGCTTTATCTGCGCAGGGGGCAGGGGGCTGTTCCTAGAGGCTTTGTGGGGGCTGAAGCTGCTCTTGACCCCCAGGCCCATGTGAGTCCTCCGGAGCTTGACAGGCACGCGGTTGATGAGTGGGGGGATCCTCTGGTATTCCTGTACCCTACGGGGACAGGAGAGAGGGACTCAGGCCAACCAGCCTCACCCACTCCCCTAGAGGACCCAGGGCAGGACCTACCCACCTGTAGGGAGCATCTTCTCTGTACAGGTCATAGTTCAAGTCGTAGTTACTGCTGCAAAGTAGGAGATAAATAAGAAGGGGTCACTGTCCAAGGTCAGAGTCTACCTGGTCCCCAGATGAACTTGGGGAAACTGAAGTATGCAGCTCTTCCTTAGAATGCCTGCCCAAGGTCACTTTGGGAGACCACAGCACACCAGTTTCCCCCAGTTGGCCTCTGATAAGTGGAGTCTCCCAGGTGCTCCAGGTGGCAGGAGGGACACCTGCAGGCTTCTGGTCAGCTAGAGCCTGGGCCAACAAAAGCTTCCCTGCCGGAGCCAGGCACTGCTGACCTTCTGGATCTTAGCCTGGCAGACGATGAAAGGGATGAGTTAAGTCAGAGCCAAAGCCTGGGTGGCTGTACCAGAGCCTTTGATCCCTGCGTGGGAATCTCCAGGATGCGGGGCCCAGCACAGGCAGGACCAGCGGGCAGGGTTAGGGTCAGGGCAGCCAGCAGCCAGGCCCTGGGACAGAGGACCAGCCTGAATGGTCCCAGGCTCACACTGGCGGGCCTCACCCCCTTCCCACACACAGTGAGCACTCCAGGACACTGGTGCCCAGAGGGGTAGGGGGAATCCGAGCAGAGCGACAATTGTGTCCCAGCCTGGGCAGGAAGGCCCTGTGGGGACACAGCCGCAGGAGCTTCAGATCCCGCCTTGGGTTGGGGAAGGTGATGAGCTGAGGGAAGGGAGGAGATGCGTGTGGGGGAGTAGGGGAGAGTAAACTTCTAAAACAACTTTCTGCAACAGTCCCCATGCCCCCAGCCCAGGGCCAGCCTAGAGGGGCGAGGCCTGTGGGGGTCCCTGGGGCGGAATGGAGGACACACGGGGTGCGGCTCCTCCCCTTCACCCCACAGGGACCCCAGGCCTGCAGATGATGTTCGCGCCCCTCTGCCCCCCACCCCCCGCCGCCCCACCCGCTTTCTGGCTTCAGGAGACCTGGGTGGGCTCGATTCCGCTCCGAGGATGAAGAAGGAGAGCGAGCGGTGGAGCAGCGGGGTTCGGGTCACGGATGAGGGATGAGGGCTGCGGGGGCGCAGGCAGGAGGACAGCTGTCCCGAAGGCCAGGAAAGACAGAGCGGGGAGGGCTGGGACCAGGACAGAGCCCGAGGTGGCGGGTCGCAGAGGTGCAGGACTGCTGGCACCGGGCAGAGACCGCGGGGCCGCACCGACCACCTGAGTCGCCATGGCGAAACCTTTACCGCCGAAGCATTGGTGGTTCAGTGGTAGAATTCTCGCCTGCCACGCGGGAGGCCCGGGTTCGATTCCCGGCCAATGCACAAAGCGTAACCTTTTTTTTCTTTCGTTCCTCACTTCATTGCAGTTTCCCAAATTGCCCGCTTTATGCATAGGGATTTTACAGACTGCTGCTGACATCCAAACGAGCAGTGGGGGTTGGGGGAAGAAATTGCAGTTTGGTCGCATGCGCGGGCAGGCTGGGGTCCCTCCTCGGCTGGGAGCCTTCTTGCCTTTGCCAGCGCTAAGGCCTGTGCCCTGGGTTGGTGGCCTTACCCTTTTTCTCCCCAAGGGGAGCAGCACAGCTGCCCCCTAGTCTGGGCTAATGGTTACAGTCTGCGACGTCACCCAGCAGCCCAGTGTCCACCATTGCCCCATCCCTGACCTGTCCCTCCTCTGGGGACCATCCCAAGGGGGTATAGCCACCACCACGGCCTCCCACCCACCGCTGCCCAAGCCCCTGGGGAAGCACTTGGTCATCCTCACTGGAGTCCCCTGAGGAAAACTGGGTCTTACGGAGGACACTTCTGCCCCAGGTCTTGAATGCCAGGGGCACCTCTGAATGGGGTCTGAGTGCCTGCAGGACAGGCATAGTCTGGCCCCATTGCTTCTGGGTCCCCCCCATGTTTGGCCCCACCCCAAAGCACCCCAGGGAGAGCTGACAGGACTGGATCCCCACAGGGTGGGTGGAAAATATGCAATCGGATGAAGGCAGCTAGTGCTGAAGGACTGAGGAAGCATTCGCCCAGCCTTGAAAGTGCCCACGTTCATAAAACACATGTGATAACCATGACCGTCCACCAACCAGAAAATTACAAAACTGTACCAGCAGACTCCCCGGATGAGTCTCGTGCATGAGACATGAACCAGCACCTAGCCGTGCTGTTCTGCAAGGTTAAAAAGCTGCACACACTACAGGGTGGCACAGACTCAGGCTGCTGGGGGCAGGGAGAGATGTGGCCTAATCTCTCTTAGGTCGTCCTGGAGCTACAGGGACATCTCAGAGCAGCCCACACCCCGGCCTTGCCATTCCACTTCTGGGCAGAGGAGCCGAGGCAAAAACCAAAAGAAAGTAGAACCCTCAGTACCAACCAGGGTGTTTACAGCAGCGCCGTTGCTAACAGCAGCCGGTGCCCCCACTGCCTCCTGCCTCCCGCCTCCCAGCCACCACCCAGACGCCCACACACAGCAAGGCCAAGAGCTGACTGCAGGCTTTGCACGTGCCCAGTGAGGGGACAAAGAGGCCAGCCTGGCTCCCGCACACCCTCGTGCACCTGTGAAAATGACCTGTTTGCTGGCAGAAGTTGGTGAACTCCTTTCTGAAAATGTTTAAAGGTTTCTTTAAAATTGCTTTAAGCTTCCCAAATTAGGGGCTCGATGTCATCCAGAAAGGTTCCCTTTTGCTACTTCCCTGAGGTCTATACCTGGAAAACAAACCCAAGCGCCCCCCAAGTGAGGGTCCAGGGAGGACAGGCACCTGCCTCTGTCAGGATGGTGGCGGGTCATGCCAGATGGGTCATCATGCTGCGATGTGCTGGATCAAGTTCACAGGCCAAGCCTGAGGCCGAGGGAGAAGGCCCCGAGCAGCTTGAGCCCTGAGTGTGCAACACACTCAGGGAGGCTTCTAGGGGCCTTGTCCTGGCCCAGGGAGCCCAGAGCCACACAAGCCAGCGACCAGCCTCCCTCCCTGGCAGGCCACCCAACAGACTCACCAGAAGATGGCTGTGCCCTGCTGCCTCTTCTGGCCTGGCCGGGCAGGGCCAGGCGTGGGCTCCCGAGCCATATCTAAATCTAAGGAGAGAGTAGAGAGGGGGCAGAGCGTGAGAGGAGGAAGGAAGGGATGCAGGGGACAGGCCACATGCACAGGGCCCTGCTTGCTCCTGGCTGGCCCTTCCCTGCAGCACACCCGCCCGGGCCACGGGTAGCCTGGCCTGGCCTCTGATGGCCCCGGGCCCCCCTACCCAGGGCTGGGCTCAGGCCCCACAGGGCTGTCCTAGAGGTCCCCGAGGACCTCTAGGCAAACAGTCCCTTTGGCACACTCCAAAACAAAACTACCTTGAGGGTGGGCAAGGGTGCTCTGCTGTTTCCTTCAGACCTGAACTGACCCTGGGAATCGACCCCATCACCCACGACCTGGAATTTGGGGTGCTACCATCAGAAGGCAGGAGGGGGATACCTGGGGTCCTCGTGTCCTCTGAGGAGACACACAGCTCTGGTCTGGGTTAATTCTCCAGTGTCCTCTGCTGCCCGCCCAGGATGGAGAGCCTCTGCCGGCCGCCCGCCCACTGGCCTACCCGCTGCCAGGCCCCCGCCCCACACCTGCCCTGCGCTGGCCCCTGCGCCGGCCGCTGCCACGACAGCCAGCAGGGCTCCCAGGGAGAAGCAAAACGGGTGCTTTTTACAAAACAATTTAAAGTTCACGCCCAAATCATTGCCCTCAGACGGACAACCTTCCGGACGAAAGACCCAGATTATTTTCACCTTGAGCTCAAAAGCAAAGCATCGCGAGGGGCCCAGAACAAGACGTGGCAGCCACAGCCGGCTCCCTTCTGGGCTGGACTCTGGGGCACGAGTGCTCCTGGGTGGAGGTGGCCCCAACTCTTGGCAGGTTAGGGAGGCCAATAATGTTTTATGAAATCCTATTAAAGTGAATTTAACAGATCTGAAATTCAGATTAAGAACCCCTCACCCACATTTTTTCTTAAAGGTGGTTTGTGGTGGAATTTTATGGTTGCCAATTAGGCATAGCAGCCAAGTGTTAGCATGAGACACTTCTGAGAAGAAAACACAAAGGGGTCCTAAAATCTGCAGACTGGCTCCTAATGGGCGTCCTGGGCCCAAGGAAGCAGAGAATAAGGCTCCAAGAGGGCCATCGTCCCACTGTTGCCATCCTGGTGACACTGGCTCTAGGTGCTGCTGTCGGAAGGGCCACATCTGTGGGTAGAAGGATGGGTAGAGGCTCCCCCATAGCACGTGTCCCGTGGGCTGAGTGGCAGCTGTGCCGTGAAGGACTTGGGCAAACTGGGAGAGGCTGAGGACGCTGGACGCCCCCTTACAGTCTGGCCAGAGGTGGAGGCTGGAGGCCGCACTTGGCCTCAGACCAGCCCCCAGATTCTCTCGTGACCTGAGGGCAGCTGGCCAGCCATTAGAATCGGCAGAGTCCCTCACACTACTGGGGGAGGAGTCTCCTCAGCATTGTTTGGGTCACATCCGGGGTGAGGTGGGGAACCACCTGGCTGCTAGGGGAACCAGGGGTGTCCATGAGGACAACCAAAGGCCCAAATCTGGGCTCCTCTGCCCCAGGACCCTGGGGGCGCGATGCCCGCAGAAGTAGGTGGGACCTGCTCCCACATACCGACACGTAGTCACACAGGGCCCCTTGCTGCTTAATTTAGGCTCTGCTGTCCTGTCTTAAAATTCCTAGTAATGTATGAGCAATGGCCCTGCATTTTCATTCGCATCGGGCCCCACAGATCACGTAGCCGGCCCTGAGTGTCAGCCTCACTCACCAAGCTTCCTGGAGTGGGTGACCTGGAAGGTTCCTTCAGGTCCTGAAACCTTGCGATGCTCATGTCTTAGGAACCGCAGCCTCTGCTCTGAGCAAAGGGCGGCCAGGTGAGGAGACTTGGGGACAGTCCCAAAGGCGCCCACAGCCCTGCCGTCCCTCCTACCCAGTGGGTCAGCCTTCCTGAGCCCCTGTGGCACAGGATTTCGCCAGCTGGTTTGTTGCAAACAAAGGCCTCTGTCCTCCCAGTGAAGTGACGAGTCAGGAGGAAGGGCAGGAGAAAGGGGACCCGGGACGGGCTGCGAGCTTGTGCACTGCTCATGGCATCCCCACCCTGCAGAGGGAGAGGGAGATGCCCCAGCAGTGGGATCTCCCGTGTCCCAGGCCAGGCTCTCTCTGCTCTGGCCGGGTGGCTGAACTGGCCGACCACCTGTGACCGTATTCGGAAGAGGCCGGGTGGCGCTCTCTGGATGTCCCCATCCCTGCCCAAAGCCAGGGGAGCAGAGGGGAGGGAGGAGCTGGCAGGCCCAGCAGGGCTCTGGCTCCACAGCTTCCACCTGCAAAGGCAAAGCAGGAAAATCAAACAGGAGCAGGAGGGGGATGAGTCCAGAGTCCCTGCCTGCTCCCACCAGCAGCACTCTGCCACGGGAGAGCAATGGGTAGGGGGTCTCCCCTCCTCACTCATTTGCTTTTTCAATTTCATTTTGTTCCTGAAACCCTGGACCCCAGGAAATCAACAAGGAGCATCTGTGTCCTTCCTGGAGGAAGCCCTGGGGTGTCACAGGGAGCCAACTGCACAGGGTGTCAACTGCACCATGGACATTGCCCTTGCTGTCGCCTACAACACTGGGCCCTCCCTGGGAGTCACGTCTCACCCCTCTCATTCCTATCTCAGGCTAAACAGAAGCGGCTCCTTTCCTTTATAGAGTGGCTCCTACTTTCCAAAGTCCTTTTGCATTTTGTACGAGAACCCTGTGAAGTAGGAAGAGCAAGTGTCTTTGCTCCCCATTCTCAGACGCGTCAACAGAGGCCCAGGGAGGCCAGGTGAACACGCACGAAGACATGAAGCATTTCACCAGCTTCACCATTTGTGGCTTCTCGATTCCCAGGCCAGGGATCTTCCCAGTGCTCACACACATCGTCCCCCAGCATTCACCCCTCGCCCGTCACTGTCCGCCAGCCGGCAGGGAAACTCAGCCCCAAGTGTATCCTGGAAACAGAAGCATCTGCAACTGTGCTGGGAATAGAAAAAATTCAAGAGGCACTGTTTTTAGGCCCAGAGAGGGAGAGAGCATGGACAAATGGTGTATGTAGAGGCCCAGCCAGCATCGTAACAGCCTGTTCAAGGCAGCCTTGGGCTGTCCCCACTTGCTGGGCGATTCTTTTTTTTTTTTTCTTGACACAGAGTCTCACTTTGTTGCCCGGGCTAGAGTGCCATGGCATCAGCCTAGCTCACAGCAACCTCAAACTCCTGGGCTCAAGCGATCCTACTGCCTCAGCCTCCCGAGTAGCTGGAACTACAGGCATGCACCACCATGCCCGGCTAATTTTATATATATATATATATATATATATATATATATATATATATATATTTAGTTGTCCATATAATTTCTTTCTATTTTTAGTAGAGACGGGGTCTCGCTCTTGCTCAGGCTTGTCTCGAACTCCTGAGCTCAAATGATCCGCCTGCTTCAGCCTCCCAGAGTGCTAGGATTACAGGCGTGAGGCACCGAGCCCGGCCTCTGCCAGGTGATTCTTGTTTCGTGAACTTTTTCCACCTACATCAAAGAGATGTACGTGTGGGTTTGAAGTCTAGAGGCAGCTGGAGCCCACTCAAGGGAGGACTGAGAAGTCAACTGACATATCCCCGAACTGCACCATGACAGGCAGGTCACCTAGTGGAGGGACCCTCAGGAAAGAAGCCCACTTCCTGCCGTGTCCCCACTGCTCGCTCTGGGCTCAGGGCTGGGATGTAGCACGTGCTCAGTTGGTGTCTGCTGAATAAATGAAGAGCCATCACAGGGCCACCTGCTGGAAGTGCGCTGGAGGTGTTCGCTCTGCACTCGTCCCTCACAAAGCTCCCCAGACACACTTGGTAGGAGACACACACTGTCGAACCCCACAGCTGTGGGCCTGGAGCATGGGTGGGGCAGTTAATGAACGAGTCATAACGAAGGACAGCAGGTGACACAGGACTGGGGAGGTCGGCAGTCAGGTGGGAAGAAAGCAGAAAATGACAGAGAGAGGCCACACTGCTGGAAGGACAAGAATAAGGACAAATGGCAGGAGCAGAAGGCAGTGGGTATGGGGAGCAACTGGTCCCAGAGGTCACCGAGTGACTCCCAGACACGTCCAGATGTCATCAGGTGGTGCACAGTAGGAAAGGGAAACTGTGTTGTGTCCCAGATTAAAGACTGTGACCAGAAGCTAACAGCAACTGAATTCCTACCACCCGCCCAGCATCAGCTCATTTACTCCTCACAACCACCCTGCACAGCAGGTGGGTGCTGTTACCACCCAGACTTACAGGCAGGCTGACACATGTGACCAGGGCCATGGAGACAGCACGTTGGCAGGAGCGATTCCATCTCAGTCTCCTGCCCCAGGCCCACGACACTGTGGCAAAAGTCAGATGCCTCACCGCAGATACTCAGTGGGCTGAGCGACAGGCAGGGCCTGGTTCTGCTGGCACGCCAGGCCTTGCTGCTGTCACACAGGGTGACCGCTCTGCTACCCGCTGCACCTGCACAGGATCCCTGACTGGTGAATTGCAGGGCTGACTAGGCCAACACTGTGAGCAGAGTCCCAGGTACACCAGGTGGCTTCTTACGGGGGGCAGGAGTCATTCTCCTGGCCACCCCACATCTGAGCCCCGTTCCTGTGTCAGAGGTGTCCCCAAACTTTGAGATGGACCCTGTCTCCCAAGAAAGAAGCTATAAATGCCACCTTCATGCCCCCATCCCTCAGTCTCCCTTGCAGCGAGGGGCTGGGCACAGCACTTGGCTCTTCCAATCAGACCCCCAAGCCCGATCTGAATGAAAGCGGCTGATGGGAAGCATCATCATCTCGGCAACCGATGGAAGCAGCAGCAGCTGCCACCACCTTTTGGGCCCAGGAGAGGCAGTGGCCCTTCCAGATCTGACTCCCCAACCCTTTCAGAGCTCCTGGGAACTAACCAGCATCTTCAACAAACTCCTTTTCTGCTTAGAGTTGCCAGAATTAGTTTCTGTTGCTTAAAATTAAGAACCTCGGGCCCAGCATGATGGCTCACGCCTGTAATCCTAGCCCTCTGGGAGGCCGAGGCGGGTGGGTCGTTTGAGGTCAGGAGTTCGAGACCAGCCTGAGCAAGAGCGAGACCACCCCCCCCACCCCCCATCTCTACTAAAAATATAAAGAAATTATATGGACAACTAAAAATATATACAGAAAAAATTAGCCGGGCATGGTGGTGCATGCCTGTAGTCCCAGCTACTCGGGAGGCTGAGGCAGTAGGATCGCTTGAGCCCAGGAGTTTGAGGTTGCTGTGAGCTAGGCTGACGCCACGGCACTCTAGCCTAGGCAACAGAGTGAGACTCTGTCTCAAAAAAAAAAAAAAAAAAAAAAAGAACCTCGATTAATACAAAAATAGAACCAGGAGTGAATGGAGCAAGAAGCCCTGAAGGAAACAGGGGTGATCTAAGGCTGCTAAGTGGCCAGAGGACAGTGAAAATCCAGCTGGTATTAAGGGACAGGACACCGGCAGCCCACAGCGTGCCATGGCGAGACAGTTAATCCTGTGGTCCCCCGGAACAAAGCGCCCATCAAAGACAAGGCTTAGGGGGACCTAGTGGCTCCTGCCACAGAAGAGCACAAAGATCACCCTGAGGTCAAGATCTGCCAGACTCGGTGGCTGTGCTAAATAGCACCACACAGCTTAAACGAAAAGGAAGACAAACTCAAAATTCAAATTCTTTGCTCAGGCCATGGTTAGAAAACCCGGGAATGTTAATATTTTGCAGCTATAAAGCCAAGAGAGTAAAAACCCGAACTTAAAGCTTGAATCAATGATTATAAAATGACCCTCAAGTGGACTCACATTTTGAAAGGTCTTTATTTGGGAAAGAGTGGAGTGTAGATATCACAGACTATTAAAATACGGCAACACAGGAAGTCAGGTAAGACTTGGGTGCACCCCACCCCCACAGAGCCACCCTTGTTGGCCAAACCAATCCTCTTGGTGCCTCTGAAGATGCTGGTGACAAACTCCCTTGCAGTTAGTTAGGTGTGCTATGCGGCTGAGGTGTGGCCCGTGGACAGGGGTGGGAAGGATGGACGCTACTTTCAAGGTGGAGTGTAGCAGCCTCCGAGTGATTCTCCAGCCTCCCGACTTAGCCACCTGAATGCCAATGCCCTGAGTGACCTGAGAAGCCATGTGCTGAAGATGTCAGGACCTCGGTCAGCCTGGGTTCCCCCACCCCATGACCCCTGAGTGGGGAACAGCCTTCTCTCGAGAGCAACAGTGTGGATTTGCTTTAGCTAGCAGCTGGCGTTTCCTCATACGAAACACCTGTGATATGACCCGGCGTCTCCTCATACGACACACCTGTGATGACCTGGCGTCTCCCTGGGTGCCCTACACGATCCCTCATTTTCCCCAGGCTTAAATAACAAGTTAGATCCCTGCAGGCCTCAGGGGGCCAATGACAACTTCAAATCTAGGAGGATATGGAATCACCAAAAAAATCTAGGAGGAAGATACTGAATCACCAAAAGAATGGTGAGATTGGCTAATTGATATTGGCAAAAATCTGGGAAGGTTACCTGGGAGTGGATTCTGAGGGTGCAGGACTGGCGAGGGAAGAAAATAACATTAGACAGGGTTGAACGTGCCGAGATTTAGGATTCTACGGGGCCAGCTTGAGTCACTTGGGTGGTTCTCGTCATTTGGTAGTTCCTTGAAACCTGGACTCAAGTGTGACCAAATACTATTAGCTAATAATGCTAATAAGAGCTAAGACTTACTAAACATTCACTGCGTGCTGGGCACAGTTTTAAGCACTGATGTTAACAAGTCAAGTTTACACGGCATAATGCTGGTGGAGAAACTGAAAAGTTGGAGCGCTAGCCTAGCTGTGTGAACACTCATTAGTGTTTACTTTTGCCAGGCTGTTCCCAACAGTTTAACTCATTTTATTACCCTCATTTTACAAAAGAAGGAAATGAGGCAGAGAGACGTTTTAGGGCAACAGTCCCCAACCTTTTTGGCAACAGGCACCAGTTTCACGGAAGACATTTTTTCCATGGACCAGGGATGGGGGATTGTTTGGGGATGATTCAGGTGCATTACATTTATTGTGCAGTCAAACCTCCCTGCTAATGATAATCTGTATTTGCAGCTGCTCCCCAGTGCTAGCGTCACCGCCTCAGCTCCGCTTCAGATCATCAGGCATTAAATTCTCATAAGGAGCGCAACCTAGAGCCCTCACATGTGAGTTTACAGTAGGGTTGGAGCTCCTATGAGAATCTAATGTGCTGCTTTGACAGGAGGCGGAGCTTATGCAGTGATGCAAGTGATGGGGAGCAGCTGTAAATACAGATGAAGCTCTACTGCTCACCTCCTGCTGTGTGGCCAGGTTCTTAACAAGCCATGGACGGTACCGGCCCTCGGCCCCAGGGTTTGGGACTGCAGTTTTAGGGTGACCAACTGTCGCAGTTTGCGTGGGACTGAGGGGTTTCCCAGGATGTGGTACTTTCAATGCTAAAGTCAGGACAGTGCCAGGCAAACTTGCACAAGTGGTCAACCTAGGTTTTGAGTAACTTGGCAAAAATCACAGTTATTAAGTGGCAGAGCCTGTATTTGAATCCAGGTGGGCTGACTTCTGACTCAAACTCTGTGCCCTGCCAGCGGTGTTCAAACTCGAGCTTGCATATGAAACACCTGGAGGCCTTGTTAAAACTCAGGTCACCCAGCCCCAGTTTCAGAGTGTCCCATTCAGGAGGTTTGGGCAGCTGAGAATTTGCCTTTTTAACAAGTTCTCTGGTGATGCTGATGTTGCTGGTCTCAGGACCAAGTTGGAGAACCACTGTGTTACGCTGTCTCACCTCCAGATGAGAATGCTAGAATGGACTTTTCATGTATGACCTGCTCACTGCCACCCCCACCCATGAATGCTGAGATGGCCCCAAAGATACGTCCTTTGCCATGGCCTTGAGAAGTAAATACATTAGTGAGGGAAGTGCTGGACAACGGTGAGCCATGGCACCAGGAACGCTGATGGAAGAGGCTCAACTGAAATGGTCATACAGTTATGAACTGGCAGAGCCTGTCTGGGCACACGGAACTGCCAGAGCTAGTTGTCACAGCAGAGGTGAGGCTGCCACAAAGGTGGCTCCCGTGTGCCTGCTGCTGGGAGTACACTCTGCAGTTCCCAGGTCCCGCAGCAGTAGCTCGGGAATCTACACAGACTGGCTTTGCGGCAGAATTTGGGGCACTATTTCTGGCCACACATGCCCCCCCAGCCTGGTTTTCTTCCCAAAATCCTGTGACCAACTACTGTCTCTGTTATAAAAAAAAATTGAGGTTAAATCCACATAATATAAAATTAACCAATTCAGTGGCATTTAGTGCATTCACAATGTTGTGTAACCCCCACTTCTATCTAGTTCCAAAGCATTTTATTTTTTATAAGTTATTTTATTTTCATTTTTATTTTTTGATACAGAGTCTTGCTCTATAGCCCAGGCTAGAGTGTGTGGCATCAGCCTAGCTCACAACAACCTCCAACTCCTGGGCTCAAGCGATCCTCCTGCCTCAGCCTCCCAAGTAGCTGGGACTACAGGTACATGCCACCATGCCTGGCTATCCTGCCAACTCTTAACTCTTGGCCAAGACCACAGGAAGGCAATGCCCAACAGATGCCTTGTTCTTTAGGCAGCCTAGACTATGAGATTGGATCTTCTACATGCACGGTCTCCAGAAAGCAGAAGGCACTTCCCAAGCACACCACAAGGCAACCCCTCCAAGTGCATAATGAAAATATTAAGAAACTTACATTCATCTTTATCTTTACCTTTTAAAGTTTTTCTGTGTCTTTCATACTGTACATAATATTTTAGTATACTAGTACATGGAGATCATTCATAATTACGTATAAACATATTGAAAGCACATGCTCGAGTTTTTACAGCTAGAGGTTTGCAGCCAGAACGTTTGGAAAGCTTCCAAAGCAGCACTATGTTTGGGACCAAGAGCAAGCTCTGCCTTCTAGAACCTCGGTTCAGAACACCAGCTAGAGCCCTAGGCACACCAAGGAGCGCCCTCTGCCCGGCGCTGAGGAAAACCTCAGGAGGAGGGCTCCGTTCTCCTGGGAAGCCCAGATGGGCTTGTTCCTCATTCTCCACACTGGCTGGTTCCCACTCAGTCCCGGCCACACTCAGCCAGCCCTGCCTCTCTGTCCCCGGCGGAGCTAAACACAGGCGGGGACTTTCAAAGAATCGGATCCCAGCTCACTGCCCCTCCTGGCCCGCCTCAATACTTTCACAGACTTTGCTGGAAACACACACCTGGCTTAGCAGCGTTTACCGTATCAAGGAAAAAAAAGTTCCCCAGCAAAAACTCCACAGAGACAGAAGTATTTCACTCAGGCCCTGAAAGTTTTCCAGAACCCACTCCAGGGACCCACTGTGAGGCGCAGGCTCTTTCTGTGTCGCAAATAATGATTCCTTTGCCAACACCTTTGATTTCATAGTCGGTATTCGCTCTCGGGAGCGCTGGACATACAGAGATACCAGGGCCAGGCGGAATGGAAGACTAAAGGGAGGACGCTGGGGCTGCCCAGGACACCAGTGGCTCGGGTGGCACAGCGGCAAGGAGCTGTGAAAGGGGGGGAGACGTGAGCCAACAGCGGGACAGCGAGCTCCAGGGAGGCACAAATGTTCCCAAACACTCCGAGCCTCCTCACCCGCCCCATCTCTCCTCAGTGAGACAAAGCCAGGCGGGCCAGGGAGGTGACAGGGACGAGCAGCCCTCACTTTCCCTGCGCGTGGCCTGCGGACCCCCTCCGGAGCCGAAGGCTGGTCTCCCCACACCCGGTGTCTACACCTGCGGACGCGAAAGAAAGATGACTTCGCCCCCAGGGACATCACCGCACCCCCCTCCTATGACGCTGCGGCCGGTCGTCAGCCGGGCGTGGGGGTGGGGATCCGGGGTCAGCCGCCCCACCTGTGCTGCCCTGTCCTCCCCGGCCCCGGCGGGCGCGCGCCCGGGCCACCCCTCTCCCCACCCCCCCGGCGGGCGCGCGCAGAGCGTACTCACGACGCCGACACTCGTCCCGGCTGCCCAGCGGCCTCACCGGCGTCCGCAGGGCGCCTAGCGGGGACCCGGCCAGCTCCCCGGTGGGCGCCGGCAGGCTGCAGAAGGGCTTTGGCCGGTGACTGCCGCGCGGCGGGCGGCGGGGGCGGGCTGCGCGTGCGCGGGCCTGGCTCCCACGGGGCGCGTGCACCCGACGCGGCCCTGGAGGTGGGAGCCGCTTGGGCGCAGGGCGACATCTCCCAGCGTGTGTGGCTGTGGCTCCTGCACAGGAGTCATGTCCCATGTCCCGCGTCCCGGAGGAGTTGCGGCCGGATGCCTGCCTACCGCCTACACACGGGACCAAGGCGGGAGAGCAGGGCGCCCCCACCCGGGGCGGTGGGGGGCAGGAGTGAGTGAGCAAGCCAGCCCAGAAGCCTGAGGCCGGGTCCTCGCAGGTGACCTTGGGCAAATGCCTGAAGCAGGGGCCTGTGGTTCAGCCCTGCCACAGGTGTCTGGCTCCCTCCTTTGGGGGTGGTGGAGATAGTAGGGGGCATCTGTGTGGACACCCCGCGTGTGCCCGAGCTCTAAGCCGGGGCAAAAAGAGCTTCCTGTAGGCCCGATTGAACAGGCTGAACCAGCAAAAGAAAATGGAAAGATTAAATGATAGCCAGACTGACTGGGTATGATTCCCAGCTGTGTGATCTTGGGCAAGTTACTCAACCTCTCTGTGCCTCCACTGCTTCAACTGTAAAATGGGGATAGTATTCCCTTGTCAATGAGGAAGTGGAAGGGTTTCAGTGAGTTAACAGATGTCAAATGTTTATTTCGTGTCTGACACATGTAAGTTCAGCCATGTTTGAGAATGGGCAAGGGAGTGGGACTCTGCGGTTTCTGACTATGCCACCAGCCCTGATATGTCACAGCACCCCACCAGTGGAGACGAGACACACACCGCTTCCCAGACATTCAGAGCAGTTTCTACACCACCCACCTGGGGCCCAGCCATGGAAACTGATGGAAGAAAGACCCCTCACTGAGGCAGAGAGTCTGGTCTTCCACCTTACTGGAGAGCCTGAAAATGTCCACCCTGGATCATGAGGGTGACCAGGAAAGGGACTAGGTGGGTAAGGGCAACCGCAGTGAAGCCTCAGGTCTTCCCAGGACCATCCTGAGTCATCTAAATTCCCCTTCAAAACAAGCATTCCATTCGCAAGTCCTGCTGATTCATAAGTGAGTTTACTCCTTTGTGGGCTGCAGCTGGCCAGGAACGGGGAGAGCAGTCTCTTCTGACCGCTGGCTCTGGCTTCTGCTTCGGCGCCTAACGGAAGCCCATCTTCCCGATCGAAAGCAGGCTGAGGGGCTCCGGGCTCTTCTAGCACGCCCTCCCCATCCCTTGCTGGGCCCCCTGCCACCCTCTGCCCAACTTCCTGCATCGCACAGGTCTGAGACCTCTCCGGACATTGGGCACATGGTCCCAGCCTGGCCCTTGTTCCAGACAGGTGGGCAGAAAGACAAGTTGAGCAGGTGCACCCAGGGTCTGGCAGGGGAGCTGCCTGGCCAGGCCTCAGGGCCCTGGGTCCCATCGGGAAATGTGCTCCTGAGCTGGAAAGGAAGCAGAAGGGATTGGGCATTGGTGGCAGCTCAGGCAGTCCTGAGATAGGGACCTGGCTGCACTCGGTCTGGAAGTTCCCATGGCCGTGGTCCCATGTGGAGCCTAGACCCTTCTAGCAGGGGCTGGACTGGGAGCTGATGTTGCCCTCCAGTATGGTTCACTGGGCTCCAGGGAATCAGGGAACACAGAGAATGTGACAGGGACCCAGGTAGCAGCTTTCGTGGTAGGTGGAGAGGGTCATTAGAGAAATCCCCCGCCAGGCTTCGGTTCCGGTCCTGCCTTCGTGTGGACCTGCTGCGTGATTCTGGTCCTGTCGTTTCTGGCTGGGCCTCAGGGACTCGCAGGTATAAGGTCCCCAGCAGAGCATCCTCAGTGGCCGTGTGTGCTCAGATACGCTCCAGACCTGTGACCTAGATATCCTAGCACCCCACAACGGGCTAGCAGTACCCCAGGGGACAGCGATCAGAGAAGGGAGTCGTGGGGAGTCCTGGGAAGGCCCTCACCAAACTGGCAGATGTAACGGTTCCGGGTTTTGCAGCGCTGGTCGTTCCAGTTGAAGGCGGCTGATGCCTGCAGCTCCACACAGTTGCCAAACCTGCTGGGCCAGGATGTCGGGTACACAGGGTGGAGGAATGAAATCAGTTGGGAGAAGCTTAAACCCTCCACTCCATCCACCTGCAGCTGGGGCCACTGGGAGCCAGACCCTCCCTGAGCCCCCAGACCTGCCCCAGAGTGCTGCCTGGATAACAGTTCTGCCTACCCCCCTGCACACTCTGCCACAGCAGCCAGTGGGGGCACTGGGCACCTGAAGAGACAGGCTGGTGTCCTTCCCTCCCAGCAAGCAGAAGGTGTGCCTGGGAGCCAACCAGGCCTGGACTTCCTCCAGGCTCCGGGCAAGGAGGGCCGGGTGAGGGAGCTGGAGCCCTTGGCAGCCACACAGCCTGGCCACCTCCACCCCCGCCCTGGGCATTCCTGGGCTTTGAAGACCACTTGACCAGAAGGTCCTCGGTACAGGGTGGCCGGTGGCTGTGTGTGGAAAGGATGCGGGTGGGTTGACAGCTATGGAACGCCAGAGCCAGGGGACTGATGCAGGCAGAGCGGGAGAATGGGAGACAGTGGGGGGTGAAGGGACAATATGTAGAGGCTGGAGACACACTGGGGGACAGTGGGGACAGGTAGATGGACAGAGCCTTCTTGGGGACCCTGTCTTTAGGTGACAGGCCTTCTGATTTCCATCTCCCTCACCTCAGCACTGTGCCCGCCCCAGCTGGGCCCAGACTTCCCTGGCCGTGAGCACCAGGCAAGGCCGAGGCCTCAGAGGGCCCAGCCAGGCAGCGGGCTGGGGGGGCTCTTCAGTGGAGGCTGAAGCCTGGGGGGAGGGCACCCCGCACTCACCCCTGGTTGTCAGGCTGCCCGAAGGCAAAACTCGTGAAGGCCTGGTGCTCGCCGGTGGTCCAGCGGAAGGAGTCCTTGGTTGTCTTGTAGGTGAGCCCTGGGCCGGGGGAGCTGAGGTTACCCCCACCTGAGACCCCTGGGCCCCTTCCGGCCCCGGCTCCCAGCACTGCCAGCCCCTGCTGGGTCTTCCCCCTTGGCCCTCTCCACGGGGAAGGGGTGCGCAGCCCGGCTACTGGCCCCAACCTAGGCACCAGGCCTTTGCCACACCCTTGCCATCTGCTGTCCCGGCTCTGGGCTGCCATGGCCCCCGATTCCTGGAGCAACATGAGGCATCGAGACCCCACACCGGCCGCACCCTCAGCCAGCCAGGCACTCACCAATCCAGAAGTTCCTGGTCTCGAAGTCGCTGTCAGTCACCTCATTGGTGGTCTCCAGGCGGCCCAGGTAGAAGGCGAGGATGTCCTGTACTTTCTGGCTCTCGATCTGGACCAGCACCCCACCTTTTCTCTGTAACCCCCACCCCGGTCACGCCAGACTGGCAGGGCCCCCAGAGCTCATGCCGGCCCCTCCTGCCCTTCCTGCCACCCACCCCCCATGACTATGGACGCCAAATGTGTGCTGGCAGGGCTGTTGTCACCCCTGGCCCTGACAGCCTCCTGCCTCTAAGAATAGGGGTCCCCCTTCGGCTCCCCTGCCTGCTTCTCCTCTCTCTGAGCACAATTGACAGCCCAGAGGCCCCAGCAGGGTCCTTCCCCCAGAAACGTTTTGTTTCACCTGCACAGTGTCTTACACACATTCAAACTGACTGCCCGCACTGATACACTGAGAGACGCCAGCGAAAATCGGGATCTCTGGTTCTCTTAAATCCCGAGTTCTGGCCACGCTGAACTCCAATTCCTGCATGGCGACCCATAGCAGGAGCCGAGTCAGGTCAGCTCGCTTGGATAGAGGTTGGGTGTGGACCTCGTCTCTGGGTCCCTCAGGTCATTAAGTGACCTCCCAGCTTCCATGAACCCCTGAGTCTGTGACCCCTGCCTTATGCTAATGAAGGGTATGAGGTCAGAGAAGTCAAAGGAACCAGCTGTCAGTCCAGGGTCCCTCCATTAAGACCCTCACTTGAGACCCTGGGGGTTCCAGGGAAGGCAGGGGACAGCTGTCACCTGGCATTTCAGCTTGGCTCCGTAGTAGGTGTCCGCCTCTGAAGACACCATGAAGCAGTCTCCATCGATCCTCAGGTCGCAGGTGTGGAAGGGAAAGTGCACCTTGGCTGGGTGGGGGGTGCTCAGTTAGTGGGTGTGGACCTCAGAATTGTCACCCTCTCCCGCCCTGCCAGGGAGCTGCGCCCAAAGTGTCCCTTCCTCCGGCCACCTGCTCCAAACTGGAGAGTGGGTGGGGGCAGTGGTGTGCTGGTAACTGTGTAATGAGGAAATCTCTCTGGCTCCCCCCCCGCCCCCCCAAAAATCCACAGTTTATAGTATCTGCCAATTTGTGGTGTAATTCCTTACACTGTGGTCAACTTTGAGCTACAAATGTGACGTCACTGACTGAGGGGTTGGGAGGAGATGCACACAGTGGGCTCCTGGGAGCTGGCACCCCCCAAAGGGGGCCTGGGGACAGCACTCACTGGCACACTGGGCTCCCCCGTAGCCCACGTCGCAGACGCAGGAGCACTCCTCCTCCCGGAACCGGCCGTGCACGCACCGCACGCTGCACCGCACTGCCAGGGCGGGGCAGGAGGGCAGAGTGCTCAGCCCCCAGCCACCTGGACACCACGCTGCCCCACACAGGCCTCGAACATGCGGAAATGCCAACCACAGCAAGAACACCCCTCTCAGAGACAGAACCCATCAGGGCTTCCACATGCTGCCACGCTTGGTGTCTTCGGTTTGATCCCCGTTGTAGAAAGAGGCAAACTGGGGTTTGGGAGGTGACCTGCCCATGGTCACAGAGCCGGGTGGGGTGGCAGCAAGAATGGACTTCTAGTTCCTAATTCTATCCTCCCTCCACCATCCCAGAGCCCTAGGGGCCAAATCTGATTCTACTTTGAATCCCCTGCACAGCTCAGGGTCTGGCAGACAGTTGGTGCTCCATAAATGCAGTGTGCACACTCAGCACGTACATGGTCAGTACCCCCTAACACACGTGAGGCTCCCTCAAAGCACTCTCAGTAAGTGTAACAGCGCCGGGACACGCCACACGGGCAGGCATGTGCACACCCGGTCTCGGCCTGCCTCCTCACCCCTAGGGGGCTGCCTGCTCACGCACTGGGTGCCCATGCAGTCGTCATCTGGAACTCCAGTGCCTCTCACCTTGGCAGTATCTGCCCGTGTAGCCAGGAGGACAGTGGCAGTGGCAGGTGCTGACGTTTAGATGTCCGTGGTTCCGGCAGCTCATGCGACATGGGTTCCTGGGGACCTCTGATCAGATAAGGAAGGAGCCTCCCTGGGTGCTGAGGTCCAGGGCTTCCCGGACAGCCCCTCAGGAAGCTGCCACCCACCCCAGGATCACCAGGCCAAGACCTTGTGTGCCTGCTGTGCCAGGTGGAGGCAGGCGGGTGGGGCACTCACCACAGAGCCCCCCTGCGTGGTCCCAGGCTTTGAAGCAGCCCGAGACACTGGCTGTGCAGAGTGAACACCAGGCGCCCTTCTTATAGGGGACGATTGTCTTCCCGTTGACCTCCCAGTTGCCTCTGTGAGAGCAAGTGCCAAGGGTCTGCAAGGGCCTGGCCTTAGGCAAGGTGGGGTGGGCCTTGCTGCCTGCCCCAGGGGCCCCTCAGCTCCCTTGGCCCCACTAGGGAGGTCAGGGAGCTGGATAAGATGGGGACATTCCCTAGGAAACAAAGGATGACCTCCAAACTAGTCCTGGGTGATTCCCCGAAACTAGGGTCCTGCTTCTGGGTAGGCACATCTGCATGGCCAGAACCTTCACCCTCTCCCTTTCTGCTTCTTCCCCCTCCCACCAAGGGGTAAAGGCCTCCAGGTGCGTGGGTGGGCATGTCACTGTGGGTGAAAGCATTCCTCCCTGCCTCCCAGACAGCCCAGCAGGAGTGGCAGGGCAGCCGCCGTCATGGGGGCTTACCCAGGGGAGTAGGCACAGACAAAGGCTTCCATGGCTGCCTGGCCCACAGAGCACAGATGCCGCCCACAGCCCAGCTGGCTCGAGGTGGCCCACACGAGCTGTAGGAGACACAGTGGCTCAGAAACCCTGTCATGGACTGGCCCTGGGGAGGGGGACATAGCTTTTGCCACAGTTCAGGCAGAGAGGCAGCTCCCTCACCTCCTTGGGAGCCTCAGGAGCAGGGGCTGTCCTGGGCAGGGCTATAGGACAGGTGGGAACAGCCTAGGAAGGCTAAGTGGGGGGGGCAGGGACAGCAAACCTGAAGGGAGGGGAGATTGTGGATGGGTGGAGAGAGACTTGGACATCAAGGGCCTTGTGATTACAAAGTGACCATAACCCTTCTTGCTACGTGGCTTTGCAGCTCTTTGCAGTAAGAGGAGGTATCTCTTCCCCACCCCTTAAATCTGGCTGGCCTTGTGACTTGTGTTTTCCAATAGATTGCAGCAGAAATGATACTGGACTGATTCTGAATCTAGTCTCATGGGATCTTGCAACTTCCACTCAGTCTCACAGAACCATGCTCAGCCACCACACGAACAAGTTCAGGATAGCATGCTGGAGGTTGAAAGACTCACAGGCAAGATGCTTGGGGCCATGCTACACAGCCAGCTCCCAGCTAACCCACTAGCTGACTACAGCTGCATGAGTGGGCCCAGCCAGGACCACAGAACCTCCCAGCAGAGCCCAACCCAAATGGTTGACCTGCAAAATCAAAAGATGCTAAATTCTGGGGTGGTGTGTCATGCAGCAAAAGCTAATGGATACAGACCTTTCAACTTAGATTTAATGTCTTAGAATTGGTGACAATTTGGAAACAGCACAAGTGGTCAACACACAAGAACAAGGAAGCAAACTCTCTGGTAGCCAGACAAGTATGAGACTGGGTTGTGGCAGGGAAAGGTGAGCATGCAATTATATGCCTGTATCCAACAATTACAGAGTATGCATTCTTTTTAAGAATCTACAGAACTTTTGCAAATCACAAAGTAAGACCCCACATTAGACCACAAAGAAAGTTTCAACAATACCAAGGAATCAACATCCTACAAGCCACATTCTATGAATTCAATGTAATGAAATTTAAAGTAAATAATTCAGAAGTAAGTAAAGAAGAAAACATAGTTTGGAGACTTAAATATACACTTTAAAATAAAAAACAATATCATTATTAGAAATAGGAAATAGCTCTAAATAACAATGAAAACACTAAATACCAAAACTTATGGGATGCAGCTAAAGTAGTTTAGAGGGAAATTCATAGTTTTAAATGTACATGGTAGAAACAGAAACATTTAAAATTAATGAGTTAAGAATCCACATCAAAGAGATAAAAAAGAATGGAGTAAATTAAAATAGAAGAAAAAATAAGAGCAGAAATTAATAAAATTAAGAATAAAGGAGAAACAGAGAACAAAAGCAAAAAGCTGATTTGTTGAAAAGACTAATAAAATAGATAAAACTTTGTGAATATTGGTAAAGAATTAAAGAGAGAAGGTACAAATAAACAATATTGGGAATTTAAAAAGAACAGAGCTATAGAGTAAATATTTTTTAAAATCTATGCTTAATTCTAGTTTAAATCTCTTGTTAAGTAATGAGCAATTATAACCAATAAATTGGAAAACATAAAATGGACAATTCCCTAGAAAACAGAACTTGGAAAAGCTGTCTCAAGAAGAAATACAAAACTTTAAATGATCTATAACCATTTCCAAAAAGTTGAATTAGTAGTTAAAAATCCATTCACATGTGCACACACACACAAAAAAAACAGAACAAGGCTCAAACAATTTCATAGACTTATAGCAAGTAACACAGAAATTATTCCAGAGACTAGAAAATGAGGCAAAGATTCCAACTCACTTCCTGAGGTCAGTACAGCGTTTCTATAACCCAGCTAAGGGCAGTAGGAGAAAAGAAAATTAAAGGTCAATTTCATTACCAGTAACATTTAGCACATTAATTCCAGCAATGAATTTAAAACACAACACAACACATACACATACATACACACACACACACACACACACACATATCACATTATTTCACATCACATGACATGCCAAATAGGCAGACATTTCAAAATATTTAACAACCATTAAGGCATGCGTGCTGCTGATTGGCGCAGGTGCTGGGCTGGAGAGGGGCGTGGCGACAGACCTACCACTGTGCCAGGCATTAACCCTTTGCTTCTAGATCGTGGGAGAGATCCAAGGGGTCCCAGGGAAGAGGCTAGACAAGTACATTCTGGCAATTTAGGGTGGCAACTATTTACTAATTCATAAGTACTTTAGCATTTGAGTAACTATTATAGCATATGGTATATAGCTGAATTACAGCCCTGCAAGTAGGAAGGCACGAAGGGTTAACATTTAAAAATATACATTAATGTTGGTGCTGTGATTATGTTTCTTAAAAAGAGCCATCTTTTAGAGATATATATTTAATTATTTATGGATAAAATGGAGTCCAGCCTGGGCAACATAGTGAGACCCTATCTCTAGAAATAATAATAATAATAATAATAATAATAATAATGTGGGAGGAGAGGGAAATAGGTGAGGATATACGTGAAACCATGAGTTGATCGTTGTTGATGGATGGGTACCTGGGCGTTCACTATACCATTTGGACCACTTTGTATATGTTTGAAATTTTGTATAATAAAAACATTTAAATTATGTGACCAGGAAGATCTGGTGTCATGTAACAGCTTTCTCACACACTCTCTCTCTCTGTCTCTCACACACACACACACACACACACACACACACAAACACACACGGAAGTGTTCATGTATTTCATCACTTTAACAGATGAAAAAAAAATGTAATATTATTTCAATAGATACAAAAAAAGCATTTCATCAAACACAGACCCAGTCGTGATTTTAAAAATGCTTAACAAAGGCCAGGCATGGTGGCACACACCAGTAGTCACAGCTATTAGGAGGCTGAGGCAGGAAGATCGCTGAGCCCAGGAGTTGGAGGCTGCAGTGAGCTGTGATGACACCACTGCACTCTAGCCCGGGCAACAGTGGAAGACCCTATCTCTAAAAAAAAAAAAAAGAAGAAGGAAATGTCTGTAACCTGATAGAGGCTATTTGTTAAATTCATAGGAAAGAATCAAGAACCATGACTAGACATTTTTGAACAATAATAATCATATGGGGAATCATCCTATCAAAGCTTTTTCTAAAACCATAATAATTTAAACACAGTGTGTGCAGGGACAAATGAAAAGACCAACAGAACAGAACAGAGAGCTCAGTAACAGCCCTGTGTGGATATATATGAACTTAGCATATGACTCTGGTGGCATCATGAATCAGCTAGGAAAGGACTCAATAAAAGGTGCTCATATGGAAAAAGATAACATTAAGTCCTGTGTCACAGCATGCACAAACATTCCAGGTGGTTAAATGACCTCAATATGAGAACATTTAAACCTTGGAAGAAAATATAGAAAAAAAAATCTTTCTGATATTAGGGTAGAAAAGGATTCCTCCAACGTGATACAACAAAAAGGATGAACAATAAAGGAAAAGACTGATAAAATGGATTACATTAATATCAAAATCTTCTACACAATAAAAGATAACATAAAAACACCAGCTGTATGCTAGAAAAAGTATCTGCAAACCATAGGACCATCAAAAAGTATACTGAAAGGATGCCTACACATTAATAAGAAAAAGACAAACTGTTATAAAAATGGGCAAGGGATATAAACAGGGATATAAACAGTGGAGTGGGAAATGTGCTCAGTCTCACAGGTAATCAGGGAAATGAAACTGAAAACAGTGAGGTTTTTACACCCTGGATTCTGGCAAAAATCAAGGAGCCCAATGATGCCGGGAAGTGGGAACTGGTTTGCTGACCTGTACAGCTGCTGCAATCGCTTTGGCAACACATGGTTGTAGGTGCGTGTTCTCTGTGACAGGCCCTTCCTCTTCCGAGTCTCTCCTAGAGAAACTCTGGACACACACGCACAAGAGGACCTGAACAGGGTCTGTGTGCCGCGGTATGGTTTGTAATGATAAAAAAGCGGAATCACCTAGATGGCCGTCCATATCCTTTAGAATGAATGAACTGCATTTTATTCATAGTGAAACATGAATAGTCAACATGAATCCCCCGTGCTTATGTGGATCAATGGAAGTAAATCTTATATGTGGTCTGGAATGATAAAGCTTCAAAAGGAGACACACAGAACATTTATGTAAGATTTAAAAACACAACTAGCACAAGTGGAAAAGGAATAAAAACACTTATACATGTAATAAAAGTATTAAAACCTGCTTGGGATTTGGCTTCTGTTTTTCGGTGCTGTACCTTAGCACCAAAAAGTGCCAGGTACACAGAAGGCGGTTGACAAATATTTGCTGAATGAAGAAAAAAAGAAAGAATCCTGCTTGGAAGTGATGTACCTGAACTTCAGGAAGGTTCCCTCCAGGCAGGGACAGGGAGGAAAGGAAAGAGTGGGGCTTTAGATTAGTAACATCTTCTAAATCTTGGTAGTGGGTAAGAGGGGGTCCATTTCTAAATTTATGTCTTAAATAACTCATATTTAAGATTGAAAAAAGTAAAATTAAACAAATTGGAAGAAAAGGAATCCCAAAAAGTTAGGACAAACCGTAGCCTTTTCTGAGATGACCCGGCTGGCCTCAGGGGCCTGGGAGCCTGTACCTTGGCCTCACCTGAGTGTAGTGGGCGCAGGTGGCGTTGTGGGCACACTCGGCCGTGGCGTGGCTGTACCACTGCCCCTCTGCGAACCACAGGCTGACCACTTCGACAAAGGACGCCAAGCCTGTCGGCTGCAGCTGCTCGTTCCAGCTCACTTGCGGGGCAGACGCCAGGCCCGGGGCCGGGGTGCCACAGAGGGCTGCCCTGGCTTGAGCCAGTCTGGCCAAGCTGTCACTCCAGTCCTGGGGGTGGCACAGAGATGTCAGCGGGAGGCCTTTGGGTAAAGGAGGGGACTGCTGGGCCAGGCCTCAATGATTCAACTCCTCCACCGTCTACAAGCACCCAGGAGGTGCCTGCCAGGTCATGTGGAGAGGAGAGCACTGGAGGAGGAGTCCTGCTTGCACACCTGAGGCTCTGAGCTGGTCTCTCTCACTGAGCCGGGGCCAGGAAAGGTCAGGCAGGACCCATCGGGAGCTCTCCCAGGTGCGCTGGGAAAGCACAGCGGTGCCTGACACCCGACCCAGAGCTCGGCTCCTCCCAGGACCGAGCCTCCTCTCCCTGAGTCCTGGCGTGGGCACCGGAGGCTCTGCACAGGCAATGGGATGAGCTTCCGCTGTCCTGTTCCTGTCAAGTAAGTGGTGCCCAAGCCTTCCCGACTGGCTCTGCATTCTGGCCATTGTCAGAAAGGCTCGGCCGCTCCCACCCAGCCAAGCTGCTGTCCTGCGGAGGTGGCCGTGCCCCTGTAGCCTGTTTTCTCGGCACCCCCACCCCCGCCTTGGAGGAAGTAGGGGTACACTGTGGAAACAAAGGGTGTGAGACATCTCCTGGCTTTGGAGAGTTCTCTGGAGCAGGCCTCACTGCTCCCCCACCCCACCCCCTGGTCCAGCCATGTGACCCCAGTGGTTACTTAATCCCCAGGAGACTCAGCGTCCTCACGTGTAAAATGGGGACAATGCAGGAGAGCAGGGCTGTGAGGACTGAACAGATGCAGGGGGGAAAGTGCCCCTCAGGACTGCCCCAGCAGGCCTGGCCCCAGGCAGATGTCCCCGGGATTCTGCCTCTGACAGGGCTGCAGCGGGAGCAGGGGACCCCCCGGGGCCCTCCCACCAGTCTCCAGTGTGCACAGAAAAGGGGAACCCAGGGCCAAGGTGGGAAGGGGACTGAGGGCTGGGCTCCACTTGTACCTTTTACTAAAATGTGGCTTTCCAGGACTTCCATAAAAGGCCCTGAAAACGGTGCCAACTGCCAGCCCACTGACCACAGCACCTGCAGGGTCCCAGGCAGGAGCAGCCGCCACTGAGTGTCATAGCTGGGAAAAGCCCTGGCTGCCCAGGGGCTGGGCCTGAGGAGTGGCAGAGCCACTCAGGGCTGGGAAAAGGGGAGAAGTGACATCTCCCCCACATGCCCGCCTTCCCACCCCCACCTCCTGGGAAACTGACCCCAGAGCTCTCAAGGTCACCGCCCGCCTAGGAGGAGTTCATGGGAGGCAGCCATGGGGAACCCTGCCCGCCCCCACCCAGGGCCTGCCCCTGCTCCCTGGCCTGTGAATGGGGGCTGTGGCTGCTGGGTCCCAGACTGTGGGGGGCAGCATCTCTGAGCCCTCTGAGGACAGTCAACCCCGCAGCCCCAGTTGGGGTGGTGGGAAATGCCACCTCCCCACACCTGCTCCTGCTGTGAAACGTGAACAGTGAATGAGCAGGGGGCTTGGGAGAGTCCCCGCCTGGTGGCCCAGATAAGCCCAGGAAGATCTCTGCCCCCCCCCACCATCCTGCTGGACTCCTGGGGACACTCCTTTTCCCTGGAGGAGGGGACTGTCTCCTTCCATGTCTCCTGGTCTCCATGGCAACAGGATGCCAGGGCAGGCCCAAGGCGTGCCCTTCAGGCCTGTGTGAGCGGAGGGGTCAGACCTCCTGCACTGAGGGTCCCCTGGGGGAAGAAGCCACACAGCCCCAGGAACCAGGGCCAGGTCTCTCCAGTGGGCAAGGTGACTGGCTATGCCTGAGCCCTCCTCTGGGGCCTGTCCCTCTGGCTGCCCCCCTGGCAGAGCAGAGCTGGGCTGAGGCACTCACCATTCTCCGCATGTTGGCCGCAGGGGGGTGGACCCGGCTGCGCAGGCGGTTGTGCAGGGAGAGGAGCAAGAAACTCTCCTTCCTGCTCAAGGCTGGGGGTGGAGAGAGGAGGTCAGGCTGCGAGCAGGGGAACCTGAGCCCGAGCCAGGGCGGGTGAGGGTGCAGGCCCCCTTAGGAAACAAGACCTAGGCTGGGAGAGGAGGGTGGTGGGTGTGGGGAGGGCACGGGGTGCAGAGATGGAGAAGGAAGCCTGGGTAGAGCAGCCGGGCTCAGGGTGGGGGTGAGGCCGGCCAGGGCGTGGAGGGCAGCGGCCTTTGCCCGGGGCTCTGCTTGGCCACTGAGGAGCTTCTGGGCCCAGCTGCGGGCTCTGGTCAGTTTTCCTCCTTGACCCCAGCCCTGGGCCCACCCCTTCCTCCTTCCTCCTCCCTAGCCCCAGCCCCAGTCCACCATGGTTCTGAGGGTTCCCACATTAAGTCACAACAGCACGGCCCAGGCCTCTGCCTTCGGAAGTCGCCTAGCACCCCCTCTGCAGAGTTCACAACCGCTTCGCCCACATGTCCCTTACCTCCGGGCACGGGAGCCTGCTCCTGCAGCTGGGGCACCCACACCTCTGCCCAGGCGATGCCAAGGAGAGCCAGGAGCACAGGCAGGAGGCCCCCCAGCCCGGGGGAGGGCTCCGGCCGCAGCATGGGCCTGTCGGGCACTCAGGGGACAGGCTGGCTCAGCCGTCCAGCTCGCTTCCCAGGCTGGATGGAGCTATTCACAATCTCGAGGAGTCAGACTGGGCTGGCAGACAAAAGAGGGAGGCTGGTGAGTAAGTAATCGGTGTGTCCAAACAGCCTCCCGTCGGCGCTGGCATGAAAAGAGACAGACAGCTCCCGGGGCTGCCAGCCCGCCCCACCGACAGCAGGCGGAGCAGCGAGCACTGACCCTGTGGCCCCTGCTAATCATTGCAGGATTATTAGCGCCCTTGGGGAGCCCCCAGAGACCCTGCTGATTGGCCCGAGGACATTCCAGGGCTGCGGATTAGTGACCGATGGCTGTGCCCTGGCTGGGACAGTGTCCTCCGAGCCCATCGGTGGTTTCCACTCTCCAGCCCCAGGCCCAGGCCGGAGGCTGGGGCCTCAGCTATGTGCTCTTCGGTGGGCAGGACCCGGGCAAGACCCCAGGGGAGTTCTTTCCTTTCCTGGGAAGCTCCTCCCAACCCCCCAGCCATGAATTAAACATGGACGAGAGGTAACCGCACACCAGACAGGTGCCACCATGGGCTCATGGGGGAATGGGCTGGGGCTGTTCCTGCGGGAGGAAAAGGGTCCCTTAGGACAGGACAGCCTGCCTGGGCAGTGCCCCCCACACTCCCCCACGTGACTGCGCCAGGAGGGGCGAGGCAGGCGGGGACCGGGGACCGGAGCACGTGATGCCCTTGGCTGACTCCACTCCTGCTGGGAAGGAGTCTGCCTCCAGACAAACAGGCGCGTAGCAGGAGGGCAGCAGACGGCCATGATGTCTGGGCCTGGCTGCGGCCCACATGATCCCACCAGGATAAGCTGCAGCAGATCTGCACCCGGCCCACATTTCTTAGAAAATAAAAGACTGTCCCCCAGGCCACAGGCAAATGCCCACATTCCTCTCAGGGCAGACGGGAGGTTATTCAGCCATGCCCAAGGCCCACCTCGCAAACCAACTGCTTCTGCCCTCTGGAGTTCGTGTGACTGCGGCCCCTGGGCTCCTCAGAGCTGGGTGTCGACTCCATGGGGACTCGGCTGAGATGCAGGTGGGCTCGGCTTTCCTGGGGGACACCGATGGGCTGTGGATGTCACCATGGGTGTTGGGGGCAGGGGCGAGGCCAGCCACAAGGACCACGAAGCTGGCCTGGGGCTGCGGGTCTCCTGACCATACCCAAGGCCTCCCTCAAACGGATAACACGGCAACCTCAAACTCACCACATCCGGGTCCCAGCAATGCTTAATGACAGCGACCTCTTCTTACAGCGCTTACAAACCGTGTTCACGTGTGTGAGTTCATCTCATTGTCACAACAGCTGTGTAGTAGCAGATGGGATGCCCATTCCATAGATGAGGAAACTGGGGCTCAGTGTGGGACTTGTCTGAGGTACACCCCAGCTAATCAAAGATCTCTGCAGCGTGTTCATTCACATCTTGATCTTCCTGAGTTCAATTTCCACAGCTCTGCTCTGTGCCGGGTAACAAAATGCCCCCTTCCTACCCCTGGAGTTTGATGATAAACGTGAGTAGTTGTCCCATAATAGCAATGAGGCCACGTACTTGGGACAGGTGGGAGGAAAATATATTTTGGGGATCAAGGTGGAGCAACTTTTGAGGGTCCCCTAGTGGCTCTGTAATCCCCTCTGAGGAGGACTTGACTTCTTTGAAACATCTAGTATTTAATAGGTGATTAAATGAGTGGGGGAAAGTGAAGAGCAGAAACTCTGTTTGCCAGCTTGAACCCAGACACAGAGGAAGACCATGTGAATACACAGGGGAGGAGACGGCCAAGCACAAGCCAGGCAGAGGCCTTCAGAGGAAACCAACCTCACCAACACCTTGATCTTGGCATTTAAGCCTCCAGAACCATAAGAAGATACATTTCTGTTGTTTAATCCACCCAGTGTGTGGTACCTTGCATGGCAGTCCTAGCAAATGAATACAGCCCCTGTGAAAACCCTACAGCTAATATCATACTGAATGGTGAGACAAAATGCTTTCCTCCCTAAGATTAGAAACAAGGCAAGCATGTCTTTTCTCAAGACTTCCACTCAGTAAAAGTACTGTTTTATTTTTGTTGTTGTCTTTTTTTTTTTTTTTTTTGAGACAGGGTCTTGCTCTGTTGCCTGGGCTAGAGTGCAGTGGTGTCATCACAGCTCACAGCAACCTCAAACTCCCAGGCTGAAGTGATCCTCCTGCCTCAGCCTCCCGAGTAGCTGGGACTACAGGCATATGCCACCATACCTGGTTAATTTTTAAATTTCTTTATAGAGACAGGGTCTTGCTATATTGCCCACGCTGGTTTCAAACTCCTGGCCTCAAGTGATCCTCCTGCCTTGGGCTCCCAAAGTGCCAGGATTACAGGTGTGAGCCACCATGCTTGGCCCCTTTAGTATTTTTTATAAGGCAGATCTGCTAGCCTCAAATTCTCAGTTTTTGTTTATCTGGGAATTTTATTTCACCTTCATTTTTGAAGCGTAATTTGCTGGATATAGAATTCTTGGTTGGTAGGTTTTTTTCTTTTAGCACATTAAATATGTCATCTCATTGCCTTCTCCTCTATTATTTCTGCTGAGAAGTCAGCTTTTAATCTGGAGGCTTCCTTGTACATGCTGCAGAGTTTATTCTCTTTCTGCTTTCATGATTTTCTGTCTTTTGACATCTTGTCTGTGATGTGTGTAGAGGTTAATCTCTGAGTTTACCTCACATGGTGTTTGTTGAGCCGCTTGGATATATAATGTTTTCTGTCATGTTTCGGAAGTTTTCAGCCACTGTTTTTCTGTAGCAAAGCCTTACTCTTTTCTGGCTGAAACCATGGGTGTTGAAGAGGAGAAAAAGAAGGTTTCTGCTGTGCCAGAAACTCTTAAGAAGGAATTTCGCAGAGCTGAAGATCAAATGCTTGAGAAAGAAGTTTGCCCAAAAGATGCTTTGAAAGGCAAGGAGAAAGCTAATCCATGAAAAAGCTAAGCATTATCACAGGGAATATGGCAGATGTACAGAACTGAGATTCGAATGGCCAGGATGGCAAGAAAAGCTGGCAAATGCTGTGTACTTGTAGAACCCAAATTGGCGTTTGTCATCAGGATCCGAGGTGTCAATGGTACAAGCCCAAGGGTCTGAAAGGTGTTGCAGCTTCTTTACCTTTGCCAGATCTTCAATGGAATCTTTGTTAAGCTCAACAAGGCTTCAATTAACATGCTGAGGACTGTAGAACCATATATTGCATGGGGGTACCCCAACCTGAAGTCAGTAAATGAACTAATTTATACGCGTGGTTCGGGCAAAATCAATAAGCCAATTGCATTGACAGGTAACGCTTTGATTGCTTGATCTCTGGGTAAATATGGCATCACCTGCATGGAGGATCTGATTTGTGAGATCTATACTGTTGGAAAACGCTTCAAAGAAGCAAATAACCTCCTGTGGCCCTTCAAGTTATCATTTCCATGGGGTAGAGAAGAAAAAGACAACCCACTGTGTAGAAGGTAGAGATGCTGGCATCAACAGGCTTATTAGAAGAATGAACTAAGTTATCTACCATGACTATTTTTATAATCTGGTCAGTTAATAAATAGTGACTGCTTTCACATTGAAAAAAAAAAAAAAAGAAAGAAACAAGGTCTTGCTATGTTGCCCCAGGCTAGAGTGCAGTAGCTCTTCACAACCACAATCTTAGCACACTACAGCCTCAAACTCCTGGTCAGCCACTATTTCTTTAAATATTTTTCTGTTCTTTCTTCCCTTCTAGGACTACCATTATGTACAGAGATCCTGCTTTGTCAATGCCCAAGGGCTTGTTGTCACTCAGACATGTCTGTACCATGATTCTGCTACACCTCAGCTGCGGAAGCTAGTAGTGAAAGAGAGAATATCTCAGGAGTAGAGGTTCTGCTGGGATGAGACTGTCCAAGCTCCCATGTCTACGGCTTCTACTTGTGGCCAAGGGACCTGGATGACTTTGTTCTTCAAGGCTCGCCGGAGTTAGTCCCTTGTGGAAATGAGTTGAGGAGACTTGGATACCAAGCATCCTTTTGAGGTTGCTATTATTTTCATAATTGTTATATGCAAACAGTCACCCAGTGGAGATGGTCTAGAGCACAGCAACAGCGTGGGACCAGCCGGTCTGAGGAGGGGATGAAGTGGAAACATCTGGAGACATTCAGGGTCTTGAAGGGCTGGAAAGCACAGGTGTTCAAAACACCAGACACTTGGCTATATCTGCTCATATATGTGCATATCCTGGGCACAGAAAGACAGCTTCCTGGGCTCAGACAATTGCATCTAATTCCCAGGCTGCATCCTGGAGTTAAGCTCATGTAGTTAGTAAACAAGCCACAATGAGCTCACTTAAGACATCAGCACCAGTGGCACCTGGGGACTCCAGCCCAGCTCCAATCAGAAGTACCTGGCAAACAGGTCTGGGCCCAGGTCCTTTGTTCCTCTAGCTGCATGTTTCTCGGCCTCTTTGGGTCGTTCAGTTTTGCTCATCTCCTGCCATCTCCCACAATCTGGAAACCCAAGGGCCATGCAGTTTGCCTTGAAGGAGTAATAAAAAAGCAGCTGTCATGCATGGAAAGATTTTGCAATGGGCTTAGAATTTTATATGCATTATTTGAGTCTCATAAAAACCCCATAAAGTAGATGTCACTGTCCAATTTACAATCAAGTAAATGGAAGCCTAGGAAAGGCAAACTCCCAAGGTCATACACCAAGGGAGATGCAATGCTGGCATTCAGGCCCAGGCCAGGCCAAGCCCAAAGTCATGTTCTTAACCCACCACGACAATCTGGGATTCTGAAGGGCTGGAGGCAGATGGCAGCCCAGATCTAAGTGTCTGAGGGTCCCTAAGTCTACAGACTTTCACATGAACAAGCAGCTGGAGGAAAAGGGCACCTCCCTCTTGTTGAGGCTGCACCCACGGACGCTCATTTCAGTCCTTCGGTGCCACAGAGGCCACACTGGGTTATCAGCCTTCCCAGGGAGGTTTGATGAGTCTCACTTGGGTTTCTGATTGATCCTGACATAGTCCACACAGCGCTCTGAGCCCAGGAAACCGCAAATCACACGCCACAGCGCCACCTACTGGCTTGTGGATGTGGACAAAGGCAATAAAGGAATCACGTCTGACCTGGGAGGCAACATTTTCCCTGGTTTCAAGTTGGCAAACAATCATTTAAAAATTTTAAACCGGGGAATACTTACTCTATTTTATAGCATGAAGTGTTGCCCAATAACACAGTGAAAAAATTGTAAGACATTTTACATCTTTAAATCTTAAAAACATTTTAAAGCTTTGGCTCTCCACTTTTTCCCATTTATTTAATCAGCTATTAAATTCCAGTGACCGAATGTGTGGTTGGACACTGGGGTAGTAACAGGCCACTGGCTGCTTCCCTCGTACCACGTCCTCCCCTTCCCACGGTGTGAGCAGGACACACACGCCCTTGTTTTCCACACAAACACGGGCTCCCACGTACACGGTTGGTAGTCAGGGACCAGGTTCTTACTATGAAGTTAATTGTGGGCAAGCCATGCAGTCCAGTGACGGCGACAGTAACCTCAGGGGGAGGAGGGAGGCTCCCCCCAGCCATGCCAGGGCTGCATGGAGGGGAAGATAAACAACCACATCCTCCTTACCTCAGTTTCCAAACCTCGGTTTCTTTCTTACCTTGTGGAAACACAGGTAGGTACAAACGGTTTTATGCACAGTTTGACATTCGTGATGGCAAGTACGTATACCAAGTCACTGCACTTGAAGAGCACTTCACAAGTGGACGTGGCAAGAGTCATTACGATGTCTGTTTATTCATTTACAAAGCTCATAACATGAAAA
>CM052442.1:120750462-120789194 GCA_028533085.1 Varecia variegata | reverse complement strand
ACAGGAACAGAAAAGGGCTGAGCTGAACTGCACATCTACAGACACGAATAACGAGTTACAGTACTTTACAATAATTACAATGGTGCTTTTATACATCCCGAGCGTTGACCAGAGTAAAGTGTTAACTGTGCTGCTAGAAAACGCTTCCCCGAAAGAGCTTTCTGCCCCATGCCCACTTGTTCTGAGGAAGGAGAGGCTACGTGGGGTGGATGGGAACCCACACACTGAAACAAACTTTCTTTCTTTCTCATTCTTCCTACCTACATCCACGATGTGACATTCTGGAGTGTAAGGCACTAGAACCCGGCTTAGAGAGGAGGTGCTCCAAGCTCCAGTTCTTGGTGTGCAAAGGAAATCCTGACACAGATCTTTTGAAACAGATGCTACAAATATCCTTCCCACCTCTTGTAATTTCTGTCCTTGACAGACAGGAAAACAAGAAGGCAGAAGATGTTTGTAAAGGATAAAAACAGGGGCATCTAAATATGAGAAAAATGGCCCATGAAGAAATGTGTACTTCTCCAAGAGATACAGACACTCTGCTCAGAGAAGTCAAGAATCACATACAGGGAACAACTGTGATGTTTAAAAAGACAACGACGAAGACATACAAAAGTACTCAGTCCTCTTGAAAACTAGTGCACTGGTAGTGACGAGGGCTGCGAGGGCAAGCCCGACGCGGACGATGGAGGAGCCTTACAACTCAGCACCTTGGAGTGGAGGCAAAGTGGTGGCGGGAGGGAGGCGCCGACAGACCCATGGCTCACTCACCACTTCCTGCGCGGATACGGGGCGACCGTAAAGCCTCAAACATCTACCCTTTCTTCCACTCAACTGTGCTCCTGAATCCACGTGCCTGCAAATGACATGTGCAAGATGAACATTCTTTATTCCCAAGAAAAATTTCATGATATTGCGTTGATAAAATAACTGCTTATATCAATGTCCTGAGGGCTATGTGTGGGGCAGAGCGCAGAAAGACAGTTAAAAGGGCGGAAGGTCACCCTTCAGAATTAACCACCTCTACCTTAGATATTAAAGAGAAACTTTGTGGACTACACTGGCCAAGAAGCAACAGAGATGTAACAATGAACCTTGTAGCTACTCCCTGAAAGCAGACCAATGCAAATGCTCTCCTAGGACACAGTCTTCTAGAAGATTCCCTTCTATATATTCCAAGTTCTCAAAAAACGGTACAGACTCACTCAAATGCCAACAAATATGTCCATAAGGCAGAGGATAAACTGAGCCAGAAATCAAGGCTGTAGGTCCTCTCTTCAGGGAAGCAAACGACACTATCAGACAGCTACTGTCACTCCTGTACAGACACAGCCACCAACATGGTGGAGGGGGGAGGTTAACATCTCAAAGGCAGGCAAACGCAGGGTTTTCATATGTCTGAGTTACTTTCTGGGCAACAACAGCCGAGGAAAGCAAGCAAGCAGCTAGCGCCGTCTGCATGTACAAGGAGAGACTGCCTGTGGACAGCAGCCTCCTGTTGAGACCGCAGCTGAAGCGACTGGGCTTTGCTCCCGCAGAAATGGAATCTCTGGAGCCGCAGGAAACTGCTGTTTAATCACTGGGCTAAATGGTCTCTCTGTCTCTGGCCTAAATAAGATCTCTTAAATTTGGAGGTGCAGGGACCCCTGGAAGAGCACGAGAAGCATAGTGGTTAACTGTCCAGGTTTCTCTGCTGGAGCTGCCCTGCCTGTGAGGTGCTATGTGATTGTAACGCAAGGTTAAAGGACATCAAATAGTCCGTGTAAGCAGTTAGTTCTTGTCCCTTTTTGCTCTTAAAACTTTCTCCGTTAGAGCTTTTCTGACTTCAGTTCCACTATCACAGAAGAGAAATCCTTCTGATGCAAGCTTAAATATAAGTCAAATGACAGTGGCAGTGCTAAGCGGCAGCCTTTGCATGTGGCCCGAGAAATGACAGGGAAGTAATTAAAGACATTTCAAGGGAGGAGAAGGCCCACAGCAAACTTGTAAGCCTGGCTCTTCATCTGTTTGAAGCCAATATACTTTCTGTTTCTAAGTTCAAAAATATTCTTTGACTGAAAACGCAGACAAGAGCGCGCAGAGCCCCTCCCCCATGGAGAGCACACAATGTGATGATGGCTAACTGCAGAGAGAAAAAAGTACCCAACTCCCTAAAGCTAAAGTCCAGCTACCCCTTCACAGGAGCCCAGAATCCTTCAAATCTCTAGGGACAGAAAAACCAAGTAATCAGCTCCCAGAGTGAGCTGTCACACAAGGCAAACACATGTGCCTGCTGCCCAAGAGATGGAAATGACACACCAATGGGGGTGTTCTGATTGTCCTTCCCTGTTCCTGCTGGATTTGCAGCCAGGTCTCTGCATCTAGAGCTCTACCGGCACCCTTGCTTACTGGAGAGGCTACTGCCACTCAGGAGTCCAGGACGCTGAGCTCTGACATCAGTGGGCCAGGGAGATTACTCTGCCCTGCCCTCTTGACTGTCTAAGGTGCTTGTGACACTGGACAGAGACAAAGCAATTATGCTACAGGCAGGGAAGAGCCACTCACTGGCAGACCTGCCTGTTCAAAGAGCTCACCTCAGACCAAATAGAGAAAAATGCTAGATTCACACTGCTTGTGTATGAATGAACCAGGAGAAACTTTGAGGATGAATTTTAAAGTGCTAAAAGATAAATCTGTATGTTTCAGGGCACTCAATAAACAAGCGATGCCCCAGAAGATCAACACCTTGTCAGGGTCTGAGGAGCGTGACCCTATTACGGACAAGGGGTTTCAAAGTGCAGCCTGAGAGCTCGACCCCCAACCTCCCTTCCCAGCAAGAGAAGCAGGTGCTCAAAGGGGGCAGAATGTGATGTCAGTAAACACGAGGCCAGTATTTCTAGCTCTAGGTCAACAGAAAGTCAATGCATGATTTTGGAAATAGCATCAGATTTCCCTCCTACTTCTTAGAAAGGAAAGCTAATTAATAAGACAGTAATTAGCTAGCGATTAACAAGTGCAGAAAAGAAAAGAATCCGAGTCTTAAAACTCTATGTTGGACATACTTCTGATGAAAATTCTATTTGAAAAATATACTGTGATGATGGCATTATCTAATTTTAAACTATGGAGATAGATTTTATTTTATTTTTTCAATTTGTATCTTATTAAGTGGTGACACTTCTATGTGTAACAGTTAAATAGCAAATTTATTGCCATAGTTGAGGTTGGAAGAGTTATGTCTTATGCACAACTGAATTTCTTTTGGACTGAATTACAAGTAAGTTTTCATTTACAAAGATGACTTTGGAGGGTGC
Organism: Varecia variegata; assembly: GCA_028533085.1. Lineage (NCBI taxonomy): Eukaryota > Metazoa > Chordata > Mammalia > Primates > Lemuridae > Varecia > Varecia variegata. Next base: position 120,785,901 of record CM052442.1, on the reverse strand, counting down.
AAATGCTGTGTTGGGAAGAGGAGGGATACCTGTGGCTCTCCATCATCTGTTTACATCTTCTTAGGGTGAGTCAGCTCCTTGCTGGTAATGCCAGCGTTTGGCCAAGGGCCCGTTCCTGCTCTCCCAAGTCCTTCACAGCTACTGTTTCGCTGCTCGGCTCTCCAGCTAGGCCACACCTCTCCTCCTCTCTCCTCTTTGCCTAGAAGCAGCATCTCTCAGCTACTGAAATACACATTTGCTCCAAAAGAGCCGGCCCCCAAACAGAGTTCTAATCATACGCTCCCTTAACAAACCAACTAAGACCCCCCAGAAAGGTGGACACGAAAGTCAGTAATCAAGTAGGAGTGGTCTAGCTGGAGAAATGGCAAGAAATATCTAGAAGGAGCCAGTCTAAGTGGGTAAACGAGAGATCCTAGAGAAATGCCAGAGAAGGAAGACACCCAAGAATTCTAAGCTGCTCTAATGAAATGAATGATCTCCTTTAATATACTTATAGATCTATCAGAGCTAATGCTTCCAGGATACCAAGACATCAAATGTTAAAACGAAATAAAATTTCTAATAGCAGCTCATTTGCACTAAAAAAATCAGATTAGGGAAGTTTATATATAAGGGGAAAAATTAAATGTGGGAGTGGATAATACAGTCTGTCATATACACATTTCACCTTCAGAAAGCAGAGACGCTGCTTAAAAGTGTGCAGGGCACGCTTGGGGTACCCCAAGTCGTTTTCTATTCCAGAGGACATGGAGGGATGGCTGGATGGGAGAAAAGAGCCGGGAAGGAGAGGAGGGAAAGCTATCTTCTACCCTATATAACTTATACCCCCTGCACTCAAAAAGCTCAATGGACTGATATGGGTCACCTCTGTGTGGTTTTGTTTGTTCTGTGCCAGAGGAAGTAACACCTGGGATTCCAGTAGCTCTATGGAACTCAGCATGGCTAGCATGGCTGGGTTACTCAGGACAACACACCCTCTAACTCACCTTCCTATTCTAAAGGGAGAGAAATGTATTTTGAGCTTATGGGCTGACTGCAAAGGGGACAGGTGAAGCTGGCTTAATGCACTGGGGGAAAAGGAAAATCAAGGTGGGGTGGCTGAACTTTGGATAGCTAGAAAAAAAGCAGCATCGTTTTAACAGCAGAAAACTCAGCAACATTGATGTTGTACTTTCTGAGGTCAGACCCTTTCAGGTACGAAAAGCAACACAAAAGGCAACATGGTTTTTCCCTTTCAAACACTGTGGCTTACTCTTTTACTTAGCTAAAAAAGAAAAAAACAACCTTATTATAGAGATTAGCAAGAGATGAAGAAAATTATAGGCAGGCTGTCCTAGCCCAAAGTCTGCTAACTGGTTCCACAGGGAGGATGAGGATGGTGCCAGGTTAACGGCTTGTCTCTGCTACAGACCAGACAAGGTCCACGGCTGCCTCTCATCAGTGAGGTAGATGATCATCCTCTTCCTAGAGTCATCGGGCGCCCACCCACAGCCCAGCGCAACAGGAGTACGAGCTGCCTGGCTAAAAGGCACAAGCTATTCCATACGGCTGCACCGGCCACACAGCACTCCCAACGAAACCAACAGGTTAATCGAGGAAACAGCCCAAGGGGGCTGGACTCTTGCCCTGGGGCCTGCACGACATCAGCTTGCCTAGCTTTGAGACGCACATTTGAAATCAGCTGTCACTGTAACCCACTTCCACAGTGGAGCTTGCTCCTGTCCTGCCTGTCAGACATACTTCCTGCCACCATGGGAGTCTGAGCAGAGGGGAGGGAAGGGAGGAAGAGCCCAGAGTGAGTATTAGGAAGGGGAATGCAAAAGGAGAAGGAAAAGATGGGAGGACAAGAGAGGCTGCAAAGCAAAAAGTTTAAAAGTAGGTAAATTTCAAAATTATATCAGGGAGATAAGAGATGGGAGGCAAAGGTTCGATAAAGAGGGATGGAGTCAGACGGAAGAGAAGCTCCGAGGTGATGCTTCTCCGGGATAAGACAGCAGGGAGGCGAAACTGCCATGGCCTTATTTCCCATGCAAGTCACTCAGCTCCACGTCATCCTTTCGGCGCTTGTGGGTATAGACGGAGGCGACAGGGTAGAGCTTGGCCTTGGCTTGGAACCGGTGTCCCCCGATGTCAATCTCATACTCTCCCCGGTTGATAAAATCTGCTGTCACCACCTGCTCTTCCCCAGTGTCCTCGGAAAAATTGTGCACAAAGCCCAGGCAAACGTGGCGCTCCAGGGTGTAGCTATAGGCACTGCTGGTGGTGTTGCCAACATACTGCCCGTTCCGGTAAATGGGTTCTCCCCACCACGGCCAAAGGTCTAGGTCTGTGTCGTGGTCATCCAGGATGAACATAGTGAAGCGTTTATATACCCCATTCTGCTTCTGATGCAGCAGGGCGTCCCGACCAATGAAATCCATGCCCTAAGAAAGAAAGGAACTGCTGAGTTATCCATGGACATGCTAACCCTTGGCATAAGCAGCAGCACCATGGGAAGGGTCCTGCTGGTGTCACTGCAGTGGGACGCAGCAACCGTCCATAACACTACTCCCTCTGCCCCCACCCCCCAGCTTTTGGGAAATGGTGCACTTGCCACCATGCGGAAAACTGCATTCACAACATAAAAGACACCGTCAAGAACTTTGTAACAACAAAGTACATATTTTTCTTTTTCTATTTTGCAAACACAGATTTTAATCACAAGACCACATAGAACAAAAACATTTTGGAAGAAAACTCAAGACTCGGCCAGGCACGGTGGCTCACGCCTGTAATCCTAGCACTCTGGGAGGCCGAGGCGGGCGGATCGTTTGAGCTCAGGAGTTCGAGACCAGCCTGAGCAAGAACAAGACCCCGTCTCTACTAAAAATAGAAAGAAATGATATGGACAGCTAAAAATATATATAGAAAAAATTAGCTGGGCATGGTGGCGCATGCCTGTAGTCTCAGCTACTCGGGAGGCTGAGGCAGGAGGATTGCTTGAGTCCAGGAGTTGGAGGTTGCTGTGAGCTAGGCTGATGCCATGGCACTCACTCTAGTCCAGGCAACAGAGCGAGACTCTGTCTCAAAAAAAAAAAAAAAAAAAAGAAAACTCAAGACTCAAAAATAATTGCTAGAATCGTTTTAGAAAATGTGTTTATATAATCACAGTAAAAACTCTGTGCGTATGTATCTCTATTCAATGCATATATATATGCATATATTTAAAAAAAGACTAGCATAAAATAAACTATTAACGGTGATTATCTCTGAATAGATAAAATACGGGTGATTTTAAATTTCTTCTTTATATTTTCCCATTTTCCAAAATGAGTTATTTATTATTTTTATATCAGAGAAAAATCATTACATGTAATCGCTCAAAAAGAATACTGTAGATCTATGGTACTCTTAAGGAAAAACTGCCAAGGTTTTGTTAAATAAAATAAGCAATGTGCGATATAACAAGCATGTGGTATTCCACCATTTAAGACAAAAAAGTGGGGAGGGGACATTATACTTGAGCGTGTTTACACTACACTGACACCCTCTAAAAGGGGGGACAAGGAATGGGCTTTGCCTGGCAAATGGGACAAAAGATCAGATGGGCTCAGAGGTGGAAAAGACACTCACTTTTCAAGGAACATTCTCTTGAACTATGATTTTTTCTAAAAAAATCATGTTCATATATTACTTAAAAAAAAATTACAAAATTAGGCAGCTGACTGACTATAAGACAACTAATTTGTACAAATATTTGTGGCATGTTAATGAATCATCATACTCAACTCAGAAAAACTTCCCAGAATGCACTCAGTCTTTTGAAAGCAAAGCACAGGACCTAAGTATTATCTATTATGTTCTCACATGAAGATGTTTTATCCCAGAGATAGTGTTTTCATTCTAAGGACACCTGAATCATCATTATTCACTTGACGCTCTCACTGAGGTCTCAATCTTTTCACACTGTTCCTGTCCTATCAACTCTTCTTCCTACTATAGTGCAGATTTCCCAACTTAGGAAGCTGAATGACAGACTGGAGTCTGGATAAACAATGATACCTTATCTAATTTCACGCGAGACTCTCGTCCACATTCAAGAGGCGTGGTGAGGGTGTTTAAATCCTGACCCCAGAAGGCAAAAAACTTCTCAATTCGGAGACTGCGAAGGGCGTAATACCCAGCATTGCGGATTCCGTATTTCTGCCCAACACTCATCACTTCATTGTATACATGCAGGGCATACTACAGGGAGAGATGAAAGGTTAGTTACCAGCATACCTTCAGAATTAAACCCGTAACGTGTCCGCAAGTGCTGATGGCTCACGTTATTAACATGGACAAGGGAGAAGGCTGTATACGACTTCCAGGACGTCTCATCCTCAATAAACCAAAGCACTACGGCCCAGGAATAATGAATCACCCCAACCCAGACTATAAACTCCACGAAAGCAGGATCCACATCTTTTCATTTCTCTAAAATGTCTCTTAGAGGCCAGGCACACTGGCATGCCTGTAATCCCAGAACTTTGGGAGGCTGAGGAGGGAGGATCACTTGAGACCAGGAATTTAAGACCAGATGGGCAACACAGCAAGACATGGTTCCAGGCATGGTAGTACATGGCTGTAGTCCCAGCTACTCAGGAGGCTGAGGCAGGAGGATTGCTTGAGCCTAGGAGTTCAAGGTTACAGTGAGCTATGACGATGTCACTGAACTCTAGCCTAGTGACAGAGTGAGACCCTGTCTCAAAAAATAAAAAAAAATAAAGGCATACCATATTCTCTGATTGTAAGATCCAAAATGTCAAAAGAATGTCAATTCTTCTTAATTCATAAATGTAGCACAATCCAAAAAATACCAAGTAGGTGTTTTTTTAAATCAGATAATTATCAAGTTCACAAGGGAAAATAAGGAAGCAGGACTTGTTCTTTCTTTCTAGAGTTTTTCAATATAAGGGAGGATAAGCACTACCAAATATCAAAATACATTATAAAGACTCAATAATTAAGTGTGGTTCTGGACCATAAATAGACAGACCAATGGAACAGAATATAAAGCTCAGAAATAAACTCAAATACCTGCAGGAATTTAGTATATGATAAAGGTAGATTCTCAAATCAATTGGGTATCCATATGAAAAAAATAAAGTCACCCAACTTCATTCCTAAGGGAAACTAAAATTGCACTGACAAACTATTTTGTACCTATCAGACTGCAAAAGCCTGAAGTTTGACAACTCTATGTATTGGTAGTACAATAAGGGAAAGGGCATTCTTATACACTGCACATATTTTTTATAACAGCAATGGACTGGAAACATCATAAATGTCTATTTAGTACCAGACTGGTTAAAAGAAATTATGATTTAGCCATATGATGGAATACTATGCCACTGTTACAAAATAAAGAAAAAAAGAGGCCGGGCATGGTTGCACACACCTATAATCCCAGCACTTGGGGAGGCTGAGGGAGAGGGATCGCTTGAGGCCAGGAGTTCAAGACCAGCCTGAGCAACATAGCAAGACCCTGTCTCTATTAAAAAACAAAAAAATTAGAGGGTGTAGTGGCCGGGTATAGTGGAATGTACCTGTAGTCCCCGCTACTCAGGAGGCTGAGGCAGGAGGACTGCTTGGTCCCAGGAGTTCAAGGCTGCAGTGAGCTATGATTGTGCCACTGCACTCCAGCCTGGGTAACAGAGTGAGATTCTGTCTCAGAGAAAAAAAAAAAAAAGAGCGGGCCAACACAAGAAGATTTGTAAGATAAATTATTAAGTGAAATTAAACAACCAGATGCAGAACAGCAGTACGCTGCCATTGGTGTTTTCCAAAAGGGGTTAAAAATATGTCTGTGAATTTGCTTTCACGTGCCTAAACATCTGATATGACATATAAAAATAATACTAATGTCATTGGTGGTTATTGGTGAGAACTGGTTAGGTGGCACTGAATACTTTTTAAATATATAATCTATTTAAAAGAAATCAAATAACTTACTTAAAAATTGTAAAATCTCTTCAATGCAGCCTACCTCAGTCCCCAAGGCCCCATCAGATACTCTCCAAACCTGCCAGCACAGGCCTGGCAGGGCTAGCACACCTCCTGGCAGCTCAGGGAAGGAAGGCAGAGGCGAGCCCTCCGTATCTCACCTCTATGGGGATGTACAGCATGAATCCCGGCTCTCCCGTGTGAGTCATGCTCATCACCCGGATCCCATTTGCGTAGCCCACGCTCATCTCCTGCAGAGACAAAGGGACCAAGTCAGCGTGGGGACTCTGCAGGGGGTGCGGCACTTACGCAGGCTGGTCCAGGGAAGGACTGCCTGAGGGACACCCCGTCCTTAGTGCTGCGCCCTTTGTTTAACCTTCAAGGAGATACATGTCAATGAAAGAATTTCACACTGAAAACGGTCTGGTTCCAGGTGCTGAGGGGCACTGAGAACGGCACGCAGCTGCTGTAGCACCTCTTCCTACCTATGACATCACCACTTCAGGATTTTTAGGCCAGCTGATGGCGGAAAGTGGAGGCCAAGTCTTTGACAAGCACAAAATATTTCTCTTTGCAAAGTCTCTTCGCTAAAGACTGTGTCAGTCAGAGGTCTCAGGAGCAATGAAGCCCAGGCAAGTGTCTTCTCTGAGGGACTCTGCAGACAAATCCTGGCCATTTGCCACACAAAAGATGATGCCTGATGCGCACGGACACGATTCACCTGCTACTGTGGGGCAAAGACCTGGCTTCTAAATTTCGAAACATGTGACAGCAGCTCAGTTCCCTAATGGGGGCCACTGATGCAACCGTCATTCCTATAACAGAAAGTGAAAAGTCCCAGATAGCACGGGAACAAACTGCTTCCAAAGGAAGCCCCCACAACTGGCACTCGCCAGGTGCAAGCGTACGGATCACTCCTTCAAGCAGCGGCGGGAACACTGTGAAGGGGTCTGCTGACGGCTAACAATGGAGAGTTTTCTGTTGCTTTCACTCTGCCTTGGAGAAGGAACTGTAAAATAATTTGCAGGTGGATCCCAACTTCGGTTTGAACTTCAAAGAGCCTCTGTCAGTAACTGCCTGGAAGGTGCTGGTTACAGGTTGTCAAAGTATCACTCTGGACCTCTCTAATCTGCTTCTAAACTGCTTCCTACAGGGAATTCAGTTATCATTGCTTTCATTCAGTTACAGTTTATTTCATTTAGTTATAGTGGCCACTTATAGGAAAGAAAATTATTTAAATTGATTAGGAATTCACCTACACCATTTCCTCCCTGAAGATGCCACAAACACAGAAGTTACTCTGTGTATAAAAAAGAGGATGCACTGACTCCACAGAGAGAAGGGGCCTGACCTCGAATGGCACTTTTGAGTGTCAGTGTTATAATCCTGGAACCTAAAATTTTGATCTGCTACAGAAACCAGTAAATATACACACTTGACCTTCACTGAAGCTAAATTCACTTCAAAGGTACCCAAATGCTTATCAAACAAGGAGGCTTGAAAGGTGAAAAATAAATTTACTTCATCATTTTGTTTGCCTAATAAAGGTTAGAATACTCTTCATGGGTGTTAATGCCATAGTAGGAATATGTAACTGCCGCCACTATAAAAGAAATGTTCTCTGCCCATTTGAAAAACAGAACTTTACTAGCACTCACCTTGCAAAAGAGACTTGGGAAGTGGTCTGGAGTCATAGGGGCATAGGACAACTCGGACAGCACATCCACAGCGCGAGGGCCAATCAGATTGAGGGCTAAACAGGAAAGAACGAGAGATGACTAGCCTCTCCAAGTGAAGGGCTGAGCCAGTGGGAAAGGTCTGTTCTGGACTTGCTCACCAGACCTGGGTGCTAAGACCACCAAACCATCCCTTTGCTTAGGCAATCCAGGGATGGACGCCAAGCACCCTGATTCCGGCCAATACACCTCTGCTGACAGGCCTGCTGGATGCTACTGATGGTGCTGGCGGGAGAACGCCTGGGTAGATGTTTCCTCTCCCTGGTACCCAGGAAGACAACATTCCACAGCCTCCTCTGCAGTTAGATTAGGATCATGAGACCAAGTTCTGGCCAATAGGACACGAGCCTACTTCCAGGGCCGGCCATACCTCCCCTTGCACAATTCCCCTTCCCTTCTTCCCAGTGTGGCTACATGATGGAAGAAGTCCCAATCCCAAATCAGTATCTGGAGAAGAGGTGCCCAACCCCCTCCCCCAGCCTGATGCCTGTGACAGCAGCTTGTGCTAATTACCCGTCAACCACTCTAATACAGGTTAGAACACAACTTTTGTCCTAGAGGATTCTGCCAACCTGGTAGCAAGAAGTTAATCACTCCAAGGAAGTGAAAATGAAGGCCTGAGAGATTAAATGCTGGTGGGGCAGAGGGGTAGGAATTAGGTAGGTGGCAGGGAGGAAGGGCAGGAGGGCTAAACCTGGAATGGGGAGGTAGAATAGGAGGGGCTGCTCCCCAACAGGACTGCTGAGGAAGAGATAATCAGGAAATTAAGTCATCCTTAAAAATTATGTACTCATTAAAAAAATGACACATAGAAATTCTGAAGAAAATATTACTTAGGTAATAGATATAAAAATACTTTAAGAAATTTTTTATTCATTCAACAAATACTTGAACTCCTACATGCTTGCTGTAGGGGATGTAGAAGTGAACAAAACACAGAAGCCAAAGCACTAACTCATCTCACACCTCACCTATAAAAAGCGAAAAAGTGATAGAGGTCGGTCCTCTATGACCAGCAAGCCTCTTCTCCACTAACACTGACATTCATTTTTGAGAGTCAAATGTAACAAAGGAAAATGTAGAAGCCATCTGGATCTGCTGGTTTTTTCTCACTCGGCTGACCCCAGAAGGCCCCCTTACCAGTGTATTTCCAGGTGACATCTTCCAGAAGCAGGTTGCTGTCCTCTGGCATGTGTTTCTTAAGCCAGGCCCAGCAGTGGACCTGCTGGTCAGTTGGAGAGATCATGAAGAAACTGAAAGTGAGAGCCCAAAATAATCAACACCAGGTGGCGGGAAAAGGATCAGGAAGCAATCAAGTTCTCATCCAGTTTCAAAGCAATGAGGAGAATACTGGGAAATGATCTCTTGGCTTTCAGGCAGGGCCAGTAGCACCATTCCAGGACATACCACATAAACACAAAACAGAAAATTCTGGCTTCCCGTTAGTGCCAAGACATTATACAGACATACTAACATAAGATATGGCATCTTCTCTCAGTAGGGTAACTAACTCTCCAACACTAGTTTTACATATGCCAGCGGGTTTCCTCTTCTTTTCTTTTCCTGGTGTTTTCTTTCTGTTTAGGGCTGCTAATGAACTGACTGTGAGTTCAAGAAGTGGTTTTTTAAGTCCCTGGGATAATTATGGTTTCCCAGAGAAGAACGTTAGGTGCTCTGCTACAGCAGCTTTAAGGAATCAGTATGTTGAAGGGAGCAGAGTGCGATGGCAGCTAACCTCACCTGCGCTTGCTTAGTCGTGCTATGCTGCAGTCATTTTCATACCCTCCACCATCATTGAGCATGCCGGTATGCACAATGTGGCCCACGGGCACATCCAGGTCATTGGAGAAGAGGTACTGCAGGACTTCTAATGCCTGATCCCCTGTGGACTGCAGGGTTAGAGAACAAAGCAGAGAGAGTAAGCACAAGAGCGCTCGGACAGGTAACATGGCCGGACTAGCAATGAGCCTTGCTGAGAAAATTCAATGAACCAGTACCCACGTGGCAGTATTTGTAGATTTACTTTACAACAAGAAGCTCCAGGGAAAGTTGACTATTGAATCTTATGATAAATGGGCCACTCTAGGCAAATTAAAACCAAGAAACAAGGAACTAAAAAACGTTAAAATACAGATGAAACACTAAAACACACCAGAATTCTTACGGAACTGGTTTTGAAGGGCTAGATGAACAACAGGAGGCATTTCATAAACAACTAACCTATTATTTGGTTCCCCAATACTTACCGTTATCTCAAACTTTGTGAAAGAGGACATATCGATGACACACACCGCTTCCTTACAGCACTTGACTTCAGACTCCACGATGTCAAACCAATCTGGCTTATAGAAAGTCTTGCTCTGCTCCAGCGCCAGGAGGTCTGTGGAAGAGAGAAAAGGAGAGGACTGGGGTGTGTCCCTGTACAGTTTAGTATAGTCTAACAGGTTTTTATTATTTGTTCTTCCAGGAACACATTCTAGCTTATGCATTTAAAAATAAGTTTTATTAATTCCCAGGACAAAAAAAAACATGAACTCAAACGAGAATGTCACTTCTTACCCTTGTCAGGTGGAACAAAGTACTTTGGCCTCTCAAATCCATGTTTCTCCATCCACCTGGCCCCTTGTGCATCCAACCGGTCATAGAGAGGAGACGTGCGTAACTGCCTACCGGTCTGGAAGTCCCAACGGGGAACCTTCAGGTCATACATCAGAGCTAGAACAGACAAGAGCAGTCTATGAAAGCCCGAGACACAGATTTTAGAGCTGAGTACCCAACATCCACTAGACTCAGGAGTAGTTCCTATTCAAAAGAGCATAATTTCCAGGCTGATATAGCCTAATTTGTCAAATATTACCCAGTATAACAGGCATGCTCCAGAAGAAAGGACAATATTACAAGAGCTGGTATTATCCCTCCATAAAGTTATATAGCCATGAGTCACAAAATGACTCTCAGTCCTTAATCACTTTTACACTTCCAAATTAGTTGGTAGAAACAATGGGAGAAAGGCCATAGTTCTAAACCTTGCTAAGCTCCATAGCAGAGATGAAGGTTATATATAAGTGGGACACAGGTGGGAAACCTGTGTTGTTAGGATCTCAGACCTGTTACAGACATCTCTTCTCTGATATTTAACCCATTTCTGAAGTGAAAGGGTACGTATCATACCTTGATTTGGTGGCTCTGAAATCTGACAGGTTGCATTGTATTGTCCCAATGACATTATTCACATAACAAAGCTAGGGTCAGAATTCATTTCTCTTAATGTCCAATCTGTAACAGCAATAAGTAAAAAAAGCCAGAAAGAGAGCTATCTCTAGTCCCTTCCAACAAGAAGACCTGACCTCACACCATTCTAACAAAAGGTGGGGGGAGGCTGGAGATGCAGAAGAAAGCCACACTGGGTTCCTTGCATTGTGCCAATTTCAACCTCCTGGTACTTTAGGTTCTACTTTCCCCTTCCCCATTTTCTATCATGCCTGCAATTTCTACTTTATGCGACTCAGAGAAGGCCTCCAAAAGTGTCATATCACCAAGGAGGTTCTAAAGTAACTATGGCTGGGGAAATCTAGACTTACAATCCCTTCAACATTTTAGCCAAAATATCTGCTAAAATTTCAGAACCTTAGCAGTTAAACTCACTGCTGCTAGGTCCTTCTTCTCCCATGGATGTAAGTTCTCTGCCACAGGCCAACAGTGAGCACTCAGGCATTAAAGGCAAAGGTCTTGCCATGAACGTCATCCAGCTACTAAACCAATATTTCATTTGTAACCATGAATGGTGGTCACAGCCAATGTAGTAACTTAGTCTTTTTTTTTTTTGGAGACAGAGTCTCACTCACTCTGTTGCCTGGGCTAGAGTGCCATGGCATCAGCTTAGCTCACAGCAACTTCAAACTCCTGGGCTCAAGTGATCCTTCTGCGTCAGCCTCCCGAGTAGCTGGGACTACAGGCATGCGCCACCGTGCCCAGCTAATTTTTTCTATATATTTTTTAGTTGTCCAGCTAATTTGCTTTCTATTTTTAGTAGAGATGGGGGTCTCGCCCTTGCTCAGGCTGGTCTTGAACTCCTGACCTCGAGCGATCCTCCCACCTTGGCCTCCTAGAGTGCTAAGATTATAGGCATGAGCCACTGCGCCCAGCCCTGTAACTTAGTCTTGAGCATAAACATACCCCAAATACTTAGATATCACTTGGCAAAGTCAGAGAACAGTTCCTCAGTACAGGAAACGAAATTACATCCCATCAGAACCTATATGATTTGGTTCAATTCCTGATATAAAAGCTGTTTCTAAGGGCTTACTGGAAAATAAACCAGACAAGGCAGAATAACAAGTTCAAATGCAGAGGCCAATCCTTCAAAGTTGGAGGGAAGCAAGAACAAGGGGAATGAGAGCACAAATGCATGTTTTGTATTTACATACGAGAAGCGGTTTCCTATTTTGCTAGTCTATGATGGATTAATGATGAAAGTCATTCAGAGAAGCCTGAAGCTTTGAGCATAACTTGGTAAATTCTCCACCTTGGAAAGAAAACAGTGATCTCAAAAACCAAGTGGAGAGTGAGAGAGCATTCACTTTGACATAGGGTCCCTTCAAGGCAAACTGGAAAGGAGGCATCACCAGGAATATACAGGAAGCTGCCACGTGTTACCTGTAAATCCTATTCCACTTTCTTGTTCCCAGAAGTAAACAAAGTACGATATGCCAAAGAAAATGTTCTGTAAATACCATGTGGAGCATAAAGCCCCTTACTCAGGATTGGAACAGTCAAACATCAGGAGCCCAACTCAAAGTCATTCTTAAAAAACTAAGGAAAAATCTGCCTCCTCTGAATGACAAAAGAGGCCAGCAGAAAGACACCAATTGGGATAAAGCTTCACTTACGCATAACTTCCATGACCCGGTGGCGCAGAAAGGTACGGCTGCTCTGGAGGGCACCAAAACGTTTCAAGTCCAATTCCCAGACATTTTCTGAGGGATAACCATGCACCATCCATTCAGCGAGGTACCTGTTTAGATGAGGGGGCAGGGTTTTGGGGCCTCAGATATGGTATTAAAGAGGAAAAACAATGCTCTACAAATCAAGAACCAACAGAATGAAAAGATCCTATATATATTGTCACAGAGCAGTTAAAACAATTCTGGGCAATTTCCTTAACTTGTTTGGAAGAAACAAACATGGATCCATGTATGGCTCTCACAAGACCACAATGAGGATTTTAGCTCTAATAATAAGATTCCCTAGAAAGTGGTTAAGATATAAGCGACATCTATGAAGAAATAGGACTAAAACACACATAGAAATGTACTCTAATTTATACACCCAATAGGTTATTTCTGTAAGACAGTCCCTTGGGAGATTACACAGTTATCTGAAGACATCTCCTTTGCTCCAAATGTTTTTGGCAACTCCTCTTCTGTAACTATTTTCAGAGCCATTTTACAAGTCACTCAAGAAAACTGGTCTCATTAATTTAAAAAAAAAATTTAATTGTGTTAAAATACATATAACATAAAATTTACCATCTTAACCATTGTTACACGTATAGTTTAGTGGTATTAAGTATATTTACACTGTTGTATAACCCTTACCACCATCTATCTCCAGAACTCTTTTTTTTTTTTTTCTTTTTTATTTGAGACAGGGCCTCACTCTGTTGTCCAGGCTGGAGTGCAGTGGCATCATTATAGCTCACCGCAACCTCAGACTCCTAGGGGCTCAAGTGATCCACCTACCTTAGCCTGCCAAGTAGCTGGGATGACAGACAAGAGCCAACACACCCAGCTAATTTTTCTTTTCTTTCCTTCTTTTCCTTCTTTCTTTCATTTCAATAGATTTAGGGGGTATAAGTGTTTTTGTTACATGGATGTAATTTTTCTATTTTTTGTAGAGATGGGGGTCTCACTATGTTGCCCAGGCCGGTCTCAAACTCTTAGCTTCAACTAATCCTCCCGCCTTGGCCTCCCAAAGCGCTAGGATTACAGGTGTGAACCACCACGCCTGGTTTCCAGAACTCTTTTCGTCCTGCAAAATCAAAACTCTATACCTGTTAAACAATAACGTCTCACCTGCCCTTTCCCCTGGCAACCACCATTGTACTTTCTGTCTCTATGAATCTGACTACTCTAGGTACCTCATACATGTGGAAGCCTACAGTGTTTGTCTTTTTGTGACTGACTTATTTTTTATTAGTACTTAATTTTTAAATAAAAGTTTGTATTTTCCAGCTTGATCACCTACCTCATTCAATACACTAGGCTACTTCTAAACTCAAATACATACTCTGAGGACCAACATTTGTTACAACTGAAAAAGTACAAAAGAACATCCCACAGGCTCTGTGGCTAACTCCAAAAGATGAGTTCCAAAACATTTTGCACAATGACATTTCTGTAGTATGGGATAGCTTCCCATACTTTGAAAGGGACGACTCTCAAATTACATGTATCTTATTATTATTAACATACTAGATTAAATGTATTATATACCATATTAACAAGTAATTCTAGAAGGGAAGCCCAGCAAGCTGACATATGTTCATAGCCAACTCCGAGTGAGAAAGACTTACTTTCCAGCTCCTCCACCAAATGAAAGGCCAGCAGAGTTCATTCCCGCCAGGACAAAGTAGCCCTGCACCACAGGAGACTCGCCCATGATGCACCTCATGTCTGGTGTGAAGGTCTCAGGGCAATTCACCAACTTCACGATCTCCAGAGTCTCCAACTCTGGCATCCTACGCAGGAGGGAACTCAACAGGGGCTCTGAGCAATAAAAATAAATCCAAACAGAGTTCTCACTTTTAAGGAATTAACAAACTTTCAACCTCTTCTACTTTCTACCCCCTCTTTTCTCAGAAAATCTCTTGGAAGAGATTTTTCGGAGAAGAGTCAACTGGGCCATTTATCAGAAAGCAGAAAGCTTGGTGGAATTATAACCTGCAAAATGCTTGGCATAAAGACCGAGAAAAAAAGACACTCTGTAGAAAGGAAAGGAGCTACAGAATATCAAGAATACATGTGGTTACAGATAATCATCTTGAAGGGGTCAGCATGAGTGGAAAGGCTCTTAAACAGCAGTCAAAGAGATTTCAATGAAAGGCAACATTCTCCTACACTGGAGTAGCTGCAAAAGACAGATCCTCATCCTGTTTCACAGCAAATCCACCACCTGGGCATAATCCTGTGGGACAGTGGTTACAGATGAAACCAGACTGGAGCTGGATATTGGGTACATAGAGTTCATCACACTACTCTATTCACTTTTAAAAGTTTGAAATTTGCCATAATAAGAAGTTTATTTAAAAAAAGAAAGCCCATCAAGGGTGAAAGGGAAATTCTTCATTAGAGATCCTTCCCCATCTTTTGAAATCAGAATCATGTGACTGTCTTAATTATTCAATAAATAAAATTGTTCTTAAAAAAGTTATTAGGCCAGGCGCGGTGGCTCACGCCTGTAATCCTAGCACTCTGGGAGGCCGAGGAGGGTGGATCGCTCAAGGTCAGGAGTTCGAGACCAGACTGAGCAAGAGCGAGACCCCGTCTCTACTAAAAATAGAAAGAAACTACCTGGCCAACCAATATATATATAGAAAAAATTAGCCGGGCATGGTGGCGCATGCCTGTAGTCCCAGCTACTCGGGAGGCTGAGGCAGTAGGATCGCTTAAGCCCAGGAGTTTGAGGTTGCCGAGCCTGGGCAACAAAGCGAGACTCTGTCTCAAAAAAAAACCAAAAAGGTTATTAGCTCAGCACAGTGGCTCAGGCCTGTAATCCCAGCACTTTAGGAGGTCAAGGCAGGAGGATCGCTTGAGCCCAGGAGTTCAAGACCAGTCTGGGTAACACAGTGAGACCTCATCTCTATAAAAAATGTTTAAAAATTAGCTGGGCATGGTGGTGCGCGCCTATAGTCCCCATCACTCAGGAGGCTGAGGCAGGAGAATCGCTCGAGCCCAGAAGCTCAAGGTCACAGTGTGCTATGATTGCACCACCGTACTCTAGACTGGGCAACAGAGTGAGACTCTTTCTAAAAAATAATAATAATAATAAAGTTACTTAAAATTTTAGTGCTTGCTTCGGCAGCACATATACTAAAATTGGAATGATACAGAGAAGATTAGTATGGGCAAAAAAATGAATTTTTAATGAATTACTACAGTAACAAAACAATTGTTTTCTTCTTCTTCTTCTTTTTTTTGAGACTGGGTCTCACTCTGTCACCTAGCCTGGAGTGCAATGGTGTCATCATTGCTCACTGCAACCTCAAACTCCTGGGCTCAAGCGATCCTTCTGCCTCAGCTTCCCTAGTAACTGGGACTACAGACAAATGCCACCATGCCTGGCTAATTTTTCTGTATTTTGTAGAGATAGTCTCACACTTGCTCAAGCTGGTCTTAAACTCCCAGTCTCAAATGATTCTGTCTCAGCCTCCCAAAGTGAACAATTCTATATTCTAAAGAGCTCTTCAATAAAGTCCTACCAAAAGAAGGTCTCCCCTTAACCTAAAACTTCAGCAATGATTTTAGGTAAATAAATAATGAGCCAAAAGTCTATTAACCAAAATTTTAGTTCCCTGAATTGGCTAATCAGTAACTGCATTCTTAGACCACGCAAACTCTGTAGACCATTCTCTGTAACTACTATTGTACCTCATGGGGTTGTTATCAACATTAAATAACATTAAATAAAGTATTATTCTTGAAATGCTTTTTTTTTTTTTTTTTTTTTGAGACAAGTCTTGCTGTTGCCCCAGGTAGAATGCAGTGGCATCAACATAGCTTACTGCAACCTCAAACTCCTGGGCTCAAGTGATCCTCCTGCCTCAGTCTCCAGAATAGCTGGTACTATAGGTGCCTGCCATGACACCTGGCTAATTTTACTATTTTTCCTTTTTTTCTCTTTTTAATTTTTTTTTTTAGTTTTTATTTTTAATTCTTCTTCTTTTTTTTCTTCTTACCCTGGATGTGCTAAGAGGATATTTTTCTTTTTTTTTTTAAGTAGAGAACGAGTCTTGCTCTTGCTCAGGCTGGTGTTGAAAGCCTGAGCTCAAGCAATCCTCCCACTTCAGCATCCCAGAGTGCTAGGATTACAGGCCTGAGCCACTGAAGATGCTTTGAACAATGTAACATCTTAGACAAACATAAGGCATTATTATTATAATCTAGTTCACACACCAAAGTGATCCCAGTCTTCCTGTAGATTCTGAATCTCCAGCTGATTCTTGCCCTCAGTGAAAATTGGTTTCGGGTTCTTCTCAAAGCCCCCAGACAAGATGCCACCCTGCCAGTTCCGAATATAAATTCTTCCATCAGCATCCACAACAGCTAAGGAAGAGAAATAACAAGGGAGCGTGGAGTAGAAGAAAAACACGAGGGTTTAGAGGCAAGCCAGCTTTCTAAGTGGACAGAAAAAGAAAGAAACAAACAAATAAAACACCCATTAATGGCTTTGTTAATGAAATAGCATCCAAAGCACACAGGCATTTATTAGCTTTAAAACACATTTCAAGGTCACGGGGGAGGATTCTCCCACTCAGACTTACAGTGGAGATTGTTTCTGTAATTATCCCTAACCTTATTAATTACCTAGAAGCTCTGACTAGTCCTCACAACCAAACTACATAACTGCCACTGTGCCAAGCGAAAGTCTAACAGAAAGAGGGATTGCAGAGCCCATTCTAGGTATTAAGACCATCAAAATGCTATCAAAACTCTCTCCTACAGCACCTGGAGCCACTAACTCACCTAAGTTTATTGTCATGACATTTCTACAATTTACAGCATTCAAGTTAAAAACTCAAGGTTACATTCCAATATTCTCAATGACCTCTGTTTAGGACTAAAATTAGCTTGCAAAAAACAAAAACAAAAAAACTGCTTAGTGGAATGACCGTTCTGGCCATCGTTTCATAAAGACTTATATTAAAGAAAAGTTAGAACTGGGACCACCTCCCTGTAACATGCTCCAGAAATGAAAAGGCTCTTTCAGGCACAGTCTGTCCTTAGTAGAAAGTCTTCCTTTTCAGAGGACAGGATATTGGCAAGGAAACAAGATTAAAAAAAAAAAAAAAAAAAAAAAAAAGTACAAGTCCTCACTTGGTGTGTTGCTCTGCAGAGGGGTCTCCAAGGGGCGAGTCAGAAGGTAGAAGTGTTCGCAGGCATGTAACGGGATACTAACCGGCTCCTCGTTGGACAGACCCAGCTCGTATGCCCACTACAAATGGACAGATTTATTTGCGGGTGGGAAGAGGAACAGAAATACAAATGAGCAAGTTCAGCCTCTTGAAAAGAGTTTAATTTCAAGTGGCTTAAGTATGCTCTTGCTACAATGTCAGGTGTGGGAAATCAAGTTTCAGCCTGCTTTAGGTTGATTATTTGGATGGGGAGCAACACTATACTTTTTAAACCATAAAAATTCCTTCTAGGTCAAAGAGGGATTTACCAGCTAGTCAAAAGAGCTCTTGGGAACCACAGGAGGTCCTCTTAATAAAATGCCTGGCCTCAACTATAAACCCCAAATACCAATCATTAAAGGAACTTCACATGGCAAGAAGTGTTTCCTAGGTCACTTTAAGATTGTGGAGTGGAAGGCAAGGAACAAAGCTACCTAGGAGTAGAAGAGGTTTAGTGTTCTAGATCCTGAATCCATGTTCCTGACACAATAAAATGGCCTAATATTTTATTTGTTAGGTTGTAAAGTTAAATGTAACACCAAGACCCAATGCCAAGGATTCATGTCTATGTCTGACGATCTGCTGACCTTCCTGACAAGAGCAGTACCAATAACCCAGCGTGGAGGAAGGAAAAGGTCATAAATGCTTCTATTTGAGGAGTAAGTATGAGTTTATGATTTAGAATACCACACAAGAATTCTGAGTTTTCTGGTCCAAACGAAAAACAGGATAATTCCTAATGTCTGTTTAGTCAGTCACAATATTATCTCATGTCTCCACACCAAAAAATCCTGGACACGAAAGTTAAATAAGAAAATCAGCACCCCAGTGCTGGTGCTAACCTACCTGACCAGCACAGTTGACAAAATATTGGCATTCAATCTGTCCTTTATCTGTCTCCACACCAGTAACTTGACCTTTCTTGACCATTACATGAAGAACAGTTGTCCGGTCATAGATTTGAACACCTGTTCCAAGGTAAAGAAAGACTTGAGGCATCATCTGATGTTCCAGAATTAAGGAATCTACAGCAGATTCTCCACCCAAAGAAACACTGACAAAGTTAGGTCGATACTCTAATTTAAAAAAAGCAAAAAAACTCTAGGAACCATAGCCTGAGACTATGTAAACAATCCTTGCCCAAGATTGAAAATAGCAGGTCAGTTTAAAAACAGACGTTAGCACATAATAATTAAATTCTAGGGATCATAAAATATGAAGCAGGAAGGAGAGAATTCAAATAGGGCATTTTAAATCCTAATCTACCCACATCATGAATCAGTTTATCCAAAGAATATAGTACCCTGGACACTAATAAGTCTTCCTCTCATTCATTCCAACACTGGGTCATGATTTAAGTTGTGGATTAAACCCCTAAGGCATGTTCTAATGTTGGAGCTTCTCAAGTCCTGGGGGGAGGGGAAATTCCTTTAAGTCTAAAGTATATTAATGAGCACTAAAGGCAGTTCCTGGGAACTTTAAAAATGTCACCCCGAGGAAAAATAATTATTAACAGATGTTATAGAAAACTGTGAGACCCAGTATTCAAAAATGGAAGCTGAATACCCCAATGAAAATAATTTTTCCAAACTTGAGTTGGTGTCACTGCCTATTTTGAGAGACTTTCTTAGACAACCTCTTCCTTCCCCACTCATACTAAGAAGATGCAAAAACCAGCTCACCGTTTTGGGAGGCAGCACTTGCCAGGGCAAGAGCCACATCTGCAGAGGACACCACTGCGTCCTCAGGAACATGCATGGCCCCCACCAGGTCGTGCACATTTAGGAAAGGGTGAAGTTCAGCCACTTTCTTGGGGGAGATGATCTCAGAAGGGATGCCTATGACACTGCCACAGAACACAAGGGGAAAATGACATTCACTGGTCCTTTGGCAGAGGTCAGTTTGGCAAAGTTGGGATAGGCTTCTACCCTCTTACGTACTTCAGCCTTGAGTTGATGCGCTTCAGGGAGATCAGCCGGTCCTGAGTTTGAGCCAGACAGATTGAGCCTGTCCTTATGTACCCTGTAAGAAAAATCAGCCCAAACTGAGACAGACCAGATCAAATGTAGAATGGGATAGAAGAAAATGCGCTAGATTGTATGTTAGAAGACCTATGATGAGTCCTGAGACTGTCACCCAATACCTTCAGGTGAGTAAATCAGCTTCCTCTGAGCTTACAAAGTGAAAATTTAAAGCACTCCAGATGTACTAAGGCAGCACTCCCTGTGTAAATATTCTCAGCTCATAGTTCTATGATGATCAAATGATATTCTAATGTACACAAAATTGCTCATAATAAAAATGAATGTAAAGCAGCTCTCTGACGTGTAAAATAAAAAAAAAAAAAAATGAATGATACCATTGCTAAAAAATCCTTTTTGGGTGGGGATGTGACCTAGAATCCATCCCTATTCTTCCCTCCTTTTAGGCAATTTCACCCTTTCTCCTCCTAGTCTTGGAGGGAGTGTAATCCTTGGTGAAGGCCACTCATGAGGACATCAGCTACCAGGGTTGGCTGGATCCTCCCACTCCTTCCCCAGTATAGCTGAACAGTGGGCATGTGATCTAAGCTCAGCCAATCAGACCCTTCTGGAATGCTTGATCTTCAGCAAGTAGGCGAAGGGCTGAAGGTCACTTGTCTCAGGGGCAGCAGCGTCCTGGCTAGATAGCTCCTGTTCCAGCTGAGGGACTGCCTGCCGTGGGAGCCCCATATCCTGGCCTCCAGCTGGTAGTCTCCTACCCACTGCACAGACCTCCAATGTCCTCCCAACACGCTCCTTTTTTTTTTTTTGAGACACAGTCTCACTCTGTTGCCCAAGCTAGAGTGCCGTGGCGTCAGCCCAGCTCACAGCAACCTCAAACTCCTGGGCTCAAGCCATCCTCCTGCCTCAGCCTCCCGAGTAGCTGGGACTACAGGCATGTGCCACCATGCCCGGCTAATTTTTTCTATATATATTTTTAGTTGTCCATATAATTTCTTTCTATTTTTAGTAGAGACGGGGTCTTGCTCTTGCTCAGGCTGGTCTCGAATTCCCGAGCTCAAACGATCCACCACCACGGCCTCCCAGAGTGTTAGGATTACAGGCGTGAGCCACCATACCCGGTCCCAACATGCTCCTTTTTGCCCAAGTTAGCCAGAGCCAATTTCTGTTGTTTGGAATCAACATACTGGATATACAACCATTATTACACTTGCCAATGACAATCCTCCTAAAATGCAATGACTCTTAGTTCTTATAAAGACAAAGTTGAATCAATCAGGTATCTTTAAAAAAAGAAGTACAGTCAGGATAATTTACGTATTTTCTTAATTTCTCTTGAAATCATCAGATAAATATGCCCCTCACTGACATGACAATAAGGTCCCAGTCTGGAGGAACTGAAATTTCAAAGGCTAGTTTTTAAACATAGAGCTGGGTGTGGTGTCTCATGCTATAATCTTAGCATTTTGGGAGGCTCAGGCAGGAAGATTGCCTGAGGCCAGGAGTTTGAGACCAGCCTAGGCAACAGGGAGACCTCATCTCTACTAAAAATAAAAAAATAAAAAAATCAGCTAGGTGGTGGTATGTGCCTGTAGTCCCAGCCACTAGGGAGGCTGAGGCAGGAGGATCCCTTAAGCCTAGGAGTTTGAGGCTGCAGTGATGCCACTGCACTTTAGCCCGGGCCAACAGAGTAAGACCCTGTCTCAAAACAAAACAAAACAAAACAAAACAAAACACACACAAAAACATAAAATAAAATAAACACTAGATATACCAGCCTAGTGCAGCAATCCTGGCCAGTGATCTGTGGGCCACACTCTGAATCTCACCTTTAGACGGACAAAGGGTCCAGCATCTGTTTTCTACTCTCTACCAAAGACTACGTATAGGAGAGCACCATTGTATATGCACCTACATGATATATCATGTTATACTGTGTTAAATTATGTTCCCCCAAACAGAACTACCTATCATAACAAACTTAATATACCACCCATTAACAAGATAAAAATTCTGCTATTTTCCCACAGAGGACTTTTAAGGTTTGGACTAGAGCAATTCTGACTCATAATTTCCTTTGTCAAAGGTTAAGAGTCATAAAATAGAACTATCACGTATCAATAAGAAAAAAAAAGGATACAATATTAAAGGTAATTCAAAGGAGAAATATTAATATAAATGGCCAGACCTATGAAGTGATATTTAATTGAAAGAGGTGTAAATTAGAATGTGATTAACTTTTTCCATCTCGCAGATTAGCAAAAATTAAAATAATAGCCAATGCTGAGAGCACTGTGAAGAAATAAGCGATGTCATACACTACTGGTGAGAGGAGACAGCCCTGTGGGAGGAAGATTACATTTCCTCAAATATGGATTTTCTCATTTCTTCTTACTTCTTACAGAACAGTAGCATATTATATGTCCTCTTCTACACTTTGCTTTTCTGACTTAACAGTGTATCCCAGAAATCACTCCACAGCAGTTCATAGAGACCTTCTTCATTCTTTTTTCACCTACCTAGTAGTCCTTTGTGTGGATGTCTCATTTATTCAACCAATCTCCACGTCTGGGCATTTAAGTTTGCAATTCTATGTTTACAATTAAATAGTGCTACAATAAGTAATCTTGTGCATGTATCTTTTTGTATAAAACATTCTTAAGTGGAAAAAAGAAGGTATATATTTAATATGCTTAATATATTTTGGTTAAAGTATACCTATATACACATATGAAAAAGGGGCGTCCAACAGAGTACAACCTAAACATAGAGGGGTAGCCTTTTGGTGGATATTCAGTGGGAAGGAAAGATTTTCATTTTTTTACAGTTTTGTAATTTTTTTTTCTTTTTTTCTTAGAGACCGGGTCTCGCTCTGTTGTCCAGGCTGGAGAGCAGTGGCTATTCACAGGTGCAATCATAGTACACTACAGCTTCAAACTCCTGGGCTCAAGTGATCCTCTTATCTTAGCCTCCCAAGTAGCAGGGACTACAGGTACGTGCCATCATACCTGGCTTAAAAAGTTTTTGTACCCACTAAATAATTTTTTAAACTCAGTTTGTCACTGACCTGAAAAATTGGTTTAATTTCCCCACATCTAGGTTTCTTTATATGTAAAAGAATGACCCTTCCTTATTATAAGATCAAATAATATAAGAAATACTTTCAAAAGATTAGAACTTTTAGATGATCATATTCATTCCATTCACTTGACAAAAATTATTTCACACATAAACCGAGACACTGCAGAAACTGATATTCAGCATGGTAAAGGAATGAGGCATCTTGGACTGATCCAGTATTTTGGTTTAAAAAGTAGTTAATGTACCCCTCACCTGGATGAACTATTTACAGAGGATCAGCATATAATATAGTCAGCCCTCTGTATCTATAGGTTCTGCAACCATGGATTTAACTCACTGAAGATCAAAATTATTCGGGGGGGAAAAATGCCACAAAGTCTCAAAAAGCAAACCTTGAATTTGCCATGTGTCAAGTACGACATTGAATCCACGTGAATGAAGTGATGTGTAGGTACCGTATTACATATTATAAATAATCTAGAGATGATTTAAAGTATTCAGGAGGATGTGTGTAGGTTATATGCAAATACTACGCCAGTTTATATCAGGGACTTGAATATCCGTAGATTTTTGTATCCAAGGGAGGTCTAGGAACCAATCATCAATCCCCCACAAATACCAAGCGACGACTGTACTCTTCTCATTAAATCCAGATAGTACATATGTCCCTTCATCTTTATTTAATGATTCAAAAACAGTCTACTGAGTAACAATTATCATGTAAACACCGCGGTTAACAGAGAATTCTCAATCACTGATGCCCCCTCAGTAATCTTTCACGGCACCACTGGTGTATCACAATGGGGGTGATATACCCTTTATACTTCCTTGCTTGACTTCCTCACTCTGCCCACCGCCGCCCACCCCCGCCCCCCTCACTGCCCTGCAAGTATCAAAGAGAAGTCAGGCCAAATAAGGAGTTCAGACTGTGACCCAGAGGTAACGCTGGGCTAACCTACCTTCTAGCCCTAAAGCAGCCTGTGATTCAGATTCCTCTGATGAATGCAAGGCTCAGCAAGGCACTAGTAACTGAGCCAACTGCTCTATCTCTGGCCCATTCTATGGACCCTCCTCTGATTCAAACCCTGGTTGATACTTGATTCAAGCACCTTGTTGCCATCAAATTCAACCCAACTGAAAACAGGCATCTTCCCCAGTAAAAGCCAGGGACAGCGCAGCAGAACTACTTTTACTATGTTCTCAAAAGGAAGCCTGGTTAAGTTCAATGACACCACAGAAAGCCTAGTGGTGTCACTAGACTTTCTAGAATAGGGACTAGGGTGAGACAAGTGAACTATCGGTCTTGAAACTGGGCTTGACTCCGGGCTTCTGGCTAACCTTTCACCGTAAGCAAACTGACAGACTCTCTTTCTACCTTGTTATCACATGGGATCACCGTACAGATTACTCTTCCTGTTCTTGGAACAGTTCCTAGTTATTCTAGTACTATTTAACTTACAAGTCCCTGTGTCATTTTCCCTTTAATTCTACAGATAAGAAAAAATATATGTTTCTGCCTTATAATCAGAAATATACTCAATAACAATTGGTGTAGAATAGGGTGAAGAAGGATGGAAAAAAAAAATAACAATTGGTGAAGTTCAATAGGTCAAACTATGATTTAACTATCAAGCATCTAAACTTAAGATCTTCTCAAAAAAAAAAAAAATAAATAAACTTAAGATCTTTCTCCTCTTGTTTGTTTAAGAGTCAAGAGTCAAGAGCCATTTACTATGCTTAAATGAGTCAAATACACAGGAAATGGCCCTGGAAAACTTTCACATAATGACAAGAATTACAGGATCCGAAAAGGATCTAGGATATTGATTGAATCACCTCATTTTATAGAAAGGAAAACTGAAGACAGCTCAATAAGCCGAGTGACTTGCTCAAGCTAACATCCTGGCTGACAGCAGAGTCTGGACTAAAAGCCAAGTCTTAATTACCAAATCACCAGGCAAAGCAGGTATAGGACCAAATACAGTACTGAGTAAAAGAGTCTGGGGGGACAGGCAGACCAGTAAACGGTAGATTACCTGCTTACCTGTTTGGATCCCTGTTTCTTGCTCTAACTGATGGTAGAGTTTGTTTGAATAGTCTGCCATCTTCTGCTCAATGGTCAAGTGCCTGGCGGTGCTCAGGATGCCAGCACAGAACCTTGTAGAGCCGGCAGCCAGCCTGCAGGATGGATGCAAAATGCTGTTAGGTAGATTCACATATCTGTGAATGTAAGTTCAAGGTTTCTCATTATAGTATTACTTGTAATATGAAAAGATGGAAACAACCTAAATGTTCATTGACATGGGACTGACTTAAAATCTGGGAGTTCATCTATACGATGGAATACTATGTAGCTATAAAAAAAAGCATGAGAAAGCTCTTTATGCACCAATATGGAACCATGATAATGAAAAAAGCAAGGCGAGAAACAGTGTTTTAAGGTATGCTACCCCCTATACAAAAAAGGGGAAAAAATGAATATTCATACACACATCTACATACCTACCAATATGTATTTGCTTATATATGTACAGAACGTATCTGGAACTTGCCAACAGAGAAGGAAACTTGTAGTTAGGGGTCAGGTAAGGGAGGGAGACTTTCCCCTGTACACTCCTTTACATATTTTCAATTCTGAATCATATATCCTATTTGGAAATAAATGAAATTTAAATTGAAAAAATGTCTCTAATTTGTGGTAGGCAAAAGGACATAAAAAGCTCCGGTAATGCTGGGCCCAAACACCCAGCTGTGCAAGGGGCCCGTAAGTCAAGAAAGCAGGTAGGGGTTGTAAGCAGGTCATTTCTCTCTGATTATTTAGCACTCAGTAAACTGCCAGCTGTGTCAGCGCTCCTGTCACTTGAGTTTACTGTTTTACTCTAATGATTCTATTTCCCACATCAGATTGTCAGTTCTCTAAGACACATTTTTCTACCATTTTTGTAACTAATGTACAGCCACTGTATGGAGCTGCTGCCTTGGCTGGGAGTTCCATTAACTCTGGCTGGTGGCCAGCACCTATAGCTGTGGTGACACCGTTGGGACAGCGCTCCTTAAACAGCTCTGACAGTGGCTCTGACCCTTGGGTGGACATTAGAGTCCCTTGGGGATTTTAAAAATACTGATGCGTGGTCTCACCCCTAGAGATTCTGGTTTGTTCTGGGAAGAGGCCCAGGCGTTGGTGTTTGTTAAAAGCTCCCTGGGTGGTTCTTTCTAATGTGCAGCCAGGGTTGAGAACCACTGATCTATGAGGAGGACTGTACTGGAGATGGAGAAGAGAAACAATTATTTGATGAAGGGAAGTGTACAACCATTTCACAAGTCATTGTTGAGGCATAATTTCTTTTAAAATTTTTTTCTTAGAGATGACGTCTCACTCTGTAGCCCAGGCTGGAGTGCAGTGGTACAATCATAGCTCACTGCAGCCTCTAACTCCTGGGCTCATGCAATCCTCCTGCTCAACCTCCCGAGTAGCTGAGACTACAGGTGTGCACCAGCCACGGTGCTCAGCTAAGGCATAATTATTTTTAAAAGTCAGGCTCAAACAGTCCTACTTATGTCAATTCTAAGGGTATTATATGATCTTGGAGCAACAAATTAAACTAAAAATGAAGCTCCCTAGGGTCTCCCACTTAGAAATATATACACTGAAATGAGTTTATTGTTTTCTATGGCTAGAATATGTCTATCTAAAAGGACTTCAAAAAAGATTTTGACATTAAGGATGCATTATGAAAATTACACTCAACTCACAAACTTATGAGAAACTCCCCCAGAACTGATAATCCACCTGCAGATAATGGTTCTGTTTTTCTAGCCCAAGAGCCAAGGAGATGAGTATTATCTCATCTCCTTCCTCCTAAAGAGGAAGCAGGAAAAGTAAAATATTGGAGAACAGCAGTTATTCTAAGAGAAGACTGAGGCTGCCCTTTGCCATGGAGCTCTCCTTGTTGAAAGGTATCTTAATTTACAAAGGCATTCAGGTTTCCTGACATACTGCAATCAAGAACAGGAAGTACCCCACATTCAGTAAGATCGTCAAAATGTGTTGAATAAATGATAAGCTGAAGGCCTGGCACAGCGAGGACCATCAATAACGGTGGTAACCTTTGTGGACTGATAAGATTCACTTGCAACAGCAAAGAAGTTAGTTCCCTGACACGGAACAAATGTAACAGAATGAGTTACTTCTATTTCCAGCTCCACCTTCCACACCACTACTGATACCCACTGCCTAGGGCTATGCTTATCTAACTGACCCTAAAAGTACAAAGAAATAAGCCTCTGCCCACCAGAACCTGAAGCTAAAGTTATCTTCAAAAGGCAACTAAGAACACAAGTGTGCAGGATCAAGCATCCCAGTTTGCCTGGGAGAGTTCTTGTTTAACATGCTGCTCCCATTTATCAGTAACATCCACTTTTGCTCTTAAAAGTATCTCACTAAATAAAGCAGAAATCCAGGAGTCTAAGTCTAAACCGACAGACTAATATGTACACGGAGTTGAGTAAATAAATTGGGGAGGACGGCACCTACTTCCCGACAGTGGAATGTCAACTAAATGTGGAAGGATGATGGAAAGAAAAATCACCATTTGTCAACCATC
The DNA here is from genome assembly GCA_028533085.1 of Varecia variegata. Classification (NCBI taxonomy): domain Eukaryota; kingdom Metazoa; phylum Chordata; class Mammalia; order Primates; family Lemuridae; genus Varecia; species Varecia variegata. The sequence continues at coordinate 120,758,363 of CM052442.1, read as the reverse complement.
ACATCAACCACCTAAGCCTGCCAGGTGGAGGTCTGACATGAACAGCATATGGGCACAATCTGAAAATCCATCTCCTCACAGGGTACTGGCCCATTACAAGGGGGAAAGAGTGACTCTGGTAGAGATGCTTCGAGAACACCAATGTAACTGGGTGATCAGGGTTATCACCACCAGGAGTAGGATATGCCAGCCATGTGCGTGCTGATGCGATGCACCGCAGACAGCCTGGCACTTCCGTGGAGGTCTTCCTGCCAAAAACGTACGTCCTGGTTATGAGGACGGTTGTGCAACTCTGTGAACAGACTAAAGGCCACTGATGGTATACTTGACAAGGATGACTGGTAGGTAGGCAAATTATTTTTATCTCAGCACGGCTACTTTTTAAAAACGCCTGACCTCAGTCTGATCATAAGCAAACATTAGCTGAACCCAGGTTGAGGATTATCCCACAGAGTGAAAGACCTATACTCTTTAAAACTGTCAATGGACATGAGGGACAAGGAAGGACTGAAGATACATGGCAAATGAACATAACTCATATTCCTGGGCAGGACCCTGGATCAGACAGAAAAGAGAGACACTATTGGGATGGTGGACAAAATCGGATTGAAGTCTATGAATCTGATGGAAGTGTCGTATCCATGTCTTCCTGATGTGCAGGGTTGTGTGGTAGTTATATAGGAAGGTGTTGTTGCTTTTCTGGAACATACAACACTCTGAAATGCTTGGAGGTGATGGGGCATCAGGTCTGTAGCTTACTCTGAAATGGTCAGAAAAATACCAATGACCATGGGCATCTATGCACGTATGGCTGTGTGTATCTATATCCATCCACACACAACAGAGAGGGGGTGATGGAACAGGTGCAATAGAGGGATCTGGGTAAAGGGGACATGGAAGTTCTTTGTGCTGTTCTTGCAGCTTTTCTGTGAAATTTGAAATTATTTCTTTTTAAATTGATTTTTTTAATTATTATAGATTTAGAGAGTACAAGTACAGTTTTGCTACGTGGATACAGTACATAGTTGTGAAGTGAAATTATTTCAAAATAAATTACAGGCTGGGTGCAGTGGCTCATGCCTGTAATCCCAGTGCTGCAGGGAAGAGAACAATGTAAGAACCTAGCACTTTAAGTGAACACAGGCAGTTGTCTACTTTGCTTAAAAGAAATCCATTTTATTTTACAAGCACAAATTCTTGTCAAAGTCTAAAATGTTGCCAGGTATGATGACTCCCGCCTGTAGTCCCAGCTACTTTGGGAGGCTCAGGTGGGAGGATCACTTGAACCCCGGAGTCCAGTGTGGGCAACATAGTAAGACTCTGTCTTTTGGAAAAAAAAAAAAAAAAGTCTAAAATGTTACAGAAAACTCAAAGCTTCAAGGTCAGTGTTTTCATATAAAGAAAAAAAAGGAGTTTTCATGTTTTGTATGACTCCCATAGAGCACATGTGTGCACATAATAAATTTATTACTATATATAATGAGATATATTATATATAATACCTATTATTATAATATTATTACATTGTTTTTTTAAAAAAAGCCTCAAGGTTGCCGAAAACAAGGAAAGCCTGAGAAACTGTCACAGCCAAGAGGAGCCTAAGGAGCTATGAAAACTAAATGTAATGTGCTTCCTAGATGGGATCGTGGAGTAGAAAAAGGAAATTAGGGGAAAAGTGAAAAAATCCAAAAAAATATGCACTTTAGTTAACACTAAGTATCAATACTGGTTCACTACCTGAAACGTTCATAGTAATATAAGATATTAACAATAGGGGAAAGTGGGCGTGGGGTATATGGGAACTCTGCACTATCTTCACAACTTATCTGTAAATGTAAAACTGTTCTAAAATAAAGACAAAAGTAGCAGAAATGCAGAATGTCGCCACTCTCATTCTGGCTCAAAGAGGGAGCTCCTGAGCCAAGGGATTCACACTGTTGTATGACTACAACAAAGCAAGGTAAGGTGTGCTTTGAACCTGAACTCCAGCCTCTTAAGACGCTTGTTTTATTGAAATCTCCCCCCTCTCTAACTACCAGAAAACACAAGCATTACTAGGCATCACTAAACAAAGTGCAGGAGATATCACCCGGATTCTTCTCACGATATTTAATACTTAGCAACATTTAGGTTAGCAATCAGTGGAACAGTAGTATCACCAAAAAGAGAGGGAATGAGAGAATCTTATACAATTAGTGCAGCACAGGCTGGGCATGGTGGCTGGCGCTTGTAATCCCAGCGCTTTGGGAGGCCGAGGCAGGAGGATTGCTTGAGGCCAATAGTTCGGGGCCAGCCGGGGCAACATAGTGAGACACTATCTCCGCAAAAAAAAAAAAAAATCAGCATAGCACAGCCACAGGCCAAATCCAGTTTGATCCTTACCTGCCCTGCTCCAGAAGGACAATATCCTTCCACCCCATTTTGGAGAGGTGATAGGCCACAGACGTGCCCGTGACTCCACCCCCACAGATGACCACCTGTGTCTGGGTGGGCAGGGCGATGGAATGCGCTTCGGCGACTGACACGCTGCTTCTTGCTGAGGACCAGTTCTGCCACCCGGGGCTGATTCTTTGTCTTCGGACAATCGATAGCAACCGGTAGAACATCACGTCTGTCACCAACTGGGAGATCCCAAGAATTCAAACTAGACAGAGAAAACCAAACATATTTCTTCCCACTTAATGCAGAACATAGGATTAATGAGAAAAAGATTTAGCAAAGGACAGAACTCATTCATTCAACAGATATCTGAGGACCTACTGAGCTTCAGACACTCTGCTAGGTGTAGATATTAGCAGTGAACAAGACTATGAAGTCGCTGGGTGACTGGTACACACGAAAAAAAAGAAAAAAGAAATAAGAATATGATGTCCCTGCCTTTGTGAAACTTCCATTTGAGAGTTTGTGTGAACAGCGAGAAGGGCAATCAATACACAAATAAAATAATAAAGTTAATGTGATAAAGTAAGTAGGGGTTTATATAAAACAGGATGGTCTTAACAGGCCTCCAAGGAAATGGTAAATGAGACCTGATGGATCAGAAGGAACCAGCTATATGTGTTTCGCACACAGGGACGGTCATGTGCAAAGGCCCTGAGGCAAGATGGACCTCGATAAGGCCAAAAATAAAAAGGAGGCCAGTGTGCACACAACATGGGGAGTGAGGGGGGACAATTTAAGACAACACTGCAGAGGCAGCGGAAACCAACTACATACATAGCCCTTGAGAGTGCCAACGCCAGGAGCAGGAATTTTGTTCTAAGTGCAAAGGAAAATCGCTAAAGCAGGGGAATGAAAGGATCTGGGATGTTTTTCAAAGGTCAGTCGGGCTCCATGGTGGAGAGTGGACGGTAGAAATAGGAAAAGCAGAGAGATGAGTTAGGAAGCTACTGCAGTAGTATAAGGAAGATGTCATGGTGGCTTAGGCAAGGATGGTGGCAATGGAGTCAGAAAAATGACTGGACTGTTTTGGGAGTAGAAATGACAGGACTTACTCGCCAACAAACTGGATATTAAAGCTGGAAAAAGAAGAAATAAGGAGGATAGTTAAGTTAGTGGGTTAAGCATGAAAGACTAGGAATGAGGGAGGAAAGGAGCAGAGAGGTGGGGAAGGAGAGTGAGCCAGGGTATGTGTGTACAGTCAAATGTTACGTTTTCAGATATGTCAAGTGTGAGATACTCACCAGGCATCCAAGTGGAAATACCAAGCAGCAGCTGGACATACAAGCCTGAAAATTGAGGAAAAAGTTTTGGAGTCATCAGCATATATACAGCATTTAGAGCCCCAGTATTCAGAGAGGAAGAAGAACTCCTCTGAGGGCTCCGGCACAAGAGAAAGGAAGGACTACAGATTAGGCCTGAACACTGCCGCAGATCCCAGAGAGTGTCCTGATAAGGAGAGAACTGGCTAAAGAGAGGAGGAGGGCTTGGTAAGGTAGAAAGAAAACCAGGCAGAGGTGTTTCAGAGACTGAGAGAGGAAAGTGTTAGAAGAAGTCGGTAACTACAGACGGTACTGAGGGGTTAGGCAAGATGAACAAGTGCCCAGAGGCATTTGACAACATAAGGGTCCTTGGTGAACTCGAAAAGAACATTTTCAGGCCGGGCGCAGTGGCTCACACCTGTAATCCCAGCACTCTGGGAGGCTGAGGTGGGAGGATTGTTTGACCTCAGGAGTTTGAGACCAGCCTGAGCAAGAGCAAGACCCCATCACTACTAAAAAAAAAAAAAATAGGAAAAAATCAGCTGGACAACTAAAAATATATATAAAAAATTAGCCGGGCATGGTGGCGCATGCCTGTAGTCCCAGCTACTCGGGAGGCTGAGGCAGGAGGATTGCTTGAGCCCAGGAGTTTGAGGTTGCTGTGAGCTAGGCTGACGTCACGGCACTCTAGCCCGGGCAACAGAGCGAAACTCTGTCTCAAAAAAAAAAAAAAGAACACTTTCAGGGGAGTGGCAGAAATACAGACTAGTGCAAACTGAAGAGTAAAGGAGATGCAGCAGTGGAAGCAGCTCCATTAAATTTTGCTCTGAAGAGGAGCAGAAAAATGGGACAGAAGCGAGAGAAGAACACAGGGTAGAGCAAGATTATTCGTTTTTATAGACAAGAGATATTAAGAATGTTCGCTGCTGATGGGAATGACCCAGTAAAAGGGAAACAGACGATTAGAAAGGAGAGGCAGTAACAAACAATGGGGTCCTTGGGAAGGAAAGAAGAGATGCAATCCAGAGTTCAGCCGAAGGATGGCACGCCTCGTGTTTCCATGGGTTAGCTGGTGGGGATTTAAGTATCTACGGTCCTGGACAGGAAGAGAGGCTTATTAGCCAATGTTAGGCTTCTCATTTACACAAACATGAATCACAGGTGGTAACAAAGCACACATTTCTACAAGACAATAAATAAGCTGCAGAAGAAAGAAGCAAAGGCTCAGGCCATCAGGGAAAGGATCATATATAAAGCAGGATGTGGGCCAGGCATGGTGGCTCACACCCATAATCCCAGAACTTTGGGAGGCCAAGGCAAGAGGATCACTTGAGGCCAGGAGTTCGAAACCATAGGTTCGAGATCTGGGCAACATAGGAAGACCCCGTCTCTACAAAAAAATAAAAAATTAGCCGAGAGTTGGTGGCATACCACTACACGCTTGTAGTCCCAGCTACTTGGGAGGCCGAGGCAGGAGGATCACTTGAGCCCAGGAATTCAAGATTACAGTGAGCTATGACCATACCACTGCACTCCAGCCTGGGCAACACAAAGAGACCATGTCTCAAAAAAAAAAAAAAAAAAAAAAAAAGAGCAGGACGTAAGCTGAGCCTTGGAGAGGTAAAATTTGGACACAGACACAAAGAGAAAGCGGAAGCACAATAAAGTTACAGAACAAGTCTGACCATGCTGTGTGCTTGTGAGTGACAGTAAGGAACCTGGTATGGAGGCTCCACTGTCTATGAGTCTTGGGTAGTAGGAACTGAAGGAAGGTGGATGGGATCTTGCTACATTGCCCAGGCTGGTCTCAAACCCCTGGCCTCAAGCAATCCTCCCACCTTGGCCTCCCAAAGTGGTAGGATTACAGGCGTCAGCCACCAAGCCAGCCCTTCTCTTGACCCTAGCTCCATCAACTGTCCTCTCTTTCCTGCACCTATGATGTTTCTCTCCCTCTGGGTCCTTTTCCTCGGCATTTTAATAGCTCGAGTCCCTCCCAAGTGATTTAAGAAATGAAACAAAATCTTCACAACTTTATTCAATTAGCAATTTTTAATTTAAAAAATTCTAAACTGTAAAATTATGGTCTTTGCAAAAACTCTGATACAGGAAAAAATGAAGATTTCCCACCACACAAAAATAATCAATCACAGTGTTAATGGTATTAATATTTTTTTTTTTATAGCAATGAGCTGCCCTGATGTCCACCTGTCTACCACCACCTTCGTCTTAAGTCTTCATTTTCTTATACCTTATGAGTGTAGTCTGCTGGCAGGTTTTTTAGGCAATAATTTATTCTTAACACATATATCAAATTTGTCTTTTTCACTTGACGATACATTAATATATGGAGAGAGGTGCTTATATTTTCTGTTTTTCACTTTTCCCCTATCTTACTCTCTCCTGAACCAACAGCAGTCGGGCTTCTGCTCCAACAGCCACTGACACTGCTCTCGCCAAGAACACTAATGTTCCTGGTTTCCAAGGATGCTTTCTGGGCACCATTACACTTGACCTCTCCACGGCAGTTAATACCACTGATCACTCTTTCCTCCTCACACGGCTTCCTTGTTTTATGCAACACCTGCTTCCCTGCTCATGTCTTTGCGATCTTTTTTCCTCTGCCCATCCTAAGGTGGTGCCATCCCCCAGGGCTCTCCGAGGCCCGCTTCTCTTCGCATTCCCACGCTCTCCCAGGGCGATTTCATTTCCGACTGTGACTGATGGCCTAGCTCACCACAATCCTGAGCCTCAGGGCTGCATACCTGGCTGCAGAATGACCATCTCCACCTGCATTCCAGAGGTAAAACAGCACATCAAAAGGTAAACCCATCTTGCTCAGTCTCCAAACCTGCCCCCAGTTCCTGTGTCCCCCAAGTAACATCACATACTAGAAACTGGGTGTTAGCCTGGGCTCTGTCCTTTCTCTCATCGCCCCCACCTAATCAATCATCAGGGCCTAACACCTCTACACCCTAAACCTCCATGTCCACTGCTGGCACCTGAGTACAGATCACCAGCACGTCTCACGCAGACCACTGCAGAAGCTTCCCGACAGGGCTGCCAGCCCCGGATTTACCCATCATTCTCCCCTCCACACCCCGATCTTTACACAGGAGTCTGGGCAAGTTTTCTAGAACAGAAATCTTATTTCATGCCCCTGTTCATATCCCTTCAATGACTTTCTGATGCCCTCGGGAAAACATCAAAACTCCTTAATACGAGTGCAAGATCCATCACAATCTGGTTTCTTATCTCTGGTCTCATTTCTTTTCTCTCCTTTTACACTCTGATCAAGCCAGATTGAACTACTTATAATTCCTCATGCATGAACTTTCTCTTTCATCTCCAGGACTATTCCTGCCACGTCTCCCCCAAATAAAGATAATTTCAGATTGTGGCCTCATTGACATCTTATCTGACATCTGCCTCCCACCCCAACACTTAGGTTAAAGGACTCTTCTGTGTTCTCCCATAACAGCCTGCACTGCTCCCAGCAGAGAATTCACCACAGAGTGTAATGGTCGATTTGCCTATCTGAAAAGCCACATAGCAACCCAAATCCGGACTTTGGAGGCAGACAGAGCTGGATTAGAAAATCTGCCTCCTCACCTCAGTAGCTGTGTGACTTTGAGCCAGCTGCTCAACCTCTGTGCTTCCAGCTCCTCATCCGTACCATGGGCCAGGAATACCTACCTCACATGGTTGCTGCAAACCCTCAATCAGACAATGCAGAAATAACATGACAACTGGCACCCAAGAAGCAGTCAGTAAGTGGTAGTTATTATTCCCCTATAATAACTGAACTCTCTGAGAGGAGGGACCCATTATAACTTGTTCCATTTTCCTAGCCTTCAGCATAGGCACCTAGGGAATATATGTGGCCCCATTAATAAGATGAGAACAAAGGTGATGGGGGGGGAATCAATGATGACTCAGAGATCTCAAGGGTAGGCCCCAGATTTGAGGGCATATCTAAATAACTGAAAGAATTTTTTTTTTTTTTTTTCGAGACAGAGTCTCACTCTGTTGCCCGGGCTAGAGTGCCATGGCATCAGCCTAGCTCACAGCAACTTCAAACTCCTGGGCTCAAGCAATACTTCTGCCTCAGCCTCCCGAGTAGCTGGGACTACAGGCATGCGCCACCATGCCCGGCTAATTTTTTCTATGTGTGTGTGTATATATATGTATATATATATATAT
>CM052442.1:120734784-120749962 GCA_028533085.1 Varecia variegata | reverse complement strand
GTGCAACCCCCAGCCCCCTGCCCCCTGCTACCTCCAGCCATGGCGCCCCTCAGCACCGGCTGAGGCAGAGGCGGCATCCAGAAGGGAGAGGCATGCCAGGGACCCTCCACAGAGACGCAGCCCTACCCTGAGGGAGCCAGCCTTGGGCGACTTGTGTGTCCCATCAAGCCCAGCAAGGCTGAGACCTCAGGCTGCTGACTCACACGGGACCTGCTTCGAGTTTTTCTTAGAGGTTATCAGCTTTTTGTGACTAATCTTTAGAATTTAACTTTTATTTTTACCAAAGCATACAGATACTAGTTTCAAGTCAACTGGTGCTACAAGGCTTATAATTAGCAGCAGCAGCACCCGGACCCACACCACCCTGGGGAGTCTCGGTCCTCAGGGGTGATCACTCTCAACTCTCATAGCTCTTTCTTCTGGGAAGTAACGATTTTTCAGTTCATGCTCACACTGTTATTTTATTGGTTTCCAGGTTTCAGATATTCTCTACTGACTTGAAAGGTAACTTAGCTCGCAGACCCCAGTGACACTCATTGCCCCACCTGCCGCCCATCCTTGAAATTTGATTTTTCTCTCGCTTTCTGGGTTGAATCAATATTCATTGTTTACGGTGTTTTTTTTTAATGTGCAAATATCATTGTCACTTGAGACATGTCACACACTATAAATACACGTCTGTTAGTTTTCCTTTGTCTGACAATGTCTTGATATCACCATTATTTTTGAAGGATGTATTTGGGGGATATAGAATTTGGGGTGGGCAGATTTTTTTTAATTTCAGCACTTAAAGATGTTCTTCTGGCCTCCATAATTTCTGATGAGCAGTTCTTCCAAGTCATTCAAATCCTTCTTTGCCTGAAATAAATTTGTTGTTTTTCTCTGTTTTCAAGATTTTCTCTTTGATTTTCAGCAGTTTCACCATGAAGTGCTTAGGGATAGTTGTCTTCAAATTTATCCTGTTTGGAATTTACTGAGATGCTTTAATCTGTAGACTTAGTCATTCACTAAAGTTGGGATGTTTTCAGTTATTGTTTCTTTCTTTCTTTTTTTTTGAGATAGTCAGTCTCACTCTGTTGCCCAGGCTAGAGTGCCATGGCGTCAGCCTAGCTCACAGCAACCTCAAACTCCTGGGGCTCAAGCAATCCTCCTGCCTCAGCCACCTGAGTAGCTGGGACTACAGGCACGCACCACCACACCTGGCTAATTTTTTCCACTTTTAGTAGAAACAGGGTCTCGCTCTTGCTCAGGCTGGTCTCAAACTCCTGAGCTCAAGTGATTCTCCTGCCTCAGCCTCCCACAGTGCTAGGATTACAGGCGTGAGCCACCGGACCCGGCCCTATATTGACCTATGTTCTCCTGTAAACAGTACTATCTGCTGTTAAATCTACTGATTTTCTACTTCTGACAATGTGCTTTTCAGCTCCGAAATATCCACATGATTTTTTTAAAAAAAGGTTTCCAATTCTCTGGTGAAATTCCCTATTTTTTCTTCTATTTCATCCATATTTTGTTTTCTTGAACATAATAATCATTTTGATTATCTGCTAACCTTAATAGATTTTCTGTGGGTCTTCTCTTCTCTTGGCTTGTAAGTGGCTGCCACCTCACTGAGTGCTCCTATAAACTCTTTGTGTGCACACAGAGACACAGCTCTCTGATGTCTGTTCTTATAAGAACGCCAATTCTATCAGATCAGGGCCCCATCTTTGTGACCCTATTTAATTACTTCCTCAGAGGCCCCATCTCCAAACACAATCACACATATGAATGAGCTTCAACATATATGGTTTGTTTTTCCTCTTTCCCCTCCCCCCAGCATCAACATATGAATTTAGGGAGGGCACATTCAGTCCCTAACACCAAGAATAGCTAGTATTTTTGAATGAGTGAAGATATTACATATATAAAATTGTAGAGGCTCCCAATGATGTTCTCTTGCACCAGAGAAGATTCCCTCTACTCTTTGCCAGGGAGAGGTAGTAGAGGCTCATTTCCATCAGAGACTAAACCGAGTCAAGGCTGAGATGTAGTTATTTCTCCCCACCTTTTTTTGTTACCTTTTTATTTTGAAAAAAAATTTTAAACTTGCATAAAAGAGTAGTTCAAATTATTCTCATATACCTTTAACACAGATTCATTGGTTTTTAATATTTTTCAAATTACTCTGTCGCATACCACAGTTGCATACATCGTGCCAATTACCCCATCCTTCAGCATTTCCTGAAAACAAGGATATTCTCATAACACAGCCACAGTACAACAGACTCTATCTCTTTAAAAAAAAATACTGGCCAATTATTTTATAGAATGTTTCTCAGTTGGTTTGTCTGAGGTTTCCCAATGCTGAGATTCAGATTATGAATTTTTTTTTTTTTTTTTTAAGTTAGGCTCCAGTCCTGTTGCCTGGGCTAGAGTGCAGTGGCATCACCATAGCTCACAGCAACCTCAAACTCCTGGGCTCAAGCGATCCTCCTGCCTCGGCCTCCCGAGTAGCTTAGACTACAGGCACATGCTACCACACCTGGCTAATTTTTATTTTATTTTATTTTATTTTATTTTTCGTAGAGACGGGGTCTCACTGTTGCTCAGGCTGGTCTCGAACTCCTGGCCTCAAGCGATCCTTCTGACTTCAGGAAATCCCTGCTACCATGCAAACTCTGTTAAGCCTTAATTTTTAACATCTAGATGCAAATTAGCTTTGCTGAGAGTGAGAGAAGCCAAAGAAAAGGCTCAGGAAGGGTGTCCAGTGAAGGCCACTGACCCAGGGACTGGGCTGTTGGGAACCGGGGTGGGAGCACTGAGTAAAAGGGGCCACAGGAGGGCTCCACGGAGAGAGGTTCCAGGGATGTGCCCTCCCCATGACAGAGCCTCATGATGTGGGCTCAAGAGTCAGAAAACCCCAGATGTGACTTCCAGCTCTGCCACTAGCATACAAAAGAGGAGATCAAGGTCCCTTTTCCCCTAAAAGTTCTATAGTTCCTCTCTGCTCGACCTAATTAGCCAAGAACTAAAGACCTTATCCATAGATTTGTATCAGTTGACAAGTTCACTGTCATTGCTTATAGCTTCAAAAACTTCTAGCAGAGCAGGTGTTTGGAGATTTCTCCCAGTCACCACAGAGAAGATTTAACAAGTAAAAACCTGCAAACTCTTTATTAAATTCTCCCATTTCATCTGTACAGAAAAAAATGCACATTATGTTCAGAACATATCTCAGTAACATCTCAAAATTACACAGCATGAACATGTAAAAACAAGGAACTGCCAGGATTTTATACATAGAAAGGAAACCCATTTACAAAAGAGGCTTGTTAATTGTACTTTTCTTTCCTTCAAAAAAAAAAAAAAAAAAAAGTTAAAGGCCTAAGATGGCACACAGCATGTGCTGCAGTCTGCTTTCCTGCTGGGACTAACCTGGGAACGCTGTGCTGGGGGGAGCCTCCCTGTTGTCGGCTCTCCTGTGGGTCCCCCCAACGCAGTGCACTGCAGTTGGACCTGGGGGAGAGGTTTGCACCACCCTGGCATGTCTGAAGAGGGCCCTGCTGGGCTCTGGGGTCCAGATGTCAATTCTGTGTTGAGGGGAAGGCAAAACACAATATAGAGGCACTGTCTGAACTCTCTCCTAGCCCAGGAATATTTCTCTAGTGCACGCTGCACGACGTCCTACGTGTGGGTTGTGATGGATAGTGGGAAGGAGGGGAGAGGACCACCTGTTAGGATCCCATCATCGCCAGCCTGAGCAGAAAGCCCCATCTTTGTGCTCCAGGTGACAGTCCTCTGGGTACCCCACAATGATCTCACCAGATGGCCTGGGGGAGCCCATCACCCTGAAGATCAGTCTGGGTTTGCTAGACAGACAACTTATCTGTTGTCTGATGTCTGGGTCAGAAGGGGTATTTGGCTTCAAACTCAACTGCCCTAGCATGTGACCTGGTCCTCCCTGGTGACAGAGGAGGACCAACGAGTGTGGTTAAAGGCATGGCCAACCAAAGGCAAATGGGAAGAAGGGAGGGAGGCCAGAACATTGGATCTGGCCACAGGCCCTTGGGAACCAAAGAGGCAAGTCAGAAGACAATTGTCCCTACAGGCCCAAGAGAAACCCGTGACACTAAAATGCTGTATTTTATAAAATTACTTAGGTGCTGCCCAAATGGTGAGAAATAAAAGGGAGCATTCTGATCTGAGGTTTTTCAAATTTATAAGAAGCTGAAATACAAGTAAACACACCAAAATACACATGATCCAAAAAGCCACATTCTTCTTTTGGTTTTCTGGCCCACATTTAGGTTGAAAGTGCCAGGCTGGTAGGCTGACTCTGAGGGCTCCTAGTCTGGCTCCCTTCTCCTTATCTGCTGACTCAGACTCAGTTCCACGTGGAGAGTGTTTACTTTTGTGATGAGCAGGGGGAGCAATGGGAAGGGAAGGCCTTTCCTCAGAGGGACCCGAGGCCAGCTGGGAGAGGAGGCCCCATGAAGCCACCTACCCCTCCCTGGATGACTCACTAGAGCAGGATCTTTGGGACAGAAGTAGTATCACGAGGCTGGAGGCCGGGAGGATGGGAGACATGTCCAGAAATCATACTGGTACATTACATAAAAGTGAATCTTCCTTAGGAAGGTCAAGGGGAGTCAGCCACCTAATTCCCTTTCCAATCTATCTGATAAAATGTAAAATGTATGTGTAGACGTCCTCACCATTGGATTCTTCTATTAGTTGATCTCATGAAATAGGAAGAAATGAAATAGTAACTTTCTGTCCCATCTTCTAGGAAAGCAATCACCTCCCTGAGATGCATCTGCACCCCATCAGCCAAGCTGCTCACTGTCCCTCAGAAGAGTAAGTACAGGGTGTAACAGCCAAAGGCCTGCAACGAACTCACATCAACATCTGCTTACTAAATACCAGTTCATAGGTAGCCCTAGAATTCCCTGACCTTCTAAGGCTGTACTGGCTCAGACTAAGCTGATGGAGCCACAGCATTGGCACTGGGAATGGCAGCCAGAGGGTCTCCAGAGAATGCAGGAAAGGGCTTTCCCAGCACCAAACCCAAGCCTTTGGTATGAGCCTCTGTTGGTGCATCTTGTCAGCGACTTGTCTTGGGACAGCAGCGAAGTCCAGGGATGGACCAAGGTCTCACTCACAGACACCCCCTTCGGTGGGAGAAGGTCTGCTGGGAGCAGTTAATCTTGTTCTTGACATTTTGCCCAGATTTCTCATCTGTACCACAGCACCTCCAGCCTGGGCTCTTGGCGGCTATGGAAGGTTGTGGAGAACACTATGTGTAAGAGTCCCCGAGACACTGTCGTGAGCTGGCAAGGCCAGATTGACAGTGACCTGGCTGCAGTCATTTTCAGCAAGTGCCTGGAGCCTTGGCCTTGGCAAAAAACCCTAATGGCTACTGATATTATTGTTTGTGGGCTAGACATCAGGAGAACTGACAAAGGCCAGAGTCCATCATCAGCTCCTACAGAAGGGTCACAGTTCCTCTTCTTAACTTGTTCTCAACCAGTTGATTTATACCCGTGAGGGGGACCTGGGGGTGCCCAGGCCCTGCCTTGTTATGCCAAATGAGATACAGAACAGATGTAGCTGGGCTGCCAGTTTGGATGGTGCTGGGTTCCTTGGATTTAGAAAAACTTGCTCAGGACCTGCCTGGGACTTTCAAGCACCGGTCATAGGAAACTACTCCAAGTAGGACGGTAAAAGACTTTCTTGTACCAAGCAACTCAAGATACCAGCAGAGCTAAAATTTCTATTCTAACCATTTCTAAAGATGACAAACGTTCCAAGAACCAAACTCTTCATCAAACTTCCAAATCTGCTGCAGACAACTCATGGGATTTTCTCAGTTCAGAGAGAACAGAAATAGAGACACTTTAGAACTACAAGGATGCTTTACATGTCGGGAGGGAGACTGCAGAGATGGAGAATGATACCCCCACCCCAGTCAAACAGTGAACATTAATCCTATCCTGTAAACCACAGCTATGTCGGTGGGAATCTGCATTTAGAAGACAGTCCTGGTTCTTGCTATCAACACTCGGCAGCCCCCCACCCAGAGGGGAACCCCTGGACAGGGAAGGTCCACACCAGCTCAGTTTGGTCTGGCAGTGGTGGTACTAAGGTGTGCTGCGCATACTCCAGGGGTTTCAAGTTTTATGAGATTGAAGGGTCCCAGGACAGGTGCAGAGAATCAGGAAGACCCTAAGAGCAGGACTGAGAGGACCAAGCAGCTTAGCAGCTTCCCTTGGTGACTAGCATTACCCTTGGCAGGGGGGACATACAGCTGGCTTCTGGAACCCACTGCCTCTAGGAAAGGCAGCAAAATAGAAAAAGAAAAGGAAAAAAACCACAGTATTCAAATATACGTCAGTCAGGTTAGACAAGGAGTAATTTGGATCAACTGATCCACAAACTGACACACCTTGTACGGAGCACATCTCAGGGAAGACAAACGTTGCTCAGGTGCCGCGGCGCACGCGGACGGCGCACGCGGACAGCACGGAGGAGAGGCAGGAGGAGGAAGGGCACCGTGGGTGGGCCTCGGTCTACGTGGACAGTTTTAGGCACGTGATTTGTAATACTTTGCGGACATCTAACAGGTTAATAAAATATATATTATATAAATATATCTCCTACTGTACAAGCTGCTTTCTTGTCAGCCACCGTGACTTCATGCTCCAAACCCAACCAAAGGTGTGCCAGGTTGAGCCGTGTGATGCTGGGACTCCTCCTATTCTCATAACCCAAACCTGTCACCTCCACGCTGGAGGAATGAGGGGGGTGGCACGGAATATTGCTTCTATAAAGCTCAGATTCTGCAAAGGTTGATGAATCACCAAAATACAAAATTTAGCCAATGCCTAATAGAGTGGGTACACGCAGCAGACAGACAGAAAGAAAAAAAAAAAAAAAACGGAGAAAATCCTCCATCTTTTAATGTAACAAATTTCCACACCCTCTCCACGTAGAGGCACAAAGAAGCGTGTCTGGGAGGTTTGCCTGGAGTGTGCAGAAGGGTCAGGTTGGACTGCCAGGCGCACCCTGAGACCATGCTAAATCTTTATAAGCCACTGTCTCTGACCTGTATTGTAGCCTGAAAAATAAAACAAAGTGAATCAACCCCCTGCTCCTCCTTCCTGTTCTGCCACCCCCTACACCCAAGTCTTCAAGGACCCTCGCTGCCATCACTGCCTCCCGGTGGAGCACAGCACTTCTGGAGAAACTGCTACCTCAGCAGGGTCGATCCGGACGCACGGAGTCCTGCACTGTCCTGGAGGAGGAAGGTTACTGGGCTCCCGCAGCCGAGGGACTCAGCATCCAGCCTCTCAGTACAGACCAACAGAGCATCCACCTTCACAAACTTCGGGTCCCCTCCCCTCCCCATCTGCCCTTGGCCTAGGGAGGCTCCTGCTTTACTTCAATGCCGTGAGGAGATCACTGAGATATCCGTGCCTTGGGGCTGTGCCCAGCAATGGCTCATGTAGGGTGGGAACTGGAAGGCATCACTGTTTCAGCAGAAGAAAACAGGACCCAGAGCAGGCAGGTTAGTGGTTTCCCACTACTAGAAGACCATGGCCCTGACGTGGCCCAACAGTGCTTCTGAGAGATGAATGTGACATCTCAGATACAGCGTACTGGGTGGTGTGCGTCCCCTCTAAGTCCTGCCTTCATTTTACACAGTCACACAGAAGAAATAACCCCATTGACCAAATAAAGCCTGGAAGAGATGTGTTACTATATACATTTTTTCCTTTAAAAATTTCTTTGCTTTTTTTTTTTTTTTTTTGGTGTTTTTTTTTTTTTTTTAAAAAGCATTTGAGTTGCAGGTCAGGTGAGTTGGTTCTGGAAGTACTGGTAGTTCTGTTGGTATGAGAGACTTGTCTACAGGCAGGTAAACCCAAGTCTGCCAACAAAGGCAATAACCCAAGCGGCCAGCTGCTGATGCTGCACAAGTGGTGAGGAGGAGGAGGACACCATGAACATGGGCGAAGTCTGGATGGGACAATGCAGCGGACACCTGCTGATGCTCTAACACGGGTGTTGGTGTCACCTCTCAGAAGAGCGAGGCGAGTGGGTACACTATACAGGAGGGCTGTACAAATAGGGCACGGATAGGTAGTTCCTTTGGTGATCAAGGTGGCTCTACCTGTCCTTGAGCTCTCGTGTCACTCGCTTAGTGATCCGTCCGCACATCAGGCCAATCAGGAACAATATACAGATGCTCCCACTGATCACAGAGAGAATGTAGTTCTTGGACGGAGACGTCATTACTTGCATGGCGAGATCAGAGAAGCCATCTGCTGGGGCCACCTAGAAGGACACAGAGCATGTGATCTTCTGAAAGAACTGGGCTGGTGGCAGTACTAGGTCTAGACATCCCCCTCGATTCCTAGTTTAATTTATGTCTTTCTTTTGGGGAGAGAGGAGAGTGCACAAGAAAATCAACACAGAGCTACAACTCTTTTTCTTGATCATAAAACTGTTGTATGTCTGCTGCACAAAATTAGGAATATTGAAAGATAAAAAGAGGTGCAGTCACCCACAATTCTATCATAGCGATCACCACTACCAACATAATAACACTAAGGACTGGACAATGTGTTGGGCCCTGGGCAAAGGGCTCCCTGTGTTCTCACTCACTGAGTGTTCACACCAAGCCTAGCGAGCGGGTTTCACGGCTTCCATATTGCAGGTAAAGAGTCAGTGGCCCAGGGTAAGGATAGTTAAATGACTTGCACAAGGCCACAGGTTCTTACATATTTTGATTTCTGCTCTTCATTGTGTTTGCTGCCTTTTTAAAAAGCAGAAAAGGTGAGATTGTGCTGTATGTTAATTCTGTATCTTGACTTTTTTCACTCACCATTACATCATGGGCATTCCCCATATCAAAAACAATATGCGGACATTACTTATGATGATAGAATATACTTAACCACTCTCCAATTGTGGACATTGATAGTTTAACCAGTTTTTATCCTCGGTTTTCCACTGCTTTCTCCAGTGGACCTTTATAGTAGCCTGGCATGGCAGAATCAGGACTGAAAGGTTCCCATACACACAAACCTGTTCTTTAGAGTCTCAGCCTGGGTGCTAGAAGTGATGTGGCCCAAAGATGTCCAGGCTGTTTCATCCCATGATAGAGCAAAGCGGCGTGAGAGTAAAGAGATTTGAGCGCCAACAGTCGCCAACACAAAACAAGCAGTGAATCACTCTGAGTCACTCTGCAGCAATGCTATGCAGCTCAAAGGAGCGGAAACCAATGAAAGAAGAATGGACCAGTGTAGTAGCTCTCTCTACTGCTTCACCAAGCCAAGGGCTCAAAAGGTGACTTTCTTCCCTTGGGAGAAGGGGTGAGGGAGTGTTAACTATTATGACAAATATGATCCGTCCCCTGCATCTCCCTTCCATCTGGGTATGAAGACTCTGTCTGGTCATTCTCTCTTGCCTTGTTACCCTTGACCTGGAAGCATACAGGGGATAGGAAGAATTGGCCGAGAAGGAGAGGAGTTCCCATGGTCACTTTCTTGATCTAAGGTCACTGGCAATCTTAATCCCAGTGTGAGCTGATACAAAGCATGGATCTAGAAACCTACGGATCTCAGGCAAATCATAATCTTTGAACGTCAGTTTCCTCAGGGAATACTCATTCTACTAACCTCACGGGGTTTCAAGGTAATGGCGTAATATATCCACCAAAGTGTTTTGTAAACCACAAAGCAATGTATACCTGAGAAGAACTGTTATTCTTCTTGCTGAGGCTGAACTTTTGTAGGGAAAATTTCGCCCAGCCCAAGTCTGCTTGGGTACCACACACATCCACCAGTGTCCTGCAGTCTCCCTTCATCCTATCCTTCAAGTTCCAGACCACTGATCACTGGTCTCATGTACATATTTTTCTCTCAAAGACTGTATAAAATTATAAAAACAAGCTTTAAGACCGGCAAGGCTGGATTTCTTTCTTTTTCCACAGGGATGATGTCTCTTTTCTCTTTGGGTGACTCACTTTTCAGTAGTGAACCACGGGCAACTGAGGGCAGAAAGCAGTGGCCCTGGCAAAGCCTGGCAGACACAGCCAAAGGGAGATGGTGATTCCAGGCACATGAATAATCAAGGAGTTTTAAAAGTGCACTGACCAAGTTTTCAAATACACTTATTGCTAGTCCCACAATAAGGACAAAAAGACCAGTGAAATATCTCAAAGAGACTGGAAAAGACAGAAGAGATCGTCATGTTAGGAGAGTTTCCCGATCATTACCTTTGCTGCGTAACTCCACATTTCGATGCGGTCATTGAGGCGTTTTTTACACTCGGGTTGTAACCTCACCCGCTTATCCTCCAGTGCTTCCATGAGACAGGACATTTCTGTGGAAGGAAGTGGACAAGAAGGAGAGTCTGAAACTGTACAGATCAGAGAAGTTCCTGTAAGGTTGGGGAAGAGGCTATCCAACCACCACAGAGAATTCGGATCTGAAGGCTCAACAAAGTTAAATTCATTCTAGGAAACTTGAGCCAAGATCCAACATGGAGAGAAATTATATTTAACCTCCAAGTTTGGCTGTGCAGAGTCTCTGTTAAAACCGCTTCTTTTCATTGGGCATACCTGGTCCAGAAACAACTTTTACACCTGTCCTAGCTCCAGCCTCACAATGAACCTGTCTATTGAGCCCACCGTGGCCACTGGGAAGTGGATGAAGTTGGTTTGGGTAAGGAGAGAAAGAGGGCCAGGATGACGACTTAACTTTTGCTTCCCTGATAAATACAATAACTCAACTCTCCCTTTTCATCAAATCTTTAGCTCTGGTCATCAATAGGTCAGTTCAAATCTGCAGGATTACTCCTAAATTCACTATGCCACAAAGGCCTTGTTTTGGCATCAGCCAGGCCCCCAGGGGATGTTGTCTATAGTTGGGCTGCAGCTACAGAACAGAGTAGCTATAACTGATGTCTGAGAGGGAGTCTGCTCCTCCGGAGACAGTTCAGACAGGGTCAGAGTGAACGTAGTGACTTACGACGTCCACGGCCAGGGGTGATGGCTGCACAGTGGTGTTTAATGTCCAGGGCACAAGCTGTATGAAGAACTGGGTCCACAAAGATGTCTGCTTTGCTTTCCTTCAGCATGTTCAACACTTCCTGAAAAGGGAAGGTCATTGTGGAGAGAGGTTTTGTAGAGGAAATGAATCAGATCTGTTGTTTATAAATATTTTATATATAAACAAACAAGTCCAGGAGGGAAAGTTGAGGGTTAACAGAGATTACTCTGGTATAGGTGGCAATGTGGTGATGATGCACACAACACAGATTTTTAGCATCCAATTTAAATCCAATAACTAACTTTTAGGGATGCAAAGCTATGTGCGAAGGAAAGCAGGGGACTGTAGTGATTCTAAGATCGGATTTGGGTTTTGGCATTCTGGTATGCCATATTATTTTAAAATACCTAACGGTTAGTGTTTTTATGGATGTAATATAGTTATTTTGTTATTTTAAGAAATCTGAAAAAAATGTGAAATCTCAAAATCACAGTAATATGCTATATTAAAATTCCCAGTCAGATAAAGGTATATTTGTTTACAAAATGTTCTACTCCATCACCCTTAAAAACAACAAAAAAAGAATGGACAGAGTCTAACTTCTGCAAGAATAATTCTTATCTGAGTTTAAAGATGTTCTGAACAAGAGGAATATAAATATGTTAGAACTGAAATCAATTCTGCAGACTCTCCATTTATACATGATGAAATTATAGGAAGTAAAGACAGGCCAGAAATGCTTTCTTAAATAAAAGTTAGTTTGCTCAGTAGGAACTATAGTCCCTATAAAACAACACTAACAAAACAAAAGCCAAACAAAACCCTAATATTGTAAAATCCTCCCCCGCCAGAGTTATGTGGGATCATCTGATGATAAAGAAGTCAAAAGAAAATATATAGATTTATATTTTAACTGACTCCTATCAGTCCTCAGATCATGTGGAATCAGAAACATTTTTAGCAAATAAAAATATTTATACACATTTACATTCTCAATGATTAAACAACACCAACGAAATTCTTTTAAAAACATTTTTTTAAAAAAAGATCAAGTATATTATTTCATTTTTAATTTGCAAGGCAATGTATGTATTGTGGCAATATTTTGATAAATTTGTTTTTTATGTGACGTTTCGGAAATGAGCTAGGTTTAGTTTCACTGATTTCCACAAATGTGCAACCCTTATTGCTATATTGGTATTGACATTTTGCTTTGGTATTGCACTTATAGTGCCCTTTAAGAATGTCTAGTCATGGGGATCAGATGTATTCACAAATAGTTAGAATATGTGAAAAGAATATTCAAGTTATAGGAGCTTAATGGTCAAAGACCAAATTAAAATGTGGTAAAAGGGAATAGCATAGAATGCTGGGCAGGAAGGTTTAGATTTTCTTTCTTTCTTTTTTTTTTTTTTTTAAGAGACAGGGTCTTGCTTTGTTGCCCATGCTGGAGTACAGTGGCATGATCATAGCTCACTGTAAACTCAAACTCCTGGGCTCAAGCCATCCTCCTGCCTCAGCCACCTGAGTAGCTGGGACTACAGGCAGGTGCGACTGTGCCAGGCTAATTTTTCAATTTTCGGTAGAGATGGGGTCTCTATATTACTCAGACCTCAGCCTCCCAAATCACTGGGTTACTGGCATGAGCCACAACACCCAGCCTAGATTTTCAATTTTAGTACTAAGATATGCAGACTACAGCATTAAAAGGAAGAAGAGAAAAGGAAGTGAGGGAAAAAAGGAGATGGTGGTTACCTTTTTACATGTTTCTGTTTTTATCTTGAGGAGGTTGACCTTGAGGCACTCCTCTACTTGACCTGTCTGTTCTTGGGCTGCTGCTTCTTCAGCACATAGACTGGAGATCTGTTCAGGAGACACACAAAAAGCCAGGCCACTCCCTGAGCACAGAAATGCACAAAGAGTTTCAAAAGCAGAAGGGTCTGGTGATTCCAACCAGGTCTGGACACTGCGCACCATCTGTGCCCCCTCTTCACTGGCCCACCGCTGCTATCCCCAGAACCCTTGGTCTCCAAACGTGTTCATTTGGTGATCCTCCCACGCATCAGCCAAGGGCTCGTCTCAAACAGCTTCCTGATGGATTTCCCACTCCTCCTCTTGTACTAGATGCCAGGCTCCTTTCTCCTTTACAATGACTGGCACGCAGAGTTGAAAATCAGTAAATGCACATCTCTTTACGCTGTCAATCCTGAGATTGGAGTCATATCCCAGGACTTGTCACAAAGACGGCTACTCCTTGATTCCACAGGAGGAAGGTTATCTAGCCCAGTAAAATGCTAAAAGCAAATGCTTGACATTTATAGAGGTAGGGTCAACCCCAGAGTCACAACTTGGAAGCACAAGTACATACACACACACACACACACACACACACACATACACAAAGGGGTTCTGAAACATAGCCCAGAGTGAAGATAAAAAACTTAGCTTTCTTTGGACAGTTTTATGAGTAAGCTTCTTTGAAACAGCTTTAGCTATGATCTCTTAAAACTGACGTATGTTAAATAGGGTTCTCCATATGGCCTTTTCTCTCTTAGGAAGTCCAATAATTTCCAAGGATAGGCCTTTCTTTAGAGCTATTATGGAAGTACTTTTATCTTTCAGGCAAGTGTTGGGGTGTTCTGAATTGACTACAGAGACTAAGCAGAAGTGAAGAATAAATTGTATAAGAACAGCCTCCTTCAACAGGGAAAAATGGAACCAACACTGAATAAATTGTATAAGAACAGCCTCCTTCAACAGGGAAAAATGGAACCAACACTGTTGAGTGGAAGAACTAACATCAAGCCTAACTCAGTGTCAGAGACAAGAACTCAGACCATGGAGGGAGCCTAGAAAATGAACCTTCAACCAAGCATGGATCCAGGGCTGAAGGGGAAGAAAGAAAGTAAAGAACGTTTCTCTGATAAACACTTCTCTGCCCAGCTCTGTTCACAGTTTTGTACCCAAAGCCTACCTCATCTGAGCAATGCAGCTGGAGCTGAGGATCTAGCCGGTAATCCAGAGCAGACTCCTGGATGATAATCCGGATCTGGTCCTCACAGTCAGAAGACAGGCGCTGCATGTGACAAAGGGAGAAGACACCAGCCTATCAGAAAATGTCACCTTTTGATTTGGTCTCTTAACCCCTGGCTTGGGGAGGGTATAAAAAAGGTCTTGGGACCCAGGCATGGTGGCTCACACCTATAATCCCAGGAGTTTAAGGCTGTAGTGAGCTATGATGGTGCCATTGCACTCTAGCCTGGGCAAGAGAGCAAGACTTTCTCTTAAAAAAAAAAAAAAAAAAAAGGTCTTGGGAAAATAGGAGCAAGGTAGGGACTTCAAAAGAGAAAATTCCCAGGGACAGAGGTGGCTCCATAAATACACCTCTGTGGAAAGCCCGGGCCAGTTTACCTGGTCAGCATATCTCAGCTTGAGGCAAGAGATGACTTGGCCTTCTAGCTCCGAATCGTCCTTGGCCTTAGTCAGGATACCATGACAGAACTTAGGAATGTCAGCTTTGCAAGCTTTCCTTAGCACAGGGTTTAAGCGGTAATCTAGAGCAGAAAGCAGTGAGTACATGATAAAATATTCCACCTGGATTCACAAATTTTTAGAAATTCACCTTCCACAAGGGGGCATATTATGTCAATGACCATGACTACAACCACTGATCTGTTTATTTAGTAAATGTTTACTGGGTCCTTACCACGCTATTTTTAATCAGCAATATGATTTAATTGAAGAGTACTTCTGGGGGTCCCCAAGAAGCCTTCTACTCTACAGAGTTTTGTGGTCCAATATTCTAAGTAGTCATCAAGCAGACATCAGCAACCTTCCCCATCAAAGATATTTTTGAAAACAATGAGAAGGAAATAGTATCCAACTCACCTTGCCCATCACCTTACAATGTTTTGAAACTGTTCTACAATAGATCAACCATGTATTCTCCTGCCACACTCGTGAACCTTTATTAAATCTCTAGACTTTTCTTTTCAAGGAACTCTAGTCCTGATTCCTTTTGTACATTCTGGGCAGTTTCCTAGTTTTCCTCTTTCATTTCCATTTTTCTGGATACTCTTCAAAGGAGTAAGTCATTTTCCTTACAGCCAGACTCCTCCCTTAAAATTCATGGGCAACAAAGC
>CM052442.1:120713160-120734284 GCA_028533085.1 Varecia variegata | reverse complement strand
GGAATTTACAGAAAAAATGTGGAAATCTTACCCCCGCTCACACTGTTAAAAATATAAAATCATATGGAAAGAAGCTGGTAGAACAACTCCAGGTATACTCACTGAATGAGGAAGGCTCTGGTAGTACAGCAACCCCTCCCCACCACATACATTAAAAAAGTTTTCCTAAGATGACAGAAATCAGAATACATAGCAAACTATTTAAAATAACAAATAAGAAGAAACGAAGTCAATATTGACTGCATACCCTCCTTCCCTGTTCCTCAGTGCGGTAGGCGTGTCTGTATAAACAAGAGAACACAGCTCCGGGAGGCATAAGTTCACTGGTCTCATTCCAACCGTGGGTATGGCAAAGACGAGAGGCATCTCCCTGGCACTTGCGGTATAAGACCGGGTCCAGCCTGCAAGAGTTAAAAGGTAACCACTCTACATTTCCTTCTAACACACGCTAAGGGTTTGTACCAGGTGCCTGCTTATATACTTATTGATAATCACCTCCAGGGAAGTGGAGACTAAAGATATGCAAAAGTATATTCCTGAATTTTGTTCTTAATGAACACACAGTGGTCAATCTTTAGAAATTTGTTAACTTTCATTAAGACTTAGTTCTACTTCCAAGTTGTTATCTTGGGTATGTGAGGTAGGTAACATTATAATAATGGACTCAGCCCTCACATGCCTTAGCTGAACGTAGAGAACTAGGGTTGTAGCCACCACCAGGCAAATAACAACTTTTTACTTAATACTTTTTAATTTTTTTTTGGTCCAACAAAAGCAGGTTGACTTTATTGCAGGGAAGCTAGGAAGGAACAGGACAAATGAGGGTCTCCGCAGAATCCCTACCACTGAGGACTGCCAAGCCCAGGTCTGTCTGGAAGCCAGGAGAGGATCAGCATCCTGTCCCCTTTGGTCTACCCTGCTGACTGGTGGGCCCAGGCCCTTATCTCACTTTAACATAACACTTAATATTATTTTTATTAACTATTTTTCTAAATATGAGTGAAGTTCAATCCTAACTGATATATAAGATTCAGTAAGATCAGGAATGGCAAGATAAAAAGCATATCCTACTCAAGCTTTTCTCTTCTTCCTATGCAAGGGAAGGCAGTTGTGTTTTTGGTTTACCTGAATATGCTTATCAATTTATAAAACTTGACATTTAACTTTTAATCTGGGAACAGTGGGTTAAACAATGAGCCTGATCTTCTCCAAATCAGATTAGGGGATGCTTAATTCTGTCCATATTATGCTGTCAACTTTGGGGGAGGGTTATTTAATGGGAGGAGACAGGCTAATATTTAATGAGTAGCCATTAAGACTATGCAGCACGTTTTTAATTAAGGGGAAAGGAATTAAAAAAGAAGACAAAACATGATTTTGATTAAGACAGTACATTCAGTAAACGCTTTATTTCAGTTTAGATGGCCTGAGTAAGCACAGGGAAATTATTGCCCAACTCTCCGTAGTCCTATCCAGAACTAACTTGAAGAAACAGAAATAAAAATACATTGAATCTTCAAGTAAAGTATGTGGGCTGAACATATATTAATCACCAGAAAAAGTTAATGACCACAGGACAATGGCTTAACAACCGAATCAGGAGGCAACTGAACTTGGGAATCTGGAAAAGCAGGGAGACCCAGTTCTGGCTGCTTCGGAGGTGGAGAGGGGGAAGACAAGACAAAGAGAGAGGAGGGGAACTGAGGCCATATACTCCAGCGATTCTGACGGTAATATACATCCTTCTCCTATTTCATCCTCCACCCATTTTTGTTAACAGGATGAGAAGGAAATTAGAGAATCCAGTTGTCACTTATTGATAAAAACCTCTTAAGACAGAATAAATTCAATAACTCTGAATAGTTAAAGAAATAAAAGCAAATTCCCACACCCAGTGCAAATCAATAAAAATATAAATGCGCTGTTATCTTCTTAGAGACATATCTGAAGATGCTTTTGCTGCCCCTCCAGGTGCCAGAGTTCTTTCTAGATAGATGTTTGTGGCATCAGAAACATTTTGACCCTGACTTCCAAAGTAGTGGCAAACAGGGATGCTTGGTACAGACTGGTAGTGGGCTGACTCTGCTTTTAGATACTGTTCTGAAAGCTACAAAGAGTAGGTTTTTTAGGGAATTGGAGTATGTTAGCTAACCCAGAACTTAAAAATAATTTCCTACTGATTATTTCAAAATATACAGGTATTACTGACTACACGGGAGAAGAGGCTGAGGCAATACACTTACTTTGGCTTCAAAATACTCACTTCCAATCTCGGGAGATGAAATACTGTAGCTCTAAGAGACGATGTTCACAATCTTCCACCATTTTCTCTGTATACAAATGTTCCATAAGGCATGAGAGGATCCTAGCCATAAAACGGGTGAAGTTGTAACAAGAGAGAAGTATCTTAATGACAGGTTCAGAACTTCATGTCTATATAATGTTTTCTAGGTTTGAGGAAAAAGCCCTTTAGCAATTTTCATAGGACAATAGGATTTATTTTTCTGAGAATCACTCAAATTAACTGAACCTTACAGTTATCACGCCTTCTATCAAATTCAGAGCCACTTAACACTTAGGACTAAGGTGCACAAGTTCTATGTTGCTGAATTTTTAACTGTTTATTATGAAAATTTTCCAACATACACAAAAGAATCATGTAATGGCCACCTTCCTCCTCCATAACTTTATCAACCAATGGCCAAGTTCATTTTAACTCCATGCTCCTTTGCAGATATTTTAAAGCAAATTCCAGACACCGTATCATTTCATTCGCAAATACTTCAGGCATGTTTCTCTAAAATGTAAGAACTTAATACTATTATCGTATCACCAAGAAAGTAATAAAAAATCCTTAATACCACGTAACATCCTGTTAGTTTTCAAATTTTTCCAACTACCTCATGCCTTTTCACGTTTGTTCAAATCAGGAACCAGAAAAGGTCCACACGTCATATTTAATCAATAAATATCTTAAATGTATTTTAATCAGTAGCAGTTCTCCCCTTCCTCCCTCACCCCTGCCCCCTCTTTGGTTGATGCAGTTATTTCATATTGGTAAATATTCTTAATTAGTTTTAAGTATGTGTGCCTGTCTTCTCCAACCACACAAAAAGCTTTAAGGAAGAATGCCATTTTGAAATCCCCTACCACTGCATGAACAGTAGGAGTTTTTGCATAGCAGAATAATGATGAACAACATTCACTTTATTGTTGGGTACAGCCAGTTGCAGGCTATAAAGATTTTGGCAGAATGGGAAACCTGTTCTTACCTGCAACCTGGTTTTAAGAGCTGTTTTTAAATCATAGGGAATAAAACTAATGCATGAGAATCAAATGCTTTATTATAGCATTTATTCAGCTTTCCTAGATCTTGGGTGGAACTCCAATATTCATTTTGTCTATGACTACCCCCTCCAACTACAGTATTTCTATTTCAATTTAGAATTAACTACTTTCTAATAACTATCAGGTGGCTAATGTATACCATGAGTCAGTATATACATAGGATAAATAGTACAAAGTATGTGTCACTTCATCCTATTTCTCTCTCTCATTTTTATTTATTAAATGAAACTGTTCAGTCACCTCATGTATAGACCCATATGTGCTCAATCATTATTAATAAACAACATCACAACGCTGGGTCTAGGTGTCTCTATGTCACGGAGAGGCAGAACCGAAATCCCAAATCCAATACTAGTTTTAACAAAAGTTGGCATGTGTTCCTGTTCAACAAAATTTCAGTTAAGATGTTAAACCACCCAAAAGTCATTGGAGGGAATGTTCCCTCTGCTGCCAAGTAAAAGACAATATGGATAAATACCACAAATAAGATAACCTACATTGGGTCTCCAGATCTTATATGTTTGCAGGCTGTCTGTATTACAGATTCACAAGCTTCATTCAAGGCTCGATCAATGCGGTAATCTGCACCAGGGTCAGTCTCCTGAATCAGTGTTTGAAGCTGGATTTTAAAAAATTAAAAAGGAAGAAAGAAAATAACTTAGATACTAGGGAAGAGCAGTGTCATCTCTTCATACAGTTGCTCAGTCTTGTATATCACAAAGTACTCTAACAAGGTATACTACAGTTGTCACTTGCCAAACTTAAGAGCTCTTGCCAAACGCTTTCCAACTGGTTTCACCAACTTAATTGCAAGTTTTTCTGTTTCAGTTATTGTAAGGATTGCTTATCTACCTGTTCTGAACTAACCTTGGACATGTACAAAACAACGGGTCTTTACAATATGAATATGAAGGCTGCCACTTTCCTCTTATCTGCCTACTTGTTAATCAGATTACTAAACCAACACTCAGGGGCAAGCCCGAATTGAGAGGAAAAGAGTAAATAAAGACATTTCCAGGCCGGGAGCTGTGGCTCACGCCTGTAATCCTAGCACTCTGGGAGGCTGAGGTGGGCGGATCCTTTGAGCTCAAGAGTTGGAGACCAGCCTGATCAAGAGCGAGACCCCATCTTACTAAATTTGGAAAGAAATTATATGGACAACTAAAAATAAATAAATAAATAAAAAATAAAAATAAATAAATAAAAAATATATATATACATAATATACATATACATATATATATATATAAAAATTAGCCGGGCATGGTGGCGCATGCCTGTAGTCCCAGCTACTCGGGAGGCTGAGGCAGAAGGATTGCTTGAGCCCAGGAGTTTGAGATTGCTGTGAGCTAGGCTGACGCCATGGCACTCTAGCCCGGGCAACAGAGTGAGACTCCGTCTAAAAAAAAAAAAAAAAAAAGACATTTCCAGTTAGAGATCTAATTTGCTCATGAGACTCTAGAATTCAAATTTTGCTGCAAAGACACTGGTATTCAATCAAGTGTGCTGTGCTTTATTAAAAGCAGGTGTGAGATTTCATTTAACTTGCAGAAATATCAATTACAAAAGCCAAGATTATAACATTTATAATTTCCCATTTTTCTTCAACTATTTTATAAAACTAGGAGGTAAACCCAAGCTTGCTTATTATAAGCATACAGAAAAACACTTTGCAAGGTATCTGTAATGAATGGCAAATAAATAAATGAATGAAAGAAAGAAAGGAAAAACACTTGTCATCATGCATTGAAAATGAGAATATATTCTTTATCATTTACTTTTGCTTGATCCATCATTTGTCATAGAATAAAGAAAAGGTATGAAAATAGGTGCTTCACATCTTTTTTCCTGTCTTTGAGGAGAAGACAGTTGGGGCATAGAGGAAAAAGTTCTAAATTATAGATCAGAGGACCTGAGAGTTCTATTAATAGTTCTGGCTCTGCCAGATATTAGATTTGAGAACATGGACAAGTTGATTCATCTCTAAGTTTCAGTTTCTTTAACTGCAGAAAATTGTAAGATACAATAATATGGGGGACATTGGATAAACTGAAAAGTATTTTATAGCTGTGAAAGATCATTACCCCCACAGACAAGTACCATATGCTATTTGAGAGTGGGAATCTTAAACAACAAAGCAAATTTGAAAACAACAATCCTTGCTGGTTTGGTTTCCTTTTTTCCTTCCAAGTTAAAGAAATGGAACCCCTTTTTGTGCCACTGATTTGTCCTCCCTAGGAGCTTTCTCTGATCCTCACACATTTGTCCTATGATTCCACAGGTGTTTTTATGAAGGCACTGGTCCCATCACACATTTATCAGTGAACACAAATCAAAAGGACATGAAGAAAAAAACCCCACTTCTATTATCCTAAAAGAAGATAATGATCAAGATGAGAGAAATATGAAAGATTTCCAATATTCTGGGATGCAAGTTATTTATATCAATTCTTGGTGGCAATTTGGAAAAGCTACAAAATGCTGTGGTTAGCTGGCATAAAGATTACTGTCAAATGATTACTAATTTTACTTACAACGTTTGTGACAAAGACCAAAATATTTACATTTTTTTCCTGAGGGAAGTTAGAAGCACCATGGGAGCCTGGAAGTCTTTGCAAGAACTGTGTCAGTTAAATATTCATGACTGAGAGGCAAGAGCAGTCACAATAAATGTACTAGACTGTGGCTATTAAAAGGAGAAAATGAATGTCCTATTAGAGTCAAGTAGGCTCAAGAAATCATTGCCACTCTGGAATTCAGTGAGAGCAGTGTGGGAAATAAACACTAAAAATGTGAATTGCTACATGATTATATATCTGTTCTAGCCCCTGACATGCTTAAGGAAAACTTGAGGAAATGCTTCAGAGCAATGACTCGTCTAGAGAACAAGCTGGGCAGTTATCTTTGGCCTAGGAGAGCCTGGGCTCAGACTCACTCAGCCATAACTTAAGAGAATTTAATAGTTCATGATTATGGTGCATTTGGGAGAGTATGTCCTCAACAAGATAATTATCTCTATGCTTTACAGTTTATTACTTGTTGAGAGATCATAATCAAAGCATCACCAAGCAGAGAACAGGGAAAATTAATGGTCAACCACAGACAGGTATCAAATTCTGCTATATCAAGAAAGAAAAAGAAAAAGGAAATGGCCAGACATGGTGGCTCATGCATGTAATCCTAGCACTCTGGGAGGCAGAGGCGGGAGGACTGCTTGAGCTCAGGAGTTCGAGACCAGTCTGAGCAAGAGTGAGGTCCTGTCTCTACTAAAAACAGAAAAATTAGCCAGGCACGGCGGTGTGCGCCTGTAGTCCCAGCTACTCAGGAGGCTGAGGCAGGAGGGTAACTTGAGCCTGGAGTTTGAGGCTGCAGTGAGCTATGAAGACATCACTGCATTCTACCCAGGGTGACGACAAGGGTAAGAAAAGAAAAGAAAAAAAAAGAAAGGAAGAAAGAAACTGACTCAAAATAAATTATTTCAAAACATTCCACAATATGGCTGACTGAGGAAATTTTTCTCCCTTTGGATCATTTATGCCTTCGATTTCTGTGACCGAATGCTAAAAACCATGAATCCATACAAATCAAAATAAAGTACTTCTTTTCCACTTGGCTAAATTTAATGTGGGTAAAACCACACGTTTCACTATTTGAGGCTAACCTCTAGATTTCGAAAGTACTTTTCGTCTAGGCACAAAGGGTGATGTGGGTGGTACTGATTTATCTTTCAAGTTGAGTCACTAGTTCTTTTAATAAGCTAAATTTCAAAAGGCCCTGGGGGTGAACTAGGTGCCTGGAAATAAAGTTGCACCAGTCTATTTTCTTTTTTCTGTACACTTTACTACAAGTGTAGCCTCAGGAAAAAGATGGGTTTATTCCTGACCCTGCTCCGCACATTTTCATGTTGCTTTAAGGATAAAATGCAGATATATAGGCAGTCTCCTAATTCACTCTTGGTCTGGGGCCCAGGAACACATATTGGTGGCAGAGGTTTCTTAGGGCAATCACCAGCAAGGACTGCTCTTGAGGAACGACACTGTGACAAAAACTCAACCCACATAGATTCCAGAAGACTTCTTTCCAGCCTGGTGTGGTATTTTAAGGAAGAGGTCACATGGTCTATTTTTCCCACTGTGGGATGTGTGTGTCTGTGTGTGTGTGTGTGTGTGTGTGTGTATGTACGCACACACAGACAAATACAACTTGTCTACTCTGGGTAATGGTATCAGAAACTAAGATGAAATTTTACTCCACATCAAAATTCTATAAAAATTCTGTGTTTCAAACTGTACAAACTTGTTTCAGAATTTTTCAGACTGTAAAATTCTGATTTTATATGAATATCAGGAAAATAAAATTTAAATTAATAATCAGTTTTTAATAAAAAAGCCAACTACATAATAATATACTAACAGTGGTTTTCTGAAGTTTCACTGAAGGGAGAGCCTCAACTTTGTAAGTCAGGATATAAAGCTAAACTATTTTTTGTGCTTTCTAAAAGAAAGTTCATTGTGTGCCACTGATGCTTAATAGTGGAATAACAAAAAAAAAAAAAAAAAGAAAGTTCATTGTGTAGGGTACCAATGTTGTACTTGGTATTTTAAATTGTTTAAAGATTCTTATCCAGTAAAAAGTAATAAACATGGTCAATTGTAATGAAAGAGGTGCACTGTATCTATGTTTTGTTAACTTCATATTATGTATCTGATCTGTTATTATTCAATTGTTTATGAACCCTAGATCAAGAAGAACTTTATCTTTCCAAGCAGACTATGCTAATTTTTTTCCAACTGCCTTTATAGCATTGACCATAAAGTTTAGGGGTAGAGAAAGAAAGACCCTTTATGTACAGTTGCCCTAGTCTAACAAGAAAAGATGGTGTGATTTTGAAAATGATATGCTCTCTCGATCCTTCAGGCCAAGAATTTATGACATGCTGCACATCAGTAATAAAAAGAAACTCTTAGAAAAAAATCTCAATTCATGTCAACTCTCTTTCAGCCTCAACTCAATCAGAACTATTAAGACAGGCAAATTCTCTTTTGGTGGAGGACCCTTCCTGATTTATCAGAATCTGGTTTGTCTCAATTCTGAATTTAGTAAATTCAATCTAGCAAGTTACCCTTCCTTTAGAAACTTTAGCAAATGCCACATTCTATCTCTTTAAGTATATAGTTCTTTTTATTGATTATGAGCTCAAACTTAAGCTCTGCAGCAATTTCCACATTCCTACTAAGCATTCCTGAAGAAACAATATTCTGTCTCTGGTCCTTAGTACCTAATGTTCACTGTGGTATCACAAAGGATCCAGATAAAGGGAATTGGGACAGCATCAGGAACAGGCTCTTTAGCTGATAAAATATGACTTTCAAAATGGCAGTAGAAAATTTTTCCTTACCGCCTGCTGGCAGTTCATTCCAAGGTTCCCCTTCTCCCCCCGAACTACTTTCATGAGACAGTGCAGGGTGCGCCCTTTTCGATGTAATCCAGAACAATGGTGTTCAATTTCCCCTCGACAGCTTAGGATAATCTCAGGGCTCAAAGAGAAGTCTTCCATCAACATGCGTCGGTAATCTAACATCTCCCCCTGGCACTCGCTGCTCACTTGTCGTCCTAAATTAGGATGTAAGTCATAACATGATGGAGGGTGAGCATTAGGATAAGAAGTCATCACGTATTAAAAGTACATGTTTCTGTATAGGATAGAATGTTACCAGTCATGCTAATATCTAGACTGAAAAGTTTAGAATTTAGCAAAAGCTTTAGCAGCATAAAATGAGCTTAGACTCCAAAGACTTGCATTTATCCTGTCAGTGTTCTGTATTATACAGATTTTATACTACTCAACTAAAAATGCAAATGCTTCATCCGTGGAAGTCTTAACAGTAAGATAACTACTGGGGTAAAAATGAAAGCCAAAGAACAATCCCTACTGGTCGACACAATTAAAGCAATGGAAAAGACTACACTTCAAATATTCACTACAGGGCTCCCCGCTTCTTTGAGCTATAAATGCCAACTGGGAAAACATAAAAGAGAGATTAAAACAAAGTAAAACAACATAAAAAATGGTTACCTAGACAGTTAGTTTAGCAATAGAGCCACAATTTGAAGCCAAGTCTCTCTGACCCATGTGCTAAATTACACTAACCCAACTCTCCCAAAAATGTTGCACAATGTGCATTTTAAAAATTAGAAAGGTCAGGCACTTTGGCTCATGCCTA
This sequence comes from Varecia variegata, assembly GCA_028533085.1. Taxonomy (NCBI): domain Eukaryota; kingdom Metazoa; phylum Chordata; class Mammalia; order Primates; family Lemuridae; genus Varecia; species Varecia variegata. The sequence goes on along the minus strand of CM052442.1, from coordinate 120,724,712 downwards.
TAATCCTAGCACTTTGGGAGGCTAAGACAGGAGATTTCTCAAGACTAGACTGGGCCACATAGCGAGATGCCCATCTCTACCAAAAAAAAAAAAAGAAAAAGAAAAATTAGCCAAAAATCGTGGCACATCATATCTATAGTCCCAGCTACTTGGGAGGCTGAGGGGGGAGGATCGCTTGATGCCAGGGGTTCAAGACTGGCCTGAGCAAGAGCGAGACTCCATCTTTACAAAAAATGGAAAAATTAGTCAGACATGCTGGTACACACCTGTAGTTCCAGCTACTCGGGAGGCTGAGACAGCAGGATCACTTGAGCCAAGGAGTTCAAGGCTGCAGTGAGCTATGATTGTGCCACTACACTCAAGCCTGGCTGACAGAGCAAAACACTATTTCAAAAAAACCCCAAAGCCTCAAAAGAGCAAATATAGGAGGAAACTAACATTTATAGGTACAAGAAACTTTAGAGTGTGAATCCCAAAAGGAATAAAAGATAAAAAGAAATAAACTCCACCTCTGTGCACAGCTGACTCGAGGCACATTAGAAGGTAGGAGAGCCTGGCTTCCCGGGACCGAGGAAGATTTTCCACATTGCACCGGTATTTCTTCAAGTCACTCTTACAGGATTTGGCCAATGAATAACTGACTTTATAATCCTGGGCAATCAGCTTTTGGCGGGTTGTTAATGCTTCTCGACACTGAGGAAGGAGTACAGGAAGAGAGCTGTAAGGCCGTGCATGTGGCTTAGCGGTTGACGTGTACCCCTGAGATGAGCATGGAGACTACAGCCAAGTGCATGTCAACAACTGTGGTCACTACCGAAATGTCTATCTTTAAGGCTGATTAAATTTTGCGCAAGCATGCTACACTAGTGTGGCATGAGATAGGGGTAAATGGGTGGTGAACCCAGAAATTCTGGCTGTTACAAAAGCAACTGACCTAAATACATAAATACTTTGTAGAACCCAATACTGTCAATTTGACACAAAATATTCTTTTCCTCTTCAACAATATCCCTAACATAAATTTCATAGCAACATAACATGTTGGAGGTAACATTTTCTACTTTTAAAATAAAATTATTTAATAGTAAATGATATAAGGAAACCAGAATAAGAAACCTTTCTTCAGCTGCAGAGGAAAGTAAATGACAAGACAGCAAAATTAATTACTTCAAAAGCTATAAAAGATTCTTACATTCATCTAGGGATAGAGGACTAAAAGTAATGAGAATGCTTAATGAGACAGCTGCTTAAAAATTAAACAGCTAATTACCTATGAAGCACATTACTTTGGTTAGCCTAAACTTCCGGTGTATGTAGGGCTGGCCTCGGTGTGATTTTATAAAAAAAATTCTGATTTTTTTTTCCCCAAAATTGAACAATTGGCTTCTCACTGTCTAAATAGTGCAATTAGAGCTTCATTTTCTTGGTTTAAGACAAATATACTCTGGTTCTCTACTTAAACCTGTATCTCATCTCTGAAAAGGGTAAGCTTTACCAGTCATTTACATATTTACATTTTGGTATAAGATTATAAGAATTTTGTTTGAGAGGACTTGAGAAAATTTTAAAGAAATGAATAAAATACTGGTTTGTTTCAAAGTCACACTTACCTTTTCGCTCATGGATTCTTCAAATTTATGGTTAAAGAGGCACTTATATACTCTGCCTTCACCAGCTTGTGTCTGTAAGATGCAACATATACAGTATTATTATTACTATTAGCTAAGTAGTTGTGCTGCACATTATCCATAATCTCATATAGAACTATTAAATTATTATAATGGTGAGCACTTTTGGACAAATGCCTCAGCCATTTATAAAATTTAATAGTCTTTTAACAAAAACAGTGATTGCAGTAAAGATGAAAAAAATTTTCCTGTGATGTCTGGCAATTGTCATTTGTTCCCAGATATATCTTGTTAATTAGGGAACCAAAAGAAATGTTAAAGTGAGTCTTCTTTCTTAAAACTTTATGCTAGAGTTAATAAAACGCTTATAGCTAGTGGCTCTCACAGTTGAAGCTGTTAACTCAAAACAGCAGGCAGAATCGAAGTATATACAAGTTCCTCTCAGTCCCTTGTAAGGATAGAGACTATTCTATTTAAAGTGTAAGAAAGCAGTTCTGGCCAGGTGAGGTGGCTCACGCCTGTAATCCTAGCACTTTGGGAGGCCAAGGCAGGAGGACAGCTTCAGCCCAGGAGTTTGAAGTTGCAGTGAGCTATGACGACACCACTGCATTTTAGCCTAGGCGACAGAGTAAGACCACGCCTCTCCACCGGAAAAAAAAAAAAAAAAAAGGAAACTGTTCTATAGTGTCAGCAAGTAATAATCAGGGAGTTGGTTTTAAAAGTTAGCCACCTGCTGTTTGCTTCACCTTAGCCAAAAACATGCAAATATAAATATGTAACATATCAAAGATTTAGCCATTAAGTAGATATGAATAGGATTCCTGGCTAAAATAAGATTCCTATAGATAAAATAGACTTCCAAGAACTGAAATTGAGAAGTGAGATAAAAAAGAAAAAATAATGTGTGGAGATTGTTAGAAGCCAACTGTTAACAAGATGTTAAATTGTTAAGGCTGAGCATCCGATACCATTTCCTGTTATCCTGGGATCAATTCCATCTTCCCTTTCAGTGACTTTTCTACATGTAGGGTTTGTGATGGTTTTTTATCTTAGAATAGAGTATTTAAAAATATTTGAAAAGAAAAGGAATAAAGGAAGAATAGCTTCTGAGCTAACTCACATTTTCACAAAAACGCTCCCGATCATCCCGGCAAGCAAAATATAAATGCCGGTCCAAATGAAAGTCATCTGAGGAGAGCTCAGCCACGCGGAGAATGGCTTTCTTGCAGGGTTCAGAAACTTGAACCTTGGGCTCTCTTTCTTCTGCTTCCTTCACCAGGCCTTTCTCCAAGCATGATACCACCTCACCTTGTGAATGTGCATCCTAAAATAGTAAGGATATTAATATTTTAAAACACTCACCACATGGGTTTCAAATAAACATCATCTGGCTAAAAAAAAAAAAGTAGTAAAAAACCCCAACACATAGTTAGTTTATTGATGTTTTATAGAGAAATCAAGTGGGAACCAAACACATTGTGGAAGTTAAAGAAAATGCCCTCAATAATCTTTGGTTAGGATATAATACCTGCACACTACAAATGGAAATAGAGAACCTGGGAAATTTAAGTACTATGGTTTAGTTAGCACTAGAAGTAGGAACCTGAATTTTTTAGGTTTAAAATATCAAAAAATTCTTAAGAAATGACATCAGCCCGAGGCCCTCATTATATGTTAATACTGAAATAATATTGCAGAAATCTCTGCTCGTTTCTAAGAGCCAGGCATTTCACAAATAACAGCACATTCAGTCAAATTAAAAAACAACAAACAAACCATAAAAATCCATTGAGAAAAGAAGTTACAGAGACCCTCTTTCTCCTTTTTCTACTCTTCTGTCCACAAACACCCCAATATGGTATAATCTGTAGTGTAATACTCACTGTGATGTTTTAGATTTATTTTAATGCAACTTAACAAGATTACCACCATTTATACAAACTGCTTTTGAGAGTTTTCCTTAAAAGCATCCAATTATCTTTAATTGTACCTTGCATCATCCCCATAGCAACCACAAGCATTCATTCATTCAACATGAGAAATTTCCCCTAAATATTTTCCCTTTGTTTTTTAATTTCAAAATATTAAGGGTGTACAAATGTTTTTGTTACATGGATACACTGTATAATGCTGAAGTCAGGGCTTTCAGTGTGTCTGCCACCAGGACAGCGTTCATTGTACCAGACAGGTAAGTTTTTATCCCTCACCCCCTCCTGACCTCCCCTAATCTTAGTTTCTAATGTCCTTTACGTCCCTGTGCCTGTGTGTAACCATCATTTAGCTCCCACTCCCCCTAAATATTTTCTATTCAAGAGTTCTAATCTATACTCACAAGATATGCTTCAACAATTTGATATATCCATTAATACAGCAAACCAAAGCATCTGAAAATACAGTGTTACCACTTATTTATATATACACACAAAATCCTATTATAGTAACATATGCATCGATGAAATCATCTGTACATAATAAAAAGATTCCTAAAATCAAGTAAGGAAACATCTACTTTAGGCAAAATTTCAATTCAACCACAGTGTGTGTGTGTATTCTATTTTATTATAATAGGATTTGTTCTATGGCATATTAATTTCCAAGTGTTTCTATGAAAATTTTCATGTTCTCTCCTAACATATCTATGAAGAGGAAATGGAGCTGTGATATTTCTTGTGCAAAAGAAAGAACAGGGACTCCAGAGGAGTTAAGCAAATTATACAAGTTGCAGGACAAAAGGTTCCTAACTAATGGTTCATTATTTACTTTTCCAGGCCCAGAGTCAATCTGGGTGAGTGCGTGAAGTCTATGAAAATCCTACAATTTGTATGTGGCTTTTGTGTATCTTTCTGAGGAGGGTGCACAGCTTTCGTTAAGTTTTCAAAAGGTCTGCTGACCCAAAACTGATTAAGAAGCCCACTATTCTAGCTGATTCTCATGACTTCCTATTCTCTAGCTGTACCTCGACATTTTTTACTAGGTCTATGAGTATATACGATGCTGAGAAGCCTGAGATGACTGAAAAGTTTTTCTGAAGAACAATTCTGAACAGATAAAATTTTAAGGGATGAGTGACAAAAAGGACAGTGAGAAAAGTAGACACACACCCCAGAAATCCAGAGTAAAGCTTATTTTTTTTCCCTTAATTTATGAGTGACACTCAAGTTTTTATGACTTTGGCCCACTTAGGCAAGGCCCACCCAATTCTACTTCCCAAAGGAGCAACAAATATACGATGATAAAGATTTGGACAGAAACATGTCAGTCACTTACTATTTATAGTATACAAGAGATTATTACAGACATTATGTTACGCTATAAACAATGTCCTACACCAAATTTTAGCAGCTCCTAATAACTTACAGTACTTTGATTTAAAATGTGATGGTCAGAGTAGGCGTCACTGAGAGGTATTGTTTTGCCAAAGACCTTAAGGAGGAAAGGGAGTAAGCTATGAGGAGAATCTAAGCAGTAAAAAGGTACAGAGTTGAAAGTGACTCTCATCAACTTGTTATGACCAATAATTTAGTTGTATCATATAAGGTGTTGCTCCGCATAATAACATTTCGGTGAACAACAGACCACATATATGATGGTGGTTCCATAAGATTACAATCTTGTATTTTTACTGAAACTTCTCTGTGTTTATATATAGAAATACTAGCATTGTGTTACAACTGCCTACAGTACTAAGTACAATAATATGCTGTACAGGTTTGTAGCCTAGAAGCAATACACCACATGGCCTATAGCCTGGGTGTGTCACAGGCTACATCATCTAGGTTTGTTAAGTACACTCTATGATGTTCATGAAATTGATTAACAATCCAGTTCTCAGAGCATATCCTCATTTTTAGGCAACACCTGACTATACAGCAATTGTAGCACCACACATTGGTTTAAGTCATAATATCACGTCCACTAGATGTTTTCATTTATTATTAACTTTCAGATAGATGATTTTTTCAAATAAAACTATTTCAATTCCTCAGAGTCTCTGAGCTTTTTAGTTCAGCCCATTTGAGTTATATAACTGAAAAGTATACAAATATTTGACAATGAAGACTATATGGCTAAGTACCAAATATGAATGAAAGCGAGGTGAACTACACACCTACACATTATCTATGAAAAAAATGAAATCACTTAGCTTAAAAAAAGTTAATAATACACAGACCTGACATATGAATAACAAATGATCCCACAGATGGACTTATAATAAATTGTTATTAATTCTATTATGGTAAAAAAAAAAAAAAAGTCTGTCTGAAAATAACTCAGAGAGCTAGAGGGAAGTTAATCAGCTATTACCTTAGTGGTCTACTACAAAGAGAGAACTGTAATGGTCTACTTTATAGTGTGGGCCACTAATCACAAATGTGAAAATGTCATTGATTCCGGAAAAGTATGTTTGGAACGCTATGTAGAGATTTTAGAAGGAGTGAGCTTTGGAACTGGATATAATCTCCAACACCCCAAATAAAGTCGGAGGAGCTTCCTGAATCATCAGAGCAGCTTAAGTGCTTTTGTGCCATTTCTAGAGTCTGCTGCAAAGCAAAAACTGCCTTCTTTATTAAAATTGACCTTTCTTTAGTTGCCAAGCTCACAGAGCTTTCAAGACCAACCCAGAAGCACCCTATGATAAGGGAATGGGCCCTGTGCTGATATGAAGGAAAGGGCATTAGGTGACAGCCAACATTAACCGGCAATAAACCCTTCATTTGAACTGGTGTGCTCAGTTCCAAGATCCTAACACCATGCCCCCTTTTGTCAGCAACAGACACCTGCAAACCATGAACAAACAGAAGGCAGAGAGACAAATGGATTTTATTTTCTGTCTTGTTTCCTGAACAGCAGATTAATGAGCAGTGGTAATTAACAGCTGATGCTCAGAGGACCTCTCCCACTGGCATCTGTCACTTTTCAGGAGTTTCTTTCATTTTTGCTGAGCAAACAGATTCAGAATAAACCTGGCTAAGCCTCCATTGTGACCTTCTGTTCACCAGACTAGTAAGTCTAAAAATAAGATCAGACATAACTGGGGAAAGTAGCTAGGTAGTTATGTTCTCTCCTGTCTTTACTAAAATCAGTTCTTCTGTAAAATCACATTTACAGAGCAATTTTCCTCTGACAAGCTAGAAGCACTTTCACATATCTTAACATGTTCTAATTTAGATACCTCACTTTATAGAGGGGGAGCTAAGTAATTTTTTTTATGGTACCAGTGAGGTATATGCAGAGGAAGATTAGAGAACTCAGGTCTCTACTTTGCCACGGGCACATTACAGGTAATCAGCAACTGGTTTAATACTGTGAACACCCCACTCTTAGCAGATATTAATTCTTCCACTTCCCCATACATTACTGGAACATTGTTACAAACACATGAAGTACATTAACAGGTCAACTGGTCTTAGCTCTTAGGGCTATCTGAGCAAGTTTCTTTAATTTCAACTTCAAGGTTCCTCCAGCCCTAAAATTTTCCCATGCCAGTTATACAGCTTCCCATGTGCCAAATTTTAAAAGTCCCTTTGGAGAAGTCAATGTAGTAAGATACCTTTTCTCCGAGCCGAATGCTGCCACATTTCAGAATGTTGATGTCATTTTTGCAGTCATCCATGAAGCCACAGATTAAACGGTAATCACTGAAAATGATGGCCGTCATCTTGGTAATGTATTGGTGACACTGATACTCAGTGATGTTGCCTCGGTGATCCACCAAGCAAGAAACCATGTAACCTTTTCCAACTGGTTCATCAGCACATTCTTTAATCTGCTCAAAAGAAAGTGGATGTTTTACACAGGTGTTCTGTGATTGTACCAAACAACCTTTATGAAGGAGAAAATGTCTGCTATTTTCCTGTTAATTTCCCATCTCTACTTGGGAAAAAAAGAAGAAAAACATTTAGAAATACATTCAAGGAAAATACTTGGAGATATATTCATTTATGAAAAAAATAGTGTGTCATCCCTACTCAGATTGTTGCACCTTCTAGAAAATACCTGATAACTGTGTTTTGCAAGAAAATACATACATATCCAAATGCTTAGGAAAACCTCACTTCTAAATGGAGTGAAAAGAGGTTTTACCATCTATAGCTTTAGCGTGGTCCTAATGACAAGTACTCTTAACTGTGTAAAGAATGCAGTGGTCAGTGAGGAGATGAACCTAGGGAGTAGGTCTGAAAAACAGGTGCAGAAGTGAAGTCTAGCTGCACATCCCAAGCCAAGCTACACAGAAAACTATTATCATTAGGTGAACATAATGGCCAAGGAGAGAGATGAGGGAAGACATTCTGGACATGACATTAATGTGCTCTGAATTAACTATGGATTTGAACATGTGTTTCTGAAGTTAGTAGAACCCAAGCTTAACCACTGTGGTCTGGAACAGAAATATGCATAAAATGATGTTCAGTGCAGTCTGCCAAGAAGTTTGGAAGGGGAAGACCATTGCAAACCTAGTTTGGGTGGTTCTGACATATGATCTAGTGGATGAAGCAAAGAGTGATTCCAAATACTTAGTCTTTCTGCAAAGTGCACCCCAAACCACAAAATACTGAAGCTGGGCAAGGTGGGTCACGTCTACAATCCTAGCACTTTAGGAGGCCAAGGTAGGAGGATTGCTTGAGGCAGGAGTTCAAGACCATTTTGAGCAACATAGAGAGATCCTGTCTATACAAAAAATACGAAATGTTAATAGAAAAAGTAGCCTGGCATGGTGGCGCACACCTGTAGTCCCAGTTACTCAAGAAGCTGAGGCAGGAGGATCACTTGAGCCCAGCTACAGTCCAGGGGTTTAAGGCTGCAGTGAGCTATGGTGATGCCACTGCACTCTAGCCAGGGTAACAGAGTGAGAGGCTGTTTCAAAAAAAAAAGAGGAAGGAGCTAAACGTAAATGTTTGTTTTGAATATAAACAAGAAAAGAGTGTTTTCTTGGTTTTTGAAACCAATAGAGACTACTCTTCTCTACTACACCATCTATCATAAGTCTGCACACAGGGCAAAATAAATACCACCTCCTTTTCCCAAAGGTGCTGGGTAAAGGACATGCCACACAGGGATTACCCTATGGGCAACTAGGTCTCTTCATGTCTAACTCCAGGACTAAGTCCAGACCAAGTCTAAAACTCAGTTCAAGACAGAAAATTACGTTTACTTTTAAAGAAGCAAACTTGAGAATTTAAGTAAATAGTCTCATTCTGCCTTCAGAGGCAGCAGAGATCTTCAACAGTCAAGATGAATGCAATGCTTTCAGCCTAACCTTGAGAAATTTTTTGTGATGCCTAAAAAAAGCGTTATTTCCAAGAAAAGTTTTTTTGAACAAAAAACAGAGCTAAGTTTGAAAAGTAAAAGGAGGAATAGCTGCTTGAAAATCCCAGCTTTTGTAATTCAACCACAGAAAAAACTGGATAAAAATCAGAACAAGTGGCAGACACCTGGGTTTTTAAACCTAATGAAGAAGAGAAGCATTCATACAGGCCCTAATATTAGGCAACCAACAGTTTAAAAATCTGAAGAAAAACCAAGAGCATTTTGAATTGGAGCCCCAATAAGAAACTAAATGTATATTTAGCTTTAATATTTCAAGATTTACTGAAACACAGAAATGTAGCAAGATTTGCATTTCAGTTCACTACCAATTGTAAGAGGGTCCAGTGTTTGAATGAGAAGTTTATGATTTTCTTCAGTCATTCTGCTGGGTAGCATTTTTTCCTTCTATCTCACTAAACTTTTAAGAGTAACAGCAAAAAAAACCACCATTAAATCATCAACATATTTCAGAATGGGAGAAAACTCTTAAGTGGTTGGGGACCAGATTCATAATGCGCCATGAGAAAAACACTGTAGTCATTTTATTTTTTGACATGAGACAGGAGGAAAGCAGGCAGTATTTAGCTTAATCCTGGAGAGGTTGCTTTGCAATTTGCAGATACTCAGTGATATTGTTTTTCTCCCTGGAAGCAGGATTCCAAAATTAAGAAAGAAGATAGAAGGAAATGCAGAATAAAATGTTTTGCTGGTAACTATGTTCTTCTTAATATTTAATTTTCTTGATTCCAGTATACTCTCTCTGTAGGGAGGGAAAAGTGTCCTTGTAATTCAATCTTGTACAAAGCCAGAATACCCCAAGAGGTCACAGGAGACCATCATTACATACATGTTATAAGGAAGCCAACCTAATGCAGAGTGGAATTAGTCTAGTGAATATGTAAGTACTCTGAACTAAATTTCCACAAGGAAATCAAACTGGTGTGTATTTAACAGTGACACAAAAATAGGGCAAAACAAACACATGTATATATATCCTGATGTGTCTTTTAAAATAAAACTACTTGTAACTGGATAGTTCAATAATATAGTGGGAATATTCCAACATTTAAAGTTCAAGTCTGGAAATCATTTCTTTGTCAGTATTTCTTTTTGTTATTAAGCAAATACCTTGCTTTTGATATTTTCAAGTTAGAAGCTTAGTCATACAGCTAGCTAAGGGAGTTTGAGATGTAGAATATTAAAGCTAGGAGCTGAAGATCAATTTTTCAAAGATATGCTATTCTATTCTGAAGCCCCAAGGTAAATATGAAGGGTCACTGCTTTAAAAGAATAAAACATACCTGATCCAATATTAGAAGATTTAAGAAAACAGGTTCTATTAATACAAGACCCCGTATGACGTAAATGAGGAACATGAGCTGATGGCTTATGTGGGTGGGATAGGGTCATCCTTAAGAGCTCTGTATAAAGTGGCCCTGACTTAAGTCATCAATAGGGTCAACTTGAGGACAGATTAATATGCTGCAAGAACTTTGATTATTAACTGTGGGGTAGAAAAATAGCAACTGTTTTCTCTGTGATTCTCATAGTTCAGTATGCAGAAATTCTGGCTTACTGGAGTTTCTACTGATGATTAAAAAAAAAAAACCCACCCCAAGAAACAAAAAAGAAATTCCAAATACCACAATTTTCACTAATATTATTTGTTGTTTACACTGAGGCAAGATAATTAGAAACTTTCCATTAGCATCTGTACAGTTTTATACATTTTCATTAACTGTTTTTGTCTTTTTTTTTTCCCACATATTGATTTATGACTTTAACCTGTTTTTGTCTTTATGCTCACTATCAATTTATAACAATATACACAATCATACCCTTAACCTTTTTAACACTAACTCTTATTTGAAGTATATGTCTTTGTGGTTCAATTGATCCAACTGCATAGCTGAAACACTCAGGAATGTCGACCGGCCTCCTGTAACCATTTTGATGTGCTTCAGACATAGCAGGTTGTACAAAGTGTGAGAGCAGCATTGATAACCTCAGCAGTTTCACTCCTTGTTTGGGGACCAACAGAACCTGATTTCCAACTGTCTCAATCAATAGTATCCCACTGTAAGTGTAGATGCATGTCAACAAAAAGAGTCTAATTATATCCCCCTTCCTATCTTTCAACCAAGACGGATGTGAATTCCAAGAAAAGTAAAGTAACTGAGTCATTCCTCTCATAATGGCTGGTCTAGTCAACAGATGTAATTTTCTAACTTATTAAATCTGCACAAAATTCTTTCACAACTTACCTCTGTTATGGTAGATTTGCAAACCTCTCTGGCCACAGATTCAAATTTGGGATCTGTAGTTAGGTTCAGCTTATAATTCCACAACAACTAGGTATAAGAGGGGGGGGGGGGGGGGGACAAAGAAAAAACCTCCAGTTAGAATACTATGAAATTATTCAGGAAGGGCGTGTTGAGGTTGGCATACCCATCAAGGACAGTAACTACCATGGCATCCAGCACTTTGGCGAAACCTCAGATGCGTGGCCTCCTGGCCAAGCGTCTGCGCTTTCATATTGTTGGAGCAGTCATTGTATCCCTGGGGGCTGCAGCTTTGTATAAGTTTGGTGTGGCTGAACCAAGAAAGAAGGCATAT
>CM052442.1:120690145-120702716 GCA_028533085.1 Varecia variegata | reverse complement strand
AAAAAAAAAAAAGTATTATGGAGTATAAATAATTTTAATTCCGTGAATCACTTTTATAATGCTTGAGTCATGGTTATAGGGGTGCCTGTCACTCAGATATCGTTCATGGTACCCGTTGGGTAGGTTTTTACCAATCCCCTCCTCTCCGCTCCCCCCGGGGTTGATTTCCCTTGAGTTTTACACTTCCCTCTATGCACATTTGTGCTCATCGACTATTTCCAATTTAGTAGTGAGTACATGTGCATACCATTCACTTTTGCTAATAGCAAATAAAAAAGTCTATCTAGGCTACAACAACCATCAAGAAAGAGAAATATGCCTTTCCTGCCAGCAGGGAAGAAAAAAAAAAAAAAAAGAAAGAGAAATAAGTCTTTGGACCAGTGAAAAGCCAAGGGTAAGGCAATAGCTTTTGTATCAGTGCTGTCCTAATATGCATTTGTTTATAAACGGGAAAACAGGCCAGGCATGGTGGCTCACACCTGTAATCCCAGAGCTTTGGGAGGCTGAGGTGCGAGGATTGCTTGAGCCCAGAAGTTCGAGATTGCAGCGAGCTATGATTGCACCACTGTACTCCAGCTTGGGAAACAGAGCAAGCTTGGTCTCTAAAAAAATATAAATTAAAATAAAATTTTTAAAAAGGGAAAATAGGCTGGGCTTGGTGGCTCACGCCTGTAATCCCAGAACTCTGGGAGGCCAAGGAGGTAGGATCACTTCAGCTCAGGAGTTCAAGTCCAGCCTGAGCAAGAGCGAGACACCATTTCTACTAAAAATAGAAAAATTAGCCAGGCATTATGGTGCACTCCTGTAGTACCAGCTACTTGGGAGGCTGAGGCAGGAGGATTGCTTGAGCCCAGGAGTTTGAGGTTGCTGTGAGCTAGGCTGATGCCACAGTACTCTACTCAGGGCAAAAGAGTAAGACTCTGCCTCAAAAAACCAAAAACAAACCAAATTTCAAATTTAAAAATTAAAAAATAAATAGTAAAAAAATTAAAAAGGGAAAATAAATTCATTGCTCAATTTTGATTTGCTCCTTATTCTCTGTTAAAACTAAAAGAACGAATAAGACACAAATTTGGGTTGTTCTGGAGTGTTTGTTTGCTTTTGTTTTTTAATTTATCAGACCTCACTAGCATTAATTTGATCTCTCTTTTAAAAACTGTTTACATTATGAGTATGTTGATGACTCATGATTCATGAATGAGAATGAGACAAGAAGGAAATGGACTAAAATTGATCTCATTAGATAGGTAAAAGCTTTCTGCAGAACTCAGCCAATACCATATTCTACAGCTACTGACTTATCTAAATACTCTTTGTGGTGCAGCACAGTCCATTTTACCCTTTAGCTTTGTAGGATTTCTTGTTCTATGATGTTTAATTTCAGAGTACGTTGTCAAGTGTGTTTTATAAGGGCTAGATGTTAATTGTTCGTAAGAAGTCAATACATAATTGCTACCTGCTTTTCGGGGGAAAAAAAAAAATAATTGCTACCATGAGCTCTGGGAGAAAAAAAAAGAAGTTAATATATAATGTCTAATATTAAAAAAAAACAAGCTTAGCTATTCTATTTAAAAATTAGGTAAATACAAGAATAAATAGCTAACAGTTGAAAGTGGGGAGAACTAAGATAAGAGATTACGGTCTTTCATTATAAACCTGGTAGTGTTCTGACTTTTAAAACTATGTACATGCATTAATTGGATAAAAAAGGAGGGGAAGAGATTAAATCCATGTGCCTGCCAGGACATATGGTATCCATATGCGTATAAGAGTTTTTTTTGAAGATGCATTCCTATTCCACTCTGCTGTGCTTCAGTACAAAAAAAAAAAACTTACCTGGTCTAGAGATAGATTTTTTTTTAATCCTCCCAAATACAATTTGCATAGAATATCTTGAGTCATTCTGTTAAGGTCTGTAAGAAAAGACCTTTGAAACAATGTTCTTTTCTAAGATGATATGGTCTCACAAAGCATTTTCAGTAATTTTTAACTAGTTGAAAATAGGTAAATATGTCCTAAAAGTTCTGCATTTATTAAGAATTCTTATTAAGCCATATAAACGGGTTGGGAGGGTTCAAGGTTGCCCATGGAATGCTGAGTAGCAATAACAAACCCTGATTTAAGAAGTTAAATGCTACTGGGCAGTTATCAGGGGGTTAAAAAAAAAAAAAAGGAAAAAAAGAGAGAAGGTAAAAAGAAAGAAAGTTAGAAATAAGAAATCAAAAAAAAAAAAAGAGAAAAAAAAAGAAGTTAAATGCATAAGTTGTTGGCCGAGCGCCTGTAATCCTAGCACTCTGGGAAGCCGAGGCAGGAGGATAGCTCCAGGTCAGGAGTTCGAGACCAGCCTGAGCAAGAGCGAGACCTCATCTCTACTAAAAACATAAAGAAATCATTTGGACAGCTAAAAAATATATATATAGAAAAAATTAGCTGGGCATGGTGGCGCATGCCTGTAGTCCCAGCTACTCGGGAGGCTGAGGCAGTAGGATCGCTTGAGCCCAGGAGTTTGAGGTTGCTGTGAGCTAGGCTGACGCCATGGCACTCTAGCCCAGGCAACAGAGCGAGACTCTGTCTCAAAAATAAATAAATAAATAAATACCTTAGCATAATTTTCCTGGAATAGTTGAATCTTATGTTGTACCATTTTTTAAAACATAGATCTAAATCCTAAAGGCTATTTATCAGGTATTAAAGATGTAAATCAAAGAACCAAATTTAAAATGTTACCTCTTAATGGGGGTAATAACCAATCCCAGTGAGGCTTTTCTGGGTCTGTAAGATAAATAGGAGATTCAAGGATTGGGTAGGAGGAAAGCAACAGTTCATCATAAGAAGTCCTTAAGAATCACAAGTCATACTAACAATAAAGGCAATGAGTTATTTTTTAAAAGCGAAGTACCAATTTTTTAAATTGTAAGTATTAATTGTATTTCTAGTTTTATTTTCTAGAGTGACGGGCTTGTACTTCACATTCTTTGCAGAAATGTAAATGAAAATCTTTTTCTAAAAAAATTCACCTAACCATACTAATTAAGAAAAACAATTAAAAAATAGCATACAATGTTTTGTGACTTAGAAATGAGTAGTTTACCAACTTGAATATAAATTATTGATATAAGAACATACTTCCTGTTTCACTTTAGCATGTTTACATTTAAAGCAATTTTAGCACCTAGACCTTGGCTTCTAAATATCATTCTCCACTAAAAGTAAATAGAGCTCTTTGGAAAAGTGGTTGACTCCAGGGCTGGGACTGGAAAAGTAAAAAGTGAGCCTTGGGGACTTCCAGTTTTTGGCCTCACATGTAAAGAGCTTGGAAATCATCACTCCTATCCTCACAAAAAGAAAAAAGCAAAACAAACCAAAAATCAACAACTCTTCTTAGATCCATTAGAGAACTGGAGTCACAACACAGACCTCTGCCCCTAAAATTGGAGATACAGGTAAATACAAAGAGAACACTGTTTTAGTTTCTGAAAACTATAAAACATTATTGAAAGAAATTAAAGATACAAATGAACTGAAAGACATTCTGTGTTCACAGACTAGAAGACTTAATACTGTTACGATGTCAAAGTACTGACCTCTACTCAAAGTGATCTACAGATTCAGGGCAATCCTATCAAAATCCCAGTGGTGCTTTTTACAGAAATAGAAAAATCTGTCCTAAAATTCATACAGTACCCCAAGGAACCCCAAATAGCCAAAACAAGTTTGAAGAGGGTTGGAAGTTTCACACTACCTTCTTTTTCTTTTTTTTTTTTTTTTTTTGAGACATAGTCTCACTCTGTTTCCCGGGCTAGAGTGCCATGGCATCAGCCTAGCTCACAGCAACCTCAAACTCCTGGGCTCAAGCGATCCTACTGCCTCAGCCTCCCAAGTAGCTGGGACTACAGGCATGCACCACCATGCCAGGCTAATTTTTTTCTATATCTATATTTTAGTTCTCCAGCTAATTTCTTTCTATTTTTTTAGTAGAGATGGGGTCTCGCTCTTGCTCAGGCTGTTCTCGAACTCCTGAGCTCAAAGGATTCGCCGTCCTTGGCCTCCCAGAGTGCTAGGATTACAGGCGTGAGCCACCGTGCCCCGCCCACACTTCTTAATTTCAAATCTTATTACAAAAGTACTGTAATCAAAACAGCGTGGTACTGGCATAAAGACCAACATATGGACTAACAGAACAGAGTAAAAAGCCCAGAAATAAACTTTAGCACATACGATCAAATTATTTTCAACAAGGGTGCCAAGACCATTCAGCGGGGCAAGGACAGTCTTTTCAACAAATGGCTCTGGAAAAACTGGATATCCATAAGCAAAGAATGAAGTTGGACCCTTACCTAACACCACACACAAAAATTAACTCAAAATGGATCGAAGACCTAAATGGGAGACTTAAACTATAAAATGTTTAGAAGAAAGCATAGGAGAAAAACTTATGACACTGAATTTGGCAATGATTTATTGGATATGACAGTAAAAGCACAGACAACAAAAGAAAAAACAGATAAAGTGGACTACATCAAAATTTAAAACTTTTGTACATCAAAGGACACAAATCAGTAGAGTGAAAAGGCAACCTACGGAATGGGAGAAAATATCTGCAAGTCACCTATCTGATAAGAGGTTAATATTCAGGATATATAATGAACTCCTACAACTCAACAACATAAAACAAACAGCCTGATTAATAAATGGGCAAAGGACTTGAAAAGACATTTCTCCAAAGAAGATACACAAATGGCCAATCAGCACACGGAAAGATGATCAACACCACTAAGCATTAGGTAAACGAAAATCAAAATCACAATGAGATACTGCTTCATACCCATAAGAGTGGCTACTATCAAAAACAAACAAAAAATAACAAGGTTGGCAAAGAAGGAGAAATATTGGAACCCTATGCACTACTGGTGGGAATGTAATTATGATACAGCTGCTGTGAAAAACAATATGCCCATTCATCAAAAAATTAAAAATAGAATTGCCATGTGATCCAGCAATTCCACTTCCGGATATATATTGTAAAAGAACTGAAAACAAGAACTCAATCAGATATTTGTTCACTTACATTCACAGCAGGATTATTCACAATAGCCAAAAAGTAGAAGCAATTCAAGTGCCCATCAACAGATGAATGGATAAATAAAATATGGTATATACATATGATGGAATGTTATTCAGCCTTAAAAAGGAAAGAAATTCTGACACATGCTACAATATGAATGAACCTTGAAGACACTATGCTAAGTGAAATAACAGCCAGACATAAAAGGATAAATATCATATGATTCCACTTACATGAGGCACCTAGAGTAGTCTAATTCACAGACACAAAAAAGTGAATGGTGGTTGCCTGGGACTGAGGAATGGGGAGTTATTATTTAATAGGTATGGAGGTTCAATTTGGGATGCTGAAAAAGTTCCTTAACGCCTCTGAACTGTTTGCTTAAAAATGGTTAAAATGTTCAGTGAGTCTATCATGCCGAAATAAAATATAACAAAACAAAAAGAAAATAAATAAAATGAAAAAAAAAATAGAAAGAAAAATGGTTAAAATGGTAGGACAGTCATGTGCGTCTAAACAAAAAAAAAAAAAAATTAAAAAAAAATGGTTAAAATGGTAACTTTTATGTTATTTTTATTTTACCACAATAAAAAAGATGGTGTATGTGTTGGGTTGTTTTAGAACTTGTATGCTGCTGGTACAATAGTAAAACAAAAGAAACAGTAGGGTTTAAAAACAAGCTGTACAAAATTAAGATACTCCTTGTTTGCACTGGTGGCAAAGAAACTTAAAATAAGTTTATAATTATTCACAGCTAGTAGAAAATCACTTTCTTTTTTCACCAAGTATCTGTTCTGGGTCAGAAGCTGGGAATACATGTTGTATAGCAGGCACACATCTAGGAGTTTGGGAGCAGGCAAATACATTCAGAGCTCTAGAGGCCAGGTGCTCCTACGGACACAAAAATCACATGATGCTCTGATGATAAAGTTTAGGCATCAGGAGATTTATTTTAAAACTTCTGGGTGGATCCAAAATGTTTATTTTTTGTGATTCTGACATTTTGCATTCCTGAAGCTGTAATTCTTCTTTACAGTAGCTACTTATGGTGCTTTTCCTGACTGTTCTTAAACTATTTCGGAATGGCACTTAAATGATTTTTGGTCTACTTTCCTAGAGGCCTCCCAGGCTTACTAAACATTGTGGGGCACAAAGCCCCAACTGTTAAAACTACCTTGCAGTATTAATCAGCATGGTAGCAATATAGAAAGTGGCACAATTATTGTGGGCAAGAAGGCTAAACATCTCTATTTAGTTTGGTTGAAATTTAACTTCAGGAAAAAGGAAACAGAACAATCTTTACTCTGAGGATCATAAGATAAACCCGAGATAGTAACTCTCTTGGGAACGGAAAGTTTGTGAAATTCAAAAGGGTTACACCCTTTTAAGTCCTTTCAAAAAAATTATAGGCCCGGCACGGTGGCTCAGGCCTGTAATCCTAGCACTCTGGGAGGCTGAGGCGGGCGGATCGTTTGAGCTCAGGAGTTCGAGACCAGCCTGAGCAAGAGCGAGACCCTGTCTCTACTAAAAATAGAAAGAAATTAGCTGGACAACTAAAAATATATAGAAAAAATTAGCCAGGCGTGGTGACGCATGCCTGGAATCCCAGCTACTCAGGAGGCTGAGGCAGAAGGATGGCTTGAGCCTAGGAGTTTGAGGTTGCTGTGAGCTAGGCTGACGCCACGGCACTCTAGCCAGGGCAAGAGAGTGAGACTCTGTCTCAAAAAAAAAAAAGAAAAAAAAAAATCATAAATCATGTTTACTGATGCCATGCTGATCTGAATGAACCCCCTCCTCGTTCCCTTCTTGATGGGCATTTATATTCACCCTCTTCCTCTGTAGCCTTTCCAATCTCTCACCCTCTACTGGTTCCTTTTTCTTTGTCTTTAAAATACATTTCCTTAATCTTGTAAGATCTTTAGTTAAAGGGGATGTCTTCCCTTCTAGATATTCTCACTTTCTTGTCACTATCAAACTTCTCACATAGACTAACATAGTCTCAAATAGTCGAAATCTTGGTCCTATAGAAACTGTTCTATCTCTATTTTAACAAAAACCAGGCTCTTTTCTTAGTTGTTAACCTTAACTATGTTATTCTATTTATTCTAGTGATTACAACCATCTACTTTTAAATTTCTTTGCTTGACTCCCACAGCTAAATTCTTGTAAATCTTTTAACTCTCAACCACTCCTTCTGTTCCCTGCAATTCCCTCAACAAGCCTCTTTCCAACCCTTAATTGTGAGCATTCCCCAGGGCTTGGTCTTTGGAATCATACTCTGCTATTTACACACTCTAAGAGAGTTCAATCATTTTCCAAGCTCCAACTATAGCTTTTCAAGCGGATGACACTAAAATTTAGATTCAGTTCAAGACTTAGTTCCAAATTTGTATCCTCTTACTGGAAACTCCCTGAAATGCCTGGTTGTTGTTTCAAATTCTGCATATGCTAAGAATTATATATTTTTGGAGGTAGCGTAACAGTTAAACTTTGGCTTCTTGTCACCTAGTTAAATTCTAGCCTAACAGTTAAATTTTGACTTTTCTTTACCTGGTCAAATTCTACTGTTCCTTCAGCTCAATTATCATTTTCTCAGGAAAACATTTCCTGACTTTCCAATTAGCCACAATGCCCACATACGTGTCTTTCCCAGCACTTTTCATAGCTATAATTTTCCATTTATTTTGTGATTCTCTTATGGTTATCTCCTCCACTACATGGCAAGCTCCATAAGAGCAGAATCATGTGTTTTAGGAGTGGGAGGTGAGGAGCATGATAATCACATTCCCAGCGCCTACAGTTAAGTTTCTGGCATATAGTAAATAACATTTATCCAAAATTTATCAAGCAAATGAACAAAAGTACTCTAAATTTTTCCTAGGTGATGATGAGTCCCCATCAATCCCATTTCCATCTCCTTTGCTACTAGTCAGTCCACTGTAGCCCAAGTCTTTATTCTGAGGTTTCATTACAATAGCAGCTTTCTCAATTAGCTTCTTCAAATTTTCCTCACCACAATCCATAATGCCACATGAGTAATTTCCTTAAGTATTTTGTCATCACATTCTCCTAACCAAAAATCTGTAGAGACCTCCTATTTTCCTCAAAAATATATTTTAGTTAACATACACATTTCAATAAAGGGCCCTATTTACCAAGAACAATGATGTCAACTGCTTAGGGCAGCCCTTCCCACTGGCCATGGCTTTGAAAAACACTTTTTGTTGACTCTCCTTTATTCTAAGTTCCTTGCACATTACCAACAAGAATATTAACTTGGAAATGTTACTACTAATTGTATCACACATGCCTAATATTAATTAACTAAGTTTTGTTAGCAGGCCGGGCGCGGTGGCTCACTCCTGTAATCCCAGCACTCTGGGAGGCCGAGGCGGGTGGATTGCTTGAGCTCAGGAGTTTGAGACCAGCCTGAGCAACAGCGAGACTCCGTCTCTACTAAAAATAGAAAGAACTTATATGGACAGCTAAAAATATATATATTTAGAAAAATTAGCCGGACATGGTGGCGCATGCCTGTAGTCCCAGCTACTCGGGAGGCTGAGGCAGGAGGATCACCTGAGCCCAGGAGTTTGAGGTTGCTGTGAGCTAGGTTGATGCCACAGCACTCTAGCTCGGGCAAAAAAGTGAGAAAAAAAAAAGTTTTGTTAGCAATACATTTATTTATAAACCACCTCTTAGAGTGCGTTTCTTACAAGGCATGATTAATATTATTATTTATAACATTCTTATCAATTCGTTTCAGACAGTTTCATTTTATAAACCTGTCCATAAATTCTAATGATAGCAGTGCAAAAGGTTTATTGGGGGGAAAATTCTAATGATCACAGATTCAAAAATTCTAAGTAAAATTACAACAAATCAAGTTTAGTTATCTAAAATAATGGATGAACACTGTTTCAACATCAGAAAAATCTATTAATGTTATACACGCCATTAAGAAGCTGTAAGTTTGTTTTTCAAAGGATTGCCTCTGCACAAAATAAAATTAACAAAACATACACGTAAAACTAAGGAAAAAAATGCAACCACAGATGTGTTACTATGCTATGGTACTAAAATTAAAATCTTCATGAAATAACATTATGTGATACAATGACGTGGCTTAGTTTCTCTTCATTATTTAAATCCAATCATTTAAACTGGGTTATCTAATGGTAAGTATAATGCCTTTACCCCAGATAGATTATTCATATCATTTATAGTAAGAGCTACAGGTAAATATTAACAAACTTTTGAAAGATTATTTTCAAAAGTTTCAGAAGTGTTTCAAAAAAACACTTCTAAGTGATTTCATCTCACCTCCATAATTTTATCAATGTTTCAATACAAAGAACTTCTTGACTGAAAAACTACATCCTTAAAGTTAGAGTATCTTCGGGTTAGAGATAGACAGGTATACAAATAGGCAGGCCAGTACCACACTACTAGAATATTGCTAGTAAATAACGACCCAAGAATCTTTCCAAGAGGGGAAACTGTAATATTGTCTTGCTAAATTTAGTACTTTCGGGAGTAACACTGACCACAGTTCATTATTAAATACAATTTAAAAACAAATAAATAAACTCCTTGGTATTTACATTCCTTGAACTTTACAAAAATAACTGTCCTCACACCACATCTAAACTCAAAAAAAAGAAGAGAATTTAACCACAAACTTTTAGAATTCCAATTTGGGTTTTCAAAAAGAACTAACCAAGGACTTCAACTGTTCTGTGTTTTATCTCTAGTGTTATATTAAATCCACTGACATTAGGAAATTTGACAAACATCAAAATGAAGGAGAACGGGCATAAGGATGACATAGGGACACAAAAATACAGAACATGTTTTATAATACAATGGTACGGAACAATTACCCTGGATAAAAGTTTAAAGCCAATACACAGATCAAGGCCCTGAAGCTAAGCCAAACCTTAAAAATACTTCACAACAGAAACTCTCAATTGTTAAATTCAGCATTGATGTAAAGAGCCTAATCCAAAGTATCACATCAAATTCCAGTTTGCATACAAATATCAAGTTAGCTAATGACATGTTAATGGGAATAGTTCATTTAAATTATGTAAAAAAGCACTTGCTCATAAATTGTCCCAAACCTTGAATAGAAGAGCCATAATTCTTTCTTCCATGTAACTGTAAATTGATATCAGATAATTGGCCAACTCTCACAGGACATCCTGATCTGTAGTGGAGTTCTTTACAGCCCATAGAAAGCTCTACATTAAGTGATATCTATTATATCTCACTTAATCTTTACTTACCCTTACAACTGCTCATTTTTACAGATAAGGAAACTAAAGCTTACCAAACTGACTTGCACAAAGTCATTTACCTTCTATAGTCTTCTGACTCAAAGAAAAAAAAATTAGAGATAATGCTTATCCTCAGTTAAACACTTTACTTCATCAACAGATAAAATATCAGTAGCACAATAGGCATATCAGCCTGAACAAGCACTAACCTACTAAAATCAGGTTACACGATATCCAGAATTGGATATTAAGAGTCCACTTCAATCAGTAAGAGTTTGCTCAGCAATTATTCAATTTGCTGGGGGAAAATAAAAAACACAAATCAACACTAAATAATGTAGAGCATCACCACTTTAAGTATGTGCAAAATGACCAAATTTTGCCATAAAAACTATCCACACAACTATTTCTAGAATAACTTCCTTCAGTACTGATAGCAAAAATTCACCTTGGCTGAATTTGTTTTCTTTTTGATGTATTCTACAGTGTTGCAAGGAAAGAAATTAATCATTTGGGGTAAAATACTGTGAACTAAAATAGAATCTTAAGGTGCACTCCTCCTCTACTGGCTGACTGAATGGACCCCCTCTTGGCCAACGGGATACCCTAAAACTGAGTTGCTGGCCATGACAAGGGAGGTCAGACATGTCTCCTCATGCCCCCCTCCCTACTTAGAGATATCCTTTGTAACTCATTAACAGGCCTAAGGCCATGCAAGACAAACCTGCAGGTTCTCAACTTACACAACAAATATATGGCCAGTAGCTTGTCTCTAATTAACAGATTTCCTATCTTTTTTTTTTTTTTTTTTTTTGAGACAAAGTCTCACTCTGTTGCCAGGGCTAGAGTGCCCTGGCGTCAGCCTAGCTCACAGCAACCTCAAACTCCTGGGCTCAAGCGATCCTCCTGCCTCAGCCTCCCGAGTAGCTGGGACTACAGGCATGCGCCACCATGCCCAGCTAATTTTTTCTATATATATTTTTAGTTGTCCATATAATTTCTTTCTATTTTTAGTAGAGAAGGGGGTCTCGCTCTTGCTCAGGGTGGTATTGAACTCCTGAGCTCAAATGATCCACCCGCCTTGGCCTCCCAGAGTGCTAGGATTACAGGCCTGAGCCACCGCGCCCTTGCCCAGATTTCCTATCTTAACTTAAAACATTCTAAGCCTTTAGACAAAGCTTCATTTCTTTAACCAATTACAAGTCAAAGAGTCTTTAAATCCACCTATAACCTGTAAGCCCCCACTTTGAGATGTCCCACCTTTTGGGGCCAAACCAATGTATGCCCTCCATGTATTGATTTATGACTTTATGGCTTTACGTGTAATTCCTGTCTCCCTGAAATTCATAAAACCAAACTGTAACCCAGCCACAGCCATTCCACTTGCTCCAGGCTCCTTGGGCATGGCTCTGGGCCATCGTCCTCAAATTTGTCTCAAAATAAACTGCTTTAAATTATTTTACAGAGTTTGGCTTTTTTTCCGTTGACAATATTATATTATACAAATTTATTTATTTGCCTCAACAAGTAGCATCATTTCGCAAGTATTCGAGTTTGAAACCTAACCACACAATAAAGGAAAAATAAGCCAGGACCTCATGTTCTAAATGCCCTTCTGGCAAAAAGCAGTCATTACCAATGCCAACAGCATTTTAACATATATCCAATCCTATTTAACTGGCTCTTAGAAAACCTCCAGTTAACAGCCATTTTTTTTTCTTTTTTTCAGAGCTGAAGCCTCACTCTGTCACCCAAGCTGGAGTATAGTGGCCCAGTCACAGCTCTGCAGCTTCCAACTCCTGGGCTCAAGCCATTCTCAAAAGCCATCTTCTGAACCCAAGAAATACCGGCACTGAACAGCAAAAAGAAACTACTTCTAGGCATTAGCATGTCAACAGAATTATTTACAATTTATCACCATAAAATACTGATCTCCCAATTATCCAATGAGGAAAAAAAAGGAATTTTTTAAAAAGTAAACAGTTCAAAAGACAGACAACATTCTATATAGGTTATAATATTTATAACAAAATTATTAAACAATTATTTTAGGTGATGGAGGATACTGGCTCAGAGTAACAATTATTCTGCCTTCTTGCTACATTCTATTATAATTAATTTAGAGACTAAATCTATTACCTCAATGTAATCCATAAATCACTGTCAAAAGGCATTGTTAAATTCCCAGGAAAAACAGCTAAAATTCCAATATAAATCAATTCAAATTGTC